>VNJM01001679.1:0-1230098 GCA_008042475.1 Drosophila kanapiae
AAATCGCCATGATTGAGCACGCTCAGCTCCTGGGGATCGTTTCTGCCAAACTCTATATTCAGATCGGTTAGACGGGATGTGTAGTCGCTCTGTGGGATTAATATTAAGTATTAAATATTATTAATTTATAATTTTAATGAAATATAACTCACAATTAAGACCATCTGTCCCGGATCCAGATTATACGTCTGCATACACTCTAAGAACGGCACACAGAAGTTGATGTTGAATTCATCCAGCATTTTCTGGTGCTCGGCCGTGAAGTAGCTCTCCCTGAGACCCTGTTCGTACTCTCCCAGGTCAACGACCCTTTTTGCGGACGCCGCATGCCACTGGGCCAGCTTCTTGAGCACCGCCTCCACTTCGAACTGTTCCAGTCCCTGGGTTCTGTCCACATTGCTGTAGCCCCTTTTAAGCAGATCCTCCAACAGGATGTGGTCACATTTGACCGCATCTTTGGGAAACTTGAAGTGCAGCGCTTTAAATTTCGGTGCAATGGAAGTCTTCGTGGCATACATCGCCTCCAGTTCTGGTATCAGGCGATCGTACATGTCCAGTTCCGTGCTAAACATGTGATGAAATTCGTTTTCTTGGGCATCTGGTACTAAAGGTATCTTCAGTATATAGCTAACATCTTCGGTGCTATCATCTATGTATATCTGATCGTTAGTTATTTGATAAGAGAAGAACTTCAAAGCATCTGACTCACCTTTCAGCTGCATCTCAATGTTTATACGAAGCACGATCGTGAGATAATTCTCGCCTTTACTGATCGCCGCTTCAGGTGTAAACTTAACTATAGCCTTGAAGTTTTTAATACTCTGGTCTAGTAAGTTATGGAAAAGCTGTTGGTTAACCCATTTCGGTATCTCTGGGTCTGTCATTGTTTTAATGATATTTTGCTTAGATGATGCACGTCTGTTGCAAATGCCATCCAGTAAGGTACTGACTCTGAAATATGTGATTTGTGAACCCGAAAGCTATTTCTTGCTTCTCTTAAAAGCTGTGCTGTTATTGAGAATTTTAATCATACTCTTCTCTTAAGAGTAATTGTTTTGTTTAGCAGAGTGTTCGATTAACTGATCTATGATTCCAGGTTGCTGAATGAAAGTTGAAACTGAAGCTATTTACTCTATATCAAGGGTTCTCATGCCTATGCAAACGCGTCAAAATTGTTTCTTAAATGCACTCAGCATAGCGCTAATATAAACCTGCCTCATAATGGTCAACAGTTAACCGCTCTGATTTCTTTCTTTATTTACATTTATTTATTTAGTGCTGCGTTTCTTGTTCTTCTTTTGTTTAATAACCAAACAAAAGTATCTTTAAGAGAACCAAATACTATAAGCATAATCTTTCAGTTTTGTTTTGCTTAGCTCTTCGCTGGTGACCTTATAAGGCTTTTGTTGTATGTTTTTCTCTTTATTAATCACCGATTTTTGGTTTGGCTCTGAATTTTCGTTTATTTTGTTTACACATAAGAAAGCTTTTATTAAGTTGTCTCTCGTTTTGTTTTGCTCCTCTGGTTTGTTGATGCCCTTATATTGTAGACGGGTCCCTCTTCTTCCAAATAAACCGAGTCTAGTTTTAGCATTAAATATTATAGCGAATTCCCAGAAGACCTGACAATTTGTTTATATTTATTTGTTTTCTTTTATTAATTATTTATAATATTATTTATTTACCATTGGTAGGCCTTAAATAAACAGTTCCCCTGTTCATTTAAAATATTTTCAGTACTTTGGCAACCTTTAAAAGAACCCTTTTTCGATCTGTGTTTCAGTTTATTAAATACATGTTGAGACCTATCGCGCTTGTCAATGAAGCACTCTCTGCCTTTAGTTAGAAACATAGCTTTTAATCCTTGTTCTTAATTAAATTTTATTGCTACATTTTGTTACTACATATTTTTATGTATATATTTTCTTTAATGAAATATAAAAATAAATACATTTAAATTTCTGGGAATGACTATAACAATACCTCCCATCTAAGGAACAATATGCTTCAAGATTTTGGTAACTGTTACTATTTATTCATTATTAATATAATACTTTTATACAGCGTCTTTTACGTTGACAGGGAATACAGAGCTCATGTCTTTCAATTTACTAATAAATTCTGTTAATTCGAATCTAGTCTTGATTAATATCCAGGGCTCCACGATTGAGCAGCCAGGGCAGGATTAATTCGATGTGTTTCCGGTAGCGGACATTGTTGAACATTTTCATCTGTAAGTCCACTCCCTCACTGATTAAGTTTTCAACTTTGGCGCTGTCTGTGGGATCCGCAAGGACACCTGCCATAACGCCAGTGGCCACCCAGTAAGCTGGAAAGGGGAAAGGTTTAAGTTTTTCATTAAATATATTCAAGAATCAAGTACAAAGTATACGCACCGAAAAGTCCGTATTTCAACAGCGACATGTGAATCTCACGCAGGCTTGGCACTGGCTTGGAGTATTTGAGAATCTTCAAGTGCTCAACAAGATTATCGTGGTAATACTTTATATAGTAATCGAACTTGCTCAGCTTATCCTCCAGCCTTGTGGATGAGATCAGGAAGTAGAGAAGATCCTGGGCCACAGTTCCATACTTGGGCGCCTGATAGTCAATCAGGTAGACCTCTTTAATCTTGCCCAAGTCATCGTACTGGAACATTATGTTATTCGACCCGAGATCGCCGTGGTTCAGCGCATTGAAATCGCTGGAATCAACCTTACCCATCTCGAACATCATGTCTATTACCACTGGCTGTAGGGCTATCTGTATAAGATACTGTATAGTAAATAATACTCATTTATAGAGTGAAGCTCCTCTTACGATCTTGTCCATGTACGCTTCGTTCCCTTCGTAGGTTCCGCAGCACTGAAGGAACGTCTTTCCTTTGCCCTTCATCATGTCCTTCATCATCGGCTTGAGTTCCTCCTTAAAGAACCCCACGAGCAAGTGCTTCTGATACTGGCCCTTGGTGGCTATCCGTACAGCTGTGGCCGCATGCCACTGGGCCAACTTAAGGAGCACTTTCTCGGTGTGCGCTTGGTCGAGCCCCTCGCGGCGATTGGTAATCTTGAACCCCCTCATGCACAGATCCTCCAGCGCTAAGTAGTCGGTTTGGGCATTCTTGAGATCGAAGCTCTTCGCCTTGAACTCGACCTCCAGGCCGGCATTCTTGTAGAGCGTCTCCATTTCGGACAACACCTCATTGTACATGGAGCGCTCGGTTTCGAAGAAGTTAGTATGCTTCATGGTTTCTTGGGTCCTCTTGTTCTGAAGCGGCAACTTGACCATGTACGACACCTTCTTGGTTTTCCTATCTAAGAAGGGGAAATTTGGTATCGGAAATGATAATGGACTCCAAATTATCGACTTACCCTTGAGCTCCACTTCGATGTGTACACGTAGCATAAGGGAGCCGTAGTTCTCTCCTGGAGCCGTGCCGATTTCCGGCTTAAAGACTCTAACCTTGGAGTATCCCTCCACACTCGCCTTAATGACATCTTCGAATAAATCTGCTGTTACCCACTGAGGTATTTTGCTGTCCGTCATTGTAAATAATAGGAATTGTGTGTTTGTTTGTTAAATAAAAGAATAGAACACGTATACGTCTGGTTGACCGGTTTGCGTTGACTGACGAAAACGCAGAGTTAGATAGTTTTATATCGGACGGAGGCGGAGCTTTCGTAATTTCATCAAACTTAAAAGCTATATATCTCGATCTTCTCTTAAGCTCCCTGAAGCTTATTTTTAATTTCATTTTGTCAACTATTTGATGTTAATCGGGTAATGCCTCTGATAATTGAGCTTAAAAAGAACTAAATGTAATTTTTTACAAACCATTTATAATTAATTACCTTCATTCCATTATTAAAATATAAAGATAATAATATATCAGTACAAAATGTGATGTTTTTATATTACAGATATATGTAGATACATATGTAAATCCCAATATTTGTCAACAACGAAAATAGATTAATGTACACAATTCATTCAATTATTTTCCATATATTCTGCTGTTATTTCGCCTTGCCTGAGTAATTATTTAGATAAATATAAATTACATGGGACAAGTTTTGATTATTTAATACTTTCACAATCGATTGAGCTCTGTTTTAACCTGTTTTGGCTATTGCAACTAATGTTCACCTTATGTAACCCCGCTGAATGAGCCAGGGCAGTATGACTTTGATCTGATCGACGTAAGCCGGGAGCAGAAACATCTTACGCTTGAATGCCGTCGCCTCCTCCGAATTGCCCATCACATTCGCTATATTCGAGTCCAGATCCGGTGGAAGCAGCACTATGGGCAGCATTCGTTGTGTGTGGAGGACGATGATTCCTAACCTATTTTATAACATTTTAGTGCTTTAGTAATAACTACTCTCTCCATGTTTTTTATCAGCGCATCGTCATTCTCCCGCTTGCTGTTCGCCTGTTATACATAATGGGACAAACGGGTAAATTTGCTAGAAAATTTCGTGGAATGGTTCACAATATACATACATATCCCAGTTTCGACCCTTCGCTGTGCAAACTTATGAAATATCTGGTTTCATGTACCAGGCGACCAGAACACAGCAGAAAGTATATTCTCAAAAATCAACTCTGCATTCGCCTTGAATGTATAGTCGTGTCTCAAACCGTAGGCCATGGCGCAGATATTTATCAACTATAAAAGGTATCGCATCCGTAGATAGTCGCGCCCAAAACCGTGGTTTGAGTCCACGGCGAAGGAAGTTATCGATTATAAAAGATATTGCTGCACTAGATAGTTGCGGTCAAAACCATGGTTTGAATCCATGGCTAAGTCAGTTATCGATTATAAAAATGTATTTATCTCAGATATAGTCGCGCCCCAAACCGTGGTTTGAGTCTTCGGTTACGAAAGAGAGCGAACGATCAATGAATTGATAAATGCATCGCTGCTCTACTAATTTCTGTTCGACTATTACACGAAACGTACGAAGCGGGCAATTGTTGTTATTGTTTCGGCAAGAACCAGATCCAAATCTGGAGTTTCCCAGTACAAATTTAGCAACTGCATGATTTTATAACCAGGCGCTCCGAATGCAGGAGGCAGATGATTAGCTCAGAGTGATTAGTGCTCTCTCGAGAACTGCGCTCAGAATGCAGCAGTCGACGCTTGCTAGAAAGAGAGCAAACGATCTACTGACGTCACCGCATGGATAAATAGATGCATCGCTGCTCTACTGATTTCTGTTCGCCTGTTACACGAAATGTAAGCGGGGGACAATTGTTGTTATTTTGGCAAGAAGTTCCCAATCAAGAATTTTCCCAGTACAAATTTATTAAAAGCTGGTTTCCATGTACCAGGCGCGCAGAATGCAGCAGGCAGATGATTAGCTCTCTCGCGAGAGCTACTTTTATAAAATCTTAACTGAATGAAACACATTACATCCCGAGATTACAAGCTTTATTTATCAGTTATATAGTCTCAATATCAGTACCCTATGACTTGACGTTGTGCATGAAGACGTGTCGCCGGAGCTTGTCCGGCCGTGCAAAATCCTTGGCACAGAAAGTGCACTGATAGGGTCGCTCGCCCGTATGCTTCCGACGGTGCACCTTCAGTTCGTAAAAGACCGTGAAGCGCATTTCGCAGAGATCGCACTTAAACGGCTTCTCGCCCATGTGACGCCGCATATGGATGTTCAGCTTGTTGGGCGTCAGCGATTCCAGGCCACAGAGCGAGCAGAGATACTTCTTGCCCGGATTCTTCTTGGCCACGTGCATGTCCCGGATATGCTTCTCCAGGCTGGGCTGAACGACAAAGGAACGCCAGCAATGAGGACACTGATAGCGGAAGCGTCGCTTTCTTCTCGATGGCTGCTGATGCTCCAGCACTGCTGGTTGTTTTGGATGCTGGGTGGCCAAATGTAGGGCGAGATTCTCCTCCCACATGAACTTGTAGCCGCAGCGTGGACAGACGAACTTCTTCTCGCTGTTCCGGCACTGTCTGGCCAAGTGCTGCTCCAGCATGTACTGGAAATGAAGTAGATGGTTCGGTTATTATCGGAAAGGGTGATCGACGAAGTTTTATGACTCCTATCGTGCCTAACCCTAACAACAACAAATATTAATATTCCCTCTTATAAGTTCACTCACCTTATCCACAGTCTTGAAGATGCAGTGCTCGCAGGAATGTGGCAGCTTGTCAAAGCTATGCAGGGAGTACTGATGCTCGCTCATCTCCCGTCGCCGCCGGAAGCTCAAATCGCAGAGATCGCAGCTGTAGGGTCTAGTCGAGGACAGGCTCTCCTCATCACTGTCGTCCGTATCCTCCAGAAGCAGCTCAAAGCCAGTCTCAGTGCTGATCATGTACGCCGATGGCTGATCGCTGTGCCCGCCCTGCATCGAGATGTGACGCCGCAGATCCGGCACGCTGATGAATTGAATGTCGCATACCTTACACTGGATGCTCTTTTGGCCCGAATGTTTGGAGGCGTCCGCCAGCAGAGTCTCGGCCAGCGGCAGATCCTGGCCACTGAATCCATGCCGCTGCACGTGCTTGTGCAACAGACCGGGGCGGTAGAAGGTGCGAGTGCACCAGCGGCAGGGTAGCAGCTGCATGTTGCCGTCCCGGTGCACCATCAGCTTGTGCTTGGTCACGGCGCTCTTGTCCTGGAAACTTCGAGAGCACTGGTCGCAGGGGTAGTTTTCTTGCTGAAATTTGTAGGCGGAAAAATATAAAGAAATAAAAAGAAATATTTATATTGTGGCTATGCTTGATTTATGCGAATAATTCCAGGCAATTACAGAACGTAAAAATAATTAAATTACAAATTAAAAGTAACTATGGTTCGTTGGGGTATGCTTTTTTTAAATGGATTCTTGTAAGAGTTCCCTTCACTGTGTCCAGTCTCACCTTGCTTTTGTGCTCGACGAGGTGGGCGCGCAGGTTGCTCCGCCAGAAGAAGCGTTGCGGACACTTGTCGCACTGGAAGCGCTTCAGCGTGTTCTGGCACAGCTGGCTGGTATGATGCTCCAGCAGCTGGCTGCTGAGAAAGCGGGAGTCGCAGCGCTGGCACACGAACGGCGCCTCCAGCCAGGTGTGCTCGTCGCGATGGTGCTGATGCAGCAGGTATTTCCGCGGCCACCGAGCCTCCAGGGAGTCGCACAGCTCGCAGGCATAGCTGCGACGCAACACCACATCCGCCTGCTCACCTTCGCCCTCGCTGTCCGTGTCCGAGCTATCCATATTCATCTCGTACCGCGCCTGGTTCGTTATGGAATAGTACCGGCCATATACACCCAACCGGAGATCTCGGAATATGCGACGCTTCAGGCCCTCCGTCGTGGACTCGACGGCAGTCTTAAAGAAGCCCTCGGCTATACGCTCAATGGGCTCGCCATGGGCCTCGAAATTGAAGTCCATGGGATGGTCTTGCAGGTGATCCCTCAGCTCGCGCAATCTGGTGAATCGGCGCAGGCAGATCATACACTTGATCTCCTTGGCCCCATTCGGCTCACAGCAATGCGGGTCAAAGTCATCAACGCGTCGATTGATCCTCGAGGGTTTGGCGGCGGCCGCAGCTGCCGCTGTGGAAGCTGCCGATGTGGAAGCCAGCGGGAGATCATCCTCCGAATCGGACTGCTTCTGGTCCTGATTCGTGTGCTCACGGTGCTTGTGCTTAATCAGGCTGACAATGTACTTGTAGGATTTGCTGCACAGGTCGCACTTGTAGTAGTTGTCCTCGCTGCAGTTGCCATCCTCGTCCGAGAGTCTGTGGGGGCAAACAATTTAATTAAATCAAATTCAGAGATCTAGCGCGGTAATAGAGATTTCTATGACGCCCCTATGTATTACCCTAATTTAGTTAATAGATCTTTGTTCACTTACTCGACTGCCTTGATGATGCTGTGCACCAGGGTGTCAGTATTACCGCGACTGCGCTGCGTGGCGGTTCCAGAGGTAGAAGCTGGACTAGAGGGACTCACATCGCCGGGCATTACGGAGGGCCTGCCGGGTAATTTCCGTCGCGAAGTCTTCGAGGGCAACAGACTGGCGCCGTGCTCGGTGTGCTTGTGCTTTACCAGCGCCATCACATACTTGTAGGTCTTGTCACACTGGTCGCACTTGTAGTAGTTGTCATCGTCGTCGAACCTGTTGAGGTAAGAACCAAGTTAGAAACTAGCAAAGCTATGCTACCTATCAAGGGAATTAGCATACTCCTCGCCCGGCTTGGGGGGCAGTCCATGATCCTTTTGCTTGTGGCGATACAGGTTGGTCACATAACGAAACGCCTTGTTGCACACCTCGCAGATGTTGTGCTTCTCCTCGGCGCTGACCGGCTGCGGCACTGGCGACACCTTGCGCTGACGCAGCGGTACATCGTCCTGGTCGCCCCCGTCCGAGTCGCTGAAGTGCACAATGGTGCGCTTGACAAAGCGCGAGCGTACCAAAGGATCAGCGGCCATGCCTTTGCCCATCTTCGCGGGCGGTTCCAGCTCCTCGGTCTTAATGGTCACACCTTCGATTTCAAATAATTGAATGGGCGTCTCCCTGAGGGCGTCCAAGGACTCAGAGCCCAGCATTTCTTCACCAGACTCGTCGTCATCCAGCTTCCTCAGCCAAAGCTCGTGTGTTTGGCGCGCTTGCAGCACAAAGTCGTAGGTGGTTTCCAGCTTCTGGGCGCAAGCAGAGCACAGCCATTGAGGGAACTTCTCAGCCTGGGCCATAGCAACCTATTAAGGCAACAATTCGGTTTAATGCGGGCGGAAATTGGAAGACAATGGTGTGGCGGCGCTTACCTCGATCTTCGTTAGCTCGACCAGCAGCTGGCCGAAGGTCTTCTCCGCGTACTTTTCTACGGGCGTCTCAATCCAGTAGCGCCCGTCAGCGCAGCCGCAGATTCTGCAGGTCCGCGTCATCTTTCTAGCACATTTATTACGTTTAATTCGTAAATTGCAGCAGAATAAAGACAAATAGCGTCTGATAAAAAAAATTGGCTACTAAACAGCTGAGCGTCGGCGAACAGTGTTGGTTAGCGCTGAAGCGGTTGGGTACTTTAGCCCGTCTTACAGCTGGTCACACTGCCAAAAGGGCTCTTGTTGCATTTTCATAATTTTTCGAAAGTTTTTCATCTTTTTTTTCTATCAGCTTTTCTTTGATTTCTGGGCTTATAAATAATTCGGATGTTACTGCAGCGCTAGGACCATGCTTCCATCAAATATCTGCCGCACTTGTGCGGTTCAGAACAAAGATTTGCGGCCCTTGTCCACCTGTCTGGGCAAAGACGCCTCCAAAACATTCTATGATGTGCTCCAAGAGCTAACCCAGATCGATGTAAGTTGCCACTAAGTAAAGACGGTAATCACCCGCTAATTTATAAATATTGTATCCTATTCTGTAGCCTCTGGAAGAGAGCTCGGATGACAATCTGCCGCAGCATCTCTGCACTGACTGCTTGGCGAGTTTGGAAAGTGCCTACGCCTTTGTGGAACAGGCCCGGAAGGTCAATGGCGAGCTGTTGGTTCGCTTGCGGAGATGCCTCGACGAAATGCCCATTGACATACCGCAGGAGCAGCAGCAGCTCATTAAAACCGAAGTGGATATAGATGAGGCGACTCCCAAGGGTGATGTGGATGTAGATAAAGCAGGAATATCGCCTGTGGAGTTCAAATGGCAGCCGGAAAGTGACAGCGATGAGGAATCTGCTGGAGCAGCAGCCAGTGATGAGTGAGTATTAAAAACTTGGCTAAAAGCTTGACTTATATTCGATTTCTCTGCAGGAATGAGGTGGAGAGGAAGCCCTATCCTCTTAGGCGTAGTGCGCGAAAAATCAAGCTACCAGTGGAGAGCGATAATGAGGAGTAAGTTAATATAATTAAAAACATATATTTATCTTTATTGAAACCCTTCCCTCTGGCAGGTCACCTTTAGCAGAGCTCGCCCCCATTAAACGCCGTCGTGGCCGACCGCCTGGCCCCGCCAAGCGCCAGGGCATGACCCCCGATGGACGCCACGCCTGCAAGGTGTGCGGCAAGACCTTCTCCTGGTTTCGCGACATGCAGCGTCATGCCCGCATCCATTTCGAGAAATCCAACGCCTACGTTTGCAATACCTGCGGCAAGGGATTCCTGCGCAAGGACAAGTACTCCTTCCACTTGCGCTGCCACGAAAAGCGCGAGGCCAAGACCAAGGCTCTCCAGCTGGCCAGCGAATGGCGCTTCGCCGAGCGGCTGTACAGTTCCGGCAGGCTGAAAAGGATCGAGTGCAAGCTGTGTGGTCTGAAGTGCCAGCGAATTCAGGAGCTGCGAATTCACTTGGTCAGCCATGGGAACGTAGAGAGCTTGCTCCAGTTGACGGAGGATAGCGATGTGATCAGGGAGCACTATGCCGACCAGCCCTGCAGCTTGGAAAGCGTCAGGGAACAAATTATTAAGGACATAGCGGCAGGACAGCTGGATAAGTTCGCTTCCGTGGTAAATTTCCATGGCTATGAGCAAGGAGTGTGTGACTCGGACGAGGAAGCGGCTAGCGGAGAGTCCAAGTACGAGTGCGGGGCGTGCAATCTTCCCTTCTCGCGAAAATATCAAGTGTTGAGGCACACACTGGAGGAACATGCTCAAGCTACGCCTTCAACGCTGCCCTGGCAACGCTGCGACGTCTGTAAAGTAGGATTCCTCTGCTCCAGACTCTACGATTGCCATGTGAACACTCAGTGTCACAGCAAGCTGAAGCGGCATCGCTGCCCCAAGTGCCCGGGAAAGTTTATGTGGCCGGAGAATCTGCATGGGCACGCCTGCACCCACCGCAACGAGGTAGCAACGCCTGCCCGTCAGATCTTCTGTGCCTTGTGCGACGAATCACTGCCCACCTTGGCCCAATTGCGTATTCACCTGGTTAGCCACCAAAATATGAGTGGCATCGATCCGGGACACAGTTCGACCTTCTTTCGGTCGTTCTACCCCAAAGGAGTGGACTGTACCTCGTCGGAGCTTGCTGTACGCATAGCTGAGGACTTTGAGGTGCAGGATTTCGATCGTTACTACAACGCCTGCACGGGAAGTGGCCAGGAGCTGGATCTCTTCGATTCCGAAACGGAGCAGAGCGGTGATGACCAGGAGGAGAGCGAGAAGACCGCCTCGCATACCTGTCTGCTGTGTGGTGTGGTGACCAACAGACTCCTAAGCCTGCTGCAGCACCAGAACAGCGCACATTTAAAGGATCTGCCATGTTCCTGCCAGGATTGTGGTGCTGGCTTTATAAGCGACGCCCTGCTGCAACATCACCGACGGCGTGTCTGCGCCAAGAAACATTTCCGCCAGCAGTGTCGGAGCTGTAACCTTCGTTTCGTTTGGCCGAGTAACTACGAACAGCATTTAAGGTCCCACCACACCCAGGGGGAGGAAGAGGAGGACGAACCGGCAGAGGAGCCTGCGCATCGGGAGGCGAGGCTACAGTGCGACGAGTGCGAAAAGGTCTTCATCTGGCACAAGGATCTCACGCGTCACAAGCGCCTGCACTTGCCGCAGTCGGCGCAGTTCGAGTGCCCGCACTGCGATCGCAAGTTCCACCGCAAGGACGGCCTTAAGTCACACCTGAGGATCCACACAGAAGAACAACTGCTGGAGCAGCCCTTCACCTCCGACAGTGGTCAGGTCCTGGCCCTGCTAGCTCGTCCTCATGGCTGCAAGCAGATTCAATGCATGATCTGCCTGTCACGGCACTCCAAGATCTCTGATCTGCGAACGCACCTGGCCTCCCATCAATACGGACTGAGCTTCTCCACGGAAATCGATACTTGCAGTGTCTCCAAGTCCTTGTACCCAGAATTGGGTATCGTCTTGGACAGGGATGAGCTAGCGGATCGGATTATGGCTGATGTGAACAAAGGACTGGAGCTGGATCGATTTATTTCCATCACCAATGAGGCGGGCCTGGAGCTCAACTTGGATAGCAGCGAAACGGACACGGAATCCGAGCAGGAGGAGGAGATCCAATCTGGCCAGAACTACGCCTGCACTCTTTGCCCCACGGAGGTAAAGAGAAAGCATAAACTCTATGCCCACCAAGGCGAGGCTCATCAGTGGGAGGACGCACCCTTTGTTTGCTTACATTGCCAGGCCAGGTTTGTCAGCGAGTGCCTGCTGCAACATCACTCCAGGAACTTCTGCGACAATGCCCAGAAGCGCTTCCAGTGCCGCAAATGTCCTCTACGCTTCCGCTGGCGGGAGAACCTGAAGCTCCACCTATATCTGTCCCATCAACAGGCTGAGATGCCAACGGCAGAGGACTCGCCACAGGCGGATGGCGAACTGCAATGCCGCGAGTGCCAGCGAACATTCAAAATGCAGAAGGATCTCACGCGGCACACGCTGATGCATGCCCGGGAGGCGACAATCTATCGGTGCCGCTGGTGTGCACGTCGCTTCTATCGCTGGGCCAATCTCCTGCAGCACATCACGCGCCACGGCATCCGAGCTAGCCAGCTGCACTATGCGGAGGCTCTCCTGGACTTCTATGGGAATCCTGGCGGTCAGAAAACGGTGGAATGCCGGGTGTGCAATGTCAGCTTCTCCAGCATTGCTGCCCTGCGTCTGCATCTGGAGAGCATGCCGGCGGGGAGTCACCACGAGCTCTCCTCACTGAAGAACTACTCGATCACCAACCAAATGGGTTTCGAGCTGGAACTCCAGGACTCGGAAACCGATGGGGAGCAGTCGAAACCGGAAGGAGTGCCTGCCTATTACACGTGCGGCATGTGCCAGCTGAGGTGCGTGCGAAAGTTCGAGCTGCACCAGCACCAGCAGGCCATGCACCGCCTGGAGAAGATTCCCGACGGCTGCGATCAGTGTATCTTCAAGAGCGTCTGTCCAGATCTCATTGCCCACCACAAGAGGACGCAGTGTGGCAATCGGGAGAAGCAGTTCACGTGCTCTCGCTGCGGTTACAAGTTCATGTGGGAATCGAACCTGCTGATGCACATGCAGCTGCAGCACGGTAAGCCGGACAACCCGGAGCAGGAGGAGGGTAAGGAGGCTTCGGTAGAGGAACCAAAGCCTGACTGTCCGGTTTTCCAGTGTGCCCTCTGCCCCAGGAAGTATAATCGAAAGGATCGCCTTACGGCGCACGTTAAAAAGTTCCATGGGCCCGATGGCAGGGGTCCCGATGTGGCAAAGGTTCCCCCCACTCGATCCAGCTCCCCCAAGGAACCGAAGCGCTTCCTGTGCGCCTTCTGCGGCAAGGCGGTCAGCTCCTCTTCCAATCTGATCATTCACATGCGCCGCCATACCGGCGAAAAGCCTTTTAAATGCGAGTTTTGCGCAATGGCTTTTCCGCGATCCTCGGACCTCCAATGCCATCGCCGGACGCATACTGGGGAGCGGCCGCACGTGTGTACCGTCTGCCAGAAGGGATTCGCTCGCTCCTACAAGCTGCAACAGCACATGCGTATCCACAGCGGCGAGCGGCCGTACAAGTGCACCTACTGCGAGAAGAGCTTCACGCAGTCCAACGACCTGACACTCCACATCCGTCGGCACACTGGCGAGCGGCCCTACCAGTGTGGCGTCTGCGGGGAACGCTTCATCCAGGGAACGGCGCTGAAGAATCATCGCCTGCAGCAGGGCCACTACGAGGAGGGTCAGAATTCTGGGGAGCCGGCAAGGCGCACGGTTTTGGAACAGTTTACTGTATGAGAAGGGGGAATAAAAATGTTTGCAAACAATTATCAAGAAGTGTTTTCTTGGAGGAGTTGTTTTTCTTAAAAGAAATGTGTTTGTGGGGGTTTATTTCAGCTATTTTTCCTTCAGGCCTGAAAGAATAATAAATAAAGGATAATATTGCGAATATATTATACTCAACGATCTACCTTCTGCCTAGAATTAAGAGCAAGTGCACTGTACCCTTGAAAAATGCAACCAATACAGGGTTAGGGCAGGTTCCACCCCTAAAAATAGGGTTGTTTCACTTATGGACAGCACCACCTGCTTTCCACACCCGATAGTTGTCTGTATATCGTTCGGCATCGCCTTGACGACCAATCCAAGTAGCTTCAGTGTCGGTTGTCAGAGCTGCTGCCAAAATAGTGAAGAATACAGTGGCCCGACCGAGCGAAAAACAGATGCACTTACTCGTCAAATTTAGTCTTGAAAGTTTAGCACCTTTCCACTCGAAAATTATTTAGTTTCCGCCTAAAAACTAAAACTGATTCCTAAACAAAGCGATGGTCCAACAGCGGAACAAGACGTCTCGCTCGCTGCCGATGGCCAGCGAAAATGGAAGTGAAGGTGGCAGTAGTAAGGATTGTGACAACGTATATTGCGTTGTGCTCCACGTGGCTGAAGGTGGGTACCAAATATTATTTGAATAAGCCAAACCAGGTAATCTTCAACCTCTGTTCAGCAATTAACTTCGTGGGTCGCGATGCCAGCGAGCAGCGAGATCTCATTGTGATGAACGCCGCCCTGAACACCTCGGACTTCGATGTGGAGGGCTCTCAGTCGGTGGCCAACGAGTCCGTTGTATTCAACAGCAATTGCATTTGGGAGTGCGATCTCACTGGGATTAAGCGCATCAAGACAGACCACCGACCCGTCAAGTTAACGTTCTCCGCCTGTCGTGGAACTGGGGAAAAGAAGCCCATTGGCAGTCTGCTGCTGCCACTGCGAGGACTTCCGGTTCTGAGCACCTTAGGCAGCCACAACGGGCCCCATCTGAAGATGATTTGGCATAAGCTTATTTGCATTAGCAGTGGGTATCGATCCCAGAAACCGGAGGTGCTCCTGGTCCTGGCCATTGTCAAGAAGTCCATACTGCATACGAAGGACTTTGATCACCTTATGCAGTTCCCAGATGTGAGTCCAATCCTTATAGGAAATGTATGTATATAATTATGTTGTTCCCTTAGCAAAAAGCGCCGCCCCCGCCGCCGTTGAGGTCGGCCGGCCACTCGGTCACTGCCAGCATGCTTCAGTCGCAGGTGAGTTGCAGTTGTTTCCGCAGGAGTTCCAAGAGGAGAAATTATTTCCTGACTTCCGCAGGCCAACATCTACGTGCAGTCGTTGATGCAACTGGGCCTGCTGCAGGTGGGCAACGATCCGCTGATCGACTGCGACATCATCGAGGTGGTGCTGCAACTGAAGCAGCTGAGGAACGTGAACCGGCTGGTGAAGTGGCTTAACCAGGGCAAGGAGCCCGGCTCGGTGGTCGTGATGTTTGATTTTGTGGGCAACGTGACCAACATCGAGTTGAAGCTAAACGAGTCCGACTCGTACGCCGTCAACGATGTCCTGGGGCTGCGATTCAAGACTTCCCTACGCAGCATGCGGCTGTACTTCCAACGCATCTTTTACCTGCCCTTTAACATGTACGTGAACGGAACGGCCATAGGTATGTGCTTACTATTAAACCAAATCCCAAATCAATTTAATCAATCCTTGATAGCCAATTACCGCATGGACTTCAATAATCTGCTGCCACCGGACAGCCACTTCGCCGATCAACTGGAGTATTCCAGCCTGGGATCATTCTCGTTCAATCGAATCGGACGACAGGATAGCGCCCGGGACCCAAAGCCGCCGTTGATGGAGTACTCCTTTAGTGTGGAAATCAAGAATAAACATTCGCGCCAGGAGCAAGTAGAGCCTGAACCTGCGCCTTCGATTGCCAGCGGTGTGATCAGGGAGCTGCCCACCAATCGCAAAGATACGGAAACTATTGCTCTATCTAATGAAAAATATGATTCCTTATCTGTGGCCAGCCTGAATGTGGGGGCAGAGCTGTCGGCTTCAGAGGAATCCGGCGGAGTTGCCTCCACCCATGACGATTCATTCGATATCAATGATCTTACAGATCTTGCTAGAAAGCAGAGCAAGCGCCGAAAGTTCTCTCGAATGAAGGGCGAGGAGCTCAACATGGAGAGCGAGGATGAGCCGGATCTGGTGGTCCGTGAGGAATTGAAAGAAGATTTTGGTGATAAAGAGTCAAACGAAGTGGAAATGGATCAGCGATTTAATAACCGTAAGAATCTTAATTGTATCCTGAGCTCTAGCGAAGAGATTTTAGATGGGAGGTCCTCCAGGAGCTCTAAATTGCAAACTGACTCTAAGGAACCGCTGCCATCCAAAAAACTCAAAATAAAGACCAGATTAATGGCTTCCAAAAAGCTAAAACCATCGTTGGAGGACACAGAAATTCTTAGCGATGTGACATCCTTGCAACAGTTTGAGCTGGAAGAAAAGATACTAGCAGAAGAAGATAAACTGAAATCCGAAAAGAGAACAAGAATTAAGACAAGTCAGATTCCCAAATATATAAAAACTCAAACGAAAGGTCACGAAGTTGACAATTTTAGTGATATTTCAACCTTGCAAGAGTTTGAGCGGGTAGTAAATAGACTTGAAGAAGAAGATGAAATGGATTCTACAAAAGTGCAAAGGAAAAAGGCAGCTAGTAAGGAACATATGGCAGTACCAATTAATCAGGAAGTGAGAAAGTCCAAAAAGGTAAGCAAAGAAGCAAGGATAAGGGACTCCAACGAACTGGAATTCAATGAAGTTTTGAAGGGATCTTCAAGCGAATGCATTACCGAAACAACGGTGCGCAGAAAAAAATATGTAAAGGTTTCAAAAACAGATCTCAGGGAGGAGATAAACATAGCCCAGGATTCTTCTGGCTGGTCCCAAAGCCCAGAACGTCCAGTAGAAACATATGACGTCCTTGAGGAGAGCATGGACAACGATCAATTCCTGGCTGAGCACTTAGCGTCCTACAGGGAGAAGTTATGCAAGAAATCAAAGACCACAAAGATTGTGAAAAAACGTGGATCAATTACAGAGACTGACCTAATAGACCAGGATGTCCCATGCCAACGCACGGTGAAGTCCAAGACTTTGCTGCCTGAACATCTGGAAGACACATCTATAAGTACGCAGGATAGTGTCGGGAAAGCAAAGTCTTCTAGTGGCGATTTGGCACTCCGAGCCCGCTGGGTTCAAGTCAATAATGTGCAGACGACAGCCTTGGAGGAAACTGAATTGTACCTGGAGGAGACCTGCCAGACTGAGCTCCATGAGATTCAGTACGAGGATCAGCTGGCACTCGGCCTGGCAAAACCCCTAAGCCGCAAGAATAAACTTCGAACTGTTAGAGAAAACGAGATGATGAGCGTTTACAGCAACCAGTCGCAAGGAGATCGGTTGAAGAATAAGAAAAGGGTTTTACCGAGAAATGATCCGGGCTCCGAGGAATATATCTCCCTGCCGGAATACCAATCAAAATCCGAAGAGGTAATATGTCGGGAGGTACGAGTCCTGAAAAAGAAGAAACCTAAACAGACTATAGTCGAAGACGAGAGCCACCCTGACGAAAGCCTAGAGGAGCAAGTTATTAAGCCCACCAGGAGGAAGGTTAAACAGTCTACAGTCCAAGACGAGAGCCACCTTGACGAAAGCCTAGAGGAGCAACCTGTTAAGCCCACCAGAAGGAAGGTTAAAAATTCTATAGTCCAAGACGAGAGCCACCTTGACGAAAGCCTAGAGGAGCAGGCCGCTCAGCCCATCAGGAGGAAGGTTAAACAGTCTATAGTTCAAGACGAGAGCCACCTTGACGAAAGCCTAGAGGAGCAACCTGTTAAGCCCACCAGGAGGAAGGTTAAACATTCTATAGTCCAAGACGAGAGCCACCTTAAAGAAAGCCTAGAGGAGCAAGCTGTTAAGCCAATTAAAAGGAAGGTTTTAAGGAAAAAGTCATCAGTTATTGTTAAGAACAAGGAGCTTCCGGAAAATGGAGAGCCCCAAGATGAATATCTTACTGTTCAGACAAAGAGAAAAATAAGGTCCAAGCCCGTGGCAGACAAACCATTGGAGGATGATGCCAAAGCGAGCAAGATGTTATCTCCCAGGGATTCCATAAAGTCCACTAGTTCACGAAAAAGCCCAAAGGATATGTCTAACTTGGATGATTTTGACATGGATCACTCAACTAACAGAGAGACAGTTGGCCAGAGGATCACGTCCTGGCGGAGACAACAAATCGAACGATTTGAAGAGGAGCTAGCTCACAAGGAGCGGCACTACAAGGCCCAGCTGGAGGAAATGGAATACCAAGAACTCCAAACGCTCCAACAAAACTACGAGGATCAAGAGGAGGAAAAGATGCAAGCAGACCAGAGCGTGGATTACGAGGCCAAGTTCAATGAGCTGGAGCAGCACATCGCACAGCTTCAAAAGGAAATGGAAGGACAGGTAAGGCTCTTCCAGAGTCGCAGCCAGGAGCTGCACCAGGAGAACCAGCAGCTGGCCACCGAAAAGGCAGAGCTAAAGGCCCGCATCGCGGATATGGAACAGGAAATCATAGAACTCAGGTGTAAGGGCTCCGACGAAGCGGAGCTCAAGGAGGTGCTCGAAGAGCTAAAGTCCCAGAACAGTCGGTACTTCAATCTGACCCGCCAGAAGGATCGTTACAAGAAGCAATGGCGACGCTGTGCACGCCGTGTGCAGGCCCTCAAAATGGCCATGTGTGAGAAGGACGCAGAGATTCACATGGAAGCGAAGTAAGTCCGATGAATTTTTCTATTAAAATATGTAAGTTAAGATCTCTCCTTTTGCAGCACCATTAACCTGAGAGAAGTCCTGACCAAGGACGCCTTGTCCTTTGAGCAGGAGTACGGGCAATATCGAGGCAGTGGCACACCTTTACAGTTTCCGTTCAGCACGCTATCCGGATCGGGAGACGCCTCCAATATATCCCAACTATCTAGCTGCCAGGACATCTCCCAGTCGTTCTCTGAGAATATCTGCCATTCTCTTTCCCAGACTATTTCCGACCCCATTTCCCAGCCCATTTCCCTGTCTACCACGCAGGCTACCTCCCAGACTATCTAGCTTTTAACTTCTTAGATTTTACCAAATTAACTGTGAGCATTTTTGTATTTGAATTTAGTTTGTTATTTTGTTCGTTTTATGATCTGAAAATAGTAAATGTTAAAAATAATAAGACTATATAGTTTGGCTTTGGCTCTACTCCAACACGAAGCCCACGCGCACAAAGTAGGGCAGCGTGTTTAGCGGAGCTGGATAGTCCATCACCCAGGTGGGTCCACTGTAACCCTGGTCGCTATTGCCGTCCTTCCACTCGCCCTCCGGCAGATAAATGTCACGCTTGGTGGCACCCTCCACCACGATGGGGGCAGCAATGATGTCGTCGCCCAGCAGGAACTCTGTGGATAAAATGGAAGATTGGGTTAGTTGCCAAAGGAACACGGTTTGATGTGGTTAATGAAAGGATTTTATGTGCTAACCAGACAGATATTAAATCAGTATGACTCACTGAAAATAAATATACTTTCAAAGTTAACAGAAACGGAAACTGACAGGTGCTACCTCTTTATAATACATTACGTTTTATCAAGAGTGTCACACCTTCCTTCATTTGAAGAGCTGTCTATATAATGGATTACCACTCACCATCATAGATGGACTGCGCCACCTCATCGGTGGGTGCTATCCACCAGAGCGGAGCGTTCACCGGCTCTCCAGAGTCGACGGCTCGCTGGAAGAGCTTCATGATGTACGGCGTGTAGTTGGCGTGCAGATCGGTGAAGTTTTTGCTTATGGCAATGGCCTCGTCATCAAAGTTCCAGGGAACAAAGGAGAACTGGAGGGCGGGCATGAAGACATTAGCCTGCAGCCAGCGCAGGAAGAGCTCCTTGTTCGGCGGCTTCTCATAGTAGCCATTGCCGCCGATCATGTCCGGTAGGACGAAGGGGTATCCGTTGAGGTTCATCTGCAGCATTGATGTGATCAGCGTGAGCAAACCATTGTTCCAGCCCCATTCCGAGTCCTTGTCCACAATGCGCACGAAAATGGGTAGATCCTGAGTGTTCTGGGCGGATCGCACTTCCACCATGTCGCCAAAGGCGGCAACGGTGCGCACATAATCGCCCACAGCCTGAAGAGGAGTCACCATGGAGGTGCTGGCTTGGAGCACGGGATCACTGGGCAACCAACTGGTCTCACCGGCATCGAACTTGAAGCTATCAATGCCTTCCTCATCCTGCAGGCGTTTCAAGCGCTTGGCAAACCATTCCTGCACTTCGGTTTTGGTGAAATCCAAGATGGCTGCATCCTTGGGCTGGCTGTTCCACCACTGGGTGTCGGAGCTGCCCTCATGGTCCAGCACCAGATAGCCCAGGGACTTGGCCTCCTCGTAAATGGCCGTGCAGTTGTTGTTAATGAAGGGATGGATCCACAGGGTCACACGGAATCCGAGGGCCTTAAGGTCGTCCGTCAGGTTCTTGGTATCGGGGAACTTGTTCTTCCTGAAGGTCAGCGCGCCATAACAATCCTCCCAATCATCATCGATCTCCAGCTGACTGTTGTTGAACCCATTGTCCAGGATCTGCTGGGCAAAGTCCCTGACCACCTCGTCGGTGACCTCCGCCTTGTAAAGCGCCCAAGTAGACCACACCGGATGCCTGACCATTCGCTCATCTGGGAAGCCCGTTGGTTGTCCCAGGAATGTTTTCACGGCATATTTGTGCGCCGACTTGGCATCCTTGGCCACGGCCACATGGTAGACGAACTTTCCGGCGGTTACTCGGGGATCGTAGGGCAACTCACTGGTGGCACTCAGACAGAGCTGTCCCGGATAGTCCGCTGTGTTCTGGTCGAGGAAGAGCGGCGTGTTGCTCTCCACGTACAAGAAGGCACCGGCGCTGTTAAGCCAGTACCGCTCGCCCACACCAAAGTTGTCCAGCTCCTTGGGCAGGTAAGAGTAATTGCTGTGCACCTGCCGCTCCACCGGCCAGTAGTGCTGCTTCTGCTCCGGTCCGCTGAACCAGTGCGTTGATCCCGTCTTCAATGGAAAACAATCCCGGGGCTGGGTGCCCTTCAGCACCTGATCGCGGGAGATCCGGACATGGGTAATGTCGCTGCCCGTGCCGGAAACCACACCGTTCTGGACCAGCGTAAACTGGACGACTGTGGTGCCATCGGTGAGAGTGTAGCCACCGCTGTCCGTCTCCACCAGATTAGCGCTCGTCTCAAAGTTGTCGAAGGTCACCGTTTGCAGGGTGTTATCGCCCTTCATTAGCTCGTACTGCAACTTGTCACCGCGACGTAGTCGCACGTAGATGTTACTGTTTGGGAACTTGTAGCGCTGCTCAATGGTGCTGCAGCTGGACACCGCATCCCAAAGGCAGCAGGATGAGGCCACCACCACCAGCAGGGACAATAAAATAAACCTCATTTTCTCGTTTGACTTGCGAGAAACGACTGCTGTGCAGGTGGCAGTCAAAAGTCCTAATATAGTCACGATAAGGAAATCGAGGGAATTCTAAAGAGCTCTTCGGTCGGTCAGCGGAAAATAAAACTCTTGAATGTTGTCAACAACATTTCTCACCGGTAACACCCAGATAGGGGAGGTTATCACTGATAAGAAAGTTGCAACCTGGGTCTTGTATTATTCCCATTAGCTAATAGATGGCTTTTAGCTCCGAGATTGCGGCTCACCTACTTTGATACTTTTGTAATCAACAAAACGAAGCTAATATCTGCTAAGTATTCTCAAAGTCAAGGACCCCTTTAAAGGCAATCTTAACATTCGTAATACCATGCTTCACTATCTTTACAAAACATTTTGAGGACTACCTCAAGTGCTGGTTCGTTAAATGTGCTTCCAAAACAATGTTAACAAAGTACCAGATCTCAACAACTCAACAAGTTGTGAAATATTGTTTTATGACTCAGTGATTCTGTTGAATCATTCCACATTTAGGGTAAAAGTTCAAGGCTTTTTACTATAGAATAATTATATAGTATATATAGTATATTATATAGTAAGTAATTATATAATAATTATATATTTTAAAGGGAAATATTGAGAAAATATCTAGCTTAGTGCGCACTTTAAAAATTCCCGAGTGTTTCTAATAAAAAGGAATGACTTTGTAGTTCTGTATAGATTTTTTTTATTAGGATATAAATATACATAGTTAGTTTTGATTTTTTTCTCTTGTTTTTTTCACTTTTAATACTTTTAATCTAGTTTGGCTTGTAAGCATATAGCAATTGCCGTCGAATGTATTAAAATGCTAACCAAAAATTTGTGTTCTGTATTGGCTGAGGATTGATTTAATCTTTCAGGTGGTCAGCTTGTTAAAGTGGCTAAATGCTAGAAATTAATCATTAGTTAAATATGGTTATCTAGGGGACCAATTGGCTGGTCTCTTCCTTCGTGGAGATCGCTTCGGTGGGTGCCTCATCTCGATACTCGATTATTTCCTTTTTGCTGCCGGGGAAATGAGCTCGGAACAGTTCGTCGTCGTTGTCAGAGTCGCTGTCATCGCCGGCCATCAGAGCCACTCGGGAGTACAGTTCGTGGTTGTGTGCCATTGTCCTTCGTTGATAGACCACAATGACTCCGGCCACAGTCAAGCCCACAACGGAAAAGACCACGGCTAGCAGGAGCAGCACTGTGGTGCCGGTCATATACTTGAGGGTACTGGGATTACCCTCCTCAGATACATCCACAACCGTGGCCATGCCCGTGCTGCGAACCACATACGCATAGCAGAAGGTCTCGTTCAGGATCTTCCGGAGTTGACTGCCCGCGGAACAGGTGCTGCACTGCGAGGCCAGAGGTCCGTAGCAGGCCAGGCAGCTCCTGTCGCATCCTTCACAAGTCCTGGCCGGTGTCTCCGCCAGTTGGATGAGGGAAGAGCTGGAGCTGCGACTGCGACGACGCCGTCGATCCTCCGCCTGCAGAGGATCCTGCTTGTCGTCTATGGAATTGGACAGCAATGAGGGAAGATCAGTGGTGGGCGAGCTGTTGGGATTCACGGGAGCAGGTCCCGTGCTCGTATCCCCATCCACATCCTCCTGATCCGCTGCTAGTTTATCGAAGGGATACGTGTGCATAGGACATACATCATAGCAGAGATCCTCGTGCATGTAAGCGGAATCGTTGCATTCTGTGAAGGGTGAGAAATGGATATATTATTGTATTTATTTATACTCAAGTTTGGCTTATGAAGGCATTTACCTCAGCGACAGTTTTAGTTGGAAGAAGAAAGTTTTAAAATTAGTAGATTAGTAGAGAACTAAACAAGAACTAAAGATTAAGGTGTGGTATAAAAAGCTATGTTTTGAGCATGATGAGCAATTCATCCTTATTCAAAGTCAACGAGGCTTTGTTTGTGTTTGTATATAACAAGTTAAAATAATATATAAATTATAATAAGTATCAATATTTAATATTTCAAATGTGCAAATTATCAAATTTGTCGTGCCATCTCTAGAACTCTCTTGAAATTATGTTTAAAAGCCAGAATGAGAGAGAAGAGAGCTCTCTCTTTAATGCTGACGACTAAGCGTAATGCATCTTGTTATTATAAGATCTTGTGTATAATTATATTACCTTCTTTGTATCAATATTTAATTATACTTCCACATACTCATGTTAATCTTCTCTTTTTGTATTATATGCAGACATAATAAGAATAAAGCAAGCGTAAAAATGTGTTTTTTTCCAAAGACATCTATTAGCAACAAAAAATTCAAAGCTCAGCGGGGAAAACATGCTCAAAAATAGCAGAAATTAAAAGAAAACAAAAGAAAAACTAAAAGCCAGTGTGCGATTGTGGGTAGCAGCGTATGAGTGTTCACTGTGCCAATCACCAAAAAAAAAACAAACATGAGAATGAGCGATTGTGTTAAGAAAAAAAAGGAGTTAACGTAACGAAAGAAACAAATTAGAAAATGGTTAAAGGGAAAAAATTCAATTTCCGTTTAAATCAAAAAAAGGAGAACAGAACAAAATACTTAGGATGGAAAATTTTGTCGACCAAAAAACTCACCTTGTCTGCAATCTCGAAATTTTCAATTGGGAAATTTGTGAACTCTGGACTGCAGGCGGAGAAAATACGGATCAAATATGGCGGAGGCAGTCTCAAATTCCTATAGTTTTGTTATTGTTTGTTATTTTTTGAGCATGTTTCGCTTGCTGCTTTGAATTTTTATTTTGTTGGAAATAAATGGCTGCGACACGAGTTTGGTTTTTTACGGTTTCAATGCATTTATTTATTACTCATATAGATATTATATATAGATAGATATATACACAAACATACATAAAAAATTGTATTGAGTTTCGAATTGCGGCATTCTCAATTTCCATCATACCCAAGAGGTTGTTCTTTTTTTTGTTTTTGTTTTTCTTTTAGTTACTAGTTTAAGAGTTCTCATTTTACATTTAAAAAAGTGTAATTTCATTTCGTTTCGGCTTGATTAATAGCAAGCATTAATTTAGGGGCTCTTTGTTCCGATCGTTATTTTACAATTTCGTTTCGCTTTAAAGTTAATATATATTTAGTTGCTAATTTCTACCCCAGGCCCTAGTACCAGTTTTTAATTGTATTTCTCATGTTTGAATCTTGTTCTTGTTTTAGTATAGGCTTACATATTAATTTGGCTTTTTCTCCAATTACTTGACTGAGTAATTAGGCTTCACAGAGTTAATTATCCCTCGTGTGTGCGTGTGTGTGTGTGTTCTCAAAGATAAATAAGTAGCAAAGATTGTGCGTTGAAGAAATGGATACAGAGTTCTGTCTGCAGAGTTCTTAACGAAACTTTACTTGGCGATTTGTTTCAACATAATTTATCTTGGTATCTTGTCAGAGTTTTCGGTAAGTACTTGTGCGTTTTTGGTTAATATTTCTGCGTGTGTTCTGTGTTTGTTTGTAAGTATTCGCTGCTAGTGAGTATAGTATATGCTTGGGCAATTAAGGGGTTAATTCAACTATTTTTCGCAGATAGAGAAATGCTAGATATATATCCTATATATGCGCTGGCTAATATGTGTCTGTGTGTGGGGGGAGGTGTGCGTGTTTGCTAAGTACAACAACAACAAAAAAGATACTCCTTCCCTTCACTCGCATTACCTTTCTATAAACTTGTTCATCATTAAATTAACATTCATATTTGTATTGTTTATTGTGCAGTTACGATATGATTATTCATACAAAGAAAATGCATAGATAATATGTATATAGTGGGAACATATTTGTCCAAACAACTCAAAAGCCAATCAAATACAAGTGTAGATCATCACAAAATAGGGGATTAAGTATAATTTCCATTAAGTTAACTAATGTTTTGTACCAAGTTCCGAAACAAAAACTACTTTTAAATGATATGTTTTTGTTTAAATTGGTTTACAACAAAGTAAAATAAAATCATAACGACGAAAGAAAACCTCGTTAAGTTTTGCAGCTGCCTAAGAGAGAATTAATAATAATTATTGCACTCGATTTGCATTTTGATTTGTGTTTAATATACGACTTTAAGTAAGCAACAAATTTGTAACAAAGATATGTTTTGTGTGTGTGTTGAAATTGTTAATAATTGTGTTTGTTTTTCTTCGGATTCTGTGTCATGTTGCAACTTTGTTGAAAACTGCAGGAACTTTTTTGTATAAACTGCCAAGTATAATTACTCGCACTTTTTAATTGTTTAATTATTATTGGTTGCCTACTTTTCCGTTTATTATTATTACGCTATGCTTTACCCCTACACCTTAGATTATTTTTTTTTTAGATTTGATTTTATTTTTCACTTTATTTATTATTTTATTTCCATGCCATTTACCTTCTCGATTTCTTGTTTTCGTTTTGTTTATCGATACAAAAATTGTTTGCTTGGCGGCGCCTTAACTCTAGAAACATTTCCATTAAATACTTAGTTTTGGTTTTTCACTGCACTTCGATTTCCCGTTCCGTCCATGTTATTAGTTTTAATTTTAAGAAACAGTCTTTTACTATGAACTCTAAACTGCAGTTTGTTTTTCTGTGTGTTGTGGGTTGAACATTTCGTATCGCCTGGCTGCGTGGCATTATTTAAACATTTGTTTCTTCTACAAATTAAAGCGATAACTCAAACTATTAGAATAAATGTTTAAAATTGAAGATTAAAAAAAAAAACGAAAGCAAAAGCTGGCGTACAGTGCTGACTACTTGGCTGGCTTGGCAATATCTGAAATAATGCATTTAGTTTACAGGTCACGTATCTACACACAGATTGCGATATAGAAGACATTATTCATATTGTAAAGATTAGTTCAAAAGACTTGAAAAAATGCCATGAATTATTGCATATTAAATATGAACTTCATTTCTCGCTGTGTATGGGGAAGCAGGCAATGGGGGAGAACATTGCAAAAACAAATCAAACTAAACGGGCTTAAAACAAACACAAACAATCTAAACGAAAACAATTAAAAACGAATTGTACATAAAAATTTCAACTAAAACTTAAGCATAATGTATATAATATATGTATATATATACATATATCTAATATATATAGAGGTGTGTATATATTTATAGGATACGTCTGTATATGGATGTGTATAATTGCATTTCGACTAAAATAATACAAGAATTTGCCTTGTGCCTCGACAACAAAACAAAATAATAATAATAATATAAAAAAAACAAACAGGATTTCGATTTAAAAAAAAAAAAGAACCTTTGTTTTTTTTTTCCTGCCACGCCTACAAAAATATGCATCCGTGTGCGTGTGTGTGGTGTTGCTTGTGTGTAAAACTAGGCTTACATTTACATTTAACTACAAAATTTTAGTATGTATATATTTTTGGACTTGCAGTGATTCTTCCGCCTCTCGCCTATTCTAAAAATTACTTATAATTTTAGCTCTTTTTTTTTGTTTTTCTTGTTTCTTGTTCTTCGTTCTTTGTTCATCTTCTTCGTCCTGTTGCCATCGAAAGGTTAATTGGAAATTCTTTGTTCGCTCTTCATCAACAATCTTTCTTGCCGTTTTCCCGATTCTTTTAGTACACAGTTCGATTTTGTTTCTTTTCAGTTGCCAATTTCATCGACTCTCATTTGTTGCTAAATTATCTAATGATGTTGTTCTTGTTCTTGTTGTTGTTGTCGTTGGCATGTTTAAAGTTTAGAAAGAAGACTTGCATGATCGTAAAAAAGAGTAGGGACAAACCTAAGCACTTGCGATCGCTCCACTTAAGGCACGCGGCGGTATTGCTATGATCCTTTGTCATTCCCACATCGCCAACCTGAAAATAGGGATTAAAAATGAGTTTAAATTAAAATATTTAACAAAGTTTAAGTGAATAGGTTCATTAAAAGAATGTTGCAAGGAAATCTTCATTAAATAATCTCATAGCAAGGAGATTTCCCTTTCACAGGCTGTTTAGCTCGTGTTAATTATAAGATGAGGGCATTAAGAATGGTTTTTTGTATTATTTACTAAGGGAAAGGAAATATATATTCAGAAAATGTATACGCTCGAAGTTCGAGCTGATTTTAAGTATCAATTAACTCCTGGTTAATGACAAGTATTAATTGGAACAACGTCGTGGTTTGGGGGTCTTTTATTCAGCTTTTTATTCAGAAAAATATTTTAATTTAATTTTAATTTCATTAATTTAATTTAGAAGAAACTTTATTTTAATGTCATAAGATTTAGATTTAGTTTCTCATTATTATATTATCACATTAGTAATTCCGAGTACTTTTAAACTAAGAAATTACTTCACAAAACACAATCATCTTGTCAGAGAACATTCATCTTTCATAATTAAAGGAATACAAAGTTAACAACCCTATATAAGTCCAAATTTTACAATTCCCATCAATAAGAACTTAAATAACCAATTAAAAAATTAATTTTTGAACTTTTCTGGGCTCAGTTAACTGCCTTAATGCCGGCCTACAAGTTTAAAGCTGCTCGAGGCGAGAGAGTTAGAGTTGGAGGGGCTGGAAAAGTTTTCGTCTGATTCCCGTAGTTGTTGCCTAGTTCATTGCATGTTGCCGCTCTGTCTGGCATTTTAAGCACTTATGTATGTGGGTCTGTCTGCCTTTATTTATAGCTGCCCCTTCCCAAAATGTCTGTCCGTCCGCCCGTCCGTCCGTCCGTGTCTCCTATCTAAGCTCACATGCAATGACGTCGCGTGCGGAAAATGGGAGGAAAATCTAGGGAGGGAAGCAGGGAGGTAGGTAGGTAGGTAAAGGATCCTGGAGGAGTGTTTGTTATGCAAAAAGTTTTTAGCTGCCTTGCCTGTCCGCTCGATGAGACGTACAAAAAACTAAGGTCACTGCACTCGCCTTTATTACACCGCACATCCCCTCTGCCTTTAGAAAGCGGCAAAAAAGCAGCGCTTTTAAAGCACAATAGGTGCCAAAAGGTTAAAAATTGCTGACTGCCCGGAGCAAAAGTGCACTTGAATAAAGCCAGCCGGCTGCCAGGGACTCTCAAATCGTAGGCAAAACTTTTACAAAAATACTGAATCCTTGCACAGCGAAAATAGTTTCGGAAATTGTATAAATCTTGCAGGCTTATCGGAATAATATATATATATATTTTATATATATTAGGGGGTGATATAGGGAACCCTTAAAAAGGTATCCAATATTATGCCATAACATATTACATTGTAAAAAAATAAGCCCTGAATTTGGTAGCTAAAAAATTGCATTCCTTACTTTTAGATACATTTATAAATGTTTAGATATGTAATTAATTAGATACATTAATTGTATATTAAATACAATAGAGTTTGAATGTTTTAAAGTTCTAATTTCGTTCGAAAATCCTTGCTCAGAGTTTAAAACCAATTAAAATAGTATTTAGAAGTCTGCTACAAGTTTCTTTACCAAGAAATATTTATTTTGCATTCTTTCCAAGAACTTTTTAATTTGTTTAAAATCACTAACAATTTCAGTTTCATATTTTAACTTTCCTGTAAAGGCTTCTTCTAATTAAAAACTTGTTTCCTCTCCCTAAGTTTACACTGTAATTGAAATGTTGTGATTTTGGTGATTTTTTCCCCGTGCACCTGATGTCCTGGTGCTGCTGCCCCTGGCAGAGAGGCAGTGCGCCTTGGCCCAGTGCCAAAATATAAAAAAAGAGGCCGAAAATGGCTGCCAAAAAGCGGAATTAAGATGCTGGGTGTGGATGCGGGATGTGGGCAGGACTGGGACAGGGCAGGGACAGAGAGATAGCTGCTGACAGTGTATGCTAAGTATTTGCAAATTTATGAGCGCTATTGGGCGAATGCCTTGCACATTCTGTCGTCGCTTGTGCAGGCGAAATTCGTGAATTGACAACAAAGGAGAGGGCATGCTGCTCAACAACGGGAACTGAACGGGACTAGAACTCAAAATGGAACTCAAATTCAAGTAAACTTGGGGCGATTTAAAGGAGCTACCTGCCAAGGACCTGCCTGTACAGTGTACACAGCGACAAGGACTGACGGACTGACTGGCGGTTTAATCAAGCTAGCCACATGCAAGCACGCGGTGTCGAGCCACGATTCTGGTGATGCGGACTCGGATTCTGATCGCTACTCAGCTCCTCGCTGCCCGCCAAGCCATCTGCGAGGCACTGCAATACCAAGACCATCAAGTAAACACAACACGAAGGACACACGGGGCGGATACGGAATACAGTGAAGGCCGGCAACAAAGCAAATAAATCACCTAATGGTTTGTTGTTTAAAACTGAAACTTCTTTAAGGCAGTTCTGAATTTACTTAACTAAAATAGTTATTATTCCTTTATATCAGGTAAGAAGTACCACTTGTGGGCAACCTTCACTGTACTTCGATGAGTATAAACTTCTTGGTTGGGTGATTAATGGCTATTCATGCGTCTAAGAGGCTTGCACCTCCGGATACCCAGATAAATACTGGATATTGTGGACTCACCTGCTGCATGTTTCGCCACTGGCCGGTGGAATCGTACTCAATGTCATTGTGGGCCATGTCGTTGCCATACAGATTGAACTGGTTCGCCTGGCTGGGATTGGCCTGGTCCGATGGTTGGGCGGGCGTTTCGGTGCCATAGAATATCATGTCCCATTGTGTGATTTGTGCTGAAATCGAAAGCAAATGCATTTAGTTATTGCCGGTTTAAAATATATGTATACATATAATAAAATAATCCAAAAAAATTCAAAAAACATATATACAAGCAAACAGAAAACTGTTTAAGAATGTGTGTGAAATAAATATATATATATATGTATTTGGCAGACTGCTGGCAAGTCAAGTGAAGGGCCAATAAATCTGCCATATGAGCGAGATCAAGTGCCGAAAGCTAATCGCAACTCTCATCAACATCGGCGAAACGGATAAAAATGAAAAATTGTTGCTGCTGGCAACCCGGGCAGCAGCCAGCAGCAAAAGCAACCGAAAAAAGCATTTTAAAGTTGCACTTTGATTGATGAAAAGCAACAAGAAAGTGCCACTCGCCGGCTGTCAAACTTTCATTGACGGCCGCCAGCGGTAGGGCAAAAAATCATAAAACACAAAGCTGGAAAAGGGTTTCTGAAATAAAGAGCACTTCATGGGGGATTCCATTACGGGTATGACACTTAAATTAAACACAACTGATTGGAGATTTGACATATTTGGAGAGGAAATCATATTGCGCTCATTAAAATATCGACAATATCGTTTGCTTTGATATATCGAAATTTTAAATATCGAAAATAGCACATTTTACGTTAAAACAATTATGTTCTCAGGAAATAACCGAAACATTATCTTTAATTGCATTATTTTTCGATTAAATTGTTCCGATACATCAAATAGAATATAGATTTATCCCAAACATATCGCAAAATTAAAATATTAATCTATATATCGCATTTTAGGTAAATATCGATTACAAAATCGATATTTTTATCATCCTTCTAACTAATATGCTGGATGAACAGCTTTAATTTGTTACAAAAAAAGAATTTCCTACACAAAAAAAAAATGAGAAAAATATTTCCCAGTTATAAAGATTACAAAAATATGTAAGAAATCAAGTGTCATACCCTCAAGGATTCTACAAATAAATTAAAATCAAATCCTTGATTAAAAAACCAAAAATGAAGTATCAAAATTCCGGTATTGAGAAAAACTGGCTACCACTTGGTCCGTTGCCCTCCTTGCGCTGTCCCCTAGGCGGCTCCTCGTAGTCGGGAGTGGCGGGAACCTCCTGCATTTCCAGTTCCACTTGAGCGGGTCCCATAACCCCGGCGGCTGCCATCAGCAGTTGCTGCTTTTTCAGGATCTTTTGGTCGGGCAGGAAGCTACTTCCGCCGGCAGGCAGCATTGGTAGACTGGGCACGGAGGCCATTGTTTGCGAGGGCGGCGGCACCGAGGGTGACTTCTTCGTGTTGCCCTGACGAGTATTACCACCGGTTGTGGGTCTAAAGAGCTCCACCTCGAACTGCTTGCCCGGCTTGGCCTGTTTGGTCTTGCCCTTGGGCGAACTGCTCTCATAGGGCTCCAGTTCGGGGAAGATGGCCTGGATCTTGTCGTAGCGCTCGAAGAGCATAGGTATTCGGGCATCCGAGGAGGATGAGGTGGTGCTCTCCTTCACCTGCTTGGCTGCCTTGATGGAGCCATTGGAACCAGAGGATCCGCCGATTTCGCCCACCACTTTGCGGGTCTTCTCATCGTATGACTTCTCCCCGGAATTGGCCTTGGGTCGGGGTGTTTGCACTCCATTCCTGTCCTGCTTGTTGGCTTTGGGCTGCTGCTGTTGCTGGGAGATGCGGTAGTATTTGTTCTTGCTGGTGGTATTCTGGACGGTGGTGCTTGGCGTGGTCTGCTCCTTGCGATTGCCACCCGATCCTCCTGATTTGCCCTTATTACCATTATTAGCCTTGTTTCCCTTGTTATTGTTCCTCTCCTTATTATTATTGTTGGCCTTTGCGTTGGCCTTGCCCAGGATAACGCCATACGTGGCCGATATCTGCTGGTAACCCTGCTTGGGCGGTGCAGGATTCAGCAGCGGATTGTTGGTCACCAAGCTGGATTTATTCGGCGGCGGCAGCTTGCCCAGCGGCAACTTGGCGCCGCCGGAAGGTGAGTTCCCGAAATTATTGGGCGGAATGCGCGGATATTGCGGGGAATAGGCCTGATGGAGATTACTGGTGGTGCTGCTAGTGTTGGCCGTGGTTGCCTCCGAGCTACTCGGCCGCGGCACCGAGATCGGATCGTTGGGATCGATGCTCTGAGTGGTGCCGTAGAAGATCAGCGACCATTCCCTGAGCAGAGCATGGCCTGGTGGATTGCGATTTGGGGATGAGATTTGGGTGTTAGGTGTTTGGGTGTGGATGGATCGATGGTGAGTTCCACAAAAGCGCAGCATGTAAAACAGTACAGGTTTAAAGCATCTCGTTCTGACGGCACTAGTTCGGATTTGCTAATTATTTAGTGGCTGAAGGACTTACCCATGTAGCGACCCTCGTTGTGGATCTCCAGCTGCCAGTTGCCACGCGGGGATTCACCCCAGGTATGCACGGACATGAAGGGCCATTGATTAAAGCCGGAACGGGAGTTATCGTGGATTCTGATGGAGAAATAAGGAGAATATTTATTAAATTAAATTCAGAAAGGGGATTGAATTTATGTTGTAGTAATAATTACAAATAGTTTTCTTAGTTATTATTAATATTTAAGTGCTTTAAAAGAAAGGTTAAGCATTTATATTGAATCAAACCAAATAATTTTACTCCTGGAAAGCTAAGAACTAACCTGAAATTTAGGGAGTAAAAAAGTGTTGTACCCTTTAATATTTATCGCCTATTTAAAGTTTATAATACTTATATTATGAAAGACAATGAATAATGAAACAGTGTTTCTATTTATAGATTTTTATATGCAACGAAAATGGTTTGAAACTAAAAACAAAACATTGTTTTTATGGGAAAACATCATCTTTGTATTATAAAGTCTTCGGTTGAATATTAATCAAATGAATTGTGATAGATCTCATGCTATATTTGTAGGAGTATGTATATATATCTTAATAGGTTATTAATTCTTTATTTTTTCAATAAACCGATCAGAATTAAGGAAAATTCCGTCCAAATTTGTAAATTTCGCAGTTTTTAGTGAACTTTCGTGTGCCTTTTTTCATGTTTTCTTTTCTTTGCCAAGTTTTTCCAATATATGTACGTATATATAGTGATCAATCAGTAACATCTCTAACCTGGGAGTGAGCAGCGTGACACTGGTATTGGCCGGAGACCTCAAGTACAGCTGAATGTCTCCGCGCCTCTGCGAGGTAAGGGTGATCTTGGCCTGCACATGCTCCAGATAATTGACCGATCGACAGTGGTTCACCGTCAGCTGCAGTGTGATGTGTGTGCGTGGAGGAATAACCCTAAGAAAAATACATAAAAAAAAGAATTAATAAACCTGTAGTATAGTGACAAAGAGAACTTCATCCTACTTGTCCACATGGGGGGCGTTGATCTCGCAACGCTGCTGCTCCGGCACTGTCTTCCAGGTGCGCGCCACACGCACCATCTCGTAGGCGTCCATCAAACCGTAGCCGAAGGAGTGGCTCACCCGCCGGCCCACCCCGTTACGCGACCAGCTGGGATCCTTGAGGTTCGCCGGCTTGGCGGTTCGCACCACAATGTGCTGCAGGTCGCGCCAGGTGAGATTCTGGTTGGACTGCAGCACCAAAGCCGCAATGCCAGCGGCGAGCGGGGCCGACGCCGAGGTGCCCGTGTGGGAGACAGTGCACGAGTGATGCAAATCCGTGGTGACCACCTGCTTCTCGCCCGGCCCGCCGCTGCTATAGGTGGTGGCCAGCGTGGAGCTGCACTTCTCCGAATACCAGGGCACATGACCCTCCTCGGTGGCGCTGGAGATGGACAGTGTCCAAATGGAGTTCGTATAGCCGTCGCAATTGCAGTTGTCCTGCTCCCGTCCCCCATTGCCGGAGGCCCAGATAAAGATGCTGCCCTTGCCGCCGCGTCCCTTGGTCGTGCCCTCAATAAACGCTCTCGAGGCCAGTTCTCCGGGTCCATCCACGGTCTTGCCATCGTCATCGGGTCCCCACGACGCGCTATAAATGTCTATGTGCTGTGGATTCAGTGACAGGGATCGTGCCTCCACGGCATCTGTGACATCGCCGTCCAGCATCCTCACTCCACCCACACTGGCTCCGTAGGCAATGCCCACAGCGCAAAAGGAGTTATTGGCGGTGGCCGCCACCTCGCCGGCACAGCGCGTTCCATGGCGATTCGAGTCCGTCATGTCGTAGTGCGGCATGGGATCGTCATCGTGGCTATTAACATCGTACGAGGCCTTGCGATCCTGTTTTTTAATAGCAAATGTAAAGGGTTTAGCTGGCTATATACTTTTATATACTATATCCATTAGAGACGTACGTAATTCTGTTCAATATCCGGATGATCTGACTCAAGGCCATCGTCTAGAATTGTCACCACCACGCCCTTGCCGGTGATGCCCTGTTTCCAGGCGGGTATCACATTCATGTCAAGGCCACCTCCGCGGTTCTGTTGGGAAATTGAGGTTTAAATATTGGTTAATTATAAGAAAATAAAACGTAATCCTATTAATAAATAGATAACTATTTAAACACTTAATAATCCAGGGGTTTTCAGATGGCTTTTGTTAATTTATATTATTAAAATACAGCTTTTTCATAGACACCTACCAGATACCACATCTGCGGCCACTTGGCGTCGTCAAAGGGCATGGCATCCACCTGCGACATGGCCCGCGATGATGTCCTCGAGGGTCGCATTCGGATGAAGTCACGCTTGGAGCGCGACTTGGCCCGCTGCTGCTTCGCCCAGTGGACGCGATCATCGTCATCGAGTCGCGTCTGGTGATGCGTGGCGGGGGAGAGCGACCGCTTCGAGACCTTGTGATGTGCGAAGTGGTAGTGATCGTCGAAGATCTGCAAAGGAAAAGGAAAATAAAAGTTATTAAATAACAAAAATCATTCAGTTATCTAGCAATTAAAGTAGTCTTCGAACTCAACGTCTTAGAAACACTTTTGGAAATAAATACAGTCTGAATAAAGTCTTGGGAGGATCATTAATTCGGATTTTTTTGTAGGCTTCATTTATAACCATGTCTGGCGGAGCGGGAGGAATCCGCAGGCTGGCGGACAAGCTCTTCACACCCAACGAAATTCGCCGCTTTCAGGCATATAAGAATCGTTTCAGTCAAAAGTATTTGAGTATAGAGGGCCTGAGGTCGAACTTTAGGAAACCGGATTTGGGGAAACTTTTGAATTATCGCGTGTTTTCCACCAAAAAAGAAGGTAAGTGGGATTTACCTTCAACAATCAATAAATAGTTTACTTAAAAGTTACTTCATAAGTTAAGGATTCATACAAGTTTAGTTTTTAATCAGCCTTCCTTTCAATATATTTCAATTTTTATATTAATTAATATATTAATTCTTTTATTTATAATCTCCACAGAGTGCTGTGAGGAGGAGCCCCAAGCCCCGCCGAAATGCGATCCCAGTTGGGATGAACTATTTCCCAGGGGGCCGCCCTATGAGCCACGTAACACCCACTACTGGTATCCGGATTCCGAGTATCTAAACGAATTCAAGTATGCAGTGATGTATCCAACCGGCGATCAGTGGCAGCAGCGACCAAAGATGACGGGGAAACAAATTCCGCCGGTGGATCGCAACTTTCGCACCAAGTTTATTAACTTTGGACCCGCTCATCCGGCGGCCCATGGAGTACTCCGCATGATCCTGGAGCTGGACAATGAGACAGTGCTGTCCGCTGATCCCCATATTGGACTGTTGCATCGCGGCACCGAGAAGCTGATCGAGTACAAGACTTATATCCAGGCTCTGCCCTACTTCGATCGCTTGGACTATGTCTCCTGCATGGCCAATGAGTTGGCCTACGCTCTGGCTGTGGAGAAGCTGTTGAATGTGGAGATACCACGGCGGGCCAAGTACATTCGCACCATGTTCTCGGAGATAATGCGACTGACCAATCACACCATGGCCATAGCCTCCGCCATTTTGGATTGCGGAGCCATCACGCCGCTCTTCTGGCTCTTCGAGGAGCGTGAGAAGCTGTACGAGTTCTCGGAAAGAGCGTCCGGAGCAAGGCTACATGCCGCCTACATTCGGCCGGGGGGTGTGGCCTCGGATATACCGCTGGGATTCTGCGACGATCTGTATCAGTTTATTAAGCAGTTTGGCGATCGCCTGGACGAGGTGGAGGACGTGGTGACCGACAATCGCATTTGGCGAGCGCGCAATATCGGCATCGGAACGATTTCTGCCCACGATGCCCTCAACTGGGGATGCACTGGACCCGTCCTGAGGGCCTGTGGCATTAAGTGGGATCTGCGCAAGCAACAGCCCTACGATGCCTACGAGGAGCTGGACTTTGATGTGGTCGTGGGCGCCAATGGAGACTGCTACGATCGGTATTTGGTGCGGACGCGAGAGATGCGCGAGTCCATCAACATTATCGAGCAGTGCATTCAGTGCATGCCGCCGGGCGAAATCAAGGTGGACGATATGAAGATCAGTCCGCCGCAGCGGAGCAACATGAAGATGGGCATGGAGGAGCTGATCCATCACTTCAAGCACTTCTCGCAGGGCATCCACGTGCCGCCGGGACAGACATACACGGCCGTGGAGTCGCCCAAAGGAGAGTTCGGAGTGTATCTCATCTCTGATGGCTCCACTCGTCCCTATCGCTGCAAGATTCGCCCTGCCTCCTATGCGCATCTGGCACTCATGTCCAAAATTGCACCCACACACATGCTGGCCGATGTGGTGGCCATGATTGGGTCGCTGGACATTGTCTTTGGCGAGATCGATCGTTAATTTGTAATAATTCATGTAATTTATAAATATTATAATGAATTTAGTCATAAAGGCCGAAGCTTAGACATCATAAAAATGGATTTTATTTATTTACATGTTGGTCCTTCGAGCCGGATGGACAGTTTGGTCCTTCGAGCCGGACAGTTTGCTCCTTCGAGCCGGATAAAAGTTTTCAGCATTAAGAACATAAAGAATATAGCCAAATGTGAAGTGCATTATAAATAATTCCTGTTAAATATTTAATAATAAATAGGAGGTACTAGAATTAGTGGATCAAATTATCATTTAATAAGCCAGGACTTCCCTAGCTCGTTTCTTTCAACTCCTTTCTAATTTTGTTGAGTGCAAAACCAACGCACAGCAACTCGTTCGCATTGTCTTTAAAACCGAAGAGTGAGAGTAATTAAAATGGGAATTTATTATATTTGAAATTTATGCGAAATTGTTCTGATTTACTGACGCATGACATAAGCTGGCTCCATCTTCCATTCCATACATTTTCAGCCGCAACAGCAGGGATTCTGGGTTCACAAATTATTTGTGTGCTTTTGTTAATTGAATTTCATTGTGCGAAATTCTTTAGTAAATTGCAATTTAGGAGAGATGCGCACAAGAGCTAGGCTTTAGGTCGAACTATTTTGCAATTACAATTGCCATTCGTTGTGCGTGGACAGACTTAGTTATGCCAACTATATATTGGCCCATGAAGTTTTCCAGCATTATTGTGGCCAGCCAGAGGATTTCCAGTTATTCCGAAGGTGAAAATATGATGCATTCCTGGGGTGTGCAGCCGGCCTGCTTCTGGCCAGATAGTGTCAGGTAAAGGATGCCTGGATATCTCCTGGTGAGTATGTGCTGCTGCTTAATTGTAAATGTAATGTTACTGCCGTCGTCGTGGTGCTCCCAAAACAGGCGTCATTAAGGGCCCTGCCAACACCAGTAGCTGCTGCGTTGCCACGCTGAGTTTGGGACCTCAGGTAAACGCATAAAAGTATGCAGTAGAATTTATTTATGCCCACAGCAGGATGTCGTCGTCGATTTGGCAACAGCGGAAGAGGCTTTCCCTTTTAACCTGCCTCTCTTGTTTGCTTCTATTACTATGGCAACCGTTTCCTCTCTTTAATATCTCCTTAAAATGGCATCAAAATAACGTATCGGTTACAAATACAGAAGTCTTTATGCCTCCTTTCTACCTTTGATAGCTTTAAACTTTGTAATTTGATTTAATTTAAATTTAATTTACTTTTGTACACAATTTTAGTTAAAATCAAACCTATACCGATTTCTGTGTAAATTTCACCAAAAAAGAAATCTCCAATTTGTTTTAAAATCGCCAAAAAGCCCAAATTTGTGAAATTGGGCACACCCCTGGATGTCTTTTTCGGTCTAATGTGTTTGTCGTGAAACGGCAACGGCTCGCCGTTGACTGGCACAGGATGATAGGAGAGGCATATGTGCAGACGCATCCACATTCAACATCCCGCTTGCCACATCCTCCGCCTGGATCCTGTCACGGTTGGGCGACTACTAAAATTTTAATTGCTGCTACTCTCTGCGTACGTGTCGCCCGGCGCTCAAAGCTCGTTTAGTTTTTATGCCCGTCGAGTGGTGGCATGCCCCCAGCAACTTCCGCCTCTCACTATCAAGTTTATTAATTTATGCGGCACATACACACACTTGGATTTGTTTACTTGCCGCCGCCGCCGCCGCCTGCCGCCTGCTCTTATGCATATGCAATTTTGTCCAACATTTTAATTGAGTTGGGTGGCAAAGTTAAGTTAATACCTCACCACACACACACACACACCTCCCATCTGGAATGACTATATTTTAGCAAAAAACAAACTAGAAAAAAAAGATCACCTTAGCTTTAATTGTTTTGTTGCGGTTTCAATTAAAATTGACTCGTGCAACTCAAACTGGCCCCGCCCCAAATGGAAGCGGGTGTCCTGTGGCCAGGATATTAACTTTTACAAGCCATTTGCCAAGGCCCAGAGCACACATCAAGCTAAATAACATGTGGCAAATGTGCACAGGAGTGTTATAAGGATAAATGGGTTTAATTAAAAGGAAGGAAGCTCTTCTTTATGTCATAGATTCATATAATATATATATTTTAAATACAATTTTAGCTGTAGAATAATTAAATATTTATATTTCTATCAATTTTAGGTAGTGTATTTTTTTAGGAGACTTATTCAGGGTACTAATTCCACCTCCACTTTAGACAGCTTACCGCAAGCGGCTAATTTTCTAGTGCATTTGTCGACAACAAAAAAAGCAGACGATGGCAGAAAAAAAGTCAATAAAACCATGACAAACGTTGCCCAGCAGTTGGGAAATGTTAAGCTGTGAATAATGCCCTCTCCATGGCAGCTTTTAAAATTGTCAACAATTTAATTAATCAACTTGGTGGTGCAGGCCGCCAAGGCGTCCGATGTCTGTGGGGCTCTGATAAATGTGCTAGAAGGTGCAGGGGCTCGTGGGGGAATGGCTACCAGGATATGAGAAATGTGACTAGAATGCGGTTAAAAAAAATACACATCATAGAGATGTGTTTAAAAATAAAATGTGCTACATAATATTCAGGGCTTTAAAATTCCTATAAAATAGCAGCCCTCAAGCCCTCAATGTGCTCAATTGCCTGATGAAAATGGTTAATTTTTTAACGTCCCCAGCGAGGACCTCGGGGCAGCCATGGAATGCCGGAAACGAGAGCAGGAACAGGAACAGGACCAGAGCACCGGGTGACAGCTAGACAGGAAGCAGGCCTGTATAAATATGTGCGCCATTTCATTAGCTGCTAATTAATTTAGACCGCACTGCACACCTTCAACCACTAGAGGTGGAGGCGGAGGAGGAAATGCAGTTTGGATTTTCAATTAAGAGGAGGCGGAGGAAGTGAGAGACGCTCGGATGGATGATGGGATGTGCGATTTCCCGGTTGTACGGTGGCAAAATATTACACAGTGTTAAGAGCGATGACAGGTGCAGTGCCGGGGTGAGCCCCAGGCTCGAAGCACCTAGGTGTTCGTTTGGAGGGAAAAACTACGAGAGCTGTAAGCTGTCACACAGCGAGCGGAGCTGTGAAAGATGTCAACGGCAGGGCGAAGGTAGCGCTGCTACAGCGGGGATTCCCACACATCCGTAAAGGTTAAACATAACTCACAGAAAAATATGCGAATATGCGGAATTTAAGATTTTTCCCATGCATTCTCATACATTTATACTCGCTGTTTGTTACTTGTTCCCCCTTGCACCATTGTTTATGCTTTTAACCCACTTTTGACTCATGTCCTTCAAATAGAAAATATATTTGTGTAGAGTAAATTTATTAAATATGCAATAATGAAGCCAAAAATAATATATGGTTCGAGCAAGGCTATTTGCCTGCCAAAGAAGTAATATTTAACTTTAATCTATCCAAAATGTAAAGAGGATCATAATAAAAAGCTAATACACATCGGATGTACGCAGCATTAACTGTAGCATAAACAAATGGAAATACTTTTTTCTACTAATATAAGCTATTTTCTAATTAAATTAGTATTATAATAAATGCAGGAAAATCGCTTTTATGTTCTCTACACGAACAATGGGTTAAAGAGCCTGTTACGCTTGGCTTTCAAGTGATTTCCAGCTGATCCCCACAGCTTCATGTTGGTTTGTGTGGCAGAAAACACTTTTCGCTGGCTTCTACCATAGCCATGTCGAGTTGGTCCAATAATGTTTGTTATTTGCATATGTACACGTAGTGGATACCTGGCCGCCTTTTGTTTCCCTCATCTGCACAACGATGCCATAAAAAACGAACCACTGTTCCGTGTTGTAAGTTTTCCTTGCGTGGCTTTTTTTGCTAAAATATTTATAGAAAATGGCGACAATTTGCGCCAAACAATTGCAGCTCAGACCAAAGTCATGCTCCGCTTGGCTCCACGCACTTTACATTGCATATTTATGGTTTTTTATTTGCCTTGGATGCCCTTTCGCCTCGTTCCTCGACAAACAACAAGAAGTGGAAAAACATTTTATCCATAGGTCAAACTTCATCATGATCCACCTCCTGGTGCATTAAGATTGAAATGGGCAGTGGCCCCGAGCTACATTTATGGGTGAATAAACAGAACTGTGAAAACACTCCCTAGCACCCACACAACGGAACACACACCCCACAAGGTGTGTGTGTGTGTGTCTTGGGCAAGGAAAATCTACCCCCTGGCCGAAAAAAAAAATCTCTTGGTCCCAGAAAAATACATAATTGTTTCCATGGGAGAGATTGTGTCTATCACCGGGTTTCCCTCAGTATTTTCTCGTATTTTCCTCGCACTGCCAATCAGGTGGGCTTTCCAGGCAACCCTTGGATTGCGAAAACTGTCCCCTGTGGGTAGCTCAATGTTAGACACAAAGCCCAGGCCGAGGGTAGAATTCCGAAAATTTAATAAGACAGGAGATCAGCTGTTGTAAATTTTAGCCAGCGATTTCCCCTTGCAATTCTCGGTTGTTTTTTTTTTTTGATATGGCAACTGGGGGAGCAATAGATATCTTTTTGCAAATCTGTATCTTACGGGGGTTGATACGAACACAACAGGAATGGCAAGCAAAGCACTTACCCTTTGCAAGACCTTCGACCATAGCCTCAAACTACAAATGTCTTAATGGAGATGGCAAGATATTTGATGGGAAATGATGAGACAGTTTTGGGTTTCACCAGGCTTACAGGGGAAGAAATTGGGGAAAATTGTTTGCGAATACTTATATATATTAATTGGGGATCTCCTTTATTCAAGGAGAATATGATATAGTAAAAATCCCTGTTATATGCTTTATGATTTTGTTTAAAATTTGTAAGAACAAGAAATGGTTTCCTATTAAAGGTTTAATACTAATTAAACCTTATACATTAAACGATTGCTGATAAATTCTTTTCTCTGTGCAAGAGCTTCTGCATATAAAATGTAATTTAAGTTTGCTTTATTGATTTACCGCGCTCGTGATTAACGATTCAGTTGCATGCGTTAAATGTCTTAAATGAATGCGGCAATATAATTGTATGCAGTTCCAGAGGTATGCACACGCATATACCACACCTCACTTCCCCATGCCACATTTTATTGTTTAAAATTAATTGAAAAAGGAAATAATTTCGATATTAAATTATGCGGCAAAGCGTGGCTGTGAAATATTAATGACACTGACAGCAACAGCAGTAGCAGCGGGAACAACCGTTTGGCGACAAATGTGTTTTGTTTTAATTGATGCCACAGTCCAATCGCATGAATATTCCAAATGAATTGACAATTTCCGCCATTACGATTCATTGAAAAACGATCAAAGGTGGCTTAAATCGGTCAGCAATGTCCTTAAATCGGGCTGCCAAGCTCGAGTTCTGTAGGACCTTCTGGAGTGATGGCCACCGAGTGGCCACTTGTCTCGAAAAGTTGTTCAACGAAACCCAAGAGCTGGCTCAGCTGGCAGTTGGGTAAACAAACGACATCCGAATCCCTCTGCTCCTCTTTTATTTGTATTTTTTTCTTTACAAAAATGTACGTCTGTAATATATGGCAGTGTGGAATTTGACGAATCACTTTCAGCCCCGCTGCACTGATTCAAAAAAAAAAAAAAAACAAAGAAGAGTTTGGGCTTAAAAGCGGATTCTTTATTTGACCGAAGAGCGAGGTCAAAAAAAGGGCCACCATTTGCATTGCGGAAAGGCGAGCGACGTGAGGCAGCCTGTTTAATAAAAAGAAGTAAAGGGGAAAACCAGGCGTCGCCTTGGTCATTCTCAGTCTTGGGTAAACCTGCATGTCCTTTGGCAAACAGTCGGGTCACGGCAAACGAAATTTATTGGCTTTCGTAGGGGGAGCAGCAAAAGGATGCCGAAGTCATGTCCTTTGCACCGAAAATTAACCAACAAGAGTTACAATTGCAATGGCTTTCTTTTGCGAAAGTAGGAATAGGCTTGAGATAAAATGAGCTTGATATAAAATTAAGCAATTTTACAAAAAAAAATGTAGCTTATAGATCTCGTTTGCTATTAAAATTGTATTATGTATCTTTTTAATTTTAAAACTTTTTAGCTAACATTTTCTGAATATTTGGTAAATAGATGCCTGTTATGTAGATTGATTAATATGAAATAAATATGTTTTAATAAAGGGATTCATACTTTTAATAAAGGAAGACAGAAATTAGCGATATCTTGTTGCTGTATCGATATTTAATATATATATTGGACCAATATAATCGGAAAGAGACAATCGAAATGTTTACGTTAAATGCGATATTTTAAACACTGATATACAATCTAAGTTAAGTTAATTAATGTAATAAATTAATTAATATTGGAATTTTACTCTTAATATACATCTCAACTTGTTATATTTAAGATAAAACCTTTCCTTAGGTGACAGAAATTCAAGTTAAGACTTTAATTTATTTAATTTCATCCACCTTTTAATTGAAGAACCCTTTTTGTTCCGTAGATTCACAAATTCTCAAAATGTTCAACCTGGACACCACTAACCAGAGAAGCAGCTTTTCGGATAATGAGTATTCGGTTACCAGAGAGTGTATTACACATTCAAAGTTCCCAAATTTCGGTATCTACCTTTTTTGGGACTCAGCAGAGCCTCATTAACCACACTCGAATCGCATTCACAGCTTCATTGGAATATCGGCAGCAGCAACTGTTGTTGCCCGACTGACTGGGATCCAAATGCAATGGACGAATTTCCAAATATTTTTGCATTTCAAGTGCCGGCATCAGCAGTGGCACTCGCATGCAGATGAGCAGGGGGCGAGAGGTGAGGGTTTTCAAGGGATTAAGGGCTGGGGATGGTTGACTGGGGAGTAGAGGGGGTGTTGCTACTGGGAAAATGAGAGGGGATTGTGCTTGTAGGATGCATTGCCCTTTGTTGAAAAATTGATTGCACTTGTTGTCTGGTCGGAACTCCGCCATTCGGCCATTGCATCGACTGATGTTGATGATGGCCCCATTTGCTTGAGTAATGATGCCACTTGCTACCGAATCGAGAGTTTCGACTACAGAATCGAATCCGAACCCGAATCGGAGTCAGAGTCACAGTCCGACTCCTGCTACAATCGAAATCGATTTAGTGCAGCCTGCATCTGAGTCGAATTTCCACATCTTCCGGAAGCCGCCTTTTAGTTTTTGTAAATGAAATGCGAAATTTGTTGCCGTTTGCCGCTCATCCGTTGTCGTTGTCGTCGTCGTCGATTCTTTTGTCTCTTTGGGAAATCAAATTGATTCGTTAGGTTGGCAATCTGTCGCTTGTTAGGCCAAATTGATTGAAATTAGGTTTAGATCCCGATCCCCTTGTTCTGGGATTTGTAGCCTGGTAATTGCTTTCGGAAGCCCTTGCCCTCTGTCCCGCTGCAGTTTGTTCTCATTAGGTTCGCTCAAAGGAATGCAATGAATACCCCCAACTGCTGCTGCTGCTGCTGCTGCACAAAACGGAAACGGATATGCGAAAAATATTCGAGAAATTCTGCATACTTCGGTAGCTCACACACACACAAGAGCACAGCAAAGGCTCTTCTGGGGAATCAGGGCTATTATTGCACCTCGAAGTCAGAAATTCCGGACGGGTGACGAGCGATGTACAGATGGCATTCAGGTGCGAAAATAAAAGCAAATGCGAATCGAAGAGTGTGGGATAAATAACTTAGATGCCAGCAGAGAAATATACCAAATAAATTTGTTGTAAATTGCTTAAATATTCCAGAGTTTAAATTAAAGGCATTTCCTTAAGTGTGGAACTAGAAAACAATTAAAGCTGTATTTTTATTTAAGGTGTTGATACCTTGTCTGATTACAGCAATATATATAATTTGTGTACCTTATTCTCAGCCTTCTTGCGTATTTTCACCTTCCTCTCCTTTGGCTTGAACTATTTTTGTAATCACCTTGGATGGGGCCGTGACACAAATTGACTTCGACATCAGGAAAAACAACATCAGGTACGCCAGATGCGAGGAAAAGGAGTCAGAGTTGAGTGGCCAGGGTGGAATACATATTGCCCACCCACATATATATAAATATATATTATATATATATATATAGAACAGGAGCAATAACAATAATCATAAATACAGAATGCGAAGGGTTGCAGGCGGCACGTGTCAATGCAGGTCAGAGGTCCCTCACAAATATATATATATATGGAGTAACGCACGTTCAAGTCTGAGGTATCCACTCGACTCCCCACTTTGCTCTGAGTGGGCTTTTTGCTATGATGTTTCCACCTCGACTTCGACTTGGCCCATGGGAATTCCGTTTCAGTTCTAGCAACTCATACAATTGCTAATGGGGTTTCAAGGAGTCCACAAGTTACGCTCTTAAGAGACCCAAAACATTTTGTTTTTAGCTTCAAGTGGAACAAAGCTCTATGAAGAAGTCAACTCAAGAGTTTAATTAATTTCTCCATATTTCTTGAGAGGAAAGTTTTTAGCCTACTTCCTGGAAAAGCGGCTACAAATTCACGGTAGCTTCCATAAAAAGTTCTTAATAACTAGAATAATTTTTTATTATTTTTCCCCCGCTTTATCATAAAAACTATTTCAGGAAAAAATCAATTCACACTTCACCGAACTTAAGCAATTTTTTTTTTTTTGCAGTTTGGCAGCATTTTTAAAACGCTTAAGAACGTTAAAAACAAAGCTCAAGGAGAAATTTGCACAAAGTCTTTGGCAAGTTCGTGCTCTTATTTTTTTCCTCGCTTTTTTGAAACTTGCAAGAGCTCGTCAGAAGTTAAATTACTTTAAACTTATGCATGGCAAAGAATGTAATTGTTAGTGAGCGAAAAAAAGTCAAAAAAGTTTTGCAACAAAGGAACAATTAATGGCAAAGGAAAATGAGGAACAGAGTTGCAGGAAACGGTACAAGAATATGCTATTGCTAAAGACTTTTCGTTACAAGGATCTAAGATCCTTTGGAAAGCGTTACTTTGTAACGAAAATCATTTGTTTCATTGATTTGGCAGATTCAATTACGAGCGCCGAGATTGGAAAACTTCTCTCCCAGAAATCGCAAGTAATTTTGCAACAAAATTTCATCGATTGCACTCGCTGCCATTTGTTCTCATTGGATTCTGTGGCATATTGCAAATCATGGACACACCCCCACCAGGAACATAAAATGAAACCATCAAAGTGCAAATGCGAAACAAATTGCAAATTGGCAGCTGCTGGGAGATGGAAGATGAAAGAGCTGAAATTATTATTGAAATGCATTAATCAAAATTTGTTGAGGTGCTTCGCTTCGGTCTTTGTTTTGGATTTCATATTTCGGGGTAGTTTCACCCAACTTTTTCCAATAATGCAGCGTCAAAGAGGAAAATATATATGTATAAATTTTGTTTTTCCTTTTCCTTTTGGCTCTGGGGTTGGAGGTGAGAGTATCAATTTGTTTAGAAGCGGGGTTAGAAGGGCCACCACCCTCTCTAATGGAGAAATGCGAGCTGAAAATGTTTGCCTTTCTCTTCTAGAAAAAAAAAAAAATAGGAAAAACCCTCGGGGAACCATAATTTAGTCTATTTTCGGAATATGAGAAGGTGAGTGCACATTTTTCGTGGAGTGTGGCATCCGAAATTTATGGGTAAACAAAACTGACGGTCTATCCAAAACCATTACTTTTTATACACTAATTAAAATTGCTTCGAACAAAGGACACCGCCCATACTGTTTTAGTCCGGTGTCCTTTAAAACAGGGGCAGAGACATCAGATATCGGACGAACAAAAGGTGCGTTCAGATTTATGTAGCCACGAAATATACATGAGCCCAAGAGCCCAAAATTCTGTCCGAGAGCGATAACAGAATGTTCGGAGTTAACGCAGTAAATGCACAAGTTAATCACACTGAAAGAAAGCAGGGTGGACTTTTATATAATATAAAATATTATAACATAAAGTAAAGTATATAACTAAAATGATTTAAATGATATTTTATGATAGTACTTCTCAGGAAATAATACAGAAAAAGTAGTAAGAATATTAAATCAGGCACAGCTCGCTAGTCAGCAAATTTCTCTGCCCGGCCTCTACCCGCACCAATAGTGTAAACATTTGTGTGGTAAACTGAGCAGCACGTTATATATTTGTGTGGCCCTCACTGATTTAAGTGCTTAGTTTCTCAGTGTATAATTTTATGTTTTTTTTATTATTTCTCCAACTTTCTCTTAGTGTAAATTCAATAATCTGATAACTCAGTATCCATACCTATTTATCCCTTCGATCGTCTAGCCAGAAATCTGTTTCCACAAATAAAATAATAATATATTCAAAATGTCGGAAATTAGGTTTAAAAGAAGACTCCTCCGCCTTGGGCCGAGAATGCGTGGCGAATGTGAGAATGATGAGCAAAGTTTTCCAGTATCAAGCCGGAAATTTATGTTTCCATAAACAAACACAGGCCAGCGCAGAAGCGAGTGGAAAACTTTAGGAAGAAGACGGCGGAAAAGCAAAAGCCCCCGCTTAAATATGTTTGAGAGGGAAATTTAATGAAGCAAAAATCTAGAAAAGCTGCCACACAAGCACTCTAAACATTGTCAACACCCACACACACATATGCGTCGAGTTAACGGCTTTCGTTCGGGTTTTTGGTGGTTGCCCCCTTGGTGATTTCCCAATGATGCAGCTCTACTAGTTTGGAAACTAAAACACAACTTAAGCAGAAGGTGAAAAAGTGGGGCAGCTGCAGGGACGTCAAGTCAAGTGCCAACAAAAAAAAAAAAAAAAGAAACGCTTGGGGTAAGCCTTTGCCGCCCTTTCTGCTACTTGCAACAACAATTTGTTGCATAGTTGGAGGCGACGCGCGTTGGCAGTCTAAACAATCAGTGAAAGTTGTGCGTGTGTTGGCTGGAAAATGGGGAAAAAGTCGGGTGAACAGTTTAGGGAGTACTCCCTCCGATTGCCTCGCTTCAAATTCATTGCACTTCACTCCACTCGACGAGACGCCACAAAAACTGGGGAATAAAACGCCACAAAGGCAGTTGTGACATGTGCGTTTATGTGTGGGTGTGTTAACAAGGATTTCAATTTGCAGGATGGCAGTTAATAGCCTGAAGACGCGACACTTGAAAACTTCCAATTTGAAGTGTTTGGCAAATAGGGCGCGGCAAGAGTTAAGCAATTGGCTCAAAGCCACCGAAAATGGAATTTCAGATTAAAGACTAGTTAAACGCTGATAAAACTATGTTTCTTAAGTATTTGCATAATGTATTTTGGAGCCAAATAACTAAAAAAGAATGTATATTTAACATAGTTTTTGTTTTAAATAATTTAAGAGATATCTTTATGTGGTTGATTGGTTTTCTCTGTGAATCTCTTTATATTTTAATGTTTTTATGAGGAACAAGGTAATAAATAAGGAAAAATATAGTTGGTTTAATAATTTAGGTATTTTAAATACCAGAAATAATTTAATTTTAATTACTTCTTCGTTATAGTATGAAGCTTTAAGCCATTTAAATTGTTTAATGGCTTAAGTTCCTTCTCAGTTTTATTTAATTTAAAAGCAAAATGATCTCGCTCACTGCTCAGGGGCGAGCCGTGCAAGTTCATTTGCAATTGTCAGTCACTCAGATGGATAAACGCGTTTTGTTGCCCGCCAGGCATTCGGGGGCTGGAGCACCCACACTGCCACTGACACTTCTAACCTGGCTCAAAATACCGGGGCGAAACGCGATGCTGCCGCTTGGCAGCTTGGTGTGAAATACGTGCGTTGTTTAATTCAAAACCGAAAAGTTCCATCCGCGAGCAACGCTGACAAGTATGCGAAGAAAATGCAATGCGCTATTTTATGGGGCACACGCACACCTCGACACGGACCCACACACACACACACACAGTAGCATGTGCCGTTGCATGTGCAAATTGTGTGTTGCATATTTTGTGGCGCTTGAAAACATTTTTTTATGGCAATTTGCCAGGCGAACGAAGCTTGAGGAAACACAACAGAACAGAAATACCCCAACACACTGGCACACAGAACGCATTGTTGCGGTAAAACAAGGCAGAGCCAGTACACTGCAAACAAAACTATTAAATGGACAAAGGTCATAAGATTTAGCAAGAAAACTGTCAAGAATAGAAATGTACACACTGTCTAACATAATATTCTGCAGAGATCAGTAGTTTTTTTGAGAACGAAATTATATGGGCTGCAAATTGGAATGTCCGTATAAACGCGGATAAGTGCGCCAATGTGACTTTCACCAATCGTGTAGCCAGCTGCCCTGGAGTTAGTCTCAATGGGAGCATTATCAGCCACCACCAGGCGTACAAATACCTGGGAATCACCCTGGACAGGAAGCTCACCTTCAGCAGGCACATCACTAATATCCAGCAATCCTTCAGGGCCAAGGTTGCTCGGATGTCATGGCTTCTTGCTCCACGCAACAAGCTGTCACTCGGCTGTAAGGTCATAATTTACAAGACCATACTGGCGCCTGGTCTTTTCTACGGTCTCCAGGTCTATGGAATCGCTGCCAAGAGTCATCTTAACAAAATACGAGTCTTGCAAGCAAAGACTTTAAGAAGGATCTCTGCTGCACCTTGGTATATGCGAACCAGGGACATAGAACGCGATCTCAAGGTGCCCAAGCTAGGAGACAAGCTGCAGGACATCTGTATCAAGTACATGGAAAGGCTTAATGCGCATCCTAACAGCCTAGCCAGGAAGCTCGGTTCTGCTGCTGGCAATAATACTGATCATCGCACCAGAGTCAGAAGAAGACTCAAACGTCACCACCCTCAAGACCTCCCGGACCGGGTTTTGACCTAAATAAAATCTGTGTTAATATTTTCTCCTAAAATGGAACTTTACCTTAAATTGTTTGTCAAAGGAAGCCTTATGACCCAATGTAGTGTATAAAGTGTAAATGTATTAGATTAAGCTGCCACTTGGGTAGCAGAGCGCTAATCAAATAAATAAATAAAATATATTAAGATAAAGAACGAAATTATGCTACAAAATGTTACATCGCAAATTTGATACCTCAAAAATATCCTTGCAAACTTTTAGACACCTTTTACTAGATTTTATTGATTTGTTGAGGAACTGTAGAATTTTTAATACTCTTAAAACATTAATTAAGTAATTGCTTAAATGGTTTCCTTTACTGCTTTACTGGGTCATCATTTTCTATAAACTAAAAAGTCCTTTTAATATTTTCCCGAGTGTTCGGCGAAAAGGGGAAGGACACTCTCTAATACCTGGGCAAGCTGGCTGCTCCTTCTGCTTCTTGCCTTGAACGCATTTTTCTCACATGTTAAGTGCATCCATTGCCCCTCCCCTTTTGCATTTTCTTTTCATTCTGCTTTTGGCCACCCCCCCTGTCTGCTGCTGTTGTTCAATAAATAGCCGGCAACATGGTGTCCAGTCCTCGTCTCATTTCCGGCTCTCCTCCTGTGCCGTTTCCTTTTGTCTGTCATAAAAATGTCCGAAAATGTTGCACATTTTCGTGGGGGATGGGGAATACGGTGGCTTCTGTGTGTTGCCCCAAGTGTTCTGCCACAGTTTCATGCGCTTTTTATGGCACTTCATAGCTCTGAAAAAGCGCACCCAGCCCCAGCTCCAGCTTTTGCTTTTTGGAAGGCATAATTTGACAGCAAATTGTTCAGTTTATAGCCAGGCACTAAATATTCTTTCAACTTTCTGCTGAGAGCCGAAGTGGGCGCCATGCAAAATATATATTCCAGCATACAATGTGCCAGCTTTTTGCCTGCTCAACACACACACACACACATATCTCTCCATCCGTCTAGAGAGCTGGCTGCAAAAAAACTTTCTTGCTTTTTGTCTAGGAACTTGGCTTGGAAATAATGCAACAAAGTTGCGTTAGGATTAGAAGGAGATGGGCAGGATGATGTACCCACACACACCCGACGTAATGGCCAAATGAGTTTTAGCTTTTTCGTAGCCCGTTATCAGAGCCACAAGCAGCATAAAAAATGTCTTAATTCACACAAAAATTTCACTGGTCCTAAGCGGATTGTCTGGCCAACTAGCTGCAGCGAGTGCCATAAAGTTATTAGATTTTTCCTACTTAGTAATTAGTTTCTGGTACGTGGTTGCATTCCGCTGCTCGGGATAATTGCGGTTAAGTGACAGAGACAAGCTGTGGCAAGTCTGATCTTTAAACAGAGTTAAGATTCTATTTAAAAATAATAAAAATGCATGCCAAAATACTTTCAAAATCAATATGAAAATTAAGTAATCTAATTAAATTTCAAACTAATTACTGAAACGTGAGTATTATAAGCTGTAATAATTTCCATTCCATCTCAGATTTCCACACAAACTTCCAATTAGACGATTCCAACAACTAAATTCGAAATTCCGTGCGGAGTATTACATTTCCCGCAGACAAAGCGAAATCTGGCACCACCTATCCCTAATTCCACTTAAGACCTCATGTGTATGAATATGAAACTCATATTCCTAGTTGGTTCCGGCAAAAATCAGCAAATTGCAGTGGTCTCTGCTCAGCTTGCACATATATATATATGTAGGATCCTCTCAGCCCCAGCCGTTTCCCCTGCAGTTTTGTGTAGCAACTCAAAAGCCCAAAAGGACTTTCAGGTAATTTGAACTAACACAGCTGCAGGGCCAGTCGGGGGAAAGGGGAGTCAGTGTCTGGGGACTAGGGTGTATTGTATCCCCCTCCTCTTTCGGCCCCGCGAACTGCTGAGTGGGTCAGAGCGACCCGACCCGTCATATTCCATTTGGTTAACCAAAAGTTACGTGCTTCGGTTTTTCCTTTTGTTTTGTTGGCTTTCCCTTCTTTTTTTTTTTCTTTTGCTCTGTTTGGTTTTTCTCACTCTCGGTTTTCCCTTTCACCTTTTTCTCTGCTGGCCTTTGGCCCTGAAACCATTTTGGCCCCGGCGCCTGGCGCTATGCAACGCATTATTTGCTTTGGATTAGCGCTCTCGGCCGTCTCTCCTTAATGCTTGTCGCCACTCTGGCGTGTCATATAAATTAGCAACAATGAAGAAATTGCAAAATTTACGACTCCCTCGGGAGGGAGGATGTGAGGGCGAGACAAAGTATTTTTTGTTTCCTTCCGCTGCTCATTGAATGTATTTTTAAAAATGTCTGCAGGGCATTAATAAAACCAAAACAAGAAAAAAATGCGGTGGCCACTGGGAAAGAGAGCAAACTATGGGATGGGACGGGACACAAGCACTGAGGAAAATAGGGATAATAAATCATTGAAGCTAAAAGATACACAAATTGTTATTGAATAGTAAAATACCTGTATCTTAAACTGTAGTAATTTCGTGGGAAAGTATATTAAATGAAGAAAAATCTGGGTTTCCTTCTCTTAAAAAAAAATACCCACATGTTTAATGGTTTTTTTTAAACCCCTATTGGTTTCTGCAAAAATGTTTTTCTACACAAATTATAGCAATGCTTAGTATTTTCTCCAAGTGTATGCCCACATCGAAGTGCGTGTTTGGCCTGTGGCCTTTGCTCGTTATTGCCCGTTAAGGTTCACCGAATTGAGCCGCCGACAGAGCCGGAATGCGAAAGCGGCAGAATGTCTGCGAATTTTCCACTCCTCCTCGGACGGTATATTAATTGAAAGTCGCTTTTCAACAGCGGTTTTAACAGTGCTCGACGACCTCCGACCTCTGCCAACCCTTGCCCACCGTCCTCTGATCCGGTTTCTGTTCTCTGCATTTTTTTCGGCCTTTATTTTTCGGGGTGCTGGTCGATTTTATGATGCATTCGATGAAAGGTAAACGTATCAGAGGGATTGTGTGGCTAGCTCTGGCTGGTATTATACAAGGATGAGGACTTCGTTAAAAAAAAAATAAAGCAATACAAGCGGTGCAAGGAATGTTGAATTAATCTGAAGTCTGGAGATAGCTCTTTAGGGAAACACGTCCATATGGAGTATTGAAATTTTTAGAAAAAGAAATGTAAGGTTAAGGAATAAGTCTAAGAAGAAGTCAATATTCATATAAAATCTTTGAAGAATCAGAATACTAATAACAAAAAAACAAAATAAATCATGTAACAAAAGCATTCTCTGATCTTTCATCCCATTTCTTTCTGAATTTTCTTATTATTTCGTTTAATTAAAAAAACCCCAAGAGCGCCAGCAAATAACATAAGTCTGTTTTGCTCATAAAATCCTTAATTAAGAAGAAAACTTTCTCTGTAATGCAACAGCGAAATGTCGGCGTAACATAACTTGTTGCTAAACTTCACCTGAAACTTAATTAAGTAACTTACGAATATGCCTAGTTAACTACAACTGTTCAACATTTACGCTCTTCCAGGGAAACTAGCGAACTTCTAACAGCACCCACTAAACGCAGACTCCATGTTCTTCAGCACACACACATTAATTTCCATTAGCGAGGCTTTCACTTTCACCAAAGTCAGCCAAAAACTGAAGGCAGAGCAAAAAAAAACATAAAATAAAATAAAGGTTTATTACGCTTACGTTTTATGGATACAATTGGCTACCCAGAAAATTGAGCAACACTTGAGCGGGACCCTCTACACGAATATATGTACTATATACTCACAAATCTAATTAGTCAAACCCTACTGGAAGCGACCCATGAAGCGTTAATGGCCTTGGAGTGGTCATAAAAAATAGAAGACGACAACGAGGACCAAGTTTGTCAATTGCCTTTAACGTGCGACTGTGTACAGAGAGCGAGAGAAGCAGAAGAATGGGACAGATTTTACGATCCTTCCCAATGCACTAAAACTCCTCACCAAATGAGTTGTTGCACGCAGGCATATTAAGTATACCACACGTTGTGCAATAGGAGGGAAATAACAAAATAAAATTTAATTAATTTTGTTGCCGCTGCTGCTGCTTCGCTCCTGTTGTGTTTTTGTGAAATTCCCATTCCCCGCATTAAATTTGGACAGGAAACGGAAGTAACCGAAAAAATGTTAATTGGATTTCCGCTTTCTGCTTCGCGTTGCTACTCTCCCTGTTATTAATTATGCTCTCCATGTGTTGGCTTACGAAAGAAAAAGCCGCGGGTCGGGCTGGTCGGTGGGGTTCTCCTCATTCCATTCGAAATTCACACAAAAATGGTTTGCCAAAATTTTAATATCTCTGGATATTTATTTTGGGTCGGCGGCCAGTTTCCGTTTGGGTATTTTTTTCTTCAGCAAAATGAATTATTTGAACGATAAGAATTTCCGCTTTCTGTTGGTTTTACTTCGTATCCCTTGCCTTTTTTTGTTTTGTTTTTTATTTCCGGTTTCCGAAGGGGCTGCATAACTTTTTAATTAGTAATAAATTCACAGCAGACCTATGATGCCCAGGAGTATTTTGCCCCAGGAATCATTGTCAGCTGCCCTTCGAATTTGGCCATCAAACTTGTCGCATATGTAATTCTATTAGCCTTCCCTTCGGAAAAGGTCAACTCAAACAGGGACCCAAAAAAAAAAAGAAAAAAAATAGGGCCAGAAAAAGCGAAACTGTAACATAATTCAATTTATTTAACAAATTGACTGCCACAGCCTGGCCAGCTCAAGGGTCCCTCAGGAGAGTCCTTCACGGAGCAGCTCTGCATGTGTGTGTTTGTAACATATGCAAATTGAGAAATCGCTTAGGCAAGTACTATATATATATATATATATATATGTATATATATAGTATGTGTGTGGGCGTGCCAAAATTTGGCTTCCAAATAATTGCTGTGTAGAACAAGAGGGCAGCCCGGGCAGGCCGGGGGTATGAGTGAGAGTTTATAAATCATAGGGGAAAAACTGGCAAAAATTTATGTGGCAGGCAAGTCCGTTGAGCTGGCAACTTTGGATGAATTTCTCCAAGTATTTCAAAAATGTGCAAACGAATTTTCTTTATATTTTTTTAAGGAAATTCCCAGAAAGTCTGCCACAAGCAGCTTAAAGAATTTCCAAGAATTGGAAATATGTGTGCATGTAATAAAGTATTTAAAATGTCTGCGCACAAGTTTATTTAATTAATGGCAGATTATAAACTTATGGTCTGTTAGTTGAAAGTAGTAAGTATTTAAGATTTATTAAAGTAGTTTTTGTTGGTTGTTTAACCGTGAGAACTAATGAGATGCCTAGGGTGTAAAGGAGTTTCTAAATGAGTAATAAATCAATTCCGGCTGGCAGTAAACAGATATTAAAAATAATTGGGTAACACTTTGCTTTCAAAGACTTTTTAAAGGGTAAATTTGCTGAATTCAATAGTCAAAAAAATACTGCAAATGAAGAATTCCACAAGACATTTACACTCTTTTTCTTCTCCACTCTGGCTAAAACAAAAGGCCCATTAAAGTAGGCATGGAAAACAGGCAAAGGCCAACTGTATCTATATGTATCTGTGTCCAAACTTCCGCTGCGTGCCGTCCTCTTGTCTGTGTGCTGAATTATTTATGCCCGCACGACAACAACAATTTTCCCAAACACTAACAATAACAACAGCAGGCATTGCCTGTTTTGTTGGAACAAGAAAATGGCCGGCAACAATATGGCCGAAGGGGCAGAAAAAAAGGTTAAACCGTCGAGCGTGCAATGAGACACACACACAGGACACGGGCGGGAGTAACGCACACACCAACACTTCGTTACACACATACACGCAAACAAAAGAACAACTCCTAACCGTAAAGGACACATGGCGCATTGGTCTCAAACAAAAGGCAGTTAGTTTTTGACTTTTGCCTGCCAGATAGCGTTTTTCTCCTAACCAAGATAGTAAGGGGTATTAGGGAATAACCTGGCTGGGGTTTTTAAATAATTTTTAATTATTGATATATATAAATATAATATTTAATTAGGTTTAGGGATATAATAAGTATACCACATGGTGTACTCATAAAACATGTCAACTTGGGGTACTTCTACGATGTTTGACATATCGAAACCCGTTTGGGGAATACAAATTCTCTCCCTTAAGTGTAAGGTATTCCCTAGTCGACTTTTCTTTATGATTTTCCCCGCCATTTTATTATTGTTGTTACCCCTTTTTTCCAGCTGTTGGAAAACGCTTGCCGTCGTCATTGTCGTCGCCACGCTGTCTGGTCTTTGGACCTTTGTGCTGGCTGTGTTCTTGTATTTTTTTCGGGTAACTTATAAATTATGAACAAAGTTTGTGGGGTTTTTTGGGGGGCTTCTGCTAGCCGTGTTTCCTGGTACATAATTGCAAAGTGGCAGACACACGGAATGAACGAGAGAGAGAGAGAGAGAGAGAGAGCTAGGAAGAGGGCGCTACATGTGGGAGCTGTAAAAGTTGAACACATAATGCGTGGCCGGGGAATCCCTCGCCCCCAGCACACTTTGAGTGGCAAATGAGTTAAGAGAGTCTAGACACGGGCCCAGATGATGAAGTCTGGCAGACAGACGATGATTGAATAGGAAATATAGTTGTCCATTTCCCACGGTTTCCTTGATTTACGCTTCTTTGTATTTATTGTGGCTGGGATTTGACTTACCTGAAAGAGAAGGAAAGAAGAGGGAGTTAGATGTTATATTAATAACTATAAAGAATATATAATGTATTATATCTATTATTATAGTTTGGCTCGCATTTAATTTTCTCTGATGTTTAATAACTAAATTTAAAGCTTCAAAAGCATTTTAATATAAATACTAATACAGCAAAAAATATGTTACTTGTTAATGTATTTAAATATTTAAAGTATCTAAGTTTATATATATCGAAATTTAATAGTTAACTTGGCAATATCTTAAGTGTTTTGTTTATCTGCACAAGCAGCACAAGACAAACCCAATCAGTATCAATTGCAGGACCAACGTCGAACAAGTGAAGTAAGTGAACCAACAATGGACCGAGTCTAGTCCTTCCAATATGCCGAATGCCGTTTGCAGCTATCTTGGCTGCTCCTGCTCTGGCTGCCCCCATTGATGTTTATCGTTAAATTCAATTTGCAATTTATAAGATTTTATTTGTTGGGGACAAGGGGAAACAGCAGGAGAAATCTTGTTATCAGGCAAGCAGCCTTCCTCATGGAACACCTCTTAACACTCTTTCTATGGACAGTGCTGCCAACAAAAGCAATTCAGAAACAGATAAAAGTTTGTATCATAAAGAAAAGTATAAACTTTGATTATTAATTAATTGGAAAGGTTAATTAAAATTGAACAATGTTTGAATGTGACAGAATTAAGAGAGAAATATTTAATATTTTATGGATAAAAACAGTCGTGTCAAAAGGCCACACGTGGGCAACACTGTCGCCTACAGATATCCTATAAATTGTGCAGCTGCGCATTCCATGCGAGTAACGCTCAATGCAATGGGTACAGGGGTATGGGTGTGGGAATGGTATCGTACGGAATTGTGGGTGTCCGGGGGTGATGGCACAATGTTCACTGAAGTGGAATGCATGTACTGGCAGCTGAGATTCCCACTGGCTAGCACCGCACCGGTGCGGCACCCGAAAGCCACCTCTCTTGGTCAACTGCCAATATCATGTTACGTGGCTTTAAGCAAAGTTCTTTGCTAAATCCGAAATCCAACCGAACCATTATCTAATCTCTTTCCCTCTTCTCTCAGTCTCCCATTCTTTTTCCCTGTTTTCAGTTTCCCGGGGTTTTGGGTTAGCCTCCTGCATTTCCCTGTCAAATGCATACCATTTTTCTCTCTCCCGCCGGCGGCTGTAGCGACCTGGGAATAATAAGCAAATGATTTGTCATGTTAGCTACTCCTCCTAGGAGAAGATCTCCTGCTGGATTCAATTTGCAATGACAAATGCTCGGGAGCTGGCCATGGGAGAATGCAGGGGATGCAGTGGTAAATGGAGATTTAAATAGCTTGGTTGGGATTCCAGAATCTCTGTCATTTCTCTTCGGTGTACTCTTCGTCCTTGTTTAGTGTTCAATTACTAGGTTTATTTGCATGAATCGTTCAATTTGAATTGTGTTCTCATTGGAAGTATCAGCAGGATGCGATTTTCAACAAGAGTTGATTGGGAAATAGAATATTTGTCCATACATTTCTTGCTATGATTTATTTTCTTATTATTTTCTTGAAAATAATTAAAATAGAACACCACGCCCTAACCTTTTTATATTATGATTATTATAGAAAATATTTCAACACTTGCAACACTTTTGTTCTTAAAACAAAAGCCATAAAAGCCCCGGAAAATCCACTGCGAATTATGAATCATTGTGAAAACTTATCGCTTTGTATCCACTCATTTTAACTACTTTCTTCCCCAGTTGTTCTTTTGCCCGTTTTGTGTACATTTGTCTTACGTGCTTTTATGCGCTTTTACTACTTAGTTAAACAATTTGGTTAAAAGTTGGAAAACACAACGTGCACACACACACAGGCCCAAAGGAAACCACTCGGTGGATGAAACGTGCGTGCATTAGCAGTCAAATACTTGAGTAACTTTCCGCTCACTGTTCCTGTTCCTCTTCCTGTTGCTTTTCCAGCTTTTCCCACTTTTCCGGGTGCTGCAAATTAAACGTAACTGCGCTAAAGACACGTACGCTCTACCAGGTGTGGCTGCAGAGACTGCAGGCTGCCATGGGCTATGGGCACCAAAAAGGAGGCGTGGCAGCCTAATTGCGCCAAAAAGCCAGTTAATAACGGTAGCAAAACGCAAACAACATACGAACAGTGAATGGCGAATGGAATTGAATTAAAGCTGGTTTATATTTTTTGTTCTCCAATTAGTCAAGAGCGTATTTGTTTTCAGTATATGAATAGACAGCAGAGCTCAGAAAAATAGGAGCAATGATTTAATAAAGTTTATGAAGAGGAATAAGACAAGGATTTTATAGCTCAGATCAATAAATTGACAAATATTGTACACAAATATATAAAACAAACTTATCTTTAGCAGTATCCGATGCTGAACAACTTCAACATTAAGAAAATATCAATATATATCGAGCCCGTATCAATATTTGACGCGAAGACCGATATACAATAAATTGATATTTGAGCTTTGCGATATATGCCTGATTAATCGATATTAATCGATGTTCTGTTTGACATATTGGAGCAATATAATCGAAAGAGTATTAAGCGATATTTTTGTCGATGTATTATATCGGATTTTTGCTTTCGATAAACATTTGTTCTCTAAAGCTAAATTTTTTTAATTATTCAGTTCACACAATTTTATATTAAAAATCTAGAATTTTGCCTTATTACTTTGATTTTGTAATATTTTGGGAATATTGTGTATAATGCATCTAAATTGATTCTTATAATTTTAATAATGTTAGTAAATTGCTGACACTTAATTTATTTATTTTATAGTTATTTGTATGCATTTATGTTCTCTTCCCTAAAGCCCTATTATTACGACTGTAGCTGTATGTGCGTGTATTGTTTGTCCATATACTATTAAATTAAATTTAAGCTCGTTTGGCAACCGCTAATTAGAAGCGTTACAACTTGCTTGGCAGCCTGTTTGGCTGATCGGAGAAGAGGATGTGCAGAGTGAGGGGGGACAGGGAAGAGGCTGAGGCGTGAGGTAGCGAGAGCTAATTAAGCGTGAATTTATGCAAACGCATGTTGTGCATACGCCTCGTTTGCCAAACTAGCAACTCACGCACACTCGCACTCGCTCTCTCACACACAGGCACTCGTACATTATTCATGCTGCCCAATTATGCACAGCCCACAAAAGTAGGCAACATATTTTTTACTCGCTCCCATCCGCCTTCCGCATTTTTAATTTAATGCCACCGAAAACATTACCATTCCCCATTTTCCAAACATTTCCCCCTACTTTTCCAACCCGGAGGCGGCTGACCAACTGTTTTTGCCATTAAGCTTTATTTATGAGCCTGCTGGCGGCCAGTTTCACTGTGTTGGCGAAAAATTTGATAAAAATTAGCCTCAACGCCTAATTGCGCACATAATTGCAGTGGAGCGTGTGCATTGTTTATGGATAATGGCAAATTATATCTATATACTCACAAGCACAATGAATGATTTGCTTATAATGGGCAAAAAAAATTACCAAAATTAAAATGCCAGTGGAGCCTGCATGTTGAAATATGTATAACGACTCCCTCGAGCACACGTATGTTTTTCTGTTTTCTGTTTACGTTTATTTATTTATTTTTTCTTCCTTTTTTTCTGCGGCAGGCACTTGAACAAATCAAATAAGCACGCATTTCACTTGTGGCACGTAACGTGAATTTGAGTGAAAGGACGTGAGCATGCCCAGGAAATTAAGTAAATGAGGTGGGCAGAAAATGAAAGGATATACAAAGGTGGAATAGATAAGAAGATTGTGGCTACGGATCCTGCAACACCCTTACAATGTAAATATTTCTGTGGGATCTACTTTATATTTAATTATTTAAATATGTATCTAAACTAAGTAGCAAACTGTAACATATCCTTAAGAATCGTAGAAAGTATTGGATTTATTGGTCATTATTTAAAAAATGAACCCTAACACAGAAGGGCTTCCAGATTTCCTCATATAGTTTGTAAGTCTTGTATAATATCTCTGCAAGGGTATCAAAGTAGACTCTTTAAGAACGATGGCTCGGAAATTTAGCAGGACATCGCCTCACCTCAACTGACCTTCTTCCTCCTTCTTAAAGAATACCCTAGCCTTGACCCATTATCCACAAGTTTGGACCCCAACTTTCGCTGAGCAGCTGGCCACTTGGCAAACAATAAAGGTAATAAGAAAATTGCGCCATAAAATTATGAATATTCCGGTAGCTTCAAAAGTTCGATTAAGGTTCCAGCGGGTAACCTCGAAAGCACTAAAAACTAAGGCTAAATGCATTTGTACAACATTGTTGGGCAATAAAGTGAACTTAATTACAACAACGTGTTAAGGGAAGGCGTAGGAAGGAAATCTGGCTGGCCGGCGTAAAGGGCGCTTAGGTAACGAGCAACTTTTGTGTGCAGCTTTTGTTTTCTTAATGAGTTGCGGCATCGAAGTAGCAGCAGCAGCAGTAGCAACAACAAGCAGCAAACAGCAGTTTCATAAACTTGGCCAAAAAGCATTTGAGCCCGAGACAAGACAAAGTCAGCCGAGCAGACAAGGTGGAGGGTCTTTAAAAGTGTACTAAAACTGTGCTGCATATGTTGCACAACCTAAGCACGTTAACATTCTTACACAGCAGCAAAAAAACGTATATATATATATACAAAATGGTGTACAAAATACTTTAAGCATTGCCACACGGGGAATAAAAATATACTTATAATTGAAGCAAAAAAATGAATTCTTATTTCCTTAATACTTTCTATTGAAAGTATAGTTTTTATAAAATTAAAAATCTTTTTTAAATAATTTCAATACAAATTTGTAGGTTGTAACATTTACTTTAGTTTTCTGCCTCCCTTTATGTATTTTTTATAGTGTAAAGCTAACGTTCCTGGAATCCAGGGGCAAGATGAAAGGAAGCAACATCAGCGGCAGCGCCACCAATGGCAACAATGGCAGAACAAACGACGCGTCGGATAACGGAAACGGAAGTTGCTTACAAGCGTTGTAAGACTCTCAGAGCGACAGAGACAGAGCGAAAGAGGAAGCAGCTAGATAGAGAGAGACGGAACACACCCAATGGAGCGAGATGACACGACTGTATCTTAATGGCTTAAGCTTTAAAATGTGTTGCATACTATATGGCGCCTTTCATCTTTTCAGCATTTTTGCATAGAAATAGAGCCAGTTATGGGGCCAACAGCGAAATGGCAGACAGAAAGTATCGAATATGCAAATTATGCTTATTGGAAAACAGTGTTTCATAGCCTTAAAGGTTACTTTATCTATAAATCATCGGTAAACTTCTCTATCTTTTCGGAGTTAACCAACAACATTTATTCCCACAATAATGTGCCCACAACTTGATATCTCTGGCACAGTGGCAAAAAGTTTGCTGTCCACACTTTTCAGCCCAATCAACTGTAAGCCATATTTTAATGGGGCTGCCAGTGCGTGTCTGTGTGTCTGTTTTTTGCCCGTACACAGGCACACACGCACACATAAATACATATGCATGAGCTCTTACAAAGTCGAGGGAATAATATTTACAAAATGTATTTATTATTATCATTGCAGTGTTCAGTTGACGCTGCCAGGCCGCCATATAAAAAAATCCCATCGCCCTGTGTTTGTGTGTTTATTTGTGGGATTCGGCAGAGTGTGCCTGCATTTAATTAAGTTTTGTCGGTTTTTAAGTGTGTCTGTCTCCTCTGCTCTCTGCCGAGCGCGATTAAGCTGATAAGTTTCATTTAATAAAAAATAAAATAAAATAAAATAATAATAAAATGCGAATTGTGTTATGCCATAAATATTTTTTCTGCCTGGCTCGTGTTTTGCATAAAATATTTATGGCATTAAATTGAGCGTTAGCGAATTTTCTTTTTTTTACTGCGATATTTGAGCTGTCTGGGTTTTATCACATGATAAACTGTTTTAACGTTTATGCACAAAAGGAATTTTAAATTAAGGACGTAGAAAGAAGACACTTTTGGTGAAATGGTGTGCTTCTGATTATTAAATCGAACGTATAATGGGATAATGTAGGGATTATATGGAATTTAAATGGATTTTATATTTTAAGTGGAGTTTAAAGATACTTCCAGATGCTATAAACGGAATAATATAGTTCAGTTTTTAACTTTTTTACGTATACACAACTATAAAGTATTAATTTTTGAAAGTTCAAGCTGGAATCAAAACGGTTTGACCTAATAGGAAATTTCCTTATAGGAAATATACAAAACATACGGAAATAATTTAAAATTTATCCAGTATTCCACCTCAAAATATGGCAAAAGGTGTCATTTCTTGGCTATAAAGTTAACTAAATTTGTATTTAAATGTGCTCTTCAATTTTTAACAATCTTTCGAATATTTGCCTTTCCGTTTTAAGCATTATGAGGTCATGCATGAGGGCCAGTATTTTCTGATCGCAATGCCCCTGATACTTAAGACAAGTATGAAATTATACTACAAACTATATAAAATTTAAATGTTTCCCTTCTGTCAATAAAAGACTACTTTTAAAGTAGAGTTCCTAGACCTTTATTGATTTTTGTTGCATCTCTTAAAAATATCCATTTGTTGCTGTTGTGTGTGTAAAATATGCGGTTATTCATAGTTTGGTTAAATATTTGGTTATATATGGGGATTAAATATTGATTGATAGATAGATAGATATAGGGGTAGTCCCCCTTTTATAGTTTCATTTTCAATTCCTCCAGCATACGATAAACCTTGACGAACTTCTTCTCCACCAATTCGGTGAAGGTCTTGATCTCATTGCGCACCACCGATAGTTCCATGGCAGCATCCGATCCACCGGATTCGCACTTCTTCGACTGCTTGTCGCTCTCGTACCAACAGGCGATGCCATCCACATAGTCGTCGACCAACTCGGGAGCTGTGATGTCCTCCATAAAGGATATATCCCGACGCTTCACAAAGGAGCTCATCAGGAGCTGTAGGAAATCGCAATTCCAGTTGTTCTGCTGAAAGTAGAAATACTGCAGTTCCTTCAGGCTGTCAAAGATGGTGATCTTCAGGGAGTAAATCGAGTTCCCGGATATGTCAAGCATTTGCAGGTGACCCTGTTTCTTGAACACTCCCTCCGGCAGCTCGTGGGCATTTGTGGCCGAAAGGTTCAGGCGCAGCAGTGAGGTGAATCTCCTCAGGGGATTACCCTGGAGATTGCCCAGGGGATTGTGCGACAAATCCAAGCTGCTCACGTTCCCAGCCTGCGGAATGTGCGGCATTTCCCTCAGCGAATTATTATGCAAATCCAGCTCACGAATCACTCCATACACGGTCAGTCTCCGCAAGTCACAGCTGTGGACCACGGCCACATCCAGAGAAGTGAAGTTCAGGGTGAGCTCTTGCAGAATATTCCCAGAAATATCCAGATGAGTCAGCAGAGACTGCATCTTTAGCAGCTCCGACTCGAAGGCAGTAAATCGATTCCTGGCCAAGTTCAGTTTCGTTAGGTTCAAGTTCCGGTCAAAAATTCCACGGGGCAGGGCCTCCAATCGATTTCCAGCCAAATTCAGATCCTGCAACTTCCGCATGCCACCAAAGACGCCCAGCGAGAGCTGCTCCACCTGATTGTCGGCCAGAGACAGCTCCTTTATCTCCTTCAGGGCATGGAAACTGTTGTTAACCAACTGCTTTAGCTGGTTCGATTCCAGGTGCAAGGTGGCCAAATTGTCGGCACCCAAGAATATATTCTTGGGTATATCCTTCAGGCGATTGTGGCCGAGGAACAGGCTCATCAGGTTGCTAGCTCCCTCGAACTGCGGCTTTTCGAACGTCTCCAGCGAGCAGTTCTCCATGCGCAGAATCTGAAGGTCCGGAAACGTGTCGAACAGTAGATGCGGAATCTTGGCGATGCTCGAATTGATGAAGGTGAGCATCGTCGTTCCGGCGATGGGTGCCTGCGACAAGATCACAAAGTCACTGCGTCCGATTTCCACGTTCGTACAAATCCCGGCACTGCAATGATCCTGCAACCAGAGGCGTCGCAACTGACCATTCCCGGAGTTTGTGGCCAGTTGGTAACTGGCTGGCAGAAGCAGTGCCAGCACCAGACATAGCCACCTCATCGTATATATGTTTTTTCTAATAATATTTTCCCGTCGCGATTTCAGGACGTCGCGAGTAACGACAATCCTTTCGCTCGGGAGCCGCCAACGAAGCGCTCGCCACGGCGCAACTGGCTCAACTGCTTCTAGCGTTCGAATCGAAACCGATCCACAGATCCGGAGATCTAAGTATCCAGAGACTGCTGGTGCTGCTGCTGGTGCTGTTGCTGATGATGATGATAGTTCCACCCCAAATGCGGATGCGGGTGCTTCAATTCAATCGGATTGCCAGCCAACATTACCAAGCGACCCCTTTTCCCAGTTCTCTGGGCTCAGCGCTCAGCGTTCAGTTCTGATTTAATTCAATTAAACCCCTGCCTGGTTTCTATTCCAAAAAGAGTACATATTTCGTTTTGAACTTTCAATTTCGTTCTCGTGCGACAAACTATTTCACTATATATGTGCACATATATAGTTTCTGCATATATATTTATTGCATTTTATTATTTGTGTGTTTCTATGCTAGTCCATATGTCCGACTGATGAAAATGAATGTTTTTTAAAGTAGGAAATGCTAAACCATCAAATGGCAGGGGATGCAGTCGTTATTTATGGTATCTAAGGAGAACTAAATCTATTTTTATAAACCAAAAATCATGTTTCGAAAAGAGTTTAAAGTTGAGCGATTTAAACGGAAATCATTTAGACAACTCAGGTGGCAAAGTTATTTATGGTTCTATACGGGTTTAACATATTTAAAAAGAAAGATAAATATAACAACAAGTGTAGTTACAGATATTGATTAGAACACCAAAAATGACCACAAAATTATCGAATCCAGCTTTATATAACACAAACAATAAAAATAAACAGAAAAGAAAACATGTAAAACATTTAATCTTCTCAAGAACTTAAAGATATTCCCTGACATTGATTAAATATGTAACCTAAACCGTTGTAATTTATCACAACGCCCAAGAAATGACCGTAATCTGCCCTTCTATCAGCGTTCTTTTGGTCAAAACCACACCCAATGCGTCATGGCCAGAGATCTTTGGATAACTCCAACCAGTTTAGCTAGTTGACCCAATTAAATTGGGCAGTTTAAATTGATTACAACCGTAATGGAAACAAGTTGAGTGACCATTTCGCAGAAGAAAGGTTCTCAGGTCTCAGATCTTATCGAAGTCAAAGTCTTGGGTATAAAAGCGGTTGGCAAAAAGACTAAAGTCAACAGTTAGCCAACATGAACGGCGGAGTGCAAATACTTTGTAAGTTAAGAAAAGGAAACCAAACCACAAGGAACTCAAAGCTAATATTGATTATTTTCAGTGATCTTGGGCCTCATTTGCGCCACTCAGTCGCGAATTCCAAATCTGCGGCGAGTTGTGGGCTCCGGACGCACTGCCGACGTGGATTTGGAGGAGCCACAAGGCCCTCAAATACTCATCTATTCCCCGGGCGAAGCCACTGCCAGATCCGATGAGCAGGAGCCCATCTTTCAGGAGCCGCAGATCAGGGAGGAAGTGGACGATTCTGAGCCTGTCGAGACCAAGGACAGTCGCAAGATACCCGACTATCTCTACTCCAATGCCATACCCATGGTGAATGACAAGAATGTCAACTATGTGGTGCCCCAGGTGGCCGCCTATCCCGTGGCCTTTGGCCCTTCGATCCTCTCCAAGAGCGGTCTTAGCCAGAGTCAGGCCAGTGCCCTTCCCATTGTGGTGGTGCCGCGTTATCAGCTCGGTTTCAATGTTCAGGGTCAGCAGGGTATTCCGAACTCTCAAGTGAACTCCCAACTGAGTTCCCAATTCCAATGGCCCAACTTTAATCTGCTGCCCACCAACGTGAATCTGGCCACAGAGTCTTTGGCCTCTGAGAAGGAGGAAACACTTTCCGGCCCAACTTACATACAGGTTCCAGTGGCAGTTCCCGGACCCCCTGGACCACCCGGTCCGCCTGGACCACGAGGACCTACTGGACCCACTGGACCACGCGGTCCCCGTGGACCTACCGGCGAATCTGGAGTGATTTCTGCCCAGAAACCTGCGAGCATTTGGTATACCCAAACTGGCAGCAGCAATAATAAGCAGCCTTCATACTCCACACCTTTCTCAGGTGGCTATCAGAGTTGAATAAATTAATAAAAGTGATTTTCATAAAATACCATAAGGATTTTGGATTTTATTTACTAAACGAGCGAGGAGAATAAGTACAAAAATACTTTATAAGTCCCTAGTCGTTATATGATCTTAGATATCTGGGAAAAACAACCTAGACCTCCATGTTAAAAGATCCATTTAATTGTTATTATTGACAGGATGTGAAAATCATATCTGTTGTACTTATGATCTAATCGCGTCTATCCAATTTCGTTGACTTTATTCTCCATTACGGCATCCTCTAATCTATTATTGCAATATATAGTATATATAGTATCTATGCTACCGGTACACTTGCACTTCAGAGAGCACGTCGCTGGCATTATCTGCGGCATTATATACGACTATCTGCCGCATTATATCTATTGTAACGAGTGTGTCAAATGTTGGCGTTGTGGTCAGGCCATAAAAGGTCCGACGGAATTCTCGTGTTGGGTGTCACTTTATGGCACACACTACACGGCACCACACAGGCACACAAACATGCCGACGTAGGCATTATGATGATTGTGTGTAATTTACATGGATTTTAATATCACTTGCCACAACATCTGGGGGAGGCAAATAGAACATGCTCGTTGATACAGGTTTGTTTATTTTTTATATCCTCTTCTTGTATATATTTTTTTTGTTACTGTTGCTGGCCGCCCATTGACGGGGCACCTGAAACGATTGCCATCCCTGTTGCTCATTTTAAGTAAATGGTGCTCAACCCATTTTGTTGTCATTTAGTTTTTATTGCTCCTTAGTTGTCGTCCCACACAGACAGGCACATATCCATGTGGGCTTCAATTGATACGCAGCACGCATTTGTTTCAATTAAATGAGCCATGTTTCGTACGTTTAGTGGTTGTCTGGGGCAGCTCATGGAACCACAAAATGATGGATGACTTTGGAGGAAGCTCGGATCGGATAGAGATATATATTTTATTTTTCACTTTGAGCCCTTTTAAATTCTCCCAGCACTGGCAAACTTTCTTATCTCCGGCAGTGAAATGAAATGGCAAGACAACATGACAAGCCGGATTGTGTCGGAGAAGACGGAAAAGCTGAGAAAATTGCCAACACATGTTGTTTTCGGCGAAAATTATTACAGTTAACCGAGTGGAAGGATGTGTGAATGTGTGTGTGTGTGTGTCAAAGCGAGTGAATAAAATTTGAATTAAAATGTTTGTTTGTTTGTTACTTGGCAACAACAATAACAGCAACCCAAAGTGAGTGAGTTGACAACACCTGACTGATTAGGACACTTTCGGTGTACATCAAAAGGCGTTTGGGCCCCCCCTGCTGATTAAGTTAAAATGTTAATAAATGTGATTATCGTGCTGCGTTCGTTATTCGCATTGCCTGCCTTCCGGCCCACCTTCGGCTTGTTGCCATTAAAATGATTATGGCAATAAATAATAAAGTGTTGCGGGACGCGTGTGCTGGCAAGGATTCTTTGAGAAAAGTATGGCATCACTTTGATGTGAAAGACACGTGGCGTATGCGTAATAAAGCAAGCTTTCCTCGTCGAATTTCAGAAGATGTATTTGGAATATTTCACTAAAAAAAGTACTACTAAAAGTACTAAAGTAATTAATACATACTGGCCGATTGGTGAGAGAAATTCAAAAGATAACAACAACAACAGGCAAATAGATAACAATCGGGAATTCATTCGATTGAAGAAAAACATCGAAGTTTATAAATAAGTCAGATAAAATATAATATATTATTCAACAGGAGAAATTCATTGGAAATTTTATACAATTGTTTCCATTTTTCAGTCGGAGTACAAAGGAAATATTAAAATAAAATAAATTCCTCTTGAAAATATTTATTTTAGAGCATGAAAAATATGGGTACTTAAACAATGCAGGTAAATAACCTGATATTTATTCAACTCAAAGAAATAAGACAAATAAAAACCAAATAACAAAATCAATATGTACATAACTTTAGAATATTAAATATATCTCCTAGATGAAAAACTATAATACCACAGCGATCAGAAATTCCCCAGTGAAAACAATCTAAAGAAAACAAAAATGCAAAGCATTTAGCTCCAGCAGAGGCAGAGGAGCACCCAAGCAAATCAACTCTCCCACCTAACCGGGTTTATTAAAAAATTGCTGCAAAATATTTGCAATGAAATATGAACAGGAAAGATATTTCAAACGAGTTTAAATAGCCAAACGGAGCTGCTGCGTATAAAAAAATGAGAGCTGGGATGATGGTGGCAGAGAACAAAAGTTGGCTGTAATTTGCAGGCCAAGTCAGCGAAATGAACACTGGCCGGAACTACGGCGTTTTGTGTGCAAACTGACAATTTAAACAAAACAGCGGGAGAATGGTGAAAGAGACAGCAGAAGGGAGAATTCTAAAAAATATGAAGAAATGGTAGGGTCACAGGTAACGACTATCAGATACCTAGTAGTCATAACCAATGAAAGGCAAATGGAAAAATAGGTAGGAAATTGTGTACTGAATGGATAGAAAATCAGTATCGAAATATATCGATGGCAAAACATTGCTATCGATATATTATCGATATTATATGTTTATATTTTAAAGATTTATGGTTAAATATAACATTAAAAATTACAAAACTATGATTATAAGTGAGAATATCGAACTGTTCAGATATATATTTCAATTTTTCGATAAATTACAAGAGGATAGATGAATATCGATTCATAAATTAAGACAAACATCTTTAGTTCAAACTAATCTCCAGGACAATATACCCTTGTCCGCTTCGAGTGCCAGGGTATAAAAAGAACTTGGCCGGATATAATAGGATAAGGCAGGGCGGCGACTGGACGGGACAGCACAGGACAGGACAGGACTGGATGAGCGGTTGCAGCGGAAGCTCCGCCATTTTCATGCCAGCTTGGCACTTGCATATTTCATGAGCCAGAAATTTATGAAGAAGCGAACAGCGCGATTCGATTGAGTTGCCTCGCAACTTTCGGGCAAACACTTAGTGCGCCGAATTCACCCTAATAATTCGCACACTCGACTATCATTTATTCATTCGCTTTGCATTTGCATCCGAAATGCGGCTCGAAAAAGATTAATATTTTATGGAAACCGCAGCGCGGAGACACAGGACACGGGACACGGGCTCAAGCGGCTTAAGTGCTAATGAAACACGCTCCTCAAATATTCATGTGACGCCAAATTGCTCTTTTTTGAACTTTCTGTCCGGGGTTCATTAGTTGGATTTGCATTAGAGGCAGCTTGTACTTACACCTTTCATGTTCTGCGGATTCTGTATTTGCTTACCTGCAAAGAAGAAAGGAAACAAGTAATTAGATAAGGCCATATTAATCGACGTGGCTCAACTTAAAGCTCTAACAGATTTATACGACGACGACGTCTAAACTGTGGGGTGAAATGGGATTCCCTTTAAATGCAATTATACCACGCTCTAATGACTTTTAATTAGCGCAGAGATTTGTAAACACACACACAGGAACATGGTCTTATCTAAGGCCATGTCCTGTTCTCCCTAAGCCAGGTAAGGGCCAGGTGCGGTTTTGTCTGGGCCAGCTTCTATATTTTTTTTTGTATGTGCTTTGCTTTTGCCCTTCCATTCCATTGCACAATGACCATAAAAATGGCCCAAAGGGGCGAGCCATTTTAACTGGACTCTGCCTTGGCAAGGACCAAATCCTTAATTACCATTACACACACATCCACATGCATGGAGTACAGCACAGTTGTGGTAAATATAATGGGAACATAGAAATTTTTAAATAAAAACAAGGCACTCAAATATTTTAAAGTATTTAAAATTCAAGTAAAGAATGTAATAGAATTTGTATTTAATTTATTTCAATTTATTACACAATACGAAGACTAGAAGAAGATTAAGAGCTCTCTAACCTTTAATAATATTTAAATAATTTAAAGATCCGGCTCGAAGGAATGTTCAAGAAGGGATGCGTAAAATTAGTAATCCCTGATATGTTGTAAATATATTTGACATATAGCCACTATTACTCTACCCTCACCTGTACATAGTTAAAGCAGTTTAGCCTTAGCCTGCCAGCTCCCTCTCTCTCTCTCTCTCTGTGTCGCCTTCATTGTTGTTGTTGTCATTATTATTCATAACTTGGCAGACAGTCGCTTTTATTTATGTTCCCATTTGCACAATGGCCAGGGCTTCTTCGACCCCCGTTCACCCCTTACAACCCTCTAATAGGTGTTAATGTGTTTTATTGTTCTCGGGCAGCCAGGTGGCACACAACCACCAGCACATTCTGTGGATATAAATGAACTTGACTGGTGCTGCTGTGCAATGAGACGGAAATCTTAATGGAATTACAGATCTCGAACTTTGTGTAATCAAGTTAAGCAGCAGGAACAAAAGCAGAGGGAAAATCTTCTTAATATTGTGCCTTTCAGCTAATTTTCCTGCCTTTTTTTGTGTTTCGCCTTGCTTCTTCCCCGCATCCGATAATCTTTGGGTGACATTTTCCCCCCCATAGTGTAGACAGAAATGATTCTGACAAGTGTCAATCCGATGTCGCACATACAAACATACACTAAAGCTAAGCAAGTGCCTGTCCCTGTCCCTGTCCCTGCCCCGAGTCCAGGACGAGGCCCTTCACATGTGTTAGTGGCAAAAATGCTTTCATTACGCTTCAAGTGGAATGCCGAGTGGGCCACTTGACGTTGAACGCGACTTTGAAGCCGATGGTGACGCTGATGTGCAAGCTACCCGACTATATAGCCAGAGCCAAAGCTATATATATATATGCATATACCATAAAGCTATGGCTAAAGCTCAGGCTGTGTGTGGCCATGAACGAGGGCTGCATCGACTTGCGTGAAGGGTGGGCGCGAGTGGAGCCTAAAAATATGCAACACATTTGCCAAGCATTTATTTGTGCAACTACAGTTGAGCTTCGGTTAATAACCGAATATTTATTAAATAAAAATAGCTTGTATTAGTAGGTAATCAACGCTTCTTGAAATTATTGGAATATATATAAATTTCCACAATTAGTGTGGCCTTGTTCTGTTTGGCATTATGTCCTGTAGTTCTAGTGCCAAAATGACTAAGCAAAAGGAAATGCGGCTGGAAAGCAGGCTAAGGTCAGCGGCAAGTTCAATACACAGGCGCCAGGACTTGCACACACTCACACCACACATACATACATACATATATATAGAAGCTTGCACAACACCATGGTTACAGCTGGCGCACACTCACACATAATTGCAGCGTTGATTGCCATCCGTTTTTGCTGCGTCCTTTTTTTTCAATGTCAGCCGGCTGCAGGCAAAACAAAATGCTTTTGCATCGTGCAAAACTTTTTGAATGCATGCCAAATCATGACGAGGACAAAGTTTCCGAGGAGCTGTTGGGGGCGCAACGGGTATTTCCGAAATTTTTGGCCAGCACAAAGGAATAATCGCTGCCAGATTTATAGTCACTCTGTCAACTAGCAAACGCTTTCATCAAGTTAATTAAAAATGTATCAAAATGAACAAGTGACGAAAACAAAAATGGAGTAAGGGCAAAAAGTGATTTTGGTATTGAAACTGCTCCCCAGGTTTATTAAAATTGCAACTCAAATGGCAACAAAAGATTGGCAGCATGAAAGCGCCAACAAAAGCTACTATAGTTAGCTCTAAAAAAATGTATATATTGATTTTTTATATTTAATATTTGACTAATAGTAGTTCATATTAAAATAGAAAATTTAAAATAAATAGACACATATTTTTGTGAGAGTTTTTAAATAATAAATCGTTCGTTAAGGATAGGACTTAAATTCGTATTTTTTATATAGTTGCCATTCGTTATGTGTCCATTAATTTTCCACTTAAGTTTTGCCATTTAAAATCCAACTAAATCATCATGCATTTCTCAACAATTTGGGCCATTAGGCAAGCACTTGAATGTGTCCGTGGCAATTAAAATGCCAATCCATTCCCGCAAGCAACGCAATGATATATGAATGCGACTCTAATAACTCAAAATGTCATTTCGCATGCGGGCCAAGTGGATGAGGGGGAGTGAGCAGGTCAACGGGACGATCAATAATTTATTGCGACATTGGAAAGAGGTAAGCAGCAATTACACACACACACAGACAGACAGGACAACAGCACACACAAAAAGAGATAAATGTTCGTTTTCTAATCAGATTTAACGCTCCGTCAATTACCACTTCAAACTGGCACAAGTGGATGTTCCCATCGGGCGTATGAGTAATTTTTTATCAAGTATACGCAATGTAGGACGGACAAATATAGTTAAAAGTAACAAAAAGGAGTGGAAAAAATATGCATAAGTATTAAATACTTTAATTGCATTATGAAATAATAATATTACAGGTTCCAATACCATTAACCTTTTTTATTCCCATTAAAAACTTGAACAGGAAATGAAGAAAACTCCACTTGTATGCTAAATCAAAATAAATTCCTCGCAGGAATGCAAACAAAGCCTCTTTCCAAATATTTCAACAATATTTCATAATTGCCCCCAAACTGTCAGCGGTCAAATATCAATATTTCCATATTGGACTAATCAAGCGGAAAGTGTTGATTTGATTCAGATTCACCGCCTCGCCGCCATCGAACTCACCACGCCGAAACTGAGTGCAATCGTTAACGATTTGTTTGGCTAAGCTCTATTGGTGGAAAAGGGCGAAATACAATACACGGAAAGCGGAAAATGTTCAATATTTATGCTGGGGAAATATTTACAGTGATTTCCCCAAGCATTCCCTCGCCCCCAACTACCTCAATAACACTTGATTGAGCAATGTATAAATTTACGAGTTTTTGCTTTTGCACTTTTTTTTTTCTTCTCATTTTTATTGCCCGCTTTCGAAGGGCAATTAAAGGGACCCTAAAATCAAGTCAACTTTGACTTTTGGCCAACGTCGATTGTCCTGTGACTGTGACTTGGTCGGCGACTTTTAATTAAAATCACAGCGCCCATGTACAAGAAGTCACAGTTTGGGTTTCTATTTGCTTTTTCAAATTCTTTTTCTGTTGCAAAGCTTCTGGCTTGGCCATTAGCAATTTTCCACTCGACTGAGGCTCAAACGCCAATTGCCGTACAGCAAAAGGGAGGAGATCATCGAGAGAAAAGGCAGGGCGTGTCCAGGCGGCGAAACAACAAAAAGAAAAAAAAAAAAGGACAAAAAAGAAAACTCACAATCGGACAAAGGGAAAGCGCGATTCTCTAATGATTTTTAGCCTGCATACGTAAGCGAGAAAGGATGAGGCATACAGACCATGCTGAAAGCATTTTTCGGGCAAAAAGCCTAAGTAAGAGGCGTGGCTAAGCTGGGGGAGAAAAACGCCCGTTTACTTTGGCTTGTCTCCTTAAGATTTCTATTTACAAATATTTTTATTTTCCCATTTTCGCCACAGCTTTTCCTAAGGAGCTGCGAGAACAAAAAAATGTCAGCAACCCAAAAAGATAAGCTAAGCAAACACGATGCGATTGGGCGTTAACAACAACAAGAGCAGCAGCAACAAAGGAGCGGAGCTGGAAAAACTTTTTACGCAACGTTTTTCCAAACTTCTCCGTCTCGTTATTCATGTTTTGTTGGCGATTTCTTGTTAATGCCCCCCCTGGAAGAAAATAAAACGTGGAACGAAATAGAAAACCCAAAAGAGACGCCTCAAAATATGCATTAAAATATGGTAAAAAAGCTATGGAAAATAAAAATGATTTGTAATGGGCGGGGCGGATCGGTGTGCGAGAAGTGCGAAGGAGTAAACTTTCGTTTGAGGCGGGTCAGTTCAGTCAAGTGAAGTGCTCCCTTCGCAGTTGATGATGAACGAGATGATTGAACTTTTGGTGGATGAGGAAATCTATAATATTTATGCACTTCGTGCATAGCTGAGGGATCAGAAATATTCCGATGGAAATGCGTCTCAGCAGAAGAGCAGCTACTTGGGGGAAAATTTAAGCCAGGCTAAGGCGTCCGACGACATTCCGCAAAATTGCAGGAAAAGTGGGGAAATTGCAATATTATTTAGACATGATTTATGAAATTTTGTTAGCCTTAAAATAAGAAAAGTATAAGTAATGGTTATCCCTGACATACAAGTTTAACTTCTTAAAAAATATTATTATACAATAAAGTGAAAATCTGAACAAGACTAATCAAAACCTTTTTTAATAACAAATTGAGTAACGCCATACGATTTATCATTCACTTAAATTTCAGCATATTTACCTTAAAGATATACAATATACCATTTTTTATACTCTACCTTCTCTTCAATTATGTAAAAGTGAAAAATTAGCACGATAACAAGGTCTCGTTACTCAAACGCTCCTACGCGCCTGTCCCATAAATTTAGCTAATTAATTTAACAGCCTGTCGTGGGGCATAAACATCAGCTTCATCACCATTAACCAACAAAGTTGCTCCTTGCAGGCAGCCAAGCAGGTCAGGTGCTTAAATTGTATGCAGGTTTGGCCATCTTTAAAGGCCACAATCGAGAGTGCCAGACAATGGGTCACTCTTCACGAACAGCTCTTTTCAGGCCAATTGAATCGGGGTCGATGCAAATTTCTGGCCAAAAAGTTGCCAATTCATTGGCGAAATATTTATTAGCTCTCTATTCGAGTGAACTTTTTCGCAGCATTGGCAAATGCACAAAAAGTTTCTACACAGCAGGACGAGCCGGTGCCAGCGGCATCCATTCATTCGGCACTCACTGCTGGTGGCTGGTTCAATCATTGATTCATTTGCGGCACAAAAGTACTAAACTTAATTTCACTCGACGCAACAAAAAGGGAGAAGTGGAATGAGATATATGTATGTATGTACGTATGTGTAACCCTGCAACTTGTCTGTTCGATTGCGTCTGCGAAACTTTGCGCCAAGGATACGTGGGTGTGTGGACGAGGATAAATTCGGTTTCAGTTACTTGGATCGATTCGCTCATTTCACACTCAATCGCATTTCGGGTTTACATATTCAATTAGGAGCGAAGGGCTCTACTCCCACTGTGCCGAAAAGTTGGACAAGTCTCCAGGATCAATGGCGAAAAAAAAGCTAAAAATTATGCAAACTTTCTGGCATTCCCTCCAATGTTATGTGATTAAAGTTGTACAAGTTCTCCAACCCAAACACACAGTTTGTCAGTGCGGCAAATGAATGAACAACCCGGGCCCCAAGCCCCCATTGCAGCCTTTTTGCCATTTGCATAGGGATCCAAGTTCTGTGACAATTGTGATATCCTGTCAGGGGGCCGGCGGGTGAACAGAGAGATATCTACATATGAGCAGAGTTGGCCTGCGTGTTGCCTTGTTACTAAACAAAAGTTAAGTCATAAATATTTTCCGAGTTTCTGACTTAAAATTTATCAACGATATCCGCCTTACAGCCACGCGAAATCCGAACAAAGGACACGCAACCACGCACACAATAATGCCTGCTAATATGTGTGTACACAAATACAAAAATATCCTTACACACACACACACACCAACAGTATTTAACTTTGGCAGAAAAAGTTCTCCACATGCAAAGTGCAAAAAAATATTTGGAAAATTTGTCAACTGGGGTTAAAAGTTGAGCTCGAACTACTTAACTTCCTCGGTTAAATTTATAAATGCAATTTGGCAAACTATGACATATGTACATTGCTGGATTTAATGTTTAAGGTTGGACTTAAATTTAGATTACAGGTACAGCTCCGCGGACCGATATTAAGATAATCCTTTAAAGAGAAGGTAGTTTTCGCGGATCCTATGTGGGAGGGAGCTCTGATTATGTATTATGTATTATATTATGTATAATGTATTTTGTATGAACATATTTAAATAAATATTATTTTTATGAGAAAACGACCTTATTTGCTGAAAATTGTGGTTGGATTTTAGAATCCAAGCTTAAATTAAAATAAATTAAAGTTCCTTTAAAAATGTTGCTCTTGAACTTTTAAAAATATAGTCCTGTGACCCAACTTCTTAGAACCATACCAAGTCAAAAAGTAAGCGCCTTAAATTTTAATTTAGATAAATGTTTGCTTTCCTTTTAACCATCTTATTCTTCAACATATTTCCGAGAACTAATTAATAAAAATGTCGACAAATTTTTGGTGCCGCCCGGCTTAATCAGACCTCCGGAGTCTTGGCCCTAAAACCCTTTTAGCGAATGTGTCACCTTAGTGCCCGACAACTTGTCAAATTGTTAACCAATTAAGCCCTATTGAAAAGTTTACCTTTTTTTGCGTACGCTCCCCTGAGACCAAAATAAAAGAATCAAGGAAAAACGGGGACAGCAGACACAACACAAACTTGAGGTTTATGGGATACGCGTGTCGGGGTCTTTGGACCCGGATTCCGATTTCCGACAGGACCTCATTAATGAGCCGTTGACCTTTGTCAAAGATGAGAGACCCGCAGTAGGGAATTAAGTGCAAAGGGCTGCCAGGTGGAAAATGAATGTCCCCTCGAAGGACAGCCGGACTGGGCTGCCAGTGATTTTAATTACGTGAATGCAATAAGCGTGCGATGCAACCGCAGGCAAAAGGCACACAAAATCAATCAATCTGCTTGCCAGGCTGCCTGCCTGCCTGGCTCCTGACCATCGATCAATAATCCAATTGGCCCAAGAAAGTGGCAAATTAATTAAAACAGCAAAAATCATCCCGAAAAGGCAAATAAGTTAAGTGAGGAGAGGTAGGTAAAAGCTCTCGCCTCCGTTCCAATTAAATTGATGAGAGGCCGAGGCCGAGGGATAACATTTATCAGCAGCCGTCCAGAGAGCCAACGAAGACAATAGAAGCTTAAGAAGGACGAAGGACGATGCCGGCAAGCCAAGAAGCTGCAGCAGGCGGACAAAGAGTGAGTGTTATGTAAATGACGCTGCTGTACAAAAGGCGGAACAATGGGTCCAGAAATGGGGAAAATGAAATGAAGGCGGGACCGGAAGACTAAAGTCCCGATAAGCAAATGACAAACAGCAGCAAAGTGAAGGACCTGCTAAAAGGACTTCTTATCAAGGTGCCTTCTTTATATATTCTAGGAAATCGCATAATTTTAAAGCTGTTTGCTTACTGCAATTGCTGCTGGATTAGCACAAATGCAAACGAAATTAAAAATGCTGTTAATAAGCTTTTCTTTCTATCCCTCTAAAGTTTCTAGAAAGAAAAGAGTTATAAGAAGTGTTCATCATACTCTAAGAAAATCTGGATTTCCTTTTCATTTTCTGTCATTAAAAGTATGTAAGAAATTATTGACAAATGTTCTTGAACATTTGCTTGTTTTCAAGAACCAAAGACTTTAATGAAAACGAAAAATGGGTTTCCTTCTAGGAAAATTTGCACATAAGAAACAATTAAAAACAATACAAATTCCACCCATTTTCCATCACTTCAACTGCCCTTTTAATATAATTTCCCTGATTAGCGGACAGTAAAAGGAAATTAGAAGTGCAGCTAATAAGGTTTCCTCTTCATTTTCGCAGTTTTCAACATTGCAAATACAAGTATTTCTGGCGTTGTCCAGCAAACTTTGTTTCTCTATTTTATCATAATAATTTCGGTGCCAGGAAAGTTTGCCGCGCTGAAAACTTGATGGGCCAAGAAAGCCAAGAAACTAGCGGAGAATCAGCGAGGTATACAGAGCATAGAGCATCGTTTTCATTAAAACTTCTGACACACCGAATTCGTAGATGTTCCCGAACTTGTCACTACGCCCACCCAGGAAAACAAACAAACAAATACTGAATACTGCGGAATACGGTATAGGGAATACGAAATATGAGACCGGGAAGTTGCACATCGCCAAATTCTAGCAGTTACGGGGAAAATGGCAAAAAGTCCCGCATTCTACTACTTCATCTTTATGCTTTTATTAATTGTTTTTGCTGCTGTTTGGCCCTCCTCGTAACTTGTTTGGCAGCAGAGTGAGTTTAGTTTTTAGTTTTTAACACTTGTCAGAGTCAGGGGTTGGAAAAGCCAGGCAGGCAGGCAGTCCGTCGCCCCCACAAAAAATTACAACATCTGAAGCAGAAACAGAAACGAACACGAACAAGTGAGAAATGTTTGGCAACACTTTCGACGAGTTATGTTTCAAATGTTTTGCTGCTGCTGGGAGGCGCAAAGTTCAAGGGTTTCGCCAAGTTCGTGTCGAATGAGGCAAAGCGGAACTGGTTCAGGTTGAAAGGGTTAGCCAAAGCGTTTAATTTCAATTGGAAAGGTGAGAAAGCTGCTCAAACCAACTCACTTTTTGAGTAATATCGTTGATATATGAAGCAATTTCGGGGTGATTTAGGGCAGAAATACATCATGTTTCTCATAAAGTTTTGTCCAAACAAATTACTTGCCAAGGCAATATCGAATGATTAAGGGGAAGTATTTCCCGTTGGAGAATATTGGAAAAGTTTTCTAGCTGTTTTGGGTAAGAATAACTGCTTATTTTTACCTATTAGTTTTAATTTAATATAAGCCTTACAACAAAACAATTAATATTTCTAATGCTACTTGCTACTATACTTACGCTGATCACTTAACTTCAACTAGACACTTCCAAGTGTTTCAAGCAACGACTCCTTCATTTTTCATTCAGCCAGCAATCAAGTTGGCAATTAATAAACGTAAGTAAGGCAGACAGTCTAGGATTCATTTCCACTTCCGCCGGACGCTCAACTCATTACAGTTTTACAGGCGTTTTGGGCGTCATCTAATTATGCAAAATGGCACATTTCATTTGCAGAGAGTTGGGGAGAGTGTCGAGGGCCGGTGTCTGTTCGCATTCAGGTCGACCTTAAGTTGGATTCATTTTAACAATGCCATTTAAAATTAATTTTCAATTAACTTTCGCGGCCCGGGTCCGGCCATCTGCCATTCTCCGTTACCCGTCTCCCCGTTACGTTTTCCGGCGGAGAAATTCCGGACTTCAACTAGTTCAGAGTGCTAACAAAAGTTTTGTGTGTGCGCGCCTCCATAAATTGAATTTTCCGCTTTTTGTTTCTGCCAATTAAGTCAACGGAGCGGCATTGTGAGTGATACTAATTTCCACGGACACGAAGGCTACTTAAGTCTCCTTTGGCGCGCTTTCGCAAAGAGGGGTCCCTATAATGGAAATCGACACAGTTGAGCTTTTCGTGGCATCCGGCACCTGCGTGCCGGCATTCCTCAATTGAAAAACCCAAATGCCGAGCTCCATTTGGAGCTCAGATAGCGAGCGGGTGGGACTTAACCCTTGGCAGCCGCAAAAATAACTGTGCGGAATGCATTTTACTTTCAAATGTACCATCGACTGTCGGCGCTCGGTATTTGTTGCTTTTACACTGCCGGGAGATTTATTCTTTTCGGGGATGGTAAAAGAAGAAAATATATTACCAAGCCTTTCGGAATATAATAAACAAGTTTTTATTAGAGCTTTTTTAGTAGCAATTGAAATTGATCTTTAGGGTCCAATTTTGAACCCGATTTTAACTTATTTTTATAGCTTCAATTTCTGCCAGTGTTCTTCACTCCAGGCATCTGTAAATCCATACTTAGGGCAACCTCTGCCCCGTCCATCTAGCTGCCTGCCTTGTTTTATCGCAAACGATGCCATTACAAGGCGATTTGAGCTCCATTTGTGCTGGCCATTGCCACACTCCCGGCGATTCCCATTGCCAGGATAACTTGACAGTCACTTAGCGGGTTCGCGTCTGTTCCAGGAGGTTGAGTGCAGAAATAGGAGAAGCCAAAGGTGTGTGTATCAAAGTAGCAGTTGAGAGTACAGGTCCGAAATGCTTTCAGATTAAACTTGTCCGGCTGCAACACCTGCGCCCGCATTTCAAACCGACCTTTTCCCTCTTCCTTCGGATATTTTCAGTGACTGACAGAGGCAAGTCCAGAAAGCAAGCAAGTTGGCAAAGGATGCAAAGCCAGAGCACCGATTTTCACCTAAAACTTTGTCCGGTGCTCTACCATATCAGCCGAACGATATGGCAACTGGCTTCCTTTCATAACGAGAAACTTCGCTTCTGGTCTCCGGGTGCTGCAAACTTTTAATAGTCTCACATTGGAGAGTTCTAATCATATGCTAAACTGGCTAACGAGTCGAGCTGAGACATGGCCTTAGGTGTTGGACAGAACTTCTAGTTAGAAAAAGAAATGGGTTCGTTTCTGAATGGCAAATTCAAAACAATGATGTGCTCCCATAAAACAGAGATGTAGATACAAATGTAAATATTTTAAAGCTTGTTTTACTCAAAATTAAGGGTTTCTAGTCTGATGAGAATTTCAATTTAAAAGTATCCAGCACTTACCTTGCCCAAATTGACGAAACCGTGATCCTTGGCTACAGCATCGGCCATGCCGTTATCGCCATTAGGTATGTGCACCGCCCAGGTGTGTGTGTAGTGTCCGGCAATCTGGTTGTTGCTCCCGGAAATCCCTGAGCTCCCGTATTTGCCGCTGTTCGGCGTCAGCTTGGCCCGGCCGCCCGTCTCATAGTCGAGAATGTACGGTGGCAGCACTGGCGACTGGCCAGATGGATCAACCTTAAGGGATGACGCGGCTGGAGGTGGCGGCGGCGGTGCAGGCTGAGCTGATGAGGCGGGGGGCGGCGCCGAGGGAGCTGAGGGTGATGCTGATGCCACACTTCCGGCCACGAAACCGACATTAAAATTACATAAAAAAACTACGGCACTAAATTGCAAAATAAACAGCAGGGCTGCTTTCGTTCTCGCCAAGTGTCTGGTGCTGCTGCTTCTGTTGATGCTGCCACTAAGTTTCGGTTTGCATTGCGTTAAAAAACTACTTTTGAATAAATTGCAATTGAAATTGAAATTTCCTATATCACATTCAATGATTGTTTGTTGTTCTTCTTGCTGCGTGGCCCTCTGCTGACAACTTCTGGCAGCATGTCGCCCTAATTGTCGAGCATTTAATTTGTCGCTTCTGCTTTTGTGTTTGTGGCTGTTGCTGCTAATGTTGCTTCTGCATCTGCTGCTGCCGCTGCCGCTGGTGCTGCTGCTGCTGTTGCTGATGTTGATGTTGCTAGTTGGCTGCCTGCTCCATCGCACGACGTCGTTTTTCATTGTGCGTGAGGATTTTTCCAATTGTTGGTGTGTGTGCGTCGCAAGGAATGCTGGATGCGATGTAACTCAACACGCTTTTGATGTGATGCTGAAATGAAAAATTGTAGAAAATAAAAGGATATTATTAATATTCTTAATATTAACTAGTAATACGAATTCAAAATATTTTAGCTATTATTAATTGGCCATCTCGAGATTTAGTCGGCTCAATACATGTAAATTAAAGCTATAGAGATCATTTTGTGTAGCAAGTGACCGTTTTGCTACGACCAAACTCACAACATTAGTGCCTATTTAAACGTGTGTGTCTCAAAATCTAGACTTATGGGTTTCTAGTGCACTTTATGGTTGTGCGGATGTTTAAAGGTCAGAGGGGGGAGTTTTTAGTTTTAGGATTCTTTATCGTTTACTATGTAATAAATAAAAGAATATGTACATGTTTTTTTCATTAGCTTTTTATAAGCTTTTGCTGTATTACAAGTGCTTGTATAATTAGTGGTGTTACAATTATTCAGAATATCGATCCATTATTTTTCGTCACATTTTCAAGTTTTTGGTTTTGGCCTTGAGGTTAAATAATATGCTTCAGTTAGGACTGGATGCAGCTGGTGTTTTCTGGGAGATCGCAAATGCCCTTCAGTCCGTTGAAGTATTTGGAGCCGCAGCTGACCTTCAAGGCGCGCTGGTGGCGACAGACGTAGTAGTCGTTGCAGCTCTTGGGCGAGGCCATTAGGAATCCGTCGGGCTTTCCAAAGCAAGAGACCTCCAGTTCGACCTTGGATCCGGCGGAAGAAATGCCGGCCAGGTGGGCAACTTCCCAAAGAAGACGGCGCACGGGATTTCGACGGACGGGATTGCGCTTGGATTGAGTGGCTGCCAAAGCCTTCGACTTGGTTAAAGTTGGGCATTCTGTCGTTACAACATCAGGGCATAAGGTAGTTGTTATCACATCGTCAGGACATTTGGTTGTTGTTATAACAACATCAGGACATTGGGTAGTCGTTGTTATAACAACATCAGGACATTGGGTAGTTGTTGTTATTACAACATCAGGACACTTGGTAGTTGTTGTTATTACATCATTAGGGCGGCAAGTAGTGGTTGTCGTCGTAGTAGTACTTGTTGTTGTTGAGCAAGTTGTAGTTGTTGTCGTCGTCGTTGTTGTCGTTGTGGTAGTACTTGTTGTTGTGGAACAAGTAGTAGTGGTGGTAGTAGTTGTTGTCGTCGTTGTGGTAGTACTTGTTGTTGTGGAGCAAGTAGTTGTGGTAGTAGTAGTTGTTGTCGTCGTTGTAGTAGTACTTGTTGTTGTGGAGCAAGTAGTAGTGGTGGTAGTAGTTGTTGTCGTCGTTGTGGTAGTACTTGTTGTTGTTGAGCAAGTAGTAGTGGTAGTAGTAGTTGTTGTCGTCGTTGTGGTAGTACTCGTTGTTGTGGAGCAAGTAGTTGTAGTGGTTGTAGTGGTTGTCGTCGTTGTAGTAGTACTTGTTGTTGTGGAGCAAGTAGTAGTGGTGGTAGTAGTTGTTGTCGTTGTTGTGGTAGTACTTGTTGTTGTGGAGCAAGTAGTAGTGGTGGTAGTTGTTGTTGTCGTCGTTGTGGTGGTACTTGTTGTTGTGGAGCAAGTAGTTGTAGTGGTAGTAGTTGTTGTCGTCGTTGTGGTAGTACTTGTTGTTGTGGAGCAAGTAGTTGTAGTGGTAGTAGTTGTTGTCGTCGTTGTGGTAGTAGTTGTTGTCGTCGTTGTGGTAGTACTTGTTGTTGTTGAGCAAGTAGTTGTTGTAGTGGTTGTTGTAGTAGTTGTTGTCGTCGTGGTTGTTGTCGTCGTAGTAGTACTTGTTGTTGTTGAGCAAGTAGTTGTAGTAGTAGTAGTTGTTGTCGTCGTTGTGGTAGTAGTTGTTGTCGTTGTGGTAGTACTTGTTGTTGTTGAGCAAGTAGTTGTTGTCGTCGTTGTGGTAGTAGTTGTTGTCGTTGTGGTAGTACTTGTTGTTGTTGAGCAAGTAGTTGTTGTAGTGGTTGTTGTAGTAGTTGTTGTCGTCGTTGTTGTCGTCGTAGTAGTACTTGTTGTTGTTGAGCAAGTAGTTGTTGTGGTGGTAGTTGTTGTCGTCGTTGTTGTTGTCGTTGTTGTAGATGTTGTTGTCGAGCAAGTAGTAGTAGTCGTTGTAGGAGTTGTTGTTGAACTAGTTGTAGTAGTGGTCGTAGTTGAGTCGCAATTAGGGGTAGCTGGCGTCGTTGTCGTTTTTTCAGCACACGGCGCCTTAGTTGTGGGCGGTGTGCATGCTGGAGTAGTAGTGATCACCCCGTTACAGGGCTCGGCACTATCCCGAGCGGAATTCTCAATCTTTGCTACCACGACGCCCTCGGTGCAGCCAGGATTGTAAGCTACGCAGCTACGGGTCTTGAAATCATAGAACTGTGGACAGGAGTATTCCGTGGCAATTCCGTTCTGGCACTCGTAGAACCTCGAGCAACTGCCGGGCACCAGGGCACGAATTCCATTGGCCTTGTTGCGGCACAAGAACTCATTCTGGCTAGGAACGCTGGCACCGCTGGCGGTGCTTGCAGCGACTGCAATGAGCAGCAGGGCAAAAGCTGTGGAACCAAAGTGGATTCATTAGCTTCCAACTGAAGGCTTTTTTGAAGTTCGATTACCGTAAATATTCCTCATGTCTGCAGATGGTTGAAGTTCACTGTTCTCAGACTGAGAAGGTACTGTGACCATTGCAAGTTACCGACACCGTTATTTATACCGTTAAAAAATGTTTTAATTTACCAAAAAACTCATTAACAAATTAGCTAACGAAATTTGCTCATAGATACGGAATTATTAACAAGATCAGTATCTCTCGAGTCGTTATCGCAATCAAACGTGCTCTCGCCATACCCCAAAAATGTATAGCTTTTCTAAGCTTGTTGAAAGGATATCATGTCATCAACAACATAAAATATTTCGGGCATAAAAAACTAAAATATTTAATTCTTTATTAATGTGCTCACTAACCAAAAAAATTAATTTATTAAAAGAAAATGTTTACATGAGGAATTGTATCAACAAATTTTATTGAAGTTATCAAACATTTAAGCTGAAAATGTTTTCACTTTTATTTACTTTTATTATGTTTCATAAAATGAAATACTAATTAAAATGACAGTTAGTAGTAACGAGAAATTGTCACCTATATGGCGAATGTGAATATGAGAGAACCATAGATAATCATCTTATCACAATTCTCTGGAAATTCATTTTTTCGGCGGCACCTATGTGCGGGAGATAGTTATATTTATTCACAATGTTTTCTTTTATGTTGCTTACATTTGCTTTGTTTTTTTTTTTCTCAATATTTAAAATTATCTCAAGAATCATAGTGTAACCTTCCGTTTCATGTTTTACAATCCTAGGCTATTTATACGACGACACGTGTCTATATCTCCCAGACACACTTCGTATCTTCTATTGAATTCCGTTTATTTTATATTTGGCACTGCAGACTTTGATAAGCGGCAGACAGCTACAGAAACAAAAAAAGACACAAAAAAAGACGCAAAAAATGTGAACCACATTTTGAAATTCTTTGTGTTTTTTTAAGGATACGTGATAGTTAAAAAAATAATAATAAATACTACGTATTTTGCTATAAGCTTTTGCTGTGTTTATTACAAAATGTTCGAAGAGAACGATAATTACCCAAAATTTGCCAGGCAGGCTTTTTCCTTCCTTCGGCAAGCCAATTAGGCTAACAAATTGCCTGCAACTGACACATCCAATTTGGTTTGGCAAAAAAGAAATCGCTTGACCACAAAACTTTTTGGCTTATTACGAAGAGTGACAAAAAGCCAAAATATGCACATAGGAACTATTATCACCCATTAATTGGATGGGCAAAAAAAAAAAAGAGAAGAAAGATATTGATTGCCACTTTGCATCGTTGGTGAAGGCCCTGGCCTTTCCCATATTGACAGCCAGTGCCAAATCGAAGTTCAGTATTATGTCCCGAAGGGAAACTGCTGGCCACGAGCCAGTATCGCATTGATTGTCACCCCGTGGACAAGTTTTGATTGCAAATGAGAATCAACGCGAAGCTGAAGCAGATTTTGGCTGAACTCTACTAGCTACACTTTGCAAAAATGAATATATGCATGCCGTAACTTTGAAATGTATAAAAAAAACTTTAATAAAAAAAAAATATATATTTATACATATATATATCTATTTACAAGCGACATAAATACATATTTTATAGAGGATGTGATGGATTAAAAATCATATTATTCAGGATATATAGTCAATCTTATATATAGTACAGAATATTTTTAATCTTTGTAATATCAAAAGAGCTCTGCTTCCAATAATTTAAATGTGGAAAATGTAGACTTTCTTAGTTTTACGTCTACTTTTTTCCGAGTACAGTCACTGACTAATGCCACTGTCAAAATATGCCCATGACTGATGATGGCCAGAGGCCGGTCGCATTCACGGGCATATTTCATCTATTGATAGAGGGATTTGGATTTCTGGATTTGGCCAGTCACTCGGCCAGAAAGCCAGCCGGAGTGAGGAGCGTAATTAAAGCGAGTGACAGCGGAAATGCCAAGCACAAGGAGATGGATTGTCGGGGTTCCGAGAGGATCGAGACGATGATGGTGATGTGTTGTTTGGACGGATTTGACGGCCAGCGACGGAAGCGACGGTGGTGTGCAACGTTCGGGCCATGGTAATCATGGCTAAGTGGAGAGGAAATTGAATTTTGTGTGGGACCGGCTATCAATCGGCCAGAACGGAATGATTCCTCTTAATCTGTTCCAGATCTCCTAGTAAGCATATAAAACTATTAAAGTTGGGATTGATTTTTATAGGGGCTCTTTTCTTTCACTCTGTTGCTTAATACAAGTGTCAAGCGCATTAATGTTATTAAAAACTAGCGAAATGTCGGAAGGCTTGCAGAATTTGCAGTTTCCTGCAGACAACAATTGCAGAAACTATATGTTTGTCTTCAAACAAGGTCAGGTTAACCTGAACAATTCATTGCTATCTTATCAAACTACTTACTTAAAAGGTTCAAACTATCTGCCAAACTAAAAAAAAATGCAAGATAAATTTATATTAAAAGAAGGTTCTTCAAAAGGGCATTTTCTGCCAAAAAACTGAATCTATGTAAGTTATTAAATACTGGCAGTGTGCTTTTCTTTCATTCCGCCTTTACAGCTCACTTTCAGTACGATGAAATAGACTGTCAACATACTACTCCACCTCGGTGATCCCATCGAGAGCCAATGCACATGAATGCACAAGGAGAAGGAGCAGACGACCGGCGACTCCTTTACATTGACTGTGCACCTTTTGTGCTTGAACTTTCTTCCGCATTGAGTCATCGTCAACACCCCGATTCTGCTCCATCTCCTGTTCCTAGTGCTGCTGCCGACAGTGTCCTGCGTCCCTGCGTTTATGCTCCTCGACTCTGACTTTGACTGACGGCATTTGTCAGTGGCAGACACAAAGTAATCATTACTTGGCGCACTTCCGCTGCAGCATCGCCATCTCCTTCGCCGGCCCACTAAGCGTATACTTAATAATAAGAAAATAAGTGCCATGTCAACGTAGGCGTGGGAGGGATTCTTTCGTGAGCTCCACTCCTTGGTCTCCTTGGGCAACATCCCGCTCACATGCTAACGAAAAGTGGAAAACGGTGTCAAAGTCAGCACTAGTTGGCTGATGAAAGTTGCTGGGCGAGAAAAATGGCAGTGTGCTGAAACACCAACAACGCGACTTGACAACTTGAGACAAATTGAAGCGTTGTTTCCCTTTACATTTAACAGGGCAAGTGCAGAGCGAACAACCGATGCGATGGCCTTTGGGGTCGAAGGCGCTTGTCAACAAATAAAGTGCTGAAACTAGTTAGGTCACAGTTCGTAAACTTGGCAAAAACAAACAAAAAATCGTTCCCTGAAAGCAAACCTAAGTATAAATATATAAAAGTCTTCTTATTATTCTAAACGTAGCTTATTAAATATTTATTTTACGCTATTAGCATTACAAATAAATATATAAAAAATAAGAAATATAATAAATAAATACATAAATAAAAAGTTTTTCGTTCTCAAAAGTTTCTATAATAATTTTAGTAGTTACAAAGAAATATAAGACGAATTTGTAGCTACATCTTACCAACTGACACACGAGTGGAATTTAAAGTCCCATATCCTGGTCACCTATGATATTTTGTGGTCTTTACTTTCCACCTTTTTTCCGTGTTAGCCCAAAGCTTAAGACTTTTACCCATTTGTTGCCTTCCTTTTTGCATTCCGAGCAATTTACCTAAACCGGAATAACATCCGCAAGGCTTTTTTCATCATAAACTGATCTATTTTCACTCTGCAAACAAGGCCTGTCCACACAACACCCATCAGAAATCACTCAAATGCCCAACAGAAATCCTTAAATTGCTTAAGCCACAAGCAGCTGGACGAAGGGAGAAAAGAAGGAAAGAAAACAAACGCAAGGAAATAAGAGACCAGAGCATAGAGAGATGACAATGCCAGGCATCGGTTTAATAGTCCTTGAGGCATTTTTTGGGCAAACAGCCTGACACTTGGCTGCTGCTTTGCCATCCTTTGTGGTTGTTTGCCCTGCGAGTGTTGTTAGTTCCTGTGGATCGCCGCTCTATGCAAAATGCCATGTCAAATGCAGGACTGAAAGGGCTAAAAGCTATGGCTGGAACTCCGGGATGCCCGGGTTTCTGGGATGTTAGAATGCCGGGGAAGCTGCAGCAGAACACATTAAGCCAAGGAAGCGACTGCTCCTGCTCCTGTTGTAAAAAAAAGAAGCTGCAGATGAAGCAGCGGCAGTTGGAAGCTTAAAAAGGCTACAAAACTGCAGGCGAGAAGTCAAAAGGCGGAGATGACACTAAGGGAAAAAGTATGAACTAACAGTAAGTTTAAAATAATTTTGTTTTAGTTTTTAATAGAATGTATAACCTCAATATAACATTGTGTACTTTTAGTGTACTTTTAATGTTAAATAACTTATAAATAAGGTGTATTATATTTTTCTGCACTAAGCATGGCCACACTAAGCCACGGTTATGAGTATGTTATGCCCCTTTTAAATGTTTTTAAATATGTTTCATTATAACTTCATTTATGTTCTAGGTGTAGTCAAGAAAGAGGAGTAACGCACACCAACACCAGATCCTTTGTTGCTCTGTTTATGTGAGAGAGTGGGAGAGAGAGTGTGGGTATTTGTCTTTTGGCCTCGCTTTTAATGTGTTTCGTGTGGTGGATTGAGGTGAGCTGCTTTCATGATGACGCTGGTGTGTAGTTTTCTCTGCAGTTTTCTGCTGGTGGCTTCGCTTGTTTAATGATAGTTGCACAAAGGCAAATATGCACTCGTCGCCACTAAACCGCCCACTAAGTCACCCCCTGCCGCTCTCTTTTTTTCGCGACCAGCAACTGGAGCACAAAGTCAACAACAAAACAGCCTCGGTTAACGCCCGCAGAAAAGAGGCTGAAGCCCAAAAAGAAATCTAAAAGGAAAGGGGCCTGGCCAAACAAAATACGGGAATGAAAAAAGAAAAGAAGAAAGAAATGGCAAAGTGTCAGGCGAAAGAGTAGAGTCGTCAGGAGGTGCACTTTTTCACAGCGTATTAGCACACGATCGCCAAACAAAAGGTGTTGCATACATGGCACCGCCATTTGCCTTTTACCATTTGCCATTTGGCACTGCGGTGACTGTACCAAGTAGGCCATGCCACACCAAAATGGCTTTGACAGCTGATGGTGTGCGACTTTGCATCGGGGATTGGCCAGGCGAGCTGTCAGGACGCGTTAGGCTTGGCGAAGTCAACAGAGGGTTACCTTTGATGCCTGCCAGCAAAAAAGTACAGTCCCTACTATGATGCCTGTTAGCAAAAAAGTACAGTCCCTGGTTAGTTGTGGTAAAAAATTGTAACTGGCAAAAGGTTCAGATGTGAACTCCGATTGGCTTAAAAAGTCATCAGTGCAGCCACAGCAAAGCAAAACTGTTGCGAAAAAGGATTATTCTTCAAAAAATTTCAAGTAAAGGGAATTTAAGCAGCGTAACGTCAAATAATGTCAGATATTTACAATTAAATTAAGTTTTAAGAAGATAATGGGACCAGCTTTTACAACTTCTTAAATCCACTGATAAATAAATTCCAATAACCATATTAAGTATACTCATATATAATCGCATACTTATTCAAGAGTCAATAAAAAAGATTAAATGAAAGTTTACCATGCCCATTACGATTAAATCTCGAGCCTCAATCAATCATATACTGGGCGAACAAATTTACCTGAGCAACACAATGAGATGAAAGTAATGTTATTATTACTCCTCCATGCGGTGGCGAATCCCTCGAAATGGATGCAAGGATAACGCTCTCGTGGGCTCTTCGGACCAACAGAATTTTAATTATTTCGCATTGTTTGCGCGCCACATGATACGAGTAGGTATATATAATATGTGTGCCGTATATACTATATATACATTATCCCAAGCCAAGGTATGCATATTTCGTTACGGCTTGAGTCTCGGATTGCTTTTTAATGTGCAAACAAGAATGCGCATTAAGTGAAGCTCTGGAAAATGGGAGAGGTGGCCGCGACGGCGGCGGCATCAGCGGAAAAGCCTGGGAAAACGCCTTGCGGTGTGCAATGCAATTTGAGTGCTTCGCTGGCATTAATTGATTTTGCATGGTCACTTGCTGCGGCCCAAGCGAAAGATAAACGACCAAGGCTGGCCAAAAGAATGAGCGGAGATCCCACCAACATGTGTCATGTAGATGGAAGGGCTTTTCTCTCCTCCATTCTCCACATCCCCCATTGTCCATGCTCGCTTTTCTTTGCCGTTGCATTTGCAAAATTACCTTTTCAGGTGGAAACACGTCGGTGGGTGCAGCATCCAGCCATTCACCTGTCTGAATAACGCTTAATGTAAGCACCTGGCGGGTGGCAGAAAAAAAGAGGCGAACGAGCGCCTAAAAGTATGCGAAAATAAAGGTCCATTCAAAATTCGTTCAAAACAAAGAACGCCTCAAGGCATCCGCAAACAACAGCACCTACCTCAAGTGCAATCTGACTGGGAAAGGGTTGCGTATAGGAATTGAGGGAAGGCTTTGCACGAAGGGAGAGCTTGTGGCAAGAGGCAGCTCTCCTCCGACAGCGTGCTCCACTCAAAGACTCACTCAACTCCACTGAATTATCCAACTTCAGTTTGCTGCTCATATAAAACAATGCACAATTATGACTTATTTTTTGCTCAATTTATACAACTCACAAAGGTACACCGAAAGTGGAAATACCCTGAGGTGCGAGAGATTAAGGGAACAATTAATTAAATATTGTTTGAAATTGTTCATAAACGAGTTTTGTTAAGTACTAAATAGCTGAATATTAGCAAACTATTTTGGGGAATATTATTAGTTAGTATAACATGAACAGAACAATCTTAAACCCTAAATATTGCCATCAAACTCATAAATTCAAAGCCGCTATTAACTTAAGTTTAATAATCGTGCTGCGCTGTCGGATTTCTGCAAATTTAGTGAGCTTCCTAAGGACTCAACAAGTCGCTTGGGAAACTCTTTGTGCCCGGGAAAAGCTATTAAGCCATCCAGAAAAGTCAGTGTCTGCTACAGGATGTGGCAGCAGCAATTTCTTGCAACAGTTGCAAGTTGGCGGAAATGCAGATGGGTAATGCAACACCGACACAGGTGAGCAGCCCAGCGATTATGATGATGATGATGATGATTATGGAGGCGAAGGTGAAGATGATACGGGGAGTTGATGGCGATGGTAGAAGGAGATGCAGATGCAAGTCCTTGTTGGCAAAAAGGGCAGAAAACAAGAGAGTTGAGAGTTGGTGCCGAGTGGCATTCTTTGCTGCGTTTTTTTTTTCACTTTGACGGGCTGCATTAACATTGACAATGATAATGAAAATGTTTCTCATTCAGTCTATCTTTTAAATGACAAAGGAGTCTTTCTTTCCTTCTCTCTTGGTGAAAAATGAACCCATTTTTAAGATATTTACTAAGAAAAGCACGCTAGAATAAATGAGTTAATGAATTAGAAAAAATATTAAATACTGTTCTAATTACTTTTAATTAGAGGAGCTTCTCAGTTTTCCCTGCACCCAATCCAGTATCGAGTTTACAAATTACACTCGTTAAATCACAGTTTTTGTGGTTGAAATGTTTTGGTGGAATTATTCGTGGAGTTGGCAAGTGAGGAAGCCAAGTGTAAATCAACAAATCAACAACTTAATATGCGCAAAATTTTCGATGCCAACTGCAGTTGCACACAAAAACGGGAGCAACAGCAGCAACAGCAACAGCAGTAGGAATCTGGCGAGTAATCCCACATGGAGTCATCGCCTAGTGGTGACGATGGCAGGGTAACCATTGGGGTAAAACTAGTGGTGGCGGGACACCAACCAGAGCTGCTGATGGTTTAAGCATCAGTTACCCGCGGGGCCAATGCTGCCACCGAAAAACCAGACCCAGGCGAATCCAGAGTGATTCACTCAGAGAAATAACAATAAAAGCATGAGTTCTGCGCTTCAAAAATAATATCCATATACCTAATTTTAATTAAAACTTTTAATTGTATTTAAATTAAAAAAATAATAAATCAAAGTATAAACAAAAATCTTAAAATTGATAGAAATTTTTGTTCTCTGTAGCATGCAGGTTATTAGTATGCACCACTTGCTGCATACTTTCAGGGACCTTGTTCGCTTGTTTGTGCAAAATTTATGCGTGTCTATGCGCTCTCTCTCTCTCTCTCTATCTACCTCTCTCTTTTACACCCGTCAGCCATCTCGCTTGCACCTTTCGGCGGCATGGCGTCGGCGCCCGTTCGACGATTGTCGTCATTTCAATTAAGCCCGGCGCCGAAATGTATGCAATGGATGCTTTTTGTGCGGATTTTTGCCGATTAATTTTTCATTATTATGCCAAGTGCTCGCAGGGGGGATATATGTATGTATGTATGTATGTTTGTAGAATGAGATGGCCCGAAGGCCGCCGAGCGAACATCGCGACAGAGTTCACGCACACAACAAATGTGCCAAAAGTGGCAAATGACAGGCCCACAAAGCAGCACACCACACTCGCACACATATAAAAGTTTTCAATGCGCTAATATATTTTGCACGCCCCAAAAAATATGCAGAACATTTCTCGGGATTCATGCCAAGGCTGTGAATCTATTTTACGATAATATCATGGAAATTGCTAACCAAGGATGGTACCTAAAGGGAATCGATTATAATTACTAGATTTAAAATGCTTATGATCATTTTTGGCTAAAAACAAATATTTTTAACAGGAAGAAGCATAAAATATGCAAGAAAACTTTATATCAGTAAGAAAAATATATCTAAAGTGCTCCGGAAAATATTACGGGATTTAAAACCCTTCTAAAATCATGCAATGCAATTGTTGAGATGCGAAATGCTGTGTAAATGTATAGAACTTACTTAAAAACTTTATATAAAAGACAAAAATTATATCTAGGGAGCTCGAGTAAATACAACCCTTTAAAAATACGTCTAAAAGCATCAAATTCCATATTTTAAGATGCAAAATTCACTGTAAACTTTTTCTTTACGATTTACAATATAAACTTATGGAGCACTAAACTTTTAAAAGCCCTAGAAATTTTTGGAGCACTCCCGATACTATAAAGAATTTATAATATATATATTTTACCTTTACTTTATCTAGTCATAACATAATACCGCAAAAACTACACTGAACTAGAAAGAAGGCCTATAAACAATCCAGTAAATTTGCCAAACAAAACATAGAGCAAACAAGGGGACTTTGCTAAAATAAACCAAACTGGCAGTGTCAATAAAAATTAACAGCGAAAAGCTGCAAAGCTGTGCCAAAGCTCCACACCGCTGGCCGCAACAACAACAACAAACAGGCAAGGCCGCAATGGAAAACCCTATGAAATCCACACCCAAAAAACACCCCCATGTTGGCCCCCATTCATTAGGTCGTAGGTGTGTGGGTGTGTGTGTGTGCGGTGTCTATGTAATTTAGACAATTAGAAAGTTTACGCCTGTAACAATTTCCCAGTTCTTGTTGTTGCTGTCGTTGGGTAAAAGTTTTTCGCTTGTTTTCCCTTTGCCATTTGCATGACAAATAGTTTTTGCTGTGAGTGTTGACCATTTTCTGGTATTGCTTGTTAGCAGCTCAGGGAATATCAGACGACTTAGCTGGCTAAGTGTCCTCCGTAAGCCTGCTCTGTGCACTTGGCAGTTTAATATTTGCACAATGCTTCATAATGGCACTGGCACTGTGGCTGGGATTTAGCCCTTTTCCTTGCATTCTTTTTTTTTTTTTATGCTGATTCAGCGAACGCGCAAATGCCTCTTCAATGCGCCAATTGTGTTGTTCGAGTGCGGAGCTTAGTGTCGCCATATTGCCGAGTTATCCTGGCGAAGATCCGTGGCGGCTCATGCATATGCAAAAATTGTGCGGCAAAAACCCAACAGGCAACCACTATAAGTGGCTAAATTGCACAAGTAAACAATTTTTAAATGCAGCTTTGCTGCGGTCTAAGCCACAAGCTGTTACAAACAGATTGAACAGTACAAAAAAAGAGTTTAACATTAAAAGGGCAGTAGTATTTTAATCTATCAGCAACATTTCTACAATATTAAATAAATATTTCACAAAATAAAATACATTCCATTGATTTAATAATAATATGTTCAGGTATCTGATTCAATAACATAATATAAACTCTTAGTTTCACCTTTCATTAAAAACGTATTTGAAAACTTATCCACAACTGTTTTCCCCAGTGTTTATTCCCTTCACAGAGCATCTACTATTTCTCCATTGCTACGTGCCCATTTTTTATTATTATTTTCCTTTTACATTTAACACACTTTTTTTTTATACCATTTCTGTTGTGAGCTGCAATTCCCGCTGACTGCGGAAACACTAATTTTCAGTTATTAGCGGAATGTCAAAACAAACGACAGTTTCCATTTAGCAGTTGGAGATTTTTCGCCAGCAGTTTTTATTTCCTTTTCCAGCTGACAATCATTTATGTTTTTGTTGTGTAACAATTTGGCTTTGGTAAATTGGTAAAAATAACGCCGGAGTTTTTATATGTGCGCTGAGGATAAAATATTGCATGCAAATTGGGAGACTAATTGAACAAAATACAGCAAACAGGGAATAAATAAAGTATTAAAACAATTTAATGTAGTTTTTTCCTTGAGAGGCATACTAAATATTAAGTTGGGCTAAGTAAACAAAACTTTGTGAGCCTCTTTTGTCGACATTAATCAAGACTCGACAGTCGCACTTAATCTAGTTAAATCCTTGCAGATTTATGCGTCATAAATATTAGACAAATTTAGATGAGAGCCACCCGGTGGAGTCTCCATAAAAACCGAATAGCACAAATCCCACCCCAGCCAGATGCCATTTGTCAGAAGCGATAAGCAAACAAAACACAAAGCACCGAATGGCAAATAAACAAGGCACTAAAATATTAGAATATCCTCCGTCGGGTTGTTTCCTGAAAATCCAGAGAACCGAAAAATCCGTAAGAACTCCCCGAGCGAAGACAAAACTAAAAGCTAGACAGATTTTTGCCTGATTACGTTGCGTTCGCACAACACAATGGGAAAATGCACTACTCGGCTCCAAGGACTGCCAAAAGTATGCAACGGGATAGGGGAAATAGGAAAATGTCGGCAAAAGCGAACGAAGCACGAACGAATGCGAACAAATTGATATGCAAATGTGAGTGGGAGAGAGCGACCCGGACCCAAAATAAGAAACGTAATAATAAAATAAAGTAGAACCCTCCAGAAGGCACAGAGATGAGGAGGTAGAGAAAGAGAAAGATCCTGGATCCAGGGATAAATGCCCCATGACTTCTCATTTCCGTTTCGCTCCAGCAACAGAAGTAGCAGCAGCTGCAACTGGCAGGCAAATCTGCGTCTTCCGGATGCCAAAAACGATGGCAAAAAGGCCGAAAAAAAACGAAGATGGGAATATGGAAAATTATTAAGTATACGCCTAGTACAACAAGACGTCAATAATTTAACGCAAGTTCCAAGCTTTCAGCGCAGCGCCAATTGAATTAAAAGATTTTCTCAAACTTTTCTTCTTTTCTTTTTTTTTTTTGCACAGAATTCAATTTGGCGCAACTTTGCCTCTTTTTGACATTTATTTTCAAGCCTGGTGGCCTTTTTAGTATGCGTTCGGCTGCAGGAAGAACTTTTCCCCTTCAGACAAATGCCAAGGCATGAATCCAATCCATCCATCTATATCTATATAGAGTCCCCACCGATACCCGTAAAGTTTTGTCCCCCTGCAAATTCAGTTGTTCAACTAATGAGAGTCGCAGCCTCGCCTCGGGCGCTCATTCTGATGGACATGCCAGATGAGCCGGGCAAAAGTCGTGACAATAATAACAACAAAAAAAAGTGAAATAAGAACCGAGGGAAAAACTGGAAAATGCAAAAAAAAAAAAAGGAAACTTTAAATGCCTTCGGTCAGTTGGCAAAATGTTTCTTTATCATGGGGCGCAAATGTTGCGGAAATTTTTGGGGACCACGAATTGGACTTGTTCCCTCTGATTCCGCTGGCTGTCATTTAACGAGAGAAAGTTTTCCAAGGAAATAATTGTAATGAAAATATATATTGCAATATTCCAGAGAACTCCTCTGAATAAATCCAATATCAAAACCGCTTTTCAATCATTTCAAAACTGGTAAATATTTATGGGAACACTCTCAAGCTAGAATCAAATATTTATTTTGATTAAAATCCTCTCCAAAGTCTACCTTTGTAATTATTTGTATTGCTCTTTTGTTGAGGCATCGATACCTTCCTGGAAAATTAATAAATCGTTTTCACAGCTTTTCACGCAGCAACAGGAAGCAATCACTTCTAGAAGATGAAAAATTGAGACATATATATAACCACAGTACGCCTCCTAAAAATTTTCCAGGAAGCCCAAACCCAATCCACATTGTGGGCAAACACGGTTAAAACGGCTTCAATGAAGCATAAATAGGACATCAAATGCGGAAAATTAAATTGGTTAAGAAGGGAATAAAAGCGAGGCGAATTTACACAGATCCTGGTACTTGAAAAGGCTGGCTGAAAAATGCAGCAAAATGGCCAATTCCATGATGATGCTGCCGATGATGATCACGTTGATGAGAAGTGGGAGTGGAAAGCGGAATTGTTTTCACGCCCTTTCATGACTTAATAAATACGAGAGGCATCCATTCAGGGCCGCCTCGCCTCGCACCGTGGATTCAGGCTTACCGTGGGCATTTGCGCTTGATTGCCCACGAAATCGACAAAAATGAAGTGGAAATACCAAAGTGTTGGGCCCCCAAAGTCCGTGAAAAAAACGTGATTGATGCCTCTCTCCCTGGTCTCCAGGACGGACGGAGGTTCCAGGTCCTCGGTCTCCAATTCAGATTCAGATTGGGGCCGGCGATTCTGTTTCAGATTGTGTCTCAGATTCCGGATCCGCAGACGGAAAAGAAAAAAGGCTTGGCGACAAAAAGGGATAACACACACACACACTCCGCAATAACAATAAAAACCATGGGAGGTCGGTCGGTCCTGCCAGTCTACTTTGTCTGACTGCCATCTGTTCCTTTCCGCTTTTTTAGTGTCCTGCCCTCTGCTTTCTATCACCGAATGTTATCCTTTTTGTCCCGCCCCCTTGTTGCTGCTTCGCTTTCGCATCGTCTGCTCCATTTTAAACAGTTTTGCTGACTAGCACAAATATGTCTGCGGCGGCCATTTTGGGTGTGTAGCGAATAAAAAGGAGGCGTCTAATTGGCAGAAAGTTTTCTTATATAATTGAAATGCTGTGACGACAGCGGGAGTTAAATATATCAAACGAAGTGGTCTAGGTTCTCTTTAAATCATTTAAAATAAGTTGTATTTAAGGACTCACTTAAGATGCTGTTTTATTCATTACGGAAAGCTTACCTGTAAAGAAAGAAAGGATAAGAATACGTTAGTAAGGAGCATCAAAGAAGATATTACTAATATAAGTAAGGTATTCCTTAAATATTATTAAACAATAACATACGAGTATATAGTATAACTTTCCCTCTTCAAACCTCTCAGACACCTCTAAAAAATAAAATTAATTTAATAACCCCTAAGACCTCAAATTTTATTAAAATACAAGAAATATGCCGCCTGCATTGCATGCCTATAAATTGACTTGACCTAAAATATTTGAAATTCTTTTTTGGTTGGACTCTGCAGCTCTCCATCCACAATAAATCCCGCAGATCCCTTTTGAGTTGCCCACAGAAAATGCCATTAAAAAACAAGCGCAAAGTTTTCGCTATTTTGCGGAATTCCCACTCGAACTAAGTTGGAAAATGCAAATGTTTGTCTTTGTAAATGACAAGAAGATGCTACAAATTACATAAATAAAAGCAATAAAGTGCCAACGCATTTGCATAAAGAGTGAGAGGGTGAGGGGAAACGATTTGGGTGGAGGAAAATGGATGTAGAAGCAACTTATGCTAAACAATCCAAGACACAGTCGAGGGCGTCTTAGCCGGCTTAGTTGAGCACACAGCCAACCAGGCACACATTCAATTACACATAAGATTCAGTTTACTTTCGCCTCCGGGCACGCCCACAACATCAAAGGGCGTCACACTGACATTGATTCCGCTTCCGGCCTGTTTATATATATGTATATATAAGTATTCTGGTGTATCTGGATTGTATTCTCCTAATCGCCAACTTATGCAACATCATTGCACTCAGAAGTCTTGCTTATTGAAATGTTAAGTGAGGCACAGCTAAGGTAGAATAAATAGTGGTGGTAATTATGAAAAAATATATAATGTAATTAGCATTTAACTTAACATTTAATTGAATAAATCAATTTAATATGCCTTCAAGATATTTATTCTCAGTATTTCTATTTATTTACTCTTTTATCTAAGAGCAATATGTGTTAACGATTTTAAGAGAGAATGGAACCCTTTTTTAAGTTAAATATTTTATTAAATAATAATATTATTCTAACCCCCATAAGTTATTATTTCTTTTTTAAGGCAATTCCCTTCGAAGGGACTTATATTCTATTGACCTTCCTAGTATCTGCATATGTATGACTCCTTAGTATGTGTCCATTTCTTATTCCTGCCAAGAACCGAGGAGTACTCTACCCATTTCCATTTCAGAATATGCTGAGCTGTCATGCTCTTCCGTCCTGCCATCCTGTCATCCTGCCCCGTTCCTCCTTCAATCCGGGCTTCCTTTTGAGTTGTTGAACTTTTTCCTTTTACGCTTTTGTCTTCGAGAGCCTTGAGGGCGGTTTTCTTGGGCTTTGGGTTTCTTTTGAGTTCGGGAAATTGGCCGCCTCCTTTCGCTTTCATTCCCTCGCTCCCGCCACCATCTGTCATCCTCACTCACACACACACACACACACACACCACACATTGATGTTTGTCTTTTGCCGTTCGCCACTAATTCAACTGAGTGTATGTATTCCAGTCCATTAATTGAATGTCTCGCCCCTTCGCACATATTGAGTTTTAACTGTGTGGTCTCCTGCCACTCCCTCTCCCACCCTCCACCATTTTTCGTTGCGGAAAATGTAATTTTCGTGCGGCTCGAAGAGATTTCCTTTATGGAATTTTTGCATTTAATTGAGCATCAAAATGAAGTCACCTCAAACATTATTTACCTCAGCACAGCAACAGGTGCCAAGATAGGGGAATCGTTGCCTGGCATTGTCGTTGGTGTGAGTGAAAAACAAAAGGCAATAAATGAAAGCAATTTCCTCAGTGGTAAACTGAAAATCATTTTAAATAAGGCATGAAAACGCATTAAAGGCGCCACCTTGTCAGACAATAAACAACAAACTTCCCCTCCGGCTGAATATACATACACATCCTCTGTTCTCTCTCTCGCCCAGATATTCGATAAGATATTCGCCAGACATTATTTACAGCCCTGTCGCTTTGTGTCGCCTTTACATAAGTAAATATATATTATATAAATATGTATATATAAAGCACCAGAATTTATAAGGCCATTAAAGTGCTTGCTTTATTAGTTTAAGATAAAGTTAAGTTATTTTAATAAATGGAGATGGCTTATCGATAAATGAATTTAATTTATGGTTTAATGGTAACTCACATTCTAAATGAATGAATTGAAACAGAGGAATCTTTAAAAAAGGCATTAATATGTTTTATGGGATTTTTATAGGTTAAGAAACTTACATAAAAGGCTATTATTAGTCTGTCTACCATTTAACACCATTATTTAAATGAATATAAGATTCTACAAAGAAGAATTCTCCATAAATAAAGTTTTAAATTTCATTTTAATTTACGATTTATATTTATATCTTTCCATTACTTTATCAGAATTTCTCCCATGACACGGTGGCGTATACGTGATGCGGAACTACTCCTTTGATTGCCTTTCGAGACAAAAACAGTCATAGTCCCCCAATTCCATATTCCACAAAAACACACACACACACAAACACACTGGCAGACACACTCTTTCCCCAATATACGTACAGACACATCCGCACATATAAAGTGATAAGCAGCCGCAGGGCGACCGTTGAGGCGCACGCATGCAAATAAAATCGCCCATACGACCCTTTGTACGGGGGGCGCCTGTATCATTTCGCCTTCCGTTGCGGTTCCTTTTCTTTCCCTTTGTCGCCTGTCTGCTTCCTGTGTTTGCATACATTTTTGGTGATAATACAAGAAATTGTATCAAGCCAAAATTGTTTTTTAAAATTTTACGTGCCCGGCGGCTGCTTTGACAAAAAATTTATACATATATGCGGTAGGGTAATAAAAATGCAATATAATTCCATATAAAATTTGTGTGAGGAGCTCCTTTGCTCCGTCTTTTCGCTTCCTACTCGGGTCGAGGGTAATCTAAAAAGTTTCGATTGCAGCAAAGCGATTGCTTGAGAGGATATCCAAAGCGGAAGCAAAAAGGTAGCTGGAAAAAAAAAAGATGAGAGCACGAGGTGGCTAAGAAAGGAATCCCTTGGCTAGGGACAAAACCTTGCCACGTGCTTTCACATGCTTGGAAATAAATTGATTTTATTTGATGGATATGCGAAAACAATATGTGTTTCGGGGCCAATAAATAATAAAAAGAGGAATCCGATAAGGAAAATTATTATTACCTTTGAGTTTCATCACTTAAATTGGCGAATTTGCAAATTATATTGCCGAAATAAATGTTCACAACTTGGTTATTTTCTGCAATTAATGTTTGAAAGTTGTAAGAGGAAATTTCGATTGATAACAGCCGCAAAACAAAACAGAATTTTCACCATTTTCACACTCACTCCAATCAATTTTTGCCAGACAAGCACCATGTGCACCATAATTCCACTTAGTGCAAGCCCTTATATTCCACTTTTTCGACCGCCATGCGGTTCGGGCAATTATAAAATCCACAAAGGGAATTGCCATGACGACGACAATCAACTAATGAAATTAATGGCCATTTGCATTGCCAAACGACCATTGCCCTTGCCTGGCCAGCATCGGCATGTGGCATGTAGATGGAAATAATGCAATAGCCGCTGTTTAAACCGGAAAATGCGACCCTCGAACTCCAGAAATAGCCGTCCGGTGCGGTCAACTCCGATCCGGTCTCCCTTTGCGGCGAAGGATATCGCACACAAATACTAATTAATCAGCTTGCTATTAATTAAACGACCGCCGAATGAGGCGAGGGAGCCAAGTTAACGATATGCATAATCCCCCCTGAACTGGCTTATTGTCCCACAAGGCTTTAATTGTTTTCCAGCATTTCAGACGGGGTAACCCACATGCAGTTAATAAAAATAATATTTATACAATTATGGGGTATATTAAGGTGTTTAAATACAAGCATTATTATATTTTTTAACTCTACCTTAAGGGAAGGTAACTTTACAAGGATTAAATGGGAGAAAATGTATACAGAATGTACCTATAAAAACATAAAGCCACGTGATCACAGCACCGAAATTATTCCGCTGAAAATGGATAGATTTATGAAGCCATTTCGGCACTACTGACATCCGATAAATAACCCTATCAAAATGCGTCACAGATAATGACGAGGCGGCAGGGTGGCGCATGCCAACTTAGTTTAATTTACAACCCCTTTGTGGTGCTATTGTTATGGGTCCATGGTTTATCTTCTCTTCTTTTTATTTTTTTTTTTTGGCGTCAGCGCTGCAATGGCGCCACGCAAAATGCGCCTGTTATTAAGCATAAAAATAAATTAATAAGCGAGCGACACCCACACACATTGACATTCTCAATTAAGCGACAAAGTACGACACTGGCAGTTAATGTTGGCCATGTGTGTGTGTCAAGCTGGTGTGTGTGGTGAGGAGAGAATGTGGGCACCAACGCAAATATTTTAACGATGGCATGTGAACCTTTTCACGTTGTCAATTGCAAGTGAAAAAGGGTGTAAGAGACGAAGATGTTGTCGTTAAAAACGGAAAATAATGCAGCTGCATTAAGAAAGGTTAATTGTGGGAAGTAAAAGCCACAATAAGAAATCGCAAGAAATTAAATAAATATAATACAGAGAAAAAAATTATTAATTGCATTTTTATAATTAAAAATATATACCTGGAAGACTTTTATTATAGCTAATTCAAATATAAAATTCATTTTATTTTTAATAATTTTCTAACCACAAACCCATCGGAACCATTCTTCTCTTCACTCAGAAATGTTTGTCAGAATTCACAAAAATTCCCAGAGATGCCCAATCAACCTTAAATTTCATTTCACAACAAGAACTTGAAATTGCAGAAGATGAAAAAAAAAAAAAATAAAGAAAGCAAAAGAGAAATTCAAAATTCTGGGCCAGAGAAGTTATAAAAGTTGAGTGTGCGTTGGAAATTTGTTGGCTTTTGCCGTTCAAAAGGTCCACAAATGCATGGAGGAATGTCATTTTCAGGAAAACGACGACCCGAACCATATGCAAATGAAACTGATAAATTTTCAATTAAATTGGTATTGGTAAAAACAGAGAGGGACGAGGGCGGGAGAATGTGAGGAAGACAGAGCCAAGCCATTGGAATGGAAGAGAGGGAGGTGCAGGGGCAAACCATTCAATTAGGAAATTAAATTTCGGTTTCTCTCCAAATAAAGGAGAAAATTAAATGTTTGAATGGGTTACATCTAGACGCTCAAGTGAGTCACATTTTTAGCCATTTCGAATTCAAATCGACACTTGAATAAATATTTGTTCGCTGCACGGGAAAGCTTTAAAATTGAAATGACAAAAAATAAAGGATTTCAATCCATTTAAAGCTTAAATTATACTACTCTTCTTTAATTTAACAAATTTTAAATAGTCTTCCATTAAATTACGCAATAGAAATGTATAAAAACCCATAAGGATTGGGGCACATGTAAATTATTCCAAAGCAATTTAAATCAGGCAACATGGATGATTGGAAAACGTGCCAAAATACAAAACCGTTTTGTTGGAAATAATTTTGTAAATTATTTTTGGGGTGGCACACAAAACAAAACGCTGATAAATGACTAATTTATTCCATTTGTGAAGGGATTTCCCTGGGCAGAAAACAAACATTTCAGCACAAATCATTGGCCTCTTCCCACCAATGAAATTTATCGGGGAAATTGTGCGTTAAAATTATAAAATTTAATCAATGCCAAATGGAGGGTTGCAAGGCCTCTGGTGTGTTTACCCCTTTTGGTAGCTCATGCAACAGTTGGTTGCCATTTTGCCAGCGGCCAAAAATGGGGGGGCTGTGCACAATCTCACCTTTTTATGCAAATTAGAGACGCGTTCATGGAGCAGATGGGTGCGATTTTCTAAAGAGGGCGAGCAACAGGAGAGCGGCGGTGTGAAGCGATTGAAATTTCCACCACCGCTGCGAACGTGTCTTGGCATTTATAGCGCAGCCACAACAGGAGCGGAATTTAATTGACAATTGCTTAGGTGGCTCAATTTCCGAAGCAAGGGTAAACTGAGTGGACAGCCGGCCCGGTCCCCCTTTGGTCACAGCCAACTCAGCCTCAAACGTGTGGGCCCTTCAGCAATATGTTCCTGTGGTTTTGTCCATCAACAAGCTTGCATTTCAAGGAAGGAGCACCCTTTGGCCTGGTTATATCATTATGTTTCCATCAATTAAATTACAATCGATCGGTTTTGACAAAGGGGAGGAGTCAAAGGGACAAATTTGATTTTGCTTGCGTTTAATTAGTATCTAATATTTGTGATAATAGCAACAAGATTGATTAAATGAGCAGCCAATTAAGTGAATGTAATTGGTGTTAATAAATGGGAGGTACTTCAATAGTTATAGTTGCAACTTTGTCTTAGTTTTTGTATAAATATGTATCTAATATAAGATTTTGCTTGTATCCTAATTTAAACTAATATTTATATATATTATTATTCCTTTTAAATTCATATTAATATATAACAATGAGGGATATATACAAATAAGTTTATATTTACAGCTCTGAACAATAACATCCAAATAAATTACAAGACAATTACAAATTATACAATAAATACTATTTAATTAGTTCAACTAATCAGGATTTAAAAGTTATGAGGCCACGCCCACAATCAATTGAAACTAGTTAATTAGGCGAACGCAAAAGTTTCACCGCCAGCCAGAGAAGCCAAAAGTATTTTGTGAATGCAATTTTCAAGACGATCACGATTTCAAATCAACGCAAACACATACACAGGAAAAATTAGAGAGGGAAAACTAGGCTAAGAATTTTTAAACTATCAAGTTTATAAGTAAATTGATTTAATTTACATTTTAGTTTGAAATATTCTAAACTTTTTCAAAGACTAAACTACATTTTTAATTTAGGGTATGGTAAATGTAAATGTGTTCAAATTAAAGTAAAATATTTTAAATAGTAAAAAAAACAAATTTACACTGAACTTGGTACCTTACAAATTGCATTGCATTCTTTTGGATACATTTTAAAGTGTTTTACAAATCTAGATATTCCAATAAACAATATAATATCGCTCTAATGTACATATTAAATGTAAAAACTAACCAGAAACATGAAACACATTTTTATGGCAAAACTAAAATTTAGTTTGTTGTCTGTGTTTCCTCAAATTGGATGAAAATTGATGCGGGGGTTCCCTGGGTGGAGTTTAGTGCTTGCTGCTGATTTGAACTAAGATGAGCTGAGCACACTTAATACCGCTTAATCAGCGATCATAAAATCAAAAGGAGACAGAGGGAGAAGGAGACCAAAGTGAAAAGTATTTTCGCGCCAACGTCGCACAAAATTTTAAATTGCATTTCATTTGAGCTGCGGCTGCATTTTCCTTCATCTTGCCTTCCACCCAGAGGGGGGTTTGAGGGTCGTGTCAGGGATATTTTGTGGGCTATGTTGTGGGTGGGGTGGCATGCTGCTTCATTGGGCAAGCAAATTTTCGGATGGCAAATGGCTGCAATTAGGAGCCAAAGAGCGTTGCATATTCTGTGCCACCAAATTCGGCGTGCAATTAAAATTGCTGGGATTTGCCGTCTAAAAAGCAAAACTTGCCACGGATAGTTAATGAGTTTTGGGGTTGGCATTATGCTAAAGCAGGATCAGTGCTGGCCAACAACATTGGACTGCCATAGTTCGAAAAGTTCAAATCATTTGCAGCATTCTATCAGAATTTAAGCAGAGAAATTCTGGTAAAGTTTCTTAATTGTCGGAAGAGGAGGCAAATATATGTATTTGATGCTTAAACTATGCTGGCAAATTTTAGTTTTCATGCAAAATATGCACAGGAAACCCGCAATTTAATTATTTATCGTTTCAAAGAACAAAGGAAGAAATATGTCAATAACGACACATAAAGATTAAACATTTTTAATTCCAAATTGTTTTAGTTAGAAGTGTTCATGCCTTACCAAATATATGTATATAAAAAATCCTTCAATTAATTGGATCTGCAAAGATAGGGACAAAGAAAACTCATTTAATTTTTATGCATATATATATTTTTGGTTAAGAACCTGTTAAAAATGCATGAGAAAAATGGTTTGCAATAACAAAAGCAATCCCCAAAGCTGTCATTGAGCTCGGGGGAAACGCTTTTCCAGGTTTTTTTTTCTTCTCTCTTTTTTTATATGCATTTCCTTCTTTGTTTTAAGAGCGTAATTAGAAGGGAGGTAGGAGAGCTAAAATGGCCAGCAAAACGCCAGCCATTTTATGCTAATGGTAATGGCCAAGGAGACGAAAAAAAATAAGGAAAAAGGTGGAATAAGAGGGTAAAAGCGTCTCGCTGAAATATGTCGCTCAAAGTAACGAGGAGAAGTAGCTGGGAGATACATATGTATGTATATATATATCTGTATCTGGGTTAGCGACTGCCAAAAGCTATACATATTAAAAATAGCAAGCAAGAGACAAAGGGAGGGAAAAGAGGCAACTTTGACAACTAGGCTAAATTCATCAATGACAAGGGAATGGAGTTTGGGGTTTCCTGCTGGATGGATGGTTGATGTTGACACTGATGCTGATGCTGCTGACGTGTAATGTCAGTCAGATTAACGTTAAGGCTGATGCACTCGTAAATAAACTTGGATATAAATAAATGTCGTATTTTTGGGGGCTTTTAGAAGAGTAAGGTTCGAGCAAATTCATGTTAGGTACATTTAACCATTTTAGCTTGTTTTTTAAATGTTTATATACGATTACTTTATTAATATAACGTTTTTTGTGATATTTTGGTTAAAACTTTATAAAGTTTCTTACTTTTTGCATTAAATCGGCTGCTTACTAAGCGTATTCCCTTTACCCTTTCGGGTGCCAACTTCGAATTGATCTCATTTGGCCATTTGCCAATTAACTTTTTTCGTTCTTATCCTGTGGCCAAAGGAGCATTGCCCGATTGGTTAGTTACCCCTTTGCGCAGGGCCATACCCTCCACACTCCACCCTTCAACCGCCACCCGCCATGTTTGGCAATAATTCAAAGCAGGCCCCCAAACTCAACCCCCTCTTGCGCCCTTAACCTATCTGGCCACCCTTTGGCAGCCAAACCACCAAAACTTTGAAAGCCTTTTGGCCGCAGGCTAACAATGTTCGCTTGAACAAACTCTGCCCCTCTCCGAGCCATCTCGATGGCAACATCCTCTTTCAGTAATACACTTGCAAATAAATTGGTGATTATTTATAGGAAAATTGGAGGAGAAATTGTTGATTTGTAGAATACAAATTTTATGTTCTAATAAAGGATTCGGGAAGGTTTATGGAATAAAGGTAGCCTTTAAGGATTATGTTTCTTGTCCTTTACCTTTCCACTTATTTTATTTCTTATAATATTTGTTTAATAATTGTTCTTTAAAATTGAGAATTTATTTGACTTTAACTTGGTTTTTTTTGCCAGTGCTGAGGCACCGCCGCAGCCGCAACATTGTGCTGTGGCACAGTTTTGCAGCCACTGACGGCGACGTTGACGGTAAATGCAAAAATGCCAGGAATCCGCTGGACGGTGAAACATGCCCCTCTATGGGTGGGTGGACTGGGAATGTGCATAGGTGTGGATGTTGGGGGGGGAGCGGTGTGTGTGTGTGTGTGTGTGATATGACCGCATTTGATTTTCATCTATGCAGCTGCATATCCAACTTTAGGGCCTCTCCGGGAAAAGTGGGCTAGGAGAACTTTGGTACTTTGTTTAGTTGAATTACGCCAAAGCATATTAAGTTCCCTTTTGGTGCGCTCTGTTTGTTAAGTGCTTAATGAACTTTGCTAAACATGCTTGGCCACGGGACTTGACTTAACTTGCCCTCTAAACTTTTCACATCTCACTTTCACTCGGCCGAACTTGGTCCGAGAAGTCCTTGCCTTGCTTTCCCATCCTTTTCCCCAGTTTCCTCTCGATTGCCGATGGCAGATTTATGGCCGACTCCACTTGAAAGATCCCCCCGAAGGCGAATCCGTCTTAAGCTCATTCAATTTGCATTGCGTTTTGCTGCATTTCCATAATTAATTAACTCGCAAAACGGTTGTTCATTTGCTACGGTTAAGCCTGAATTATGAATTGAGAGGACGGGATTAAACGGATTTGCAAACTTATATGCATTTGCAAATAAAGGATATTTTGTGCAATTAGTTGCGAGTAGATTTGCAGCTAAATACGGCAAATGAAAATGGTTTTTAATAGTGGAATTTCATGAATTAGAGCACTATAAATTTCAAGTGATTATAATTAATTAAAAATGCAAAAAATAGAAGTAATAATAAATGTGAAAGTATACGCTGGAATTCAACAAATAATAATCTTTATATATGCTTAAATCTCTGTGTACTTAATAAGTAGTAAATAATGTAAGCAAACTCCCTATAAAATATATATAATAAAGCCATCGTAGTCTTCAAGTAAATAAATTCCGCATCTCTGTCTCGGCACTCCAAATTGGTACGACTCCTTAACCAATGTATATTCCGACGGATTTCCCCCCTTATACACTGGGACACCCGCTGTGCGAACGCATTTGGCATAACGTGTCTCGGCTAATGTCACACATGCATCATATCCACGGGACCAACCGAGGCCGCAAGGGGATGCGAAAAACAAGGATAAATGGAAGTGGGGTGGCTTGTGGAGTGCTTGACTAAGCTGCAGCTAATTATGCAAATTCATTTAATGCCATTGTTAAAATGATATTTGCCAGCAGGATTTGTCAGGCTGATAGACCACAGCGTCTTCTCCTCTTAAGCATGGATGATTAAGCACAAATTTGACTTGCAAAAAGTTACTTCCTGTTCAATTAAGCAGTACAGCTTGCCTTGAGTTTTCTGCTTTCAACTGTGGTACTTTTAACTTGATTAAAAATTGTAATTAAAGGCATAATCTTGAGAATGTACAGCTGCCACTGCTTTTAGTGTGGCCATAAGTACATTTGCCACAGACAACCAGAAATATTTCTTACTCGTGTTTAGTAGAGATAAATGTGAATTATGAAAACGATGAACAAAGCAATAATCATTAGATTAAGAAATGTCAGAGTCTTGAGATTTACGAGGGAAGTACAGTTGCCGCTATTGCCAGTGTGACCATAAGTACATTTGCCTCATACAACCAACAATATTTCATACTCGTTTAGAAGAGATAAATGTGAATTATGAAAACGGTCGAAAGAGCAATAATCATGAGATTAAGAAGTGCGGGAAAGAGGCCTTCATATTCAAGTACAGTTACGTTGCGTTGTGCATAAATTTTGATACTGGGGAGAGGTAGAGACTTGCCTCCGTCAAATTTATGGAAGACGCTCCCCCGAACCACTTTGAGCCACATACATATTAATGAAAACAGGCGCCCAAGGCAGCAGCCGAGTGGGCCGTACAATAAATCTCCTAGTTATTGTTTTATAACATGCTTTCAGGCGTAAATCCCTTACAATAAAGGTAAGCGCGCGCTCTCCCGCCCTCTCGGGTCTCAATTTCTTTCATTTCGGCGGCAGTGCTGTGAGCACACTTTAAACTTGTTTCTCAGCTCAAGTGTTCCGAGGGGCCACTCGAATGTTTTTGGAGATTGGTTGCCCTAACAGCCGCAACAACACAGCAGAAAAAGAAAGGTAACCAGGCATTAAATTGAAGCCGAAGCCTCAACAAAGTTTCCCTACCTGATTTTCGAGGCATTCTTTTGGGCCATCATTTCTGGGCTTAAGTCTCGCCGATTCTCGGGATTTTTATTTCCTTAAACTTCGGCCCGCACTAAGCGTTATTATTATTATTTTGCTTGTATTGAGGCAACTTTGTTATAAACGATCTACAGGTCGAAACAAAAGTTTAAATGAGCCAAAAGTTTAAGCAGGCTTTCGGAGAAATCCGCCACGCTCACCGAAAACCTTTTTGTGACCCAACGAAAGTTGACCGGTGAATTTTAAATAAATGCAAATGAATAATTCTAACAATTGCAGGTCTCTCTCGCCAGTGCGTTCTGCAATTGTGTTATTTAAGAATTTCCATAGGAATTTCATTGGAATTTCAGGCAAAGCCATTGACAAAATTCAGACAGAACATAGCCACGGGCAATTAGGTCCGGAAAGTTTTAGCTCTGCTACGAAATATAAATAATTATCCGGCGTCTGCCTAATTTTGTTGAGAGGCCGTAGCCACAAAACCATTTCCCAGCAACTTGATTTTGTTCATCGGATGGATGTCGAGGAGGAAGAGCTTAGGAAATCTGCTTACAGTGTTTAATTTCAACACTGTCCGCAACCACAACACTGAAACTGACCAACGACTGCAGCTGGCACGCCTCCGTTCGTCCCCGTAAAATAATAATAATAATAATTTACTATGAAACCCAAAGCCACAGGATAACATGAAGACCCGAGCCCACATTCAAGCGTTCATTGTATCCTGTGGTGGTTCGGGTGCGGGAGCTTATGGGCGAGAATGCCAGAGAGGATATCTGGGGGGATAGTGGGGGGGATAGTCGGGGTGATGCAGGCAAATGGAGATGTAGATATAGATGGTGGCCAGCTGCAGCTCGGAGTTGGCTAACCGATAGAGTGGGCCATAAAAAATAGCTTAATTAGTTGCCATTGCTGGATGGCAGGATAAATATTGAAGTTGTTGGCTTTGGCAAATATTTGAGAGGGCTGGAATGCACACAGTCAGCTGGTGGCAAAGACGGGAAAAGGGAAAAAGGGTGTGGGAAAATCCAGGAGTAATTAATATGAGCATTCGAAAACTATTTCAGTGTGGTAGAGGAAGGACCAGGGGAAAACAAGCTATGAACTGCTATTTAAATTTAAAGGGAAAACACAGAATAATAATTTTGCATTCGTGGTTCTTCTATTAAATTCATTAATGTGCTAATAAATAAAGACTACACTCCTAGGGAAAAATATATGAATGTTTTATTCATATATATACATGTATTGGGATAATTAAATGCAAATATTGAAAAGTTTATCTTATAAAATGTATAAATTCTCGGACAAAGTGCACATAGCAGTTCAAATTGCTTTCTGATTACGCACAAATTGCCGAGTCGCAATTCTGAGAGTTTTAGCCCCAAAAGTCGAAGCAATTTATGCTGCACCAGGGCTTCTTATTACCCGGAAAAGCGGATGCAAATTGCTTCGAGCGAGAGATCGAGTGGTTTTCGGGAGGAAAAGTATGCGGGAAGTTCAATTAAATGTTGAAGCATTCGGACAACGGCAGTGAGGAGTATTTGCAGTGCTCTCTCGTGTCTTTCCACCAACACCAGCCACATCATCATCATCATCATCGTCGTCGTCGTCGTCATCGTTATGCAGAAAGGCTCCTACTCCTTCGTCCTGGCAGTCAGGTTAAATGTGATTATGTGGTGCCCTGCGAGCTGGGAAAACTCACACGAAGGCTGAAAAGCAAAGCAAATCTGTTGACGTTTTGCCAAAACGATGTGTTTTACTCTACCCAAAAACTTGCAGGCAGGGCAATTTTCTTGCATTTTATGCAAACACAACCGGAGAAGCCGGATGGATGGATACGCCCTTCGACCCTAGGGACAAACTAACTACTAACGTAACCGGCAGTTAAATGTTTTCATTTTCATCCTTCTTCCGCAAAATGTTTATGACGCCCAAGCATCAGGCAAACACTGAATTTATTTAATTAAAATGTGTGTATGCACACTGCCTAGTTTCTAATTGAATTGCCAGGAGAGACTGGAGTGGAGAATGCACAGAGAAAAGTTTAAGGGAATTTAAATATAAACAAAACTTTAGTATCATAAAATCGAAAAAAGATGTTAGGTATTTTTTTGAAACTTTGAAATAATACAAACCTTACTTGAGGATAAATTATGTATATTTTTAATGACTTATTTTGCTTTTTTACTGAATTAGGAAGACCGAGTTCTAAAAATACAAAATATTTGATTTAAAGAGAAAATATACAACAATATCTTTGTTTTACTTTTTTATAAAACAATCTATCTATCGTTCAGATTTATATTAAGATATTTTGCTTATAATTAGGTATTTTCTCAGTGTTAAATGTGAGTAGACTAATATGCAGCAGAAGGTTAGAGGGAAAGTGGGATTTTCCATCCGAGCGAGACAAGTGTCAGGTGCCCTCAGCCATGTCAGGCAAATGCAAATTTTTGGAATTTTCTGTGGGCAAGTTTTCATTCCTTTTAATTAAAAAGTTTTTGTTTTCCTGTCGGATAGGATCATCGTCATATGAAATCTGCATGATTACCACATCAAATGCATTTTTAAGCATGTGAAAAGCCAATTCCAATTCTTGTGTGTTAGCTGTCATTCAACCTGGTGTCAATGGAATATATATAGATATATATTATGGCAATGGCGATGGCAAAATAATGCATTTCAATGACAATGGCAACAGCGATTACAAAACCAATGCCTGTCACTTAATTTTGAAAGCGTTGAGTGCGATGGCCTACAGTCAAAATTCGATTGACAGGCTATTTCAGACAAGGAAAATAATTAAAAAGGAATTCAATATATTATTTACCATAAAAGAATTATCATAAATTCCCCAAGGCTTAAGTTTCTTTGCTAAACAATATCCCTGAAAAATATAAACAAAACTAATGCCGAAACAAAATGCATTCGCAATTCCAATTTTAATTTAAGACTGGCATTCTCGTTGCAGCATTTCTAATTCCTTTGGATGCCATAGTATGATATAATCGCTCACATGCCCATCAAGTTTCTCTGTTTCGTCTGCTGCGCACAAGCACAGACAGGGGAAAACTATTTAAATATAAAAAATCCCCAGCATACTTTAAGGCTCAGTGCAAAAGTTTTTGTTGGGACAACAGACAAGTCAGTCGTCAGTCAGACAGACACAGCAAAAAGCGATTCACCGGGAATAGTCGGGTGGCTGCCAAAGAGAGGAAGAGAGGGTCACGGGCAGTACCCTTAAAGAAACAAAGAATTTCAATTTAAGCTTCGTGCATTGTCTGTCTTTCTGTGTTGTTGCTCTTTCTCCTCTCCATTTCCTCTCTATGCTTCCCTCCATTTTCCCCCATGTTGTAAGCCATTGTTGCATGCATTTAGGTGTTGCAGGCACGTATGCAGCAATACCCTCACAAAATGCACACATACAGGTCCTGCACACGCACAACTGGGGTCAAAATTATAGTCTCAGGGTTGGGAACATATTTATTTGCCTTCTTGGTTGTTAAAGTTAAAGAGTTACGAATTGTTGGCAATTATTTTGGTGTAAATAATGCGGTAATTAGGGAAAGTCTATAACTTATTGTAGCTTTTACTTGAATATAGGTTTCTGTGTCAATTATTGGTATTTTTATTATTGAATTCTGATTCCTAAATCCATTCCCAGTATATTAAGAGCTACTGAATTATTTTAGTACAACTGTGTAAAAATCCTTTGATTAAATTCGGTAAAGTCAGCTAGCACTTTTAATGCCAACACAAAAACCCGCTCATCCTTATTGTTTTTTAATTGAAACAAAAAAGGAGAATGCATGCAGATTAATGCTGAGCCATGCGCGCCAAAATACAGAGAAAACACAGAGAAATAGAGACCAGCGGAGAGAGGACAAGTTGCATGGCTTAATTGTATTTTTATTTAATTTTAGACGACGACCCTACATCATCTGTTATCTCAACTCCTCCGCTCACGCCTTGCTTCTATATATATGTATATATATATATACGTGTATTTCCCATGACTTTTAGAGATAAGCGAGGAAATGAGCCAGAGAAGCGAAAATAAAACGAATAAATGAGCCACATTAATTGCTCTGTGACTTCCTTATTACGTGCAGGGCATGGGAACGCTTTTTTCTTCCATCTCCCGAACTTGCCAGCATGATGGAGATATTTAGAAATTTATACAGCCGGAATGGAGAAAAAAAATTGCGAGTCCTGATGGTCACTTTCGTTGATAAGGATCTCTCTTCGCACAAAAAAAAAAAATGTGCTCACTAAAACGTGAGAAGGCGACAGGATACAGATGAGATGCGTGACATCAGGTGAAGTTCGTCTAAAGCCAGTTTTATGATGATTGTTACAAGGTTAAGGTGCTCTTTGATATATAATATTGAATATATATTATACATTTCAAGTACATACACTTTACAATTTAATACAAATATCATAACATAAACATAAGTTTATTTATTTATTGTTAAAATCTAAACTTTTATTACAAGATTCCTTTCTTTGACAAAATTCTAATTCCTGATTTGATGAACTTTATATCTATAATACAAGTATTAAAGAGCACCCTGTATGTTTAGGAAACAGCAAAAGATTCCCTTCCTGCTGACACCATCATGAGCGGAAAAAAATTAAGTTCAATGAAATTAGGTCAACCTCCGATTGGTATCTCCAGAAAACCCACCCTCTGCGTTACCACCCGCGATGGTGTGATAAAGGTAAATGTAAAAATATGACTAAAGATAAGCATAAATCAGGGCATAAAGCAATTACGCAAAAAAGCAAGGAAGAAACAGATAGAAGGAAACCAGCAGGCGCGAAATGGATGGATAGATGTTAAGCGGAAAATTCGAGGGGGAAAGGCCACAAAAAAAAGAAAGCATGGAAAAGGAAAAGAAAGCTAGTACGTCGTTGCCTGGCAAAGGCAAGTGCTAAGCGCAAAACAGTAATGAGACTACTCAGCAGCATTATGATTGATAAATGACGGAGCAAACGAGCGACAAAAAAAAATAAGGAAAAGAAACTCGCCAAATAAAGTAGTTACAACAAAAAGAAAGGAAAGTCTGTAGTTCAGGTCTTGGGAGCATCTGATGCTCTTACACTACCAAGGAACACAAAATATATCAACACAAATTCATTTTAAAGCATATAAAAAGGTCACAAAAATATCCTTTTAGAAGCCTGCAAAATATTTGTATAATATTCCAAACTTCATAAGAACTATTAGATTTCTAACAACAGTTTTCTTAGTTGCTTTTTGAAATTTTTAAAATATATTTTTTAATTAGAAAACCCGTGACTTAAACCGCAATACTTTTATGTAGAGCAAAACCGAGGGACAACGACAAGTTAGTGCGAGCAAAATGGTGACAAATTCACGCAGCAGGACAGACAGGACGACGGCGCAGGATGCCCTGGTTGGCAGGAGGGTTATGAATGAAGTTAAGTAGAGCGGCGGATGAGGCAACTAAATGTGCATGTTAAGGTTAGATAAGAGACAGCCAGGATATTGTAGGACTCTTCTCCATTTTTTTTTTTTCCTTCCCCCAGCCGCCTTTTGTTTCCATGCACAAGTCTCTTTCAGTCAGCACACTAATGAGTAACTTATTCAATTATTTATTATTTTTTCTCCGCCAGGGCGGAAAATAATTTGCTTTTGCCCGGAGACTAATTGGCAAAAGGGGAGAAATAGTTGAGGAAGAAGTGCAAGTGGCCACCGGTAAAACTTGATAAAATGTCAGGGCGTGGTAATAAATAAATTATTTCAACTGTGTTATATATGCAGCAAAGTAGCCGCAGCCAGAGCGACGGAGTGCCTCTCCGAGGACCTAATTGAGTGCAAAATTTGTGGGTTAATTGGTTTGAAAGTTGTACACAATTTATTGCCACTCTCAATGGGAATGAAGCCGAGCGGAATGTGGCATGGGTATGTCCTCTGACCTCTCCTCTGTCCTGCGAAATGAATGAATGAGATGTCAAAGATGTCCCACCCCTTTTCGAGCCTAGCAATTTTCACTGCACAACACAACATTTTCCAGCTTGTCATGCGGTCAAGGTTGGACGAGTGTAATGAAGCCAGTTTATAATTCAAGAGGCCTCAGGAAGGACGGAAATGGTGTGGCTTTGTTTGGTTTGGTTTTTCAAGTCCTCAGAAGGCGAAGAATGTGGCAGATTGAGTGCTGAGTGGTGCTGCTGGCAAAGTACTTTGACCGCACCGCAAAGTGTTGCAACTTGGCTTCACGGCAGCTAACATAGGAATTTGATTTATTAGGTGGCAATATTGCAGTTTACTTGAAAATCTTAATACATCTTCTTTTAAAATAGATTTATAAAGTTAAAACATAATTTTTTGTAATAAATTTGCTCTAAAACTCCATAGAACTGTTTTTAATTGAAATAAATAATTAAATTAGACTCTGCAATTGCATATTCAAACCAAACTAAATCTAAACACATATATCTTAATTTACCATCAATTTCTTAAATAAATATTCTCCACAAAAGCTGCTTTCAATTATTTTCGAAATGTATAATTTAGTTTCGTGGCAATTGAACGGCACAGCCAAATCTAAAATTCATCTACACATTCGCAGGAACTCGGCTGAATCGCGTTGATTTATTTTTATGGCTATTTTTTATGTAACACACACGCCGGAATAAATAAATAAAACAAAAAGCTGACCATAAATTGGACAAGCAGAAAACTGTGGAAACTTCGTTTTGCCAGTGGAAATGGCGATGACGTTGACGTTGATGCGGAACTGACGAAGAACAGAGTTCGCAATTTGTTAATGGAAATTCAATTGAATTGAAAAACTAAATAAATACCAATGCACAGGTAAATAAATAAAACGTGATGTTGTTCGTGCGGAGGGGGGCTGGCAGGGGGTTTCGGAACATCAAATAAATAATGAAATATATATGTATATATATTTTGTACTGTTCTTCGCACTTTTTCCGCATACCTTCGATTTTTACGGAACCAGGGACAATTTCACACATCTGTTCCCCAATTTGAGTGGCGAAAATATAGAAAAAATTTCCCCTTTTTATATACAACATATATATATATAGAGATGTTGCATATATGTATCCCTCGGTCAAAGGTATGGGCGGAATATATTCATATAAAACCAATGGCCTGTGCCAGTTGATCATCCATTTATGCTGGGTTTAATTTTAATTGGTTTCCCTTAGCCCGTGGAAAACTATTAAGAGAGTTATGCGAATTAATTCGACCAACTGGTCGGGAGCAAACATACATGTGAGGAAACAAATTACTGCATTTTCCCACCTAGATAACCCCATAGTATTTCCTTCCTCAAATTGCTTTCCGCCTCGCATTTATAACCCTTTCAACTTTGTAGATTTATGTGCCGTTTTTAGGTGGCACCACCTGGCGTCGCCAGCCTTCCTTCCACCGGCAATAAAATATATATTTTTTTTCGGTTGCTCCCAATATATAAAAGGGCAACAATAAAAACACAACTTCATACACGACGTAAATCACTTGGGTAGTTCAGGCCTGGCCTGAAATATTACTTGGCCGAGAAGTTAAATACAAGTTGCCACCCGCCAGCAAGGCAAAAAAAAATATAACACCGGGCGTGGTCAATTAGAGTAAAAGTTGGGTGTAAGTATTGCCCAGATTGTGGGATAATAATAAGGGTCGGTGGCCGTCTCCACATTTGCGATTTATGCCAGCAAGGCATATAAATCGCCTCTGCGATAAGCTGCCTTTTTGTCCCATAAATCCAGCAATCTCACATCGGATCAAACAATGTATTTTTTTTAAAGTGTCTTCCGTTTACCTCCCATATTGCTATTCCCAGCTACCAAATAATACACAATACTGGCCACCAGGGAACCAGCACGAATGACCTCCTCAGTTTATGACTGGCCCGCTCACATTTCACTTTGCAGGAACCTTCCGGTCAGAAAAATATAAAACTGCCTTTTATTGTTGTGTAGTTTTTGGCGAAATTGCAATCATGGAAAGGTTTTTCCTGCCATAAACCTACAGTTTTAAATGGTATTTTATAAAAATACTACTTTTACAATTATAATAATTATATTTCAATTATAATGGTGAAAGCCCTTAAAAAATACCAGCAACTGTTGCCCAGTTGCCTCAGTTATGTATTAAAAATAAAGCTACATATATATCTTAATTTAACAGTTGCTTGTTTTATTTTTAAATATTTAATGGAAAAACTTGTCAGCAACTTTCTCGCTTAACCGATGTACCCTTTACTTTTTAATTCTGGCCCAAGATATGATTGTGCATCATTGACTTCACTTGGCCAAGCGCCATTTTGTATTTCATTTTATTTGTTTGTCATTTATACCGCACACACACACACCCACACACATCCATATACACACGAGCAACATATGTATTTATGTGTTGGGAGTGCTAGCACAATACAATATATTATTTATTTGCCCAAGACCACCACCACACACATTTGAACTATGAAATAACCACGGAAATGTTTGCCATTTCGTGGTCAATATACGGCATGACCCACATGGAGCAACTGGAATGGATGTGGCCAAGGGAAGGCAAAGGATTGGTCAGGTGTGGTCAAGTTGTTTGGCCAATATTTATTTACAGAGCCCTCCCTCTACTATACACGTTTGAGCTCTGTGTCTGACAGCAGCTCAAGGCTGTTCAATTAGTTGGCTGAAAGGATATTTTTTAGTGAAGGGAGACTTTATGTGGCCTTCAACAAGCCTTTGCTCTATGGTATTACTCTCTCTCTCTCCCTCTCTCTTCGATACATCAATCACTGGCAATTAATTATTCAATTTGGTATTTTCAAAAGGGCTGAAAAAAGCGCAACAGCTGACAACAAAGATAAGGGACAAAATTGTGGTTTTCTGTTCACTTTTCCTGCTATTTTTTTTTGCTTTGCGGAATGACCAAAGTCAACACAGATACGAGGCACAGGCACAAATCACAAAAGTGCAACAAAATTCTGGCTGTGTGCGTGAGTGTGTCTGTGTTTTCTAATATAAATCAATCATACGACATGTGTGACACATCAAGCACAAAGCAAATAAAGCCAAATATTGGTCTAGGCCGGGATATTGTGCAGCAGGAAGCCGTTTCTTGGATACCTTATCCTGCGTTTGTTATTATATCTTTTTAATATTCTTTTATTGATTTAATTTCCCATTAAATTTTTTGGAAATAGAATATAATAGTCAACATGTGAAGTAATTTGTATCCTAATATCTTTTTGCAGTTTTGATTATAAATATTTTCTTTTTTAAACAGTTTTTCGCTATTTTATCTTCTTTTACTCATTTTCTTTTCTCATAATATATCTATCATTGAAAAAATAAGAACTATTTTTTGAGCTTAAAAGCCCTTTCAGACAGAGGGAGCCTTTCCGACTGAACTGACTCGCTGACTGACAAACTGCAATGCGATTGCCAGCTCAGCAGATGCGTCCAAACACACAAAAGCACACTCGCACACACACACACACACCCCATACTAACACACATCACCCAAAACACACTCCAGCCCCCTGCTATTTGCAACCCACTCAAGCCATTCTGTTTCGCTGCTCCGTTCTATTTGCAAGGAAAACATTTATGTAAAGTTTATATTATTAGAATTGCATGAAGAGCATTGTGCATGCCGTGAGTGTCTGTGTCTGTGTCTGTCCTTATAAGTCTGTGTTTGTTTTATAACGACTACCCAAACGACATTTGCCAATATGTTTTAAGGAAAATGGAGAAGATGGCGAAAGGGCGAGCTCTGTGGCGTCTTTCAATTTGTGTGCTGCGACTGCTTTTTGTGTCTCCGTTTTGCAGGCGATTGAATTGGCATTTTGGTCGGACAGGCTAGCTTTCTGCAGCTGCAATGTCCTTAGCAGGACCAACAACAACAACAGCAGTAGCAACAAACTCATCGGCATTTGCCAATTTGTGTGCGTGTGTGGTGTTGCGTCCTTTTTGTAGCTCTTTTCCTTTTTACTGTATCTCCTTTAGGCCCTGCTTGCCTTTGATTGCTTTGGCAGGAGAGGTGAAGTGCTGACTGGGTTATGCATGAAAATGCAACCAATAAATTATGGCTCAGCAATAACTTTTGCCTTTGCAGAGTGCGGAGTTGCAAGCAAAGAAAATAAAGTTTTTTCTAATGGAGTTTTGTTAGATCTTTTAGGAGAAATATTAAAATGTTCTTTACTAGTTCTTTGCAATTCCCTATTGATATCTTTTTGTATTAAATTATTAAATTTTCCATTTGCTATTCTTTTATATACCCTAATAATTCCCTCTTCCACACAGCGCACATTAGTTTTCCCCGGCGCTGTACAATCTGTGCTCATCAGGTCGCATCGCTATTTACAAAACCTCTTTTGGGCTCATTTCCATTTACGTGATATCCACCGAAAACCTCCTAAAACCACCGGCGAAGCCCAACGGAACTATCTGCAAAATTATGACCATTCAACTTTCCTGCTCGGATTTCCATAACAAACATCAACCTGGGATGATATTTTGTTGTTGCCATTTTTATTCGCTCCTATTTTTTGTGTTTAGGTTTTTGGGGCTTTACTGGCTGGGCGCCGCCTGTCCATGCTCTGGAAAATATATATTGATATGGCCGAAAACAGTGCTCTAGTTTGCAGGATGTGCATAACCCACAAAAGCCCCCGAATTCCCCGGCACCAGTAAGGGCAACGAGAGTCCCGGCAAAAGCCATGGCTAACGTTACCTGAGTTTGGTTTCAGTTCGGTTTGGGGCCAGGAAAATATGTGGCCAATTATAGCAAAAACAGACGTTTTTATGTTACATTCCCTTCGCCTGCTCTTTGGCTCCTTTTGCTCTCCGGTTACAACTAATTTATGACTCCCAGCTAAGAGCTAGGATTTTCCGGTACGTTTTGGATATTTATCCTCCCTTTTTTTGTGGGTATGTGTGCTACCTTCTTGTTCCTAATCATTGGCCGTAATTCAGTTGCCATGCCTCAGGCGATTCAATGTTGGTTTAACGGTTTTACAATTGCCACAAACAAATATATTACGCATACGCATGGTTGGACGTAGATAAATCTTACACACTGAATTATTATATTTAATTAAAAAGCAAGTTTAATGGATTAATCATTATTCTATTTTTGAAATACAGCATTATATTAGAAGCTAGGCTTTTAGTCCATTAAAACTTGTTTATCCACTGACAACCACTACATTACGCATACGCAAGATTGGCACTGGCACATTTTTCACTTGAACAATTTTTGGGGAATAAGCATTTCTGTCTGCAAATATCTACTATTGACTTAATTCTGTCATAAAATCCATTTCATTATGCAAAGTGTCACCGCTTATTGTTCCGTTCGCGCAAACTTTGTTTACATACAACCATCATTTTCTGGTGGCATCCACAAAATAATTTCTTGGTTTACATTCAGCTTGGCAGCTCATCAAGAGAAGCGAGATAGTTGAACAAGGCATTTATCCTGTGGGCAAAAATGTTCTCCATTGCTATCGTCGAGCTTAAAATTCAAATCTAATTCCTTACAATATTTTTTTTTTTCTTTCTTTTTTTTTGCTTCTTGGTCTTTTCACAAATATTTGCCTTCAATGTTGAATAAGGCTGAGATTGCAAGAGCAGCGGAGAGAGAACATGAAAAAATATTTTGACATTTTCGGCGGTCCCCATTTTAGGTTTATTCCTTTTATGTGTTTTTCCCTCCTCACGCTGCTTGTTTTTCAATGCTTCTTTGTTAGATGTGACTTTTAGATGTTTGTCTTTAATGAAATGATAATCTTAAAATTTTCATCATATTTCAAAGATTTCTTTAATGTTTAAGAAAGTCATTAAGTAAATTTATATAACATTATTTACGGAATTTCCTAAGGAAGTTATATTTCTTGATATTAAATATGCTTTTATCTGCAAGGATGCTCTAATGCCATATCTCCTTTTTTATATTTAAAACATCGTTTTAAATCCCTGCCAACTTAATTGTTTTTAAAAGATAATTTTCTCGTTTTATATACACATTTTCTTAATTTTCTTTACTGCCGCCTGTCATAGACACTCCTGGATAAAATCATTTATCATTTGTCATCATTTTGCCTTTTGTTTTCTTGATGTCCCTTCGGACCGTCTTTTCCGCCTCAGTGCCGCACAGCCTGCCTGTCCTAAACAAATAACTTTTCGATGGCTTTGACTAAAAAGTTATTCATTCATTTCAACCCAGTCTAAGAGTCTGAGGCATAAATTAAGACTTACATTTGATGAGGAGGTGGCAGGGGCGAGTCCAGGATAACACTTCAGACTTCAGACCGACTTCAGACTAGAAGAAGATACATAAAAGAAAATTTGTATATGAGAAAAAGTTTGCCGGCAGTTTAAGAGTCGGGAAGGGAGGGAGAGGCCGACAGACTCAATTAGTTTTATTTGTGGAAAAGCAGACTTTCCAGCCCGCACCCCAGGCGCCAATTCGCCAAAAATTTCCCAGCAAGCCAAATGTTTACTTTCATTGAGATTTGCCAGATATGTTTCGCTGGAAATTAACGCTAACATTCCGTTGTTTAATCGTGTCTATCAAAGTAGTTTGCACATAATTCCGTGTGTGCTCTCGGCTTTGGTCTGCAATTTGTTGCCTACTTTTGTGTGTGCACGTCGCCAGTTTGGATAAAAAGTTTCTGCGGATGAAAAAACTTTCAAGGGAGAAAAGTACAAGAAAAAAGTACATTTAAAGTGAAATCAACCCCACAAAAAAATGCAATAAAAAATCGGTGCGCAAAGGGGCAAAGTTCATGCAGACGAAAAAATCGAAAAAGTCAATTTCCATCGATATATATAGTCAACTGCAGTGAAGCACTATAGATGGGAAAATGGTATCGTCGGAAGACTCAAGTCCACAAAGGGACAAGACGTGACAGCAGAAATCGAAAGCCAAAACCAAATCAAATACATGAGTTGCACTTTTCACTCTCTTTCTCTGGCATTCCTCAGCCGAAAACAGGCGGAGAAACTCTGCCCTGGGGAAACTCTGGTAGCCGGGTTTTTTCACACCCAATAATCTGCCAGGCGCTTAGAATTCTAATGCCAAACATAAACAACAACATCGGCAACAAACGGAATCTACTTATAAACATGGGGATAAGATTCACATTTAGCCGACTTTTTAATGTTGTAACAAAATGGTTGTATATAGGGGGAACTACAGAAATAAGTAGGGCTTTGAAATCGCTTAAAAAGTTGTTGAAAACTACGAACAATTTACTCCGAATTTGGCACCTTAAATATTTTATTGTATACTTTTATACATTTTCTACAGTTAAAGCACAAATCACGAAGGATAATACTACTCGAAAGACATTTGAATAAGTTTTAAACGAAGTTGTATTATATTATATTATAATATTTTCCCCTTTGTACACTTTATATTATATTCATTTCAATTTCCAATGCTATCGCAAATAACAGAAATTCACAATACCCTCGGGCTCCCAAAGGGCACCACTTGTAAAAATTGCACAAGTCTGCTGGCTGGCTTGTTTTTATTTGCCGCATAAAGTGAAATCCTTTGGCCAAAGGTGTTGCCCGCAACCGGAACGCGGCAAACAGACAGAGAAGATATCTAGGACCAGGGCTAAGTTGGAGAACCAAGCAGTCATCCTAAGCCTCGAATCAGTGCTGGCAAGTCAGAAATATTTCAAACAAAAATTGTCTTTATTTAGAAATACAAATTTTGTAAATATGTAAATGGTAATCACCTTAATACAAAAACATATAAAATATTTCTAAGACCTTTAAATGAATTCCTGCAATACATATATAATCTTTTTATTTAGTTCTTAGATCTCATCTAAATATTTACTTTGAAATCGTGTTAGTTTTTTCTCGGATCTTCATTTAAAAATATTTTTTTATTTCTTAAAAAAATCGAAAATCCTTGCCAGCACTACGTCAAACCTAGTAACCCCAAACCCTCTTTTCTACTTTTGCTCATTGTTGACTTTGCCATCTTGGCTGCTAGATGTATATATGTATGTATGTATGTATGTATGTATGTGTGTCAAGTGGTCGCCCCTTTGCCACATTTCCTCGCCTTTCCTGGCTTCCTCACTCCACCTTCGCCCACCTGACAGATAGCATTCATTTGGATCATCTTGCGGCAGGTCAGAGGCAAATCGTTGAAGTTGGCTCTGTGCGTGGTTAAGTCCTTGTCGATGGGCTTAAATAAGCAGAGACAGAGAGATGAAGACAGAGAAAACCAGAAGGCGGAATCGCAGGCTCAAGGATATGTTGGAGACAGGTTTTGAATATGATTAAATTACTGCTAATTGCTGGCTCTACTAATTAGTTTCAAAGGCTTAGAGACTGCATCTACATACATATATCATAGATGCATTAATACGGCTTTGATTGGCAATGAGATGTGCAATGTGAGCTCTCTCATTTCATTGGCTTTTAAGAGGGGAGACGTCACTAAATCGCAAGCAGTTATTGATTGACAAGGTAATTTGCAAACAAGACTTGACAAACGCAACTGCAATACCTAATAAGAATTTAAAATCGAGTAAGCATTAATAAACTTGAAAGTTAACTAATGGAAAATATATTGAATCGATTAAGTCGCAATTCTTTAAAAACCAAGGATTTTCAATGCCATAAAAACCTAATCAAAATCAACTTTACCTTATTTCTTCTTTAAACAAATTATTTGCAAAGACTTGCCTTCAAGTTCACTTTCTAAACCATAAATCATTCCCCTTCTTTTCACATATTTCACAATTTCACAATGCACTTAGCGCATTAACGAACCCAGAACCACATTCACCTGGAGCCCCACAGATCCACCCGGAAAAGTAAACCCCACAAAACGCTGACAGGAGAAGACACGTAAAGTAATCTAATAAATGTGACAGTCAGTTCATATGGCAGCGTGTGGAAAACAATAAATCTCCATTAGGTTGAGCTGGCTTTCATTAACGGATTTCACGAAACTAAAACAGGATATATGTATGTATGTGATATTTCTTGCCATATACTAATACACTGCCGGTTGCATGTCCCTGTGTGTGTGCCGTATTTGCTTCATGCACCTGTCATGAAAATATTTGCGCAAAATATTTTAAGCCGCATTTTGACAAAGGACTTGGCCCGAAACACCACCAGAATGAGTCCCAACAGGACCGTTGTCGGACGACCTACCGCCCCGCTCAACGTAAATATGACAGGGATTTGTTATCGCTATAGATAGTGGGGATATGCGGCTTTGGCTCTACAGGATTTCAGCCATATATTTTCCATTTTTCATCTATGTTATGTTATTGTATAAACAAATAACTGAAGCGCTCCGGTAAACGGATTACGTGGCAAAGTGTTCACGGGCGGCGAATAGGAATTTGCGAATATATTTCTGCGGTCTACTTTCGCGGCAACGGTTTTGTGTTGTGGCTAAAAAATTGGTAATGTTCGAGTACATGTAAACTAATTGCTGTTTGCGGTCCTAAATTATGATGGGTTAAGTGTGGTTGTCATGGCTTTCAAAGGATATTGGATTATCGCATATGGAGGTAATAGCGCCATGATTGATTTTAATTAAATCAAAGTGCAATGCCAGCTGCAGGTAACTACATTAAGTCTGCGTATTTACTCTGTCTATGATTTTAATATTAAATGTTTTGAAATTTATAAGATTCTTTGGGCAAAGTTTATAAATCTGTAGCAAATAAACCGAAACATTACCCTTATAACACGCTATAAAATCCTGTTAATCCTCATATTTGTAAAGCCTTGAAAAAAGAACACCCCCCGAAATCGGGTTAAAAAGTTCTTTCAACTTTGACCCAATTGAAGCAAGAGTAAACTCCCCTCGGGTCAATCCTTACAATCCCCGACCAGACACTGACCCGCCGGAATGAAACCCGCAAATTTCGAAGCCACGCAGCAGACCAACCTCAAGGGGTAAATGCGCAATTGACAAGCAAATTGACAATTCACTTAATTCCGGGCACAGGCAACATCAACAACATAGCGACAAGAGTGGGAAAATAATTCTTAAACATTAAACCAACTGCAGTTGACAGACGACGAGAAGGGGGCTGGCTCTGGCTGAAGATGAAATTGCAGACACAAGAGGATTAAAGGGTTGTTCCAGTTCCTGCCTCATGAATTATGCAAAAGCCGCAAAAGCCAAAACAAGCAAAAACAATTAAGGGGGCTGGCCCCGGGTAATGCCGGTGCTTTGTCCGCCGTGTTAGCCATGTTTTTGTGTGCCAATAATTATATGATTGACAGGCGATTTCGATTGAGTATTTGGCCCGCCGCAAGGGCCTGCGAGGCATTTTAGAGCCAAGTGGTGCCACGCCCATATACATATGTAAGATAATACAATTCTAGAACCGAACATAGTTCGTTGGTTCAAATGTGAGTGGTTTGGCGGCAGAGTACGATGTCGTGCCTGTCAAGTGGAGGGGGCACGGCCTGATGTGTGTTTGGTAATTACGCTCACACATGGCCACATGCATGCTAATTTCAACTGAGCCAGGAATCAGTCGCCGAACCCCAGGCTCCAGTGCAGACTTTATATCCGAATGGAATTTTTGTTACCATCAACTGTGAAGAGTCCACACAGAGAACAAATGGCAACATTATGGAAGATTAACACATTTGAAAAACAATTTTATTCGGAGACAATGTAACGGATGAAGCCTCTGACCACAGTCGAAGCATATAAAAGTCTTAAGATATAGCCTTTATAAAACTTTAAATTCTGTTTTCTTATTTTTAAATTACGGGTATCTCTTCCCTGATCCCTGATTAATTTATAATTTCTTTTAGCAAATATAAACATTTTCTGCAGTGCATTGTAGGACATGGGACTGGGGCATATAAGGCTGTCTGGTCGTCCGTTTGTGCAACTGCATTGAAATTGGTGTGGCACGCATTATTTTCATATGCCCGCCGCCTATGGAATGAATCTGTGGCTGCCTTTTGGTCTTCCTCACAATTCTGGCTTCTATCTGTTGGTTTCATCTGTTTGCGGCTTTTATGCGAAATTGGCTTTTTCTGCCTCTGGATTTTTGGATGGAATGGAGGCAGGCAGACAGGAGTTTCTGTGTTTTCGGTGTCTGTCTGGTTTTTAAGTGGGGGAAATTAGGTTATACTTACCCCCTATTATGAGTTATATTTGCGGAAAAGCGTGTAGACTTTCAGAGTCTGTGAAGTTTGTATTTAATTTTACAAATTAATGACTAGAATAAGGGTTCTAAACAGAATATATTTATTTATTATTTACTGAGCTATTACGAATTTAAATAGCTGCATTTTAATACCTTTTCCCTCAATGTATTGACATTCAACAGCAATCAACACGTTACTGCAATCATTTGTGTCAAGAACAATCACAAAGTGACATAAATTTTATAGTTACTATTACCAAGACGAGACCCCATTTCGCATTGTATTTAGTATGCAAAGCCATGCGCCATCAATTAAACGTCAAAGAGTTTATCAAATTCTGACTCACAAAAACAGCAGGGCCCGAAATCAAAGTCAAGTCGGTTTGTCCTAATTAAATATGCTGACCGAGAACTGGAAACAGAGTCATTTCCCCGACTCTGCTGCTCTTCATCTACTTCTGTCCGGGCAGTGAGGCACAATTTGGCATCCAACTGACAACTCGGAAAAAGGGAAATCCTCAGACACATCGAGGTCTGCTCATTTGTGCAGCAAAATCGGTGCTGGATGGATTTCAATAGAACATTTTCTAGTTCTCTTGCTCACCCAATGCACTTCCATTCGAACCTGCCTTCCCCCACTTTTTTTTCCCCTGGCAAAATTCGAATCGAATTGAAGCGAAGGCTCTGGCTTTTCCAAAGCAATTGAAAATTATGCTGCAGTGAAAAACTTGAGCAGGACTTGGAACTGAAGAGTGTTGGAGGAGATGCCCCGTTTCACATGCTCGTTTTAGGGCGTTTGAAAAAAAAAAAAAAGAAGAAGAAAAGAAAAGGGAAAGGGAAAGCTAGAGGAAATGGAAGAAAATCGAACACAAAGCAGGTCATATGGAAATAGGTTCAAACTGATGTTTATTAATGCGGAATTTTCCTGCCTTTAATATCGGAAATTCTTGATTTCAGGCTTTCATCCAGACCTCAATGAATATTTCTCATTTTTCATGTTGAGATGTTCATGTTTTGATGACTCCATGGTTTTTTTTCAGGTTTTGTTAATTTAACAGAGAAAAAAATACATAAAATTATAATCCGTGAAGGTGACAAAGTTCAATGAAGAGAATTCATTACACTGTGATAATTTTATTTTAAATTTCAGATTTTATTAATAATGAATTTATATTTATTAAATATTAAGTCAAAACAACTATAATCTTGAAAATCTAAATCCGCACGCGCTGACGATGTGCTTAGGGGATACCAAAAAATATCGATATATCATTAATGGTTGATATAATCGATAATATCGATATTTTAACGTTAAATTCGATATTTTTTATATTTAATCTTTACGTTATTTTCGATATAATATTGTATATAAACCCTCTTATTTAGTCTCTAAAGATGTGGTATATTTCTCTCTGTGCAATTCGTAATGTCTGTTATTAGTCAGCATGTTGGAAAAGATCAAAGCTCATTGACGAGCAGCTAGCCTCACTCTGCACATTGATGCCTCACTCCATTGGAAATGCAAACTTCAAAAGCGATCTCTTGAGGCTTCCATCTTTGGCATCGCTGGTCGTTGGTCGTTGGTCGATGCCACTGCCTTGGGGTCCGCTTTAATTATACTTAAACATTTTCGAGTTACACAATTCAATTGAGCGGGCCTCTGCAGACTCCGGCCGACTGACCTTTCGAGACTTGTGGTGGCAAAAGCTAATAAGTATGTATATATACCAACATTCTCATCTCCGAGTTGACATTGAAAAGCGCTTCACGGTCCGTTGACTTCTTCGGACACTTAATTGTTGGTTGTCTTCGGTCTGTCGCTCTATGAGACTACTTGTCTGCCTCTCAGTCTCTGTCTCTGAAGCGCATCGAATGTAAATTGAAATCTTCTACACAATAAACTATCTCAATTGCTAAAAATATAACACGAACTTGGCCTTGGCCAAAGCCTTGAAAAGTGCGCAAAGTGGGCTTCACAGATTCCTGCAATTGAAAATGTCGAGTGGCACGTGTCTCAGGCGGAAGTTCGCTTCGTGTCTTATAATTATAGCCATCACTTTGCGTCATGCCGGCTGATTTTCTGTCATGACAAGATTGTTTTATTTTTTTATCCAGCGGAAGACTTTTGGCTGTGAGGCAATCGGAAAGTGACTACAGTTAATAAATGCTCTATAATCTCGACGCACTCTGCGCCATTTATTTCGGCTATCAAGTGGGCGATCCTCTTCAAGGCTGCTAATCGAATTAACTTTGATTTATTGCTTTTGGGCTAAAAATAAATGTCTTTCACTCGAGTTTGGCAGCTCAGAATGAGCTCAAATATTTATGCGCAAAAAGATGTGCAAAACGTAGCAAGCAAAAATTCTGGTCAACGTTTTGCAAATAAATAAGTTTCGCAATATAAATGATCATTTAATGGGGGCTTTAAATTGATTAATTTAACATTTTAAGCTTTAAATCACCGATCATAAAAACAAACACTTTACGTGATTTTAATTCAAACTTATTAAATAAATTGCAGACACAAAGGAGCACAAGTTCTAGATAATATTAAAACACGTACATTAGAAAAGTATTTAAATTACTTTTATTATTTCTGGAGACGCAATATCTATATTTGTAAACTTGAAGTTTATTAATTTTAGATTACTTTGTAAATACTTAATTACATTTCTTAGAAAACACAGTACAAAATCATCATTGTACTAGAAATAAATCCACTTCACTAACTAATTTCACGCTTGACTCGTTATTTTTTTTCCTGAAAAATATCGAATATGACCGCAACGTATACCGCCTTAAGTATTTTATTTCCATTTCGTGTGAAACAAATAAAAATCACCGCATTATAAATTTACCGAATACATTTCACAGCAAACTGTAAACAAACTGGTGAAAATAAAATCTTACTCACACAATTGTTGCCTCGTAATTGTTGCTCTCAAAAGTTGAACCGGCTAAGCGAAAGGTCTAAACAGAACTGAACTGGCTGAGAACGTGTTTGGCTTATCACTTGGCCGGGGAAATCTCACTTTGCCAGCGCTGAGAGTCAACGGAAACAAAAATACAACAAATTACACAGAATTTCTAATAATTACCGATTATCTATTCCATGTAATGATGATGATACTAAGGGGAGGACTGAGACGGGGAAATTAATGCAACCCTCGTGTAAATGTTTAAAAAATAATATTTCTAAATAAAAATCTACATTTAGTAACACGACAGAGCAGTACAATTACAGTGCAAATAGCAACTGAAACAGTAGCAGTTATTATCAGCTATATGAGCTGAGTGTAGTTTTACATCTGTTTACTTTGTTTGTATTGTGTGGAAAACAGTTTTGCCTTATCTCTAGCAGCTTTCCTGATTCACAAAGATTGGGTCTAAGGTGCCGCAGGCCACCACAAATGATAAGTAAGATGCCCCGTTGCTGCTGCTACTTATCAGGCCTGTCCTACACGCCATAAAAATATAAATTTCTTTATATAACAATAATTGTTATTGCATGAAAATTACATTTTATGGAGATGCAAGGGTTTACTGAACTTTTCGAACCATGCACGCGAATGCGGTAATCGGAGCAATTAACAGATACAAGATACAGATACTCAGATACTGGTGATTTGCCCAACGAATTTACACAACGCTAATGAAAGGCCCCTCGAAAGCTGAATTCAAATTTAAGCCAGGGATCGCCTGCACCGAAAGAAACTCGCGATTTAGATATTCTGTTATGAGAGTAATTTAGTTTAAGCTAGATTTTAGGCTATATTTAAACTATTTTTGTGTACTTTAGTGAGGATGTGTATTTTAGAAAAAGATAAAGTTTAGAAAAATCATAATATCACAAATAAAGATTTTGGTTTCCTACTCATTTCTTTCGGTGTTACGTTGCTCATACACTTTGATGTGTCGATGTTTACCAATGCTCGACTTCTTCCCTAATGAACCTGGACCGACTTTGATTTTGTAGAGCAATTCAATTAGCAGTTTTCCCCAACTCTGACTGACTTTGGCAGAGTACCCGCCCGTTTTACTGGTTCATCAACAGTTATGTGCACTCAATTGAACGCTAATCGAAATATTTATCATTTGCCTCCTTTTTCCTGTACTCGAAAATCTCTCGAACACGAAAAGTGCGGTTTAGATTTTTGTGTAATTACCACTGAGGACGGCAAACTCCAAGGGGAAGGGGAGTCCATTTAGGCCGGGCTAAAAATTATCACGAATCCACTAAGCACTTTCGAGCGTGACTGGAGCACAGCATTTGGTTACAGTTTGCAAATATCCCCATCCCTGTGATACATCGCCATTAAAAATAATTATAATAAATATTTGAAGTACTCTCCTTTGGGGAAATGTGAGCGGGCATGTCAACGAGATATGGCACTTGATAACGCAACTTTTAATTTTCCGCTGGTATTTTCCCTTTGTTTAGAAATATATATTTATATTTACATGTATTCCCAAGAGGGAAATAAGTAAATTAAACAGATTAGGGGTGAATAAATATTTATATACATCATATTCAACTTAGAATTCTCTAGAATTCGAAAACAGTTTATCAATAAAATGTACTTACACGTTATGAATTTATATAAATCATTGTCAATTATCTGTCATCCCATTAAAATGTCTCATTTTAGTCTTATTCATCACTATAATTTTGTTTACCTGCAAAGATAGGGAGAGAGAAGTAGAGCGTTAAGTGATTTTTGGATTTAATTAATTGACGCGGAATAAGCAGTTGACAACATTTGAATTCCTAAGTCTACAAGCAATTAATGCGAGATGCTGAGACGAAATGTGTGGCTATTAAATTAAGGGCATAATAAATACAAATTGGGTAGAATCGAATATGAATTTTGAATGTAACATTTCGTACGAATTATGAATGCCTGGAAGACGGGCATTAAACACACATATTGAGACCGACGACGATAGAGCTGTTTTATTAGCCATCTTGCCAAATGAAGAGAACTCGAATGGTTGCCAAGGCTTGAAATAGCATATGCTAATGACACGAGTCCTGGCCACACAACTAAATCGAAAACACACACAGGGCAGAGGCAGGATGTGTGCGCTGACTCCCTTGTAAAATTATGAGTTGCAAATACACAGATGCCGGAGGGCCGTCGGGGCTGGTGGAATCGGGGCCTCCTCAAAGGGTAAAATACATATAGTTTGGCTTCTGTCCAAAATTTCAATTAGGTTGAGTAGAGCAGCGCCGGGGTTCGAGTTCGAGTGCCTGCAACTGCTTACGAATGTTAATTACGCAATTGACTTGACAAGCAACAGAAGAGCAACAACCAAAAGGTATCCTGTATGTGCAGGAAGCTTCTTGCCGTGTGTTGACTTACATAATTATGCTGATCCTGCCGGAGGACTACTGCCCGCCCTCATATCCAGGGAAACCTGTACCTGTAACCGTTTTAGGGTAATTAAAAATTCCTCATTGAATTTTTCCTGCTGCTTATTCAGCTTTGTACTCATTTGCATGCAAATTAATTTCTTTTGTTTTCTTTTGCTTTTCCCCCTACATTATTTTTTCGATGCGCATTTGTATTATTTAAGTTTCTTGGAATTTCATTTTGCTAAATGTTTACGCATCTCTGTTTGCTCTTTCGCTACAAGTTTCAGATTTGGAAGTAACAGTCATTCGACTGAGCAACTAATTCTTATTGTGGGGTTACGAATGCCACCCACTTTTATTGGCTGAACAACAAAGGAAGGGGCATACATATATCAACTTGACTACGTGCCTTGTTTCTAATTTGTCGGAATTTGCAATTTGTAATTACAAATAGCAAGTAACCAGGGGCGGGCTTTATAGTTTGCCACGTGCGCGTGGAAAACGAACTAATTTTTATCTGATTATTTTAACTTGCTTACTAGTTGAAATATATATTTCATTTATATAATTCTTTACAATAATGAACATAAAAAATCATATGATGGAAGATATAATTAAAATTAATTGCTAGTAAAAACCAAAGCACAAATGTAATCGATAAATTATTATAAGGCCAATCTAAGGAACGGTCACATTTGACATAAATGTTAAATGTTGTAAATGTTAAATATTCTAAGTTAAGTTTACTAAGAAATACAATACTAATAAATAAAAATATAATATAAAAAATCGCATTCTCTCTCTAGCTACCTACGTATTACAAATTTCGAGCGGAATTTTTCAAATGAATTTCAATAATCTATAAACTTTCATGTAATCACATTAAGTACGTTTCCATTAATTTTTATTTATTATATTTCATAGAAAATCTACTGTCACATTAATTAAAATGAATAAGTTCTTATCGGATATTTATTTGATGTATATTGACTTATTTATAGCATCAGCAATCTATAGAAGAAAGAGATAGGAATAACGAATCGGAGAGCTAGTGCACTTATCTTATCGTTATTTTAAAAATATTTTCATTTGATTCGAGCATAAAGCTAGTTATTAGCTAAGATTATGAATATGACTCCGTGGCGCAACGGTAGCGCGTCTGACTCCAGATCAGAAGGTTGCGAGTTCAAATCACGTCGGGGTCAAATATAGCTGTCCTTTTTTTAAATCCTTTTTTTATTGTACTTAATTTTTAAGTCCGAATCCCATTGGTCTCTATTTTTTTCAGTACATGATTTATTGCACTTTCGATGTTCTGCGGTTTTTGGTGCACAGTAAAGCGAATCATTCAATTTGGCCACAATCTCGATTTTTTAAAGCTCTTTATATTTTCAGCATGTAAAGATCAAAGAGCGTGAAATATTTATCTCGGCCAGTATGCCACGCCCTGAAGAGCCGGGCTTAGGGCAACTGAATTGTTGCATTTGAAATTAGTTACCAAATTGCAGGCATTTGTATTGTGGATCGAATAAAGGACTCTGAATTCCTGCATAATTCCATATGCATTCGTGTACGCACACACATCGACTTGTATTATAAATATTTGTGCGTGGCGATTTTATCAAAACAATTTATAATTCAAATTCGTTAAAGTTCTAATTTGTGTTCAGTGAACTGGGTACGTTATATGATAAATAAAATAATTGAATGATAAAATATCCACTTAGATGTGGCTATTTTTAATAAACTTGGTTTCTCGGGGGATTTTACATATTCAAGGAGAATATATGTTGAAACAAAAAGCGTTTTTTATGTACACAAGATAATTTATCTGAATACAGGAATAAAATAGACTTTCTTGCTGTGCCAATCCCTATGGTAAAATTAATTTAATGTTGTCAACAATATTTTTCCATACTCCAGAGAGCAGTTTGAGTGCTTTGGGGGAGAAAGGAGTGAAATCCCATAACGGGCTGTAACTTTTAATTAAAATTCTCGTTGAAGTCCCTTCACTCTAAGCGACTTCTCTTTGTGTTGTGTTTTGCTAGTAATTTGTGTAATCGCAATTTCATATACGAAAGTTTAGTTTCATTTCTGTGGTCATTAAAAACATTTCCAAAACTTATGCAAAGCCATGATGTTGTGGGTTAAGTGTGTGCGAAGGGTTAATAGTGTTTTTGGGATCTTCCCTCCGAAAAAACCATCAAATGTTGATGTTTTGACAATTGTCGGTTGAGGAATGTCACCAAGTTGAGATGGAGGTGATATTATACAGAGTTTTGGTGGTTATTATTTTTAGTAGAAGAATTTTATACATTAAGGAATTTTTTTTGAGCAGTTTATATATATTTATACACAATTAAAAATCATCCAATAAACAATTCTATACATCTTAATATGATATATCTTCCAAATCTAAGTTATAAATACTGAAAATAAATACATAGAATTTAAAGAAACTTATTTTAAGATCTAGGCTTAAACAAATAAATTATTACGCAGTATTTCATAGGGTTTAACAATAAAAATAACCCTTTCTCTGTACACTTTAAGATTCAGGCTGCCTATCATAAAAGTTTGGCAACTTTGCGCTGAGCAAATCATCAGACAAATCTATATTATGACCAAATCCTTTCCCAGTTCATTCAACTATCTCTCAACCCGAAAGTTTTGCCGTTCTAAGCCGACACAATGCACAAAATCCAAAAAGCCAGAATATTCCCCGTCGTCGCTGCCTTCCCAAATCAGATTTCATGCTAACAACTTCCGGCTTGCCACTAGACAAAAAAGAATATATATATATATAAAGGCTGTAAAAACAAAACAAAAAAAAAAACATAAAAAGCCAACAAGAAAAATGGGAAACTTTTCCGGAAAGGGAGCTGGACAGTGTGTTGCCTGGTGGGGGAAAGGGAAAACTTCTGTTGTAGCTATAAAATAGACTTTGGCTATGAATTTCACTCTGGCCGGCATATAAAATTTAACGTTCCGTCCGCAAGTCCCTCTTTAAAATGTTGCTGCCGCCCGTTTTAATTGTGAAACTTTTGTCATGCAACTTGCATATCTGCACAGCAGGATAGTCCCCAAATAAAAAAAAAGGGAACTCGTGTATATATATAATGGAGTAGCAAGGACGACGAATGGCCAATGGCCAATGGTCGACGACAAGTGCAAGTTGTTCGGCACTTTCTCTCGCTTTTTGTTTTATTTATTTATGCATCGTTGCGCCGCCATTCATGGTTCCTTCATCAGCTGCAGCATTCCCCCCAGCCCACTTATTTACCCCTTTTCTACCCGCCGCCTTTTATTTATAAATAATCTACCACATTTCGTCCCTGGTACTATTCCATTCTTCCTCCGCATTCCGTTCCATCCCGGGCCGGAGCTTATCAAACAATCATTAGCTTGGCAAGAGCAAGGGAAAAAGTTTCTTGATTTTGTTAGTAATTACACCCCTTAGTGGGAGTTGTACAGGAATAGTACAAAAGCTAGTGTCATCAAAGTAAAGTTTATCAATTTAAAAGCTGAACTAGTTTAACTCTTTGTAAACTCTAATAGAAGAGGACCAGAGAGAGCTGAATAAAACAAAAATTTGCCAAACAGATGTCCTCTTTGAAGATGTATCGCCACCAAGTTTTGGTATTAAGAATCGGATAAGAATTATATAGTTCCTTTGTTGAAAATACCTTGTGAACATGTTTCCTGTTTTGTATTTACCTATATTTTGATTATTATTTGCGATGATATCTTTATTTTGCCAGCCAATTATTATCAAATTATCATTATTAACAAATTAAGTTCACCTTGAATCAGGTTTGTACCTTATCAAGGCAGTAGACCTTCACCAATTCATTGGCTGTCATGAATTCTTAATTTACAGCTCTATTTTTAAGTGAGATATAATTGATTTTTACTATCAGCATTCATCGATTGCCGCCATTATTTATTGTATTTATCACACTCATGCAAATTGCATTTGAAACTTTATATGTTGTTCGACTTTTCATTAGGCCGCAATTAGAAAATGCTTGCGTTTTGTTTTGTTTTGTTGACAATTAAAAATTGATCGTCATAAATTTGTGAATTCAAAAGTTCGCTAATTTCATGAATATTATAATTGTTCAATAATCTGTGTGAAAATCTGTTTGCCTACAACGACTCCCGGCCATGGCCATGGCTATATCATGACATAAACAAAATATTTATTTGTTTTATTCCGTGTGTGCGTGTGTGCGGGTTACTTTTGGCGATTTTTATTGTTCGGTTTTTGTGGCCCGCCATTTGGCGTTGTGAAATTGTAATTTAATTAGCCAATAATTATGCGTTCAGTTGCGCGTAATTTGTAGTAAACAAAGTCATTTCCCATTTGCATTATTTGCCAATAAGAGCAAACGACACAAAATATTGCAATTCGGTTTGCTTTAATTCAATTGCTCACATTGTGGACCTACCTGGTGTTGCAAATTGATTAAACAATTTAGCAATTGAAGTAATGACTCGAACTGTTGCTGAATTTAAACAGTTTGAAAATTATTAGCTTATTTTCTGAGATTTCTAAGAATTTGTTGCCTTATTCCTTTTTTTAAACATAACCCTTGCTGGGATTTCTTTTCCATTATTTATATTGAATTACATTTCTTTTCAATTACACGACACTTTTCGGGGCCAAAATACAAGGAAAAAAAGGGGGCAACAGGCTCATCTCTCAGACAATTTAACTCGAAAAAGGCGAAACCCTTGAGGCGAACAAAGCAAAATGCGAAACGAGAAACGAAAAACGACAACTTTTCGGCAAATCCTTATGAACATTAATAATCATTAGTTCGTGCCATACACTGTATGTAGCATGTTCTTCATATGTATTAAGGGGAAAAACTTTCATGTTATTCCCTCTGATGTTTTTTTGTGTTGTGTTATCCTTGGCTTGTGTGGGCCATTTTACAATTTGTCAAATTCACTCAACTGTATGACTAGAAATATGAAACAGACCCCGCACCCCCACAAAAAAAGGCGGATAAAGGATGGTGAATGGAGCTCTGAGAATTGGATACACAGGCTCAAGGGTCCACAGAAGAGCTAAATCAACTGGGTGGAGGGGCCTAAAGGGTGGGGTGGGAAAAAGGGGTTGCCGACATGAAATTGCACATTTTTCACATAATTTCCGTGATTTTTTATAATTTTTTTTTTATTTTTTGTTAGACTAAACGGCTGAATTTGGGTCGGGTTTCTTCTGTTTTGGCGTGAAATATGCGTGCTGTGGTTGCGTCCCCCCAAAACATCGTTAATTTCATTTGGTTTTTCCAGCTTTTTAACCCATATCAAGTTTTTTTTTTTGCTCCTGCTGCTTTTTTGTTCCCATGATTACATTGCTTTTGTGGTTAGGATAGCTGCATTGGGCCATGATTTCCATTTCTAATGTCACAAATGTCCTTCGGCCTGAATATACATTAGCAAATGTATGTCCTTGGTGGATTTGTGATAAGAAAAGGTATTTTTAGTATGAATAAAATTAAAAAGATAGTTTTAACAATTGCTTTTTGGGTATAGAGAAGGTTGTGTGCTTTGTTATTTATATAGTTTCCATTAATAATAATTTAAAGACGACTTTTGTTTAAGAATGCCCCTTATATAGTTATATATATAGTATATATAGTTAACCCATTTAATTTTAATAACATTTAAGCTCAACTTTTCGAAATTCGCCTGCCAATTTCAATGCTTCTTTGAGTCACCGCCAAACTTTCGGTGAAAAACTTTATTTCGCTCTGTTTTAATGGCACTGAAGTACCTGCATCGCTCTCGCCTCTCGGCAACGGAATCAACTTGCCTCTGCTTTGGTTAATTAATACCAGGAGGAGGCAAAACTATGCAATTGAAGCGATGCAAACTTTTCGATTGCACAACAGCACTCTCAAGTATCCCAGAGAGATACAACATCTCCGCGGCCTTTGAGGCCCCGGCCGATGATGCTGTGGCAAAGGGGTTAGCCAGCCATAACGCACAGAAAAGTGGAAAGCCCCCCAATTCCCAATTGACACATAACCAGCCCCATCATAATTAGGATAATTATCAAATATAACGCGAAACACAAACAAAACTCCCACGGAAAGAGAAAACAAACGAAATGGGAAGAACGGGAACGACCTACCACAAAAATAGGGTGCGGGTGTCAGTCAAGAGGGTGTGAGCTAAGTAAATAATTGTACAACAGAAATTAACGCATTCAATTACCATTGTGCCCCCGAAACCAAAATCTCACTAAAGTGCAGCCATTTAATAAAAAAAAAAAAAAGAGAAGGAAAGATAGAAAAAATGTATATTACGTTTAGGCTTTAAGAGTCTTTATAAATAAGAACTTTAAGAAACCTTTCAGACAGCATTTAATTAATTATATCCTTAGTTCTAAAACAATTTAATATAACAACAAGATAAGCAACGCCTTACGATTTTGTAGCACTCTTTTTTTCATGCTTGCCTTAGGCTCTCTTAAAATTTTGTTCAAAAGCCAGAAAGAGGGATCACTGAATTTTATGGACGTTACATATCTTGTTATTATAGGGAATATTATTTTTTTCTCTGTATTTATGTTACATCCAAGAGGCCGAGGAAGGCCAGGGATAGGCTGAGCGCTGTCTTGCCTCCCGTTTATCGTGCAAATGACAAGTCTATGTACAAACTGTCGGCATGTAATCGACATTAATGTTGGCTGCTTGCTAGCTGCAGTTGCCAGGCGAATGAATGAATCACTTTGTCCACGACTCGAACACATTACCCTAACGCACACGGGCACGTCGAAAGAGAGAGAGGGCCATACACAAAGAGAAAGAGACACGGCGACTGGGTAAACATCTGCAGCTGCCAGTGCCGCCGCCACAACACCAGCATCAGCATCAACAGCGGCAACATGAGCCCGATGCTCATCACTGGTGGCAACATTATTACAAACATGCTCGATGCATTGAACCGTGGGAAGAAATGGGACAAAATACTGACTTAATTCTGCTAAAATATATGAATTAATTGGATAATATAGGATAGTGATAGATAAGAGTAACTATCTTCCGAAAAAAGAGTTCTGCACATCTTTAAGGATATCATGCTAATTAAACCGACTAGATCTTGATTTCAAAAAAAGAAAATCTAACTTTTTTATTTATTTTAAATACACTTATAAACAGCAACAAAAATATAGCATTCAGGATATTTTCCTAAGCAAAAAATGCCAAAGATATTTGAAAAACCTTCGCAAAATTCCTTTAAAAACATTTCAACTTAATTAATTAATTATTTCACTTATTTTCTTAAGCATGTGGAACTACAGTGCATGTGTACATGATATTCAATCGTGCTGCTCCGATACTGGCGTTGCCGTGCAGATGTAGTTGCAGTGGCATTTGCTACATACATACGCGATATGTATGCTATATAGCCTATCCACTCCGCCGGCGGCACCCACTGACGCCAGCAGGCACTTGTCTGGCTGACATTAATAAATCGCTTTTATAGCATCCGAGGCTCAGAGGGCTCCTGCTTCTGTTCCTGCTCCGCTGCTGTCTGCGGAAAAACCAAAACTGCAGCTGAACTGTCTGCAATTATCCCCTCTCTCATTCACTTTCTCTATGGCGGTCTCTTTCGCTTTTGTTTGTCCTAGGCGTGGGCTACACGCTTTATTAATTCCACATCAATGACGATGGCGACGTCTCTTCGGTCTGCAGTTCAATGGGTTTTGGGGTTTTTCGAGGCACAGTGTCAATCCTTCCTCCTTTATTTTTCCTGCCTGTATCTGTATGTTTTTTCTGTTGTCCCTTTCTCAGGGCTTGTGCTATATTTGATTTTACTCGGGTTTTTGGTTTTTTTGTTTTTTTTTTGGTGGCTGACCCAAAAAGAAAATAAAAACAAAAACCTGCACACGCTAAAGATGCAGTCTAACTGCTCTTTGTTTACACTATGCACCCCACAGAATCAATGGAATATACACACCAGATTTCACTGAGTTTCATCGAATGCAACTTCGATTAAATACAGTGGCGGAACATAAAAGCGATGACGGTCAATTGATTTGAAAGGACTGCTATATTTCTTTTTAAATATGTTTTTAAGCATGTGTGCTTATTGCACTTCTATTTAGAATTTTCAATATTTTTATAAATAAATTAGTCCTGATTGAAATTAAATTCATTATATTATTATACCCATTTCCCATGTTCCGCCTGATCAATTTTCCACTCACGAGTGTAGCGAGGCCGGGAGGGAAGCTACTTGAAATTTCTATTAATATGAAATATTATTATATGCAAATTGCATGCAGCAACAGTCAGATTTCCGTATAATGCGATGAGTGCTTAGCCCTCTCCCCCCGGATGGCATGTCACACTGGAAAATATATATATACAATCACACAGAGAGAAGGCTCCTTGGGGAACCAGCTGGGGATTTCATTAATCTGTGAGCCGGCGTCGCATTGTGGAATATATTAAATTGGGAACACACATTAACATTTAAATTTGTTTTCAATTTTGTCAACCAAGAAATGGGTGTGTGCCTGATGCATAATAGATGGTTCGTCCATCTCTTTGGACTTGAACTACATATTTTTAGCACCTCCAGAGACCGGCCACCGAAACGAACCAAACTTTAGTGTGTGTGTGTGTGTTTGTTATGGAAATTAGACCGACCGAATATAGGCAGGGAGCCACCGTTTAGCTTTTTGGGATCACTTCATTCTTATGACTTTCAAAACACATAAATCCGAGGGAGACCTTCGTAATCGATTCGGCATTTGAGTGTGTTTTGTCTGCTGCCTAAGACGGTGTCATAAATATGTAAGCTCTTGTGTAGTATTCCCCACATAATTCGGTAACAGAGATGCGTGGGAAGGACATGGAATTAGGGAATATTATTTTAAGCATAGCATTATGAACAAATTAATGTTTTTAAAGATTTTCGTATGCTTGTGGTTAGCCATGTACTTACTTGTTCAAATATATTTCTAAATTCTTTACATTCAATTCGTTGTAATGACACATTTCCAGTAAACACAATCAGCATTTATTTATCAGAAGTGTCTCTTTTATCTTTTCTATTATTCCGCCCACATCACTGCGATGACGATAACACAGCTGTTGCATCATTTGATATGCAACTGAGCAAACATTTCAATTCCGCAAACATTCGCGGCCAACAGCTGGACAACAAACTCCCCTCGACTCAGCTGATTCACCGCATTCTCCACGGACTCTTTTCACACGTTTGGAATTTGAAATTTGAATACCACAGAACAAGTGTGTTAATGAAACGGAATCGAGTAAAGGGGAAATTTAATGTGTCCAACATAACTTGGTGTATACCCTTCCTTCCTTCCTTTCATATTATAAAATTGTGAGAACAGATTTATGCAGTTAGTGCTGGTAACAGAGAAATATCGATGTGGTACTTATCGATTGTTTAAGAACATATCGAGGATTAGAGGATAATAAAAGTACTTATGTTAGTTATGTTAAGTTATTTTTAAGCATTTTCCAGAGAGTAAGAGACTAGTATAAAGAGATGTTTGAGATGGTGCTTCTGATAAGTTATTGTTATGAAATATCATAAATAAGAACTTATCGAAGTTAAGAACTTAGGAAGTTATCGAAAAGAAAAGTTATCAATTATAAATAACATGTTCATTGTTATTCCAAAATGGAAAAAAAGCAAAAAGACAAGATGTTAAAATGCCTGAGAAATGCTATTGACCATTCTCTTTGGAAGAGAATAAATGCTGCATTTTATTTTTTTTATGGCACACGAGAGTGGCGCTTTCGTTTCTTAACTTGTCGATTGTGTGTCAAGTTCATAATGCGGCGATTGGCTGGCTATCAAAAGTCAAATAACGAAATACACAGAATGTAAGCATATTTCTCAGCCAGAGCTCCCCACAAAATGCTATTTATTCAACTCACATACATAAATCGAAGCGACAGTGAAAGAGAAAATATATATGTATTTATACATTTTTCCACATTTGTTTGCATACTCAAGCACTGTCTTTTGTTGCTGTCTTGCCCGCCCGGTTGCTGGTATTTATCTCGAATATAAATTTTTATTATTTATTTGCCCTATTGGCGGCAAAGAATGAAGTGAGGAAAGAATTGAAGTATTGTTAGACTTACGGAGGATAAGCGGGTTCGCCAGAGTCAAATATGTTCAAGAATTGGGCGAAAATAAAATACTCGTCATACCTGCAAGTAAATAGAATGAATGGAATGTTAAGTAAATAATATTTAATTGCTCCGCAAATATTTGCAGAGCAAAAAGAGGTTTTGCTAATTTAATTGTAAACAAGCGAAAGTCAAACGATTTCTGTTTATCTAGTTTTGTGTTTGATTTGAATTATTCATGGGGAAAGGAGATAACGAGCAACTGGTCGGGATAATGGGGGTTCACAGATTTAAGGACTTCATAGCTGATTAAATTAAAAAAAAAAAAGAAGTGCATCTGTTCTATAAGCTACGAAATAATTAACAAGGCCCACAAAGTAGTAGTAATAATTCCCGCCATTGGCTGCAAGCCCTCTTTTAATTATAGTTTTTGCCGCACACACATTTTCCCATTTCCCTCCACTTAGTAGTTCCATCGAAAGTAATGCAGCTCTAATCCCAAAAACCAATCAACTTCGCTGAAATTGGCCAAATTTAGAGGCCAACAAACCGAGTGCATTCAGAGCGATGGCAACTAATCAGCAGCAGCAGCGGCGGCATCACCAGTAGCAGCGGCAATTCCAGCTGCATGAACTGCAATTGCCATTTTCCCATTGAATCGGATGGGCGATTGCGAGGTGTTTCCAAACGGTAAAATCAATTAAAAAGGGGGCAGCTGGGAAATTGGAGCGCCGCGTGGCAAGCAGAGAGCATGTCGAATGCAATTGCAATTGCCATTGCACCCAGCGACAACAGCAACACGTGCCACATCGACAGTAGAAGCAACAGCAACAGCAACAGCAACAGCCCATATTGGTAACAATTCCTATAAAGATCTGGTCTGGTTAGCGACAGTTAGCGGCAGCATCATAAAAAGTTGCAGCAACATTCGCAACGACAATTAGCGGCACATGTTGCTAATGTTGCCATTATTGTGGCTCTTGTAAAGCTGATGTGTGTGCAATGTCCATTTCTACACAGGAAATAAAATGTCCAACTATTTCCATCGTCAAAAGGTTGAAAATTAAGGTGCTGAGGAAAATCACCAAAGAAATATTTAAACAATACAAAATTATCAAGAAGATTTAACAAACAATACAATTTTGCAAGTAAATAAATCTTAAAAGTCCATTAAATGCTTTTTGTGTGTAGAGCAATGGACCGAAGCACAGCCATAGTTTTTACCAAGAGGAGAGGAAATTTCACAGATCCTGCTCCGCCAACAACAAAGCCGACTAAATAGCAACAACTTTTAGCCAACAGCAATACATACATATATAATCTTGCTGGTAAAACCACTTGAAAATAAACCCCAAGGAGCGACTTAGGCTGTCAACATTTAATTCTTAATGGCGCTTAAAGTGTTTTTTCATGGTCTAATAAAGTTTGGCCATAAATGCTCCCAACCCGTTTTGCCACCGGATAATCCTTGCGGCTCAAGAGGGCATGGTCAAAGTTTCTTCAAAATCAATTAATTAGGATATTCTCAGGAGATTTTGTAGAATTTTAAAAGCAAATACGATAAAGATAATGAATATGGAGAGACCGCAGCAGCAGGCTTAACAATTTAGCCAAAAGACAAAGCGAAGCATGTGGCCATCTAATTAAGGCGCCAACACCTCCGACAATCAACCTTGCTCCAATTTCCACACACAAACATATATATACATATATATATATATACCAGGCTGTGCTATGATGATGCCGACGATGGAAATGCGGGCCCAGATAAATGAAAAGTCGGGACAAAAAGGTGCAAAAGCTAGTTTAGCCCGAGTTTAGAGTAGTTCAAATTGCCAGGGCCCGGGCTGCGTTACGCTCTACTAATTTCTAGTTTAATTATTTTCCATTTTCACAAAGTAACTACGCGACTGCGACAGAGAGTGTGCAATTCAAGTGCAGCGGGGAATCGGGAATGGAGCGTTACGAACATGGTATGCCCTCTCTCGCAAATTGCATGAAATTACTAATTACGCGCTAAAATAATAATAACCTGCAACAACTATGCTTAAAATAACATTTAATTGAGCTTTTTGATGAGGTGGGGGGAGTGACGAATCGGTCAGGGGGATAGTTGAAATTAAGAAAAATAACATGACCGTAAAATTGCCCCTAGGCTGGGTTGTGTTACATGTGTTTTGAATAGAGTTATTAATAATTCTTGTAGTGGGCTTTTACAATAAGCTGTCCGAAATAATATGAAGCAAGTAGCAAAGTTATATATTTCTGGTGAGCATTAAATCGCATCAGAAATCATTTGTAGCAAACTTAATCTCTCATCATATGAACATTATTAGTTACACACACAATTTCACAGACAAAACGATTATAGCTGAATGCAACCTGTGTGGGACCATGAAAGCACCATGAAAATTCCATTATAAAAACGGTTTTGCACTCGAAGAAATATATGCCACATATTTCAGCAAATACAATAATATAAAGCTGTTATCTGTTATGTATTTCTGTATTTTTCATATTTAGTTTTGCAATGTTTGCTCAAGTTTTAAGATAATTATCTTAATCCCCAAGTATCCTGTAATATTTCCCCTCAGTGTGTCATTCCGAATTGCGTGCGACCACAAACAATACGGGAATTAATCACACCTGGGACACTAAAATGTCATCCATGTCAACAATGCGATGCGGGTCGGACGTCTGGACGGCCCTGGCTGGATTTCTAGTGCGTGTTTGCGTCTGTTTTCGAAATAGCGCCGAGCGAGAATCGCCGAGTGCCGTGCCCTCGCACCTAGAAGCTTAATATTGTTTTCAACAGCCGCTTATTAGATTTTCCCCCTAGCATTTTCCCTCCGAACAACGCAACGTATTATTCCACAGCTCGCAGGTTGACAGAGTGCGTTGTGTCTGAGTTTTCTCCGTTCGTTCGGTGTCGTGGGTAAATCGCAATGTTTATTGTCAACAGCCAAAGGTGCCTCAAGTGGCACTTTCCAACTGGGGCCAGGAATATGTATGTACTATGCCAGAGGGGGCAGCAGGTGGAGCAGTCTCTGTCTGCGTGTTCCTTGAGCCTACGGGCCCCTGCCAAGCTCTTCAAAATTGTACGTGCTAGGCGCCATCTTCGAGTTGTCAGAGCAAAGATAGAGATATACAGTAGGTGTTCGAAATAGGAGAAATAATGCCCCCAAATAATAAGGGATTAGTATAAGTAATAATATTATTACGAATATAATTAAACTATGGCTTTTGCCTTGATTGCCAATATTTTATGGGATTATCTTTATTATGGCCCTTGTAGTTTATTGCTTACTTTTGTTTTCAAGAAAAGCCTCTGGTTCTTACTCACATACTCGTTTCTAACATTCTTTTGGTTAACATTTTTATTGTTTTTTAGATAAGCAAACGTTTTTTGAAACAATTTCTTCTACGATTCGCTCCCTGTATTTATTACTGTACTTCCGCCAGGGCTTCGAGGAGTATACTTCATTTTATTTTCAAGACTTTCCAACAGCTGGCGGCAGGGGGCTTTCCTTTATACTTTACACTTGTCTGGACATTTGATTAATGATCCTTACGTGGTCGACTTGGTGTGTGTTGTAGCCACTTGAAGTTTTCCCTTGGCCATTATGATTGTATTCATTGTCATTCATCCTAGAGTTTTCATATACACTCCTTCGGCTGGTGCGGCTGCTTTTCACCTCTAATTAAGTTTTGCCCCTGCATACATTTAATCCTGGCTATTTTGCCTTGAAGGGGTTGCTCGTACAGGAACCATGTCTCGAGTGATTTCTGAGTGTTTTCCTGTCACGCCAACTTGTATGTTATTTTATGTGTCTGGCCCCCATCCGCCCACTCTTATATTTTTTCCTGTTTACTCTTAGTCATTGTTTGCAGCTAAATGAATTTTCCTGCCTTTTTTTTTTTGCACTCATTTATGGTGCCGAGCGACGTTATCTTATCTATCGATAAAGGTAAACAGACGCATACACATGTACACAATTTTGTTAATTATTTAACACAATTTGTGTACGATTGCCAGGTAATTAGCTTATTATGTTCCATCAATATGCGTCTGAAAGTTTAATTGATGGTTCCATTAGCGAAAAATGTATGTATTCAGTTTCACTTTTAATGAGTTTTTCGCATCAATCATGCCACACATTTAGCGATTTGTATGTTGTATGTCGACAGAAAGGAAGTGGCCACTTGATAAGCCTTACATACTTTTCAATAAATACGATAAAAAGGGTTAATTAAGTGCATTTTGTCAATTGTTGCGGTGGGAAATTTAATGCTTTATTCTAGTGAATGCAATTTAAGTAAAAACTTTTCCAATTGTAACCTTAAAACTCTCACCATATCAACCTAGATAAAGACTAAGACCCCTCCTTATCATATGACACAATAAAATAAAGATATTCAACCCAAAAAATTAAATAATCCAAAAAAGCTGAACAAATAAAAACCGTGGCGCTCCGACAGCCCAAATTATAAAGAAACAAGTAAACAAGGGGCACAAACAGCGCTAAATAAATACAAATAAATCTCATCAAAGAAGGAAAAACTTGAATAAAATTTATTCAACATTTTTGTTGATGAAAAGAAATCAATTTATGATAAATTTTATTGGTCAAACGCGTTCATCGAAAATAATGTCAAGGTTTACGAGTCGATGGAAAAGGGGGCTCCATCATACCGTGCTTATCTCTACCTGCCTGCCTCTCATATTTATACAGTTTGTATTTGGCTTTTGATAAGCAGCAGCGATGGCATTTAATTGCGTTTTGGGCCCTCTGCCAGTCAGTTAGCGACCAAAAACAAATGCATAATTATGAATGGCAGAGGAAAATGAGTTTTAGATAAGTTCGTGTGCTGTTCCGTGGGTTGTTTACCTATTTGGCTATTTGCACTCTGTGGCATTTACATGACACACCGCACCGAGAATTTCATAATAAATCATAAATAAGTAAATGGAAGACCGACTGGACTGCAATTGCACCTGATCTGTTCACTGAAGCGGTCAGCTGGAATAAAGTACATTTTCGTTAAAAGCTCTAAAGAGTCACCATTTTTCCCACAATCAAAAGGAAAGTTCATTGCGGAAGTCGAGCAGGGGCGGGCGAGTTGTGAAATTATATTTAATCTTGTTAAGAGACCAGAAATGTCACCAAAATATTGCATTAAGAAGCTAAATGCACAGAGGTGTGGTTAAATTTAATTTAAAGGATGTTTTGACTAAGTTTTTTGAAGCAAAATAAATACCAGAGAGACCAATTAATTACCAAACTAACTAAATGCAGGCCCTAACTTTGGTTTCCAGTCGTTAAACTTCTGGGATATCTTGAAACTAGCCTCAATCTTATAGAGCGTATCTGAGAGAGTTGCCACCACTTTATAAGGCCATTTCGCTTGCCACCATGGGATTTTCATGTTAAACTCCGATAAGAAATCCCAATGTTCTCGTAAAAACTTTTCCTCGAATAAAAGCGAAGGGAGAAAAAAAAAAAAGGAAGTAAACGGGGGAAATGCCGCTCATTAAGCACGTCAAAAGCCAATTTGTTGTCACATTTTGACGAGCATAAAAGAGAAGAGCAAAATAAAAGCGAACAAAACAGAGAAAAACGAATCCAGAAACCAAATCACAGCAAGTGGAAGACACGCAATTTCAAAGATTAAATGCAACACATTACGATGAGTGGCGAAAAAAAAAAAATCAGACAAAGTATGAGATTTCTTCCTTCGATGGATTTTTTTTAGGGATATCCTTTCTACTTTTGCTTTTTTCCTTTTTTTTTATATGTGCTGCTGACCAGTTCATCTTTCTTCAGTAACACAAAAATAACACGAGTTTCAGTATACTTTTTTTACTTGTTTTTTTCCTTAGCTTGACAACAAAAATACCAAAAGAAAAACTTTCAACATAATAATAAAAATTTCATGCCTGTAAGGTCCTTGAATCTCTCTCCATTTCCTTACTCATTCCTTTCTTATTTTGCCCCAAACTCCTCTTCAAACCTCTTTACGCTTTCCAGACGTCTGTTTTGGGGGGCTCTGAGGGCGGTTAGGTGGAATATACAATATTAAAGCTGCTTAAAATCATGATTACATTACATACTTGGCTGCCAATATAAGTATATGTATATTCCATATAGATATATGCTGCATATAAAACGTGCTGCGACAATAACAATGGCGACACTCAACAACAACAACAATATCATCAACTATGTGCCATATGATGTGCAAAATGTTGCCAAAAAATGCCAAAACAAAATTAAGTAGGAATGAGCAAGTAAATAAAATTTAATTGAGCTCTCGAACCTCGAGTACCCATTAAGTGGGGCTTGACAATCAAGGATGATAAAGGGGAATTTATGTGATTTAAAAGAAGAATAACTTTAAGAGGTTAAGTAGTTCTTAAGTGTCTTAAGTAGTTCCTCAAATGTACTTTTTATTTACATTTATTAAAGCTCTTGTGTAACTTTAAACTAGTAATAAGTAAGTAGTAACAAGTAAGTAGTAAGTAGTAAAAAGTAACTAGTAAGTAGTAACAAGTAACTAGGAACAAGTAACTAGTAACTAGAAAAAGTAACTAGTAACTAGTAAAATCTAACTAGTAATGTACTAAGCAGTACATTATAACTAGTCTACAGTTATTGTAAGTAAATAACCAGATCTCTGTAAAGACTACTTTCTTAAAACATCTATTCTTCCTCAGAAATCAGCATAACCCCTTTTTAAGAGGTATCAATATCGCTTATAGCAAAACTCGGCTATGAAAATGGATTTTGACTTGGTCATGGCTGCTGACAGTTTGCTGCTCCTCTCTTTTTTTTCAGCCGTTGTTATCATACTGCCAAATAAATGAGTTTCTGGCCACAACGGCAAAGGCCCAAATAGAAACCCGCTGGATGTCTAGCAGCCGCCGACGAAGAAGACTAAATCTTGGCCTTTATTGGTTTAATATTCGCCGGAGTTTGTTTCGCCAAGTCGGGTCGCCGTTCTCTATGTCATCAAAGATATACTACTTAGGGAATCCATTCATATTTATGTGTGTGCGCGGAAACATATATGAGAGAGTGTACATACTTATATACTTGTTAGGCGCTTGTTAGCCCAACTTTTTTTTTTGCGGTCCGCTTAAGTTTGGCTGATGTTTCGGGGGCCTGTTATCGCATTTATTATGCCAATTTCGACAGAGTTTCCCCGATATTTTTCTGTGTGTGTATAAGAAAGTTAAATTGCGTAGAAATTCAAGTCGCGTCGGGTAACCCTCTTTCTTACTTTCCTCCCCCCCTCCACAATATTGTCCCTTTCCATAGTTTATTTATTTTATGATGTGCATGTTGTTGATTTTTATTTTATTAGGCCTCCTTGTGTCATCGGTCCCTTTTCGGGCTTGGGCTTTTGGGTGCGGGATGTGCGGTTTGCTTATTCTAACCAAATTGTGGCCAATGAATTTTACTTTGGTTTGCCCTCCACCAAATTAGATTATTTTGTTCCATAATATTTGCCTTTAATTAATGGTGAAAAAAAAAACTTTTCAAAAGAATCGCTTGAAGAATATAAATGTGAATCAATAATTTGATTAATTGTAGATTTAGAACAACAAAATAAATTCTGGTATAAGTTATCGTGAAAAATAAGGATGTTTATAGAAGAATATCTTTGTATAATTATATCTTATTATTTAATATTACAGATACAAGCTGTTGTTTTGCGTTTAACTATTTCTTATTACCTTTTTTTATTCAACTATATAAATAAAATAAAATTATTACTTTCCCTTAACATTCGCAAGAGTATTTTATAGCCCAGCTCACTGTTTGCTTCCCAACCAAGAAAAATTTGTTAATTTTCTCAGCTATCCCTTAGTCCCCTCAAAGGATTTCGGGGATTTTCCATCTCCCCCCTTTTTTTATGGGTTTTAGACTTGGAAATTAATTCTGGTTTCGTTTTGCCTTGATTTTGTGATTCTTTATGGGCCACCACAGAACACGAAAAAGAACGAAATATGTTTTGGGTTTCGGCGTGTTTTATGTGCGAAATTAATTTGGCCAAGGATTTGCCTCTGGTTTAGTTGGGATCGCATAGAAAATGAGTCCCGGTTATGGGCGAGGAATTTTAATTTAGTTTAGCCCGCTTTACTTGGGGGTGCCATTGACTTTATTGCGGAGTTTTCAGATCCTCTGCGCCTTCAGTGTGTGGTCTTTGCTTCTTCAACTTTTTTTTTGTCTTGGTGTCATCTCATCAGCGTCGCATAATTAGCTTGATTTTTGCTATACCTCCGATGGAGGCAACTATGCATGTAATTTACCAGGGTAAGCAAATCAAGACCCTGCCGCCTGTGTATGCCCCTCGAACAAAAGCAATTAAGACGGTCTGTGATGAAGGCGGCTAATCAAACACGGAGGGACCGAGAGAGGATGCACGGGAAAAAATAAGTAGCTAAATTTAAGTATCTGGAAAATAACGAGTATTTATTGTAATTTATAGAACATTAATATTTTGGGTATTATGTCATAATTTTCGTACTTTTTTTTCCATTTAAGTTAATTCAAATGATTAACACTTATTCAATTGATATTAAAACATTATAAGTTTACTCTAATTCCCAACATGTTCTTGAGTTCAATTATTGAAAAACCTTTTTTGATTGTTGGATATGCTGGAAACTGATAAAGACGATCAGCAAAATCATCATCATCCATTTTCTTACTCTCTACTTGCAGCCTTTTTCTTACTGTGTAGAATATGAGAGACATGAGAAACGATTATTCGAAGTGTGCTTCTTTAGTGGAAAATTCTCTCGCCCTTCTGAGCCCTGGCCACATACACACAGACACACTCCCGGAAAATTTTGCAATGGGCACACGCAAAATCCTTAATTACATCCGTTTTCTGTCTGCGCGTGTATCCGGCGGAGGTCGAGGATTTCGCGGGGCTTACGGGTTTCCCCGGCGGTACGGGGTCACCCAATATGAACATAGACCATAGTTCCTCACTCACTCGTGGAAAAACCACAGGGAAAAACACGTGGCTAAGTGAACCGCAAGGCACTGGCAACTTCTGCAGTCACGTTGTGATGTGGGCTACTCCTCACCAGTCGTGTTCCCTCATCAGTGGAAAGAAGAGACCAGACCAGAACAGACCGTGAGCACCCTCTTCATCGGCACGAACAATTGCTTTCGGTTGTCAACCAGCTGTCCACAGTTTTTCCCCGCTTTTCTTCTTTTTTTTTCCGCATTTTTCGCACGTATTGTCTGAGTCTAAAACCGAAAGGACATCGGACATCGGGCAATCCCACCCTCTCTTTATTTGAGGCAACTCCCCCGTTTCTGTCACCTTACCTCCGGTCATCTGTTCCATTTCGTGTTTCCCATTTCCTAAGGGTGGATCTCTGTGGCAGGATTCCCTTTAGTCCCAAAAAATACTCCCCACTGACTTCATATGATTAAACTGCTTAATTTGCTTCGACTCGTCGTTATTGCTAAATTAGTTCGAACGCGAGAGCCGCTGAAGTTTTTGTGTCATTTCATAAACTCTTATCAGAAATCGATAGTTAATTGGATTTCAACATCAATTTAATGGGTTTCCTCGGAAAAGAGGGCTTGGGTCCCTAATGAAAAATAATGATAACGAAGTTCCTTTAATTACAAAATATAGTAGTTCGTGCCCTATCACGAAAATTTCCAAGAAATGTTGAGCTACATTTTGGTGGTTAAAAGTGTTCTATGGCCTTTATTTATTTGATGTATTTTGTAGTTTTTGGTACATTTCTTTAAAGTTAATTTTTGTTTAATTAAACCTATCAGGTACAAAATCCTTCGCAACTAAGTACTTTTTTTGCAATATAGCCAGATTACTTTAATCTATTTGAATTAATCCACTTTCAGAATAATTTAAAGCTAATTTTTGTAAATTGACTGTTGCGAGAATAAAAAACTTGAATTCAGAGCTGATTTAATAATTAATTATGCAAATTAAAACAAAAACACACGCGCAACAAACTTGAAACTCAAGGCTCAATTGGTCATAAATTTGCATGGAGTTTCAATTGATTAATTGCAAAACTAAAGTTTTTGTCAGCTGCACAAAAAGTGTCTTTTGTTTCAACCACATAGTAAAATTCATTTAAATCAGCGAAAATCATTAGTTCATTAATTTAATTAAGTCAAAGAAAAACTTCCGCTTAAAGGGGGAAAAAAATTAAAAACAAAAACATAACCGGGAAAACAAACAAAGGGAAACCACATAAATTAAGCGGCAACGCAACCCCAAATGAACCCGACGACCCCTTTTTGATATGATTTACAGACAGGCCCGAAAGGGCCAGACTAACCCACACTCCCAGAACCCTTTTAGAGAACTCCCAGCTCACAAAAGGAATTAGTTAGCTGGAGCCTAAAGCCTCTGGGCGGTCGTCAGGGGTTAAGGAGGGTCATTTAATGATTTCATAACGGATGCGGCCAACGAAGGGTCCCAATTTCAAAGTGACGAAACTGAAACGCTCTTGACAGCTGGATTAGGTATTTAATTTGAATTTAATGTTTTACAAGGAATTTCCAAGAACTATTCTACATGAAATCTATATTAAATTGGAACGAAATTATAAGCTTTATTTATATATCACCTTAAGAACCTTTAAATATATTTGATTTCCTAATATTAAATAGTTTATACAGTTTATTATTGATTTTCTATTTACATTTATTATTCCTTTATTTATTTATGCAACCAAACTACTTCATAATATTAAAATACCCCATGTAAGCGAAAATCTCTCTCTCTAATTAAGCTTCAATTCTAATTTTTGTTCCTAACTTTATTTGGTTTGGCGAACATTATCAAAATACCCAGACAACAACACTGATAATGATGTTAATTTTGCGCTATAGTCATTAACCGAATCATTATTACGGCGATGATTACGATGATGTTTTTGGCCAGAGGCCAAAGGCCCAAACAGGAAATTCCGATTTGTTTTTATTTGCCTCTCCTTACAGCCAGAATTTGAATTCTGAATTTATGAGAAGCTTTTTGGCTAGAGTTTCCCTTACTGTATCGAAAATATTTTTATACTTTCCTGGATATCGCGACTTACTTTGAGTGTTTTCCATGTACATTACTCATTTCGCAATTTCATATATAGTAAGTACGTATAGGCGGAGTGCAAATTGACACGCCAATTTAATTTAACGAGCTAGAAAATTTCCAAACAATAATTGTTTCTGTTGAATACAAATGTATTCCTAAATGCGTGAGAGGCTTCATTTCCAACCTTTTTTTTTAAATCGAGAATCTAATGAAATTTAAAAGTTGGATAAATCATGCAACTTTTTCCAAGCTTTTAATAGAACTTGTTTAGAGAGAGAGCGAGAAGCGGAGAGCTGGGGCATTAATGGGTTTTTATTGCGGCTGTGATAAGAATGAACTCGTCGTTGTGTTGTTGGTACTAATTTAAGCCGTAAATACATTCTCTTTTTTATGCTTCTTTTTAGATTAAAATATAAATAAGAAATTTTATTTATTATAATGAACTAATTTCAACATTTTTGTATATCTATCCTCAAGAACTAAGTCAATTTATCAACTTATCTTGGGCTTTAATTGAACTGATTTATCATCGGACTCTTTGCCTCATTTGAGCCTAACGTTCTTGGTAGCAAAACGAGTAAACAAAAATGAGCCTTTTATTTTTTATTTTTTTGTATGCTTTGTTTTTGTTGGTACAACTCGGAGACTGGCGATCAGTTAGCAGCCGTATGCTAATTTCCATCTCAGTCCGGATCGGGTCGGAGTCTGGTCCGGATCGTGTGACGACCGACAGACGCCAGTGAACGTTATCGCCCTTCACAGATTTGCGGTTCCCTCTCAGCCTCCGCCGAATACATATATATATATATATCCGTATCTGAATCTGCATCTGTGTGTTCGCTTCTGTATCTGTATCTCTCGGCAAACAAAGTTCATCGACATCATTTTGACGACACAACCAGTCGAGTGTGAGATTCGGGTTGGCGTTAAATTTTACACTTCATTCTTGGCGGGCCAAGAAAATCATTTTAGCATTTTAATGGTTCAAGTATCCCCTTTTTTTTACAGCTTATACTGCTGCTGCCGCTGCTGCCTGTGTTCCCTGAACTTTGGCAAACAAATCGTTTTGCCAAATGCATTCCCAGCATAATGCGATATATGCCGGCGGAATCCTACGGTGGTGGCAACAGCCAGGGAGTGTCCAACAACATCTTAAACCAAGTAGAACAAATATCATTTACAGTTTTTGACCCACTTTTATTTCAGCTCCTTTTTATGAACCGCCAACGGGCGATGACGACATCGTCAGGCAACGTATGCATTTCGATACCCTTATCTAGCTAGAGCATATTCTTTTGCAGATTATATATATCTTTGTCTCCTTTGACAAGTTTTTCAGGGGAATACCCCCCAGGAATAAAAACAAATAAAATAAAACAAAAGAACATCGATATGTAAATCGTTATTTTAACGTTGCGATATTTGTGCGATAATTCGGTGTTCTTTTGGATATATTGGAGTGTGTCGTAGAAGAACCTACGCTTAGTATAAACTATAATCAAAATATATATATGTCTGATATACATTCGTCCGTATACATCCCTAGCACAGGGCATAATAAAGTCGAACCTTTTTTTAGCCTTTTTCCCCCACTTGCTCTCGCCTATGAATATAATAGTAAAAGTGAATGCGATTTTTTCGCTCCTTCAGTCAGTCCCTCCTGTCCCGTCAGCAGCTCCTCCTCGTTTCATCCCAGCAATCTTTATGCATTTATGCTGAGGAGAAAAACAAGTCCTGGTGATGGGGAAACGTCGTTGCATCGCGGCTTACAACAGTTTTTGCTCGGTGTTGGATGTTGGCTCTGTTGGCTCTGTTGCCTGCTGACGACATTTGGTTGCGGGCTGTCGGCGTGGCTATTAAATTTCAATTATTGTTACATTTTTCACACACCGCACACCACGCAACAGCAGAGGCCGCGGAGGAAATGACAATGGGGAAACGGCCAACGAGAATGGGAAATGGAAATGGGGACTGAAAATGAAAACGAGAATGGAAAATGGAAAAATGGAGCAGGCGTTCGTTCGTTCGTTCGTTCGGTTGCTTTTATTGATGGTCCGTTGACAATCTCATTGCATTTAATTTCCCAGATTGAGATGCGCGAGAGAGATTGAGAAAAACCCCGGCACTTATCGGGCAGGTGCAACAATTGCTGGGGTCTAATTAACCACCCAAGTGAATCACAGTCTCGATGAGCAGGCGGCACACCTGCTCAATTAGCGGAGACAATTTCTGCACGCATCCATCAAGCTTGATTCCGGTTGTCCGGACATCCAAGGGAAAGGGTTTCCCCCATTAACCGATTAGGACTAGCAAGACTCGAAGCTCAAGCAACCCAAATGCTCATTGGCATTTTAATTGCAAAACTTTGCGGGCTACAAAAATAACCACAACTGCTCTAAGATAAAACAAAAAAACACTAGAGAAACCCGAACAAAGCTGACCAACGATTGCCATTCACTTTTAAACGGACTTCCGGCTTAAATTGTTTTGGTTAGAATTATTTAAAGAAAAGCAGCTAGACAAAAGCTTCTTTTATAGAGCAAAAAGGAGGTAAAAATATAATTCTTACTCTTTTTATTGAAGCAAGAGACTATTAGGAATAAATCGTTGGGCTTGTTTCTTTGTATATTATTTGTACACTCTCTCACTCTTAGCCTCTTAAAGAATATTAACAAGGTAAAAAAAACTATGGCTCTGTCTCTCTGGCTGTCAGTAAAATGTTTTGAAATATTTATAATTAAAATAATATAGTTTTGTTTGCATTCATATATTTATAGTAAAGATATTGATAATGCTTTCTTCTTAAACAAACAAATATATTTCTAGTTTATAATTTAAACTAGATCTTTTGTTCACCCCTTCTTAAAGTTTTACTATTTTGACCCAAACTGTTGGTATCATTTTTCGCAAGTTTTTTATTTTGTGATATATTTTTTTGTGGCAGCTCGATTGAGCGTAAAAAGGTGAAGTCAGCCAAAGGCGGATAGCGAAAAGCAGTTAGCCTATAAAACGTATACGATGGTATACTATGCACTTGCAGATATATGTGTATACACCCGATATGTGAGTACACACGAGCGTCGTCATAAAAGAAAAACGCTCGAGGAAGTCGAGCCGAACTTGCCCGCAAAACTTGCTGACATTTGGTTTGGCCCAGTTGACGCTGCAAGTTGTAGCTGCTGCAGTTGCAGTAGTTGCAGTTGCACTTGTATGTTAGTTGCTGTTGGCTGTTGGCGCGCTATGGCTCTTCTTTCTATATTTATGTAATTTATACCAGCGGCTGTCTCTCCTTCTTCATCCGAGTCTTGTTTTATGGCTGCAAGTCAAGGAATTTAGTTTGGTAAATGGTATTGCCAGGAGTGCACCATATGGTTTGTGGTGTTCCATCTAAAATAGGTTTATTCCACTGCGATTAAAGTTAAAGAATTTTAGGTAAAACTCCTTTATAGCTTTATTAAAGATAAATGTAATATATAATGCATTTATATTGCCGTTCTTTGCACAAGGAATTATACAGTTCATGTGGTTTTTAAATAAGCAAGCGAATAAAACTCCCTTGAACCAAATTGCGTTTATCACTCCGTCCTGTACTCGAATTCCAATTAAATAATCTTGCTTTCTCTGTTTAAAACACTTGCATTGAAAGCCAGGAAAAACTTAAATATTTACCAAAACGATTTATTCCTCAATGCAAATGCCGAGTGCTTACCTGCAAAGAAAAGAAAAATGCATTATAAAGCCAGTCGAGAAAAAGAGAGAGAGTTTAGAAATGCGGCTGCTGAAATGAAAACAAATGCAAAAGCCACAGCAGAAGAACCACTGAATGGTTGGCTAATTATGTATCCCAGAAATGCAAGAAAAACTTTTCTTGGTAAAGTAAGCAGACTCACACACTCAGTCATCTAATTAGGTTGAAAGAAGGACTCAAGGATTATACGGTTCCAGCGGAGTCCTCTGCTGCTGGTGCCGGCTTTTCGCTTATCGCGAAACATGTAATTTAACTAAATATGGATGCATGAATAAATTCAAAGGCAGCAAAAACCAAGATAATGTCGGCAAAGGAGCCGTGACTACGGCAAGTTGAAGAAGAAATTACACTAAAGACTATGTTCGGGGGGTTTTAAATGAAACAACAATCCCATATGTACATTCATTGACAATTTTCTTTATGAAAAATACAAAAAATATATTTCCAAGATCAATTATTATATTAAGGTATTCATTTAACTTCTATATTAAAGTTTTCAATATTCCTTGGCGCGTAAAATATTTAAAAGGCCAATTTAAAAATATATTTATATTTTTGTGAGCCTTTCTATCGGTTTATCGCATTTATCTGTGTAATATTAAGCGCTTTCATAATTCAAAAATTATTTACGAAACAAATTAAAGTCTAAAATACCTTCAGAAAGGGTATATATATAGCAACGCACAAAAAACGACGACACACCAGGAGATTATCGTACGCGAAACGACTGCAGGCGGGGATTAAGGAGAGAAAGGCCAAAGACTTGGCCAAACAAAGGCATATTTAAATGTTATTCTTGCCAAACATTTGCCGGAGCATTGAGGAACTTGCAACAGCAGCGGCAGCAACTCGCAACTCGCAACTTGCGTCTGGCAACTAGCAACTTGCTACTCCTTTTGGGCTGTTAATTTGCCAAACAATTGGCAGATAGCCAGGCCAGGCCGGGCCAGGCCTGTAACGCAGAGGCCAACGGAGATACCCCTTAAAGCGAAGCCCAAGAGCCAAGAGTCAAGGAAGCTAACAAGAAAATAACCCAAGCTAGACGGGCTGACGACGATGTTGCATTGCGAGCGAAGATCTCTTTCTTGTTGCAGTTGCATATTTTGGCGGTGCACGTTTTGCTTGTTGCTGCTGCTGCTGCTGTGGATGGTAGATGTGGATTCTGCTGCCGTTCCCGCACTGCAAATATGCCAAAAGCTAGTGGCCGCGAGGCGGAGAAGTTAAAGCTTCCCCCAGACACAATCATCCAGAGCCAAGGCTCATCCGGAGAGACTCCTCCGGCTCCCCTCCATCGTCCACGACCAGCACTACTCTTCCTTCATTTTACTTCGCTTCACTCCACCCTTTGGGCCATAAACGAGTTGCTCCCCAACTCTTGCGGAATAACAAACATTTCAAAAAGGCCCAGACCCCCGACTCCAAAAACTGCAAAACTTGATTTACAAAAACAAGCATCATGGGTAGCACAGGCAAACAACAATAAACTTTAAATGCTCTACGCTCGAAAGGACAAGGATCAGGTTTAGTATACGAATAAAACATGGTTGGTCATAAAATAAATTAGGGAAATAAATTAATTTAAAAAGCACGACCTTTAGGGGAACTCTTTGAGATTCTTCAACACCAAATGTTGAATACTAAAAGAGTCTTGGTGATTGGCTTGTATATTTAAACTTTAAACTATCGCAAAGAAATATTACAAATCAAATTTAAATCTAAAAACAAATCCAAACTAATATGTCCAGTCCAGCATACCCTTGCCTTGCAGTCACTACAGCATCACAAACAATCGACAACTTTGAAGCCGGCGCTCCGTAAAACTGGTTTCAATGGGCCCAGCTTGAAGAAAAAAAAGTGACGCCGCCTTAATCCGGCATTCTTTCGCCCAGTTCGTGATTAACTGTTGAGTGGCGGAGAACCAACAGTCGAAGGGGAAGTTGGAGGATCAGAGGAGCAGCAGTCAGAGCCAGAGATCGCCAGAGATTCGATGCATGTAACTCAATCGCTGGCTGAGATCATTAGGCTTTTATGCTGCGGTAGTTTGTTTTTTTTTTCGCAGCCAGTCTGGCTTGTCTGCTCTGCCTTTTCGGGCTGCTTAAAAGTCGATTTCAAGTTCAGACAATGGACAATGTGGAGAGTCGAGCCAAGCCAACTGATTGATGCCGCACGCTCATCGGTAGGAAATGCGGCGTTCTGGAACGTTTAAACAAAGGCCATGGCCCCAATCCTCCACAGCAAACTTGGCTAAGTAGTTTGCTGGCGTTTCAGTCATGAACATTTTTCGGGGTGGCCCCCCCATATACAAAAAAATTCCAAATTTTATTCCTTTGCCAAAAAAAAAAACTAATGACCACAATTTTCGGGGCGTTCGTTCTTCTTCACAGAAAGATTGATTTTTCGGCAGATATAGCAGACATACTACAGACAGTTGGGAATGAAATAATACCATTAAAAATATCTTTCACGAATAAATTTTAAAATATCTCCTAAAAGTGTGTTTAAATATTAAATAGAAAGCTTGTTTCTATACCTAACTTATAGATTTCAATTAATTAGAGCTCTCTGAATCTTAGAATTTTGCCCACCACTGTATATGTATATTTTCCAAGAGTAAAGATGAATGGCTGGATGTTCTTCTCTTGGTTGGGATGACTTTGGCTGGTTTGATTTGATTATTTGCTCGCCGACGGACAGCAGCCACGAAAATCAATTTGTGTTGCCTTCTTTTTTTGAATTTTGTGTACGTGACTTTCAACTGGAGATGGTATAATATGGACTAAACTAACGGAGGGGCTTCAGAGAAAGATAATTTTGCAGAGAGAAATAAACTTGCAGATAAAGAAACTTGCAATTCAATTAAATTTTTAAACTAAAGAGAGGAAATAAAAGGAATTATCCGAGAAGGAAAAGTTTAGCAAACTACAAACGTGACAAACTCACTAAAGATTATTACCAAATGATTAAGAAGAGTAAGCAATTGTTTAATACATCGAATTTTATCATACGATAAAATAGATATATTTAAATATTTTTTGTTTAAAAACATGTGTGTATATATATATATTTTCATATATATTTTTAAATATATATGTGGTTATTTTTCCCTTTTCCTGAACAAAGAACTCCAAGCCAAGCCAAGTTCATGACCGCATTAATCAATTGCATGAAAGCCCCGAGTACAGGAAGTTCAACAAACCGAACCACCTTTTTTTTTTGTTACAATCCCTCACTGTTTCCACAGCATATAAAATTACCATAAAATGTTAAACAAATTAAAGCAAGTCACAGAGTTAACCCAAAAACTCATTATATCATTGTCATATATGAGGTAAGTCAAATAAAAGATAAGGCAAAACGTTTTATTATTTTCAGTCGTTTTTTTAGTCAGCTGACCAGAAATCGGGCAAACATATATGGAAGGTGCCACCGAAAGATAAAGCTCTCGAAAACTGTTAAAGCCCATGTAAGGCCATCAAAGCGAGACAAGCGAAACAAAAACGGGAAAAAGAGTGATTTTTCCATTCGGTTAGATATACGAATACCGGGGGTCAACAGAGCGGGTCATTTTCGGTTTGGTAACTCTTGCATTTCATTTTCGTCATGTCATGATGCCCAAGAAAATGTTCATCAACCTCGGAACCATCTGAAATTGCTGTCTGCCTTCCTTTTTTTTATTTTGTTTAATCGTAATTATGTTTAATTATAATGATGCATACAAATTAATGACACTTCAATTAAGCGGCGAGCAACTACAAAAAAGAAAAACAGGAAGAACAACAACAATGGCCGTCAAAAAGCCATACATACATAAATAATTTCGGTAAAGAGGAAATTAACGGCAATAATAACAATAAAAGGAGCATCAAAACTGAATGAAATGATGCTGAATGGAGGATGTTAATCTACTCCTTGAGTCGCCAATAATTATACTCTTTTAAAATTCTTGAATTCAAGAATAAAATCAAATATTTAAGTAGAAAAAGAAGCCTGATATTAATTTAATAGATTAACGCATACTGTACTATTTAATTAGCAAAGAGTAATGTTATTATTTTATTATGATCATTCCACATGAATAAAATCAAACAATAAAAGAGATCTAGGGAGCTTTAAGGCTTGCCAGCTAAATGTATTTGAATGAAAGAAAATCTACTTAAAGTATATATATTATTTACATTAATTAAGAATAATGATAAAATAAAGAAACTTAAATATTTATATTCAACTTTATAGAATAGTATTCCCTTAACTGAAACACTCCCCAATCTCAAAAGAGAATTTTTAACTGTTTTTAATAAGCAAAAGAGCTGACAAAGTGACGGAAAGACAGCTTCTGAAAAGCCAACAATAATGCCACCAGGACACCAACAACGGCCACAGCAAAGAGGTTTATATAGTTTATATATATATATACATAAACATATATGTACATGCATAATAATGTATGGAAATGTATGTGTGTACGTCCACGGAGTTGACAACTCTTTTGACACTGCTGTGGGCGGGGGCGTGGCAGAATGTCACGAAAGTTGCGAAAAGTTTTTTTTGCCCAAGGGGTGTTTTAATTTTTTAACCCAGGCATGGAATATTCTCTTCCACCTTTCCATTTTTGTGAGTTATAATTTCGGTTTCCTCTCAGAATATGCCAACAAAATTTCTTAATAATTTACCTCTAAATATACATTTGATTCCTAAAAGAATAGAGTATTTCAAAAATGTCCCTTCAGAGAAACATTTTGGCTCCTTTTAACCTCTTTATGTATTATAATTTGTTCATAAAATGCAAGTCAAGTCTTGATGACGTTATCCTCTTTTGCGATTCGCATTTTTCCACTTCCTTGCATCTTTATGTTCATCGTCTTCCATCAGCGTTTATTAACGTTTATTATTATAAACGCCTTTTGCAAAATGTTCGTCCCGGATTGTCGCATTATTGTCAATAATGTTGTGGCCCGTTTCTGGGTCTCTCGATTCGCACAATATGCTGCAAGATATGTAGTCAAGCTACAAACTCCATGCTGATTTTTACAATCCTATCAATGTCTGCATTAAAGCGTAGTTAAATTGCATCAACCACCATCTCAGATGCAACAGAGAGGCGCGCCATTAGACGCGAAGCCTGAGACTCGTTGTTGGGACATAAAAAAGCTATTTTCTTTAACATTTACTCAATTTCCAGCAGAGTAGCAGGCAATTAATTGGTTTGTTAACGGATTTTCGATTTTTATGAGCCAATATCTGTTCAGTTGCAGGGCATAAGAATATTTCTTACACTCATACAAATCATTCAAGAGAAAAACCGGATTCCCATTATTTTAGTTAAATATACTTCCTGTCCTATTAAATAAGAAACACACATTTAAAATTATCTTAAAAAGGCAACACACCCATCAATCTTGACCGTCCACAGATTTTAATTGAAAATCACCTAATTTCCGAGTGAAAAACATCTGTTAAGCGACTGCCAATCACCGAGTGAAGCGTTTCCCTATTGCCTTTCCGCTGCCCCAAATTATATTCAATATTTCAACTATTTTTAACAGCACCCAGAGGAAAAAAGCTATTTGTCTTATTCATCACGGGCCCCCAAAAAAAAGCCCCCCAGAAGTTCGCACCTCCCAACCCGGCCAAATGGGCTCCTGAATACGTGAAGAAAACCGAACTGAGACGGAAAAATCCCAGCTCCTTAGAAGAGTCGAAACTGAAACTGCCGACGCTTTTCCGAAATGGGCATTTTTCAAGTTTATTACTCGGGCATTCATCAATTGCAACACGAATTGAAAATGCACTTCAAGTATTTTCAACCAAAAAATGCCACAACAATACAAGAGCAAAGGAAATAAAAAAGACTAAAATATTAACTTTGGCAAGTCGACTGATGAATACTCTAAGTTTACTAAGTTTAATGTAGCTTCCTAGATAATATACCTTTATAAAAACATGAAAGATCTTTATAAATATCTCTACACTTCAAGATTGAATTGAAGTGTAAAATCTTAGTTTATTAACGATTACATATAAAGGTAATAATATTTCCTCTACGTTACAAACACACGTGTTAAAAGCGTAATACCCTCCTGCAAGATATATTCCACAAATAAAACCCAACGAAATAGAAATCAAAGTTGAACAGCAAACAAAAGTGGAGGGAGGTGGCCGATTCAAGTGGTTTTTCAATAATATTGCAAATGGTAAGTGGGCGCTGTGCTCGGTGGGATGCGTTTATCGAAGCCTTCTGATTGTGAACGTAAAACTGAAAAACTACAGCAAAATAAATGTAAACAAACCGCACAAACCGAAAAAGGGGAATAAATACAACAAAAACTATAAAAAAAAACATACACACAAGGGAGCTGGCTAAGAACAATGTCATGCAATCAACTTTAGGCCAAGAGCAACCCAGCCAACAATAAAATTCAACCGACGAGCTGAAGAACCAACTGCAATCAGAAAACTATAGCCGTCGAAAGCAACAGGAGAAACAAAAACAATAATCAACATTTTCTTTCTGTTTTTTTTTTTTTTTTGTTTGTTAGTGCTTTTCCCTTGCAAGGTGAACACTTTTACAGTTTTACAGGTATCCCCACCCACCGTGTTTTTCCCATACATTTCATTTTCATAGTCATAGCTTCTTCTCCTCGGGTGCTCGCTCGGCAGGTGAGAGATTAATGCGTATTATCAGCTCGTTTCCTCCGCCCTCTCATACTGATTGTTCAAGGTAACCCAACGCTATGGCAATATGTCGATTGAATTTGAGCTTTTGTGGTTTCCAACAAACAAAATTGTTGCGAAAAAAAAAAAGTTTCTTCTGTGCTTTGTAGTTGTAGCTGGTCAGGGTTAAGTTGATTGCAAAAGCATTATTGTAACCGCCGGAACAAATAGTTGGGCTTGGAAAAATCTAAAAAAAATTTATGATCAGAGTCCATTAGCACATTGGCAGTAAAGTGAAACTTCTTTGTAATATTTACCAATAGTTTTGGGGGTGTACCATTCACAATGGAATAACTATTGCTCATGTCAGATATCTGATAAGATATTTGCTTTTATCAGCTTATGTGTGAGTTAAATCTGAAGTATTTTCCACTCCAGTTTAATCACTATTGTATTAATTGAATTTTGCTTAAAAATTCATTTTGTTCTTCAGATTGTAGTTAATAAATTAAAACATTATATAAGTCTTTTCGCTTCAGGTTCCTTTTATCCCATTTGTTTTGAAAAGTAAAGAGAATTAGCCAGTTTAATTACTATTATATTGATTGAATTAAGTTTAATTAAATTGGTTTATTTATATTTTTAAAATAATAAAATAAAGTGTCTAGTAGCAGCATTTTTGTTCTTTTCTAATTGAAAATGGAAAAAAACAACTAAATCGTCTGACTCTTTTGTGGGTTATTGGATATCGGATTTGGTACACACACACGAGCGCTTGCGGTGACTGAGTTAAATCCATAAATTTGCTGTCTTTGCAATTTATAACGCTCGTACTCGTACAACATCCCCATCTTTTGTTTCTTGTTTTTAGCTGGGTCAAGGTTGACAGAGCGCTGCGATATACTTTTTATTTATAAAAGCAGTAAGCCCCCGAAAAACCCCTCAGAAACAACAATAACAAAAAGAACAACAAGTAAAAGAACCAAAAATTTACAGAGCAGCAAATATTAACTATGACATTTATGACACACTTTTCTTCTGGCTTTCTTGCGAGACAACAACAACAACACTAACAACAGCAACAGCGTCAAAAAAGAAACAGTAGGAGACAACAAACAACAATTTATTGTCACGTGCCAAAAAGTACAAACACACCCATAGACACATGTAGAAATTTACAAAAAAAAAAAAAAAAAAAAAAAAAAATTCAGAAATTGTATAACTTTGGCAAACAAGAAAAGTAAGTGAAAAACGAGAGAGAGCGGAAAATGAACGGGGAAAACAGCTTAGACAACATCAACTTCTTGGCAACTCTGCTCGGGAGTTGCTCTCTCTTTCTACGCCGCATCTTAGTCTCTAGCTGTCTCTCTTTTTCTGCCATCAAGAAATGCCATAAATTTTGTGATTTCACATAAATTTTCGTCTCTGGACCCGCGTCGCCCTCCCGCATCTATACTTGGCATTGTTCATATTTGCATATGAAATCATGTGTTAAAATGCAGAAGCTTTTTGAATATATTTTTTTGCGTGCAGCAGCAACATTTCTTCGACACTGGAGAATCTTACAAATTCGAAGGGAATGGGGGACTTTGCTGTAGGTTCTGTAAGTAAACAAACGTATAAGCAGTTTTCCTTCTTCATATTTTCCAGCGTATTTTGTTAGCAAATGTCAACTCGGTTGACTGAGCAGTTTTGCATCGATAGTTTGCCTTGCTTTAAGACTTTTTTACAAAAACAAAAAGGCGGTTTTGATACAGAAAAAATAGTTCTCATCTTCAAAATATAAACAAAGATATTCAACACTCATTCGTTTTATGAAATACATTCTCAAATAAAATGAAAAAAATTCTACTATGGAATATGGAAATAACATCCTATAAACTTCTTCAAAATTTATATTTTTAAGTTATTTCAGATTTTCCTATTTTTAGTTCTTACAAATATTATTTATCATTTCTTTATGTTTACTAATCATTGAGTTATTATGAAGACTAAAATCGTTTGTATTTCAATATAATTTAAAATGAGCTTCAAAAGATACAGGCAGAAGAAAAGTAGCTTAACGTTCGCAATTGAACCGAAAGAAAAGCTAAATCTGCAATATCCGGCAAATTTGTATTACCATTTTCTTTTCCTATATTTTTTTTTGGGTGTCTACTCCAGGAACAAAAGACAAAAGCAATTTTTGCTGAGTCAAAGTGCAAAATAAAGAGTTCAGCTCGTTTCAATTGCTCAAATCTCAAGTCTGTTGTCTTCGTCGCCTGTTTCTTTTTTTTTCACATCTGCCAATAGTTTATCATGGGACTATAGTGATGTCTTTTAAGCTTTTTCTAGGTAAGGTCTATAATAGTATAATAATTTTTAAACATTGAACATAATATTATAATTTTTATTCATATTCAAGTTTATTTAAATATACTTGGAAATTATTATCATATTTTTAAGTACTTTTTAAATCAAAACTTTACGAATTAGAATTTAAAAATAAATATACTAAAGCTAGTCGTATATATTGCAAAAAATCTCTAGATGTTGCAAAAAATCTCTAGATGTTGCAAAAAATCTCTAGATGTTGCAAAAAATCTCTAGATGTTGCAAAAAATCTCTAGATGTTGGTTTTGAAAAAAATTGATATATGTTTTTGTTATCCCAATTCTTGCATTTCTTTGAAATTCGATCATCACTGGTCTCCTTTGTCGGCACTTTCTAAGAGAGCTAACTTAACTAGTTAGTTCCGTTTTTCTATTTTTCGTGTTTGAGCCTTTCTCAATTGTTTTTGTTTCCCTCTTTTTTTTTTGGCCGGCGACATCGCGGGAAATTTAAACCGAACCGAATAAACAAAGCCAGCGGGAGCGGGTGGTGGTGCCGCAGGAGACGAAGACGAAGCCGGGAGTCGCGTCAAACGCTTTTCCGCCTTCTCAGCTATGCGTGGCACGTTGCCTCGCGCTCAAATTGCTGAGAAAGGTGAGAAATTCGAGGGAACTCAACTCGAGATGCCACGAAGAAAAAGAAATCCGATGTTTCCCTCCTCCATTTGTGTGTCGTCATTTTCCGGCTAGGCTGCGGCTGCGGCTGATACGGAGATGTGAAAAACCCGGACGACTTGTGAAAGCCGCTTATTAGAAAGGCGGGAGGTGAAAGGTGAATAAGGGGGGGTGGTAGTTAGGCAGGTAGGTTAGGTAGGTAGGTTGGCGATGCTCTGATGGGATGTCTAAATGAATTGGCCGTGCCGAAACAAGTTAACTTAATGGCTGACTAGCTGCTTTGCATAAATATTCCCCAGAATTTCCAATTAAATTAGCAATTTCTTAACGGACGAAAGCGGTCGAAAAACGAAAATTTGCTATGCTCAAAGATCAAAGTTTATCCATCTATCGATTTGAGCTTAACTTGTATATTCTTATGGATAATATAAAATACAAAAATTCCACGAAATACATCTTAACTGTTTGCTGAGTTTTTATATTCTCTCTATAAGGCTCCAAGCTTCACATTTGTTGCCCAACTATGTTTTTAAGGTATTAAGCTTTTCAAATATAATGAAACCATTCAAACTCGCAATTGTGATTCCAATAAGCTAATTAAAATCACAGAACGAGCTAATTCTAAATGCAAATCAATCTTTCTGAAAATAAGAACATTTGTCGAAATCAAATAATAACAATAACAAACCGCCAAATCATCAATATTTTAATTTCCCCTAATAATAATACTTTAGAATTCTTTGAATTCATGAATTACTCCATCTGGAACATTAAAATGTTCTCTCTCGGCCTGTCTCTCTTGCTTTTTTTTTATTGTTAGTTAATATTTTAGGCCTGGTCATACTCACACACAGATATAAGGCAAACATTGCTGATTTATTCGCTATATTTGCCGCACCTTTTCCTTGCTTTTCTTTGTTTCAACTTGGACACGCGCCAAAATACTTTGCTCAAGGCAGCAAGCACACATTTTGAACGTCAGTCAGCAGTCATCCATCCAATCCCGCATTCTATATCCCCTGTATTTTTCTCAAGAGGGTTCACTTTCGCAATTCTTCAGGGGAGTTCTGGGAGTCACTCGATTGTAGAAAGGAAAACAACAACCAAGTATTCACTCCCGCTTCTACAAATTATTATTATAAGCCAAAGAATTAAAAATGCTGAAGACCGAAGACTGAAGAACCGGCATTATTCTTTATTCTTTCTTACTCGTCACGCTTTTGTGTGAGTCACCCTAATGGAAAGAAACGCATAAGTACGACATATCGTCAATTGTTTGCGGTTTTTTGTGATGAGTTTGCTAAAATAAAATGCTGACAAACAGGGCGCTACGAACAAAAGGAAATCGAAAATTGGGTTTCCGAATTTTAACGCGTAAATATTTGTGTTACAAATACTTTTGTTTTAACAGAAATCTAAGGCGGAATCTTTTTGGGGTTCAATTATAAATTTGTCACTCTCGTATCTGTGAAACTCATTTTATTTTACAATAGATTTATAGTCAATCACATTTGACCTAACGCCTAATAAACTATAATTATCCTTTTATAAATATTACCATGTTGCTAATATTTTTTTAAATGTCTAACAAGAGAAAATCATACAAAATACGCAATACATTCAGTACTAAAAAACATCTTATTCCACACAAAGAACGATGACTTTCTTAAATGGGAATTAACTGAAAATGCAATCTCTAACACGTGTGTCCAAAGCGAATCGAAATTGTGCCGAAAATAGCTTGGCAAAGTATGGGAAAAAATAAATATTTGGACGAATTACCTAAAAGATTATACTCCAAACATGAGATCATACGAAAAAAAGGAACTGGAGCTAATACAAAGCAATTTATATGTACACACAACAGACAAATGGAAATATTTGCCATATGCCAACAGAAGAACAATACTAATTGGGCTTGATGTGTGTGAGCGTAGAAATGAGCAGGAAAAAAAAAGAGAAATCAAATAAAAACACGAAAAATTCACACGCCTCCGCACAGAAGAATTTTTTTTCCAGGAGGAAAAAAAGACGAGCGACGGCAAAGAAAAAGCAACGTATGTTGCAAAAATGCTTTTTGGTTTTCTCTCCCAAAATCATTTCTGTTTACACTGTTCTCTCTCTCCCTTTCAGTTTCTTTCCCCCCCTTGAAGTGTAATTTGTTTCTGGTTTTAATTAGTGCTGAAATTTTGCAGGGGAATTTATGGCCCCAGAGAATATTTGAGCTTCGAGTGGGTGTGATTGGTATCACCTTCGGGCAGTTGTGTTTATTTACCTAAAAGCAAATCAATTATTTCGATTTGCTCTGCTGGTTATAATTTTGTTTCTATTCGGTGATGGGAAATCGAATTGAGAAACCAACTTTGGCCTCGCTCCACTCAGTGGTATTCCCCATTTCTTGAAAATTACCGTGCATTTCCAAGACTTTACTGACCTAAAGGCAAAGTTCTTAAAATACACGAATTAATAATTGAAACACATGTTAAAGGCACAGTTTATATGCTTTTAACATGTAGAATTTTATTGCTTTCGCTAATTTTACCTAGAGAGTTCTATAATTTAATGATCATTGAACCGAGGATAATAAATCAAGGTTTTAATATGATAAAAACAGGAACCACTCCTTTATAACAACTAGAAATTTATTGGTATAGGTTGACTCAACCGGAAGCTATACTTCAAGATAGCCAACTGATACTTTATTACGTTTTCAATAAGTTTTTACTCAGTTTTCCTTTCTTATAATAATCAATACAGTTTCTGAGCCGGAAGTTGCATAGAACTCCTCTTTTAAAAGAATGTATTTCTGTTAGCTTTTGTTATTATAACAGGAAGCTAATTTTAGATTGCGACTTTACGACTCATTTTTTACCAGCTTGTACTTGCGATTACTTTTAATCTTAATGGGTTTCTTATGAATAATTTGAAAAGTTCATAGGAAAAGAATACTTTGGTTAATTTTGTGTATATCACGAAATAGAAAATTTCTGGGAAGATTAAACATATTTCCCAAGAAAAAATAACTGGATTTTACTGTAATTTAAAAACTAACTTTTGTTATAAAATAAATTTCAATATTGTATCGTTACTGAAATATATTCTCATAAACAAATATATGTATATACTTGTATTATTCCTATCATTTAAACATTAGCTATTATAGCACAAGCTTAGCCAGACGATTACAATATTAGAACTAATGACGCATCTGCTAAAAATAATCTAGACTTAAAAAACTGGTTCACAGATGAAAAAATTACAATAAATAAAGAACCTTCCATATACCAAAAGTTGAACAGCCTTTGCGAAAGAGACAATCTCTCGAAATAAACCCATAACTTAAGTGAAATAAAAAATGAAAAGTGCTTACAAAAATTAACTTTTAATGGGCGAGAGGGCGAAACAGGGGAGAAGAACACTATGATCAGTCCCAGCAGACAAATAAAGCATAATTGGGATAGACAACAACAATAATAATCATTAGAAGGCAATAGAAGATGAGCGCGAAGATGAGGAGAACGAGAAGGAGGAGGGGGAGAAAGATCAAGACGCACAGAAGCGCAAAGAATAGAAAATCTAAAAGTAAACTATGTGCACAACTACCTGCACACCGCGTGCCAGAGCGAGATGAAGCTAACGAAACCGGTATCACACAACAAACGAAACCGAAAGAAAACGCGAAGAAGACTATAAGAAAATAATGTTAGGCACTAAAACAAAAACACACAAAAAAACGTAAATGAAAACAACAGCAACAACAGCTTGGCAATCGGAGGAGATAATGATTGACAAAGGCAAGAAATTGCAACAAAGCGAAAAAGAGAGTACGAGCGGCGAGCGAGAGCGAAAAGGAAAACGTGCACTGGCGACGAATCTGAGGCACAAAGGGGAAGCCGCGAACATGCAACAAGCTGCAACAACAAAGACCGCTGGCTCGGCTGGCTCGGCTGGCTCACTGCTTATTTTTGTCATTCGCCCCAACAATTTCAGATATTTTCGCACGAATTTCACCCACATTCGCGAGCCGCAAGCCCCGATTTATTTATAAACAAAAAACAACTGTGGCTTACCTGGTAACTGGAAAAGCCGATTCCGACTTCAACTGCTGATTAATTTGATGGAAAATCTCAATCTCATTTGGCTGTCGCTCTTGAGTTGTTGTATTTCGCGCGAAAGCAAGCAAAATAACAATATCAAATCACAAACACTTGCACGCACGCACGACACACACATACACACGCCCGCGACACGGACACGTTCACACACACTTTGACTGCATAGACATAAACACACGGAGAGCGAACACGGGAGAATGGGAGAACGGCAGAGAGAGAAAGAGAGAATGAATAAACACTTGTACTTGGATTTTTCTCTGGTTTTCAAATTTTATTCCACGGGTTATTTTGATTTATATTAATTTCGTGTGTGTTGTCTGCGGCCGAGAATAATAATAATCACGTTACTCAATTTGGTTAATGGAACTCCATTTTATTTTGTTATTGCGTTCGCTGTTTTGCAATCGCCTATTTAGCTGGAATTCATTTACAAACTGACTCGCCGCGGCAAAAACAGATGATTTTTCGGCTGGCAGAATCACGATAAAAACACATAAATGCGGCGAAGATGCGCTATGACGTCCACCGACAACCGATTTTTTTTTTCAAACTGAGCGTGTCTCATCACTCTGGCTGCTTAAATACTCGCGAGAAAACTCCCTATCAACAGACCACTGTTATACAGTGCGCACTCCAATAAAGCAACTACTGTTGTCTGTGGCTAATCTAGGACTTTGTTAGTTATATTTCTGTATACTTACCACAATCCGTCTTCTTCTCATAGTCATCATATAAATATGTATTCTAAAATGTTATCAATGAAAGAATATTACCCTTCAGTGAATACACTATCGAGCTGGCACTGTAGTCCAGGCATAATCGGCTGTTCTCTGTGAGAGAGCGCTAGTTGAGAGTTAACAGTGCTTTAACAGAGTGACTTGCCATTCACACAAAGCCATACGAAATTGTCGTGACGTCACAAATGGCAAATAAGATATAATGAGGCACAAAATAAATAATTAATATGAACAAATTTCACTTTAATGAGAAAATTTTAATTAAATCAGATGTATTTCTTGCATTTAAAGAAAATTGTATATATTTAAATGAATATTATTAATATAAAGAGGAAATAACATCTTATGTTATTACCACCTTACCGTATTTTCATTGCGCCACCTTCGTAGCACCCTGGCATCAGCTGTTTTTGTTGTTTGGCCCAAGAATGGATCTGACGCTGGACAAAAAACTGCAGGGATTTCAACTGGTGGCTCAAGAAAAGGTAAAATAAGATTCAAAATGTGTATTTGTAAACCAATCTATATATCTGCTTGCAGCTCCAAGCGATACTCTGCTCCATACCCGGAAAAAAGGAACTGATTTTGGAGCCAGCGTTGATCAAGCCGCTAGAACATGTTTGCACAGCCTCCTGGTTAAAGTAATTTATATTATAAATCTATTAATTGTTTAATTTATTGCAAATGCTGCATATTTCCCAGATTAAAAGGCATCCAGAGGATCTACAAGCATGATGCGGCGCAATCCTTACCGCGATCCGCGGATCAAGTTCATATTTACATGATCCGCGGTGTTTTCGACACATTTCAAACCTTACTCAGGCAATTGCACCCCGTGACTTTGGAGGAGATGCCGGACATCTCTCTGAAGATGTACCACATTGTGTGCGTGCCCAGTTGCTATTCCTACTTCCAGACCCTCCTGGAACAAGCCGGCCTTTGGGGACTGGTGCAACTGCATCACTTTAACTGGGATTTTATTTATTTTGACCAGGGTGTGCTTAGTCTGGAGCTGCCCAATGTGAGTGAATCTAAGGAGCCAACAGTAAATACCTAATAAAAGCCTCTCCTTCTTTATAGCTTTACGAGTGTGTCTACCTCCAGGGTAACAGTTCGCCTCTGCCTTCGGTGGCACAAAGCCTGCGATTGCTACAAATGATTTGCGGACAACCGTCGGTGATTCTTAGCTTCGGAACTCACTCATCTCAGCTGCTGCAGATGCTGCAGGCTCTGGGCAAGGTCCCTGAGCCCACGAATCCACCGGACTATGGCGGCTGGCTGATCATCGATCGGGACAAGGACTATCCTGCCAGCCTGCTCACCCCGGCCATTTATGCGGGTCTTCTCATGGAAGTTTTCCAGCAGCGTTCTGGCGAGATTCTTGTGGATAACTCGAAGAACAAGATAAGTAGTCAGCGTGTGGAGTTACTACAGGGTAAAACCACCAAGGGAGGCTTGGCCCAGGCCAGTAGCAAGCCCTGCTCCATTCGCCTGAACTCCGTCTCCGATGAAATCTACGGAGATAATCGCTATAAGCACTTTGCCCAGGTGAGCAGCTTGATTCGAGCGCAGGTCAAGGCACTGGGTTTGGAACTCCAGAAGCTCAGTGACATGCAACTAGAGGAGATGCACGACTATGTGGCCAGGAAGCTGCCCAAACTCACCGAACTTAAGGCAAAGGTCCTGCGGCATTTGAATGCCAGCGAGATTGTCATCAAAATGATGGGTAACTTTAGAAGATTGCAAGCCTTAGAGGAGGACATTCTAAATAATGTGTCCAGGAAGCGATTGCTGAGCGAAATCGACGAACTACTCACCACCGATGGCCAGCGCTTCAATACGCTTCGATTACTGTGCCTGCTGCATCATTGTGCCGGTGTAGCGCCCGAGGAGCTGCAGAGCTTTGCGAGAAACTATTGCAACCTTTTCGGCCACCAGGAGTTAAGTGTTTTCCAACAGTTGTCACAGGCGGGACTGTTGCCACAACTTGCGCCTGAGAAAAAGGCGCCAACGACGAAGTTGCTATCCAATCTTCCGTTGCCGAAATTTCAGCAAACCGAGTTCCAAGCGAATGCCAATCGTCTGAAGCTTCTTACCTCCTTTGGCGATGGTCCAGATGGCGGCGGATTATCCTCCTCCTCTAAAAACCAGGCGGGTGGCTTGCAATCCTGTCCCAGTTTTGTGTTCAATGGCACCTATATTCCATTGGTGGCGCAGCTCTGTTCTATTTTGCTAAAGACAAACAGTGCCGAGGAGTTGGCCTCGAAGCTGGCAATGATTGAGGGCTTGCATCTGCATCTGGAAAGTGGTAGGACTACGCCCAAAGCATATGCTAGCCAAATGAAGGCGAATGGCAGTGCAGATCAGGATGTATTCCCATTGCGTCTGAGGAATCTCTTCGTTTTTGTTGTTGGCGGAGCCAGTTATGCGGAGATCGCCGCCTGTGATTTTGTGGCGAAGCTGACGGGAGCCCAGATAACGGTGGCATCCGACTCTCTAATGGCGGGCAGTGATCTCATCTCTGCCGCTTTCAATCACTAATCATGACCAGAATCTGTGGAAAATACGCTTTATATATATTTTTTGATATAACAAAGTTGTAACAATTTGTATTAAATGTCCGAAAAAGGCAGTTTAACGCGTTTCACTGGCTCCTGTCATTCCTGGGACGCGGTAGAGCAGCTCTCCATCGTCATCGTAGTAGGCATCCTCCACCCGGTAAGTGGCTCCCGGACGCTGTAGCTTCCGCGGAATGACAATGCGGGTCTTGACCTGGGTAATCTCATACTTGCGCTGATCCGCAGCACTGATGACGATCTCGCTGCTGGCGAATTTTGGTGCGAAGCTTGGCAGGAAGCCGGTGCCACTGGGATTCTCGAGGGGCCGTTGAAGTGCTTCTTCATTGGACTCAACCAGTTGCATCTTCTTGAGGTCCTGCAGGCGCATCTTACGCTTGTTTCGGACTTTATCCAGCAGATAGGTCTCATCTTCAGCGGCTGCGGGTGGCGCCTCATAGCCAGACACGAGCTGTGGCGATGGCAGCAACTCTTGGCTTGCGTTGGAGGAGTTGCTTCCCAGCAGCTTCCTGAACTCGTTGGCCTGGGGAATGGGCAACTGTGGTCTTGTTGGCCAGTTCTGCGGCTTTAACTCCTTCAAGTCCTGTCGCCTTCGCTCAGCGAATTTCTGAAGATGCTGGAAGAGAGCAGGCGGCAGATTGAAGTCCCCATTAGCGCCCGCCTTCAGCTGCTGCCAGTTCCGGACAACGGTCTCGTCGTGGGAGCGAATCCTTTGCACACTCCTTGGACGCCACTTGGCGCGCAATATTTTCTGCACAATATCCGGAGTGGCGGGAAAACTCTCTGCCAGTCGCTCCACGTTCCACTCCTCCGGATCCCGCTCGTGCAGCAGACGAATCTGTTCCTTTTCCGCGTGCAGCAGGAGATTGGGTAACTTGGCGTCGCGGAAATACTTGTGTTTAATCATAAACTGACGGATGCGATCGCGATGCTGCTGCAGCTCCTGCTCATGCTGACGATGCGTCTTCTGGACGTCCATGAAGTCTGACTCCATGTCGGCATAATCCTCGTTGGCTTCACCAAACTGCGCCGGGTGCTGCTCCTGTAGCTGCTGGAGCTGGTAGCCCAGGCCGGGATTGGCGCGCCGGGGAGCTCGGGCCAAAAGGCAGGAGCGAGCCGTGTGCAGGCAGCGCTGAATTATGCGGCTGGTCATAACGACGTAATGATTATGGTTAATATTATTCTGTTTGTTTACATAAACAGCTGCAACAGCGGCATGCCTGCCTTAGAGGTGGCCAAAATTACACTTTTTAATCGCAATAATCGATGTTTAATGGTGTCATCAAAGCGTAACATAAAATGGTAAAATTTAACAACTGCGTGCATTCGAACATAGTTTAAGAATATTTAATTTTTTCTTAAGGAAAGAAAACTAAACAACTCCAATACATTTTTAGACTTTTGAAAACTTGATATCGTTACAATATTCGATATGTGCATAAGTGCCATCGCTATTATTTTTGCAAGCGCTGGCAACTCTGCCTACGTTTTGTTGTTTCTCATTCGCTGACCGGCATTAAACAATATAAAGTGTTTATATTGTTAAATATTCTATATCCCACACATAAATTACTGCTAAAATCATGGCCAGCAACGAGCCCGGCGGCGGTAACCTAATGGACGAGTTCGAGGAAGCCTTTCAGTCGTGCTTGCTGTCGTTGACCAAGCAGGAACCGAACTCCGGTACCAACAAGGAGGAAATCGAGCTGGAAGTGCAAAAGACCACCAATCGTTTCATCGACGTTGCCCGCCAAATGGAGGCCTTCTTCCTGCAGAAGCGCTTCCTGGTCTCCACGCTGAAGCCCTACATGCTGATCAAGGACGAAAACCAGGACCTCAGCATCGAAATTCAGCGCAAGGAGGCGCTGCTACAAAAACACTACAACCGCCTTGAGGAGTGGAAGGCCTGCCTCTCCGACATCCAGCAGGGCGTGCACAGTCGCCCCACTCCGCCAATTGGCGCTGGCATGCTGCAAGGCCCCGGCGGTGGAATGTCACCCATGGGTGGTGGACCGCCTAGGCCGGGAATGATGCCAGGCATGCCGCCCGGCGGAATGCCACCGGTTGGTGCCATGCAACCGAGTGCGCAGCACATGCTGCAGGCCCAGCAGATGCAGCAGCTCCGAATGATGGGCAAGCTGCCGCCCAAATAAAGAAGGATTTTGTAATGTTAGCTTGTAATTCTTTTTTAATTTAAACAAATTATATGTGTGTGTATCCTGTGAATATAAGTTGTTTTTGTGACTTTTATAGGTGGGATATATATCGGAGACCGGGACAAAAAAATTATTATTGAAATCACTTTCCTAGTTTACACTTTAATAAGTAAGAAAGTTACAGTCGAGTGTGCTCGACTGTTAGATACCCGGTACGAAAAGCTAAGTTAATTCTATTATTCCGGATTTGTATTCCAAAAATAAATGTATTAAATAAATATAATCTTTATAATTTATTTCTTTGTTCTTTCAAATTTTTAGAAAACCGCACGCAACCCTCCCTATTCGATATAAAATTACTTAATATCAAAAGTTACACTTTTACTTTAGTAATTTTTTTTCATGATTTGTAAGGGCGGAAGTGGGCGTGTCCATATTTTATTTTATAGGGTCGAGGATGCATGCTTTTTACGGACATTCTCGTTGACAAAACGCTACAATACCCTTGGACCTCACCCAGAGTATAAACACCAGATGATTCTTTTAAATCCCTTAACACCCCAGAGAATCCCCCGATATACACCTGTAAAATATAAATTCAATTAAGGATAAATTGTTACGCATTTATTTATAATATCTGTGCCATTTATTTATTGTTTGTTATCTTGTCGCGTGTTAATTTAATTTCGTGCGTCTCCTAGCCGGGTACGCGCTATGTATGGTATGCATATAGCCAAGATCTATATAGTGTATGTGTTTAAATCAGTATCTGCCTTTGTTAGCCTTTAACTTGTATCTAATGTAAGTCTACACATTAATTAGGACAGTTTCGAACTTAATAACTGAGAGAGTTGATGGAGAATACAATCTTATGCTCGGTGTTACGGGTAGAATGGTAATTGGTAATTAATTAGATAGGAAAAACCACAATTGTAACTTGTAAGTCCAAAAGGAAAGATCGACAAGGTCGACAAGAATTACCTACTATTAAAAATAAAGAGTAACCACCCTCTTCCCTTTCCCATTGGTTCGATTCGGTACTTAGTCGATCTCATATACCTTGTCCGGTTCGAAGCCCGGAGCAGGTCCGCCAGTTGGCGCCGGTCCAGCCGCTCCTGGCGGCATAATGCCACCACTGCCCTGATTGTAGCCAGCCGAGGAGGATTGCTGGTTGGCGTAGAGCAGCGGATTCATATACATTCCGCTGGGATGGCGGATGTTGTGGTGCAGCTCAAGGAGATCTTTGTACATGGTCGGATCGCCGTTGTTCATCTCATTGTACAGCTGCTGCAGATAAGTCGGCACCAGCTGGATCACCTGGTTCTGTGTAAGCTCCTGATGATCTTTCGATATCTTCATGTTTAGCAGTTGCAGCAATATGTCCGAGCGGAAGCCAAATATCTTGTTGGAGGTAACGCTGCCGGAGGCGTTGCCAAACTGTCCCATCACCTGGTTGCCAAAGGCATTTCTATCATAGCTCATGTACTGTGACGCCTGCACGGTGCGCGTCTTCTCCGCCTCGTATTCGGCCCAGGCCGACTTGCGCTCCTCCTCCGATAGATTCTCATGCTCCTCCTGCTCCAGCAGGGAGTCGTGCTCGTGATACTTGAAAATCAACTTGTCGTGCTCGGTGAGCATCTCGGCGAACAGCCGATCTTTGGGCAGAATGGGCATCTCGCGCTCAGCGCTCGGTTTCAGCTCGTACGAGTAAAGCTCCATCAGGTCGGTCTGGTTGTAGTGTCGGGATATCTGCTGCTCATCGATCACCCGCTTGGCGGTGGCCTGCTTGGCCACCTGCCGTTCGTACACCTTCTGCTCCATGGTGCCCATGGCTATCAGACGGTATATATAGCAAGGCTTGATCTGGCCAAAGCGATACACACGGAATATGCTTTGGGTGTCGTGCGAGGGATTCCAGGAGACATCGAAGATGACCACGCGATTGGCGGCCACCAGATTGATGCCCAGGCCGCCGGCCCGTGTCGAGATGAGGAATAGGCGTGCCCGCAAATTGGTTATGTTGTTGAACTGCTTGCACATGGCCTCGCGCTGCTCAACGCTACAGCTGCCGTCCAGGCGAAAGTAATCCTTCCCGTTCGCCCAACAGCCCTTGAAGTCACCAACGTCACCTGCATAACATAATATTATAATAAGTAATAATAAGTGTAAACTGGTCTAACGCACCTTCAAAATCGTAGTTCTTCGTGTTGCTGTCTACCAGCGAGAGAAAGTGCTCAATAACATCCAAGGACTGCAAGGATTGGGAGAAGACCAGCAACTTGTCGCCAATGGCCTCGCACTCCTGCAGCAGTCGCAGTAGAATTAAAAGTTTGGGGGAATGGTGGACGTTGTTCAGCTCACGCTCCTCCACGAACGGCTTCCACCACTCGGAGGGGTCATCCTTCTGTACAGGGGCACCGCTCAGCAACTGCGAATCGGAATCGCTGTCGTTGTTGCCAGCATTGCCAGCCGCGTTGTTGTTACCATTGCGAGTCTTTCGCTTTTTCGCCTTGCCAGCGCTCGCTGCCAGTCCCGACATGCTAGCGTCCGACTTGAAGGAGTCACAGCTGTCCGAGGAGTTGGAGACGGCCTCCTCTTCATCGGACTCGTCGCATATAAAGCCCTCAATGTCCGAATCATCGTTGCTGAGCAGGCGCTTGGCGATCACATTGTCGCTATTTACCCGCAGGTTCATCGGGTGCGTCCAGATGCGTCGCAGATCCTGAAAGTCCTGGAATAGGCGTGCTCCCTTGCCACAGATATCGGAGCTGCTCTGCTCGCGGTGCGTGGTCATATAGTAACCATAAAGCTGTTGCTGCAGCTCCGACAGGGTCGTGTACACCACATACTCGTGCTTGGGCGGCAAATACGGGGCCAGAACGGAGTAATCTCGTCGCTGGATGCAGCCCTCGAGCAGCTTGTGCAGGATGTGGGAGCGGTGCTTCATCAGGCGCAGATCACGGTCCGTAGAGTCCGTGTACTGGCCATTGCTGATGGGGTTTACGAAGCGATTCATGTACTCCTTGTAAGTGCCGAGCAGATTCGGTTTCACAAACTGAATCATGCAGTAATCTAGGCGATAAAAAGAGCACATTATTATTTGCATAAAACCTATTAAAGAAAATAAAAACGTACATTCTCTGAGATTATTTTGTAGCGGAGTGCCGGTGAGGACGACCCTACGCTTGGTGCGCATCCTTGTGACCGCCTTGCTAATGGACGTCTTCTCGTTCTTGAGTAGATGCCCCTCGTCACAGACGACCAGATCCGGTCCCGGGTCGGCCAGGGCCTGTTGCAGCTGCTCGCGCTGCTTCTTGCGTAGTCCTTTGGCCTTTTCGTTGGACAGGATGCGGTACATGTCGTAGCCAAGGATGCATACGCCGCCCTCATTAAACCATTCGTTGAGCTTGAAGATGCGCGTCGGCTTGTCCTTGTAGCGCGATATGTCGTACACCTCGATGTCCTTGCGATTGGCGAACTTCATCCACTGTTGGAACTCGCGCGCCCAATTATTCACCGTACTCAGAGGCGAAATAACAAGAACGCGCTCGACACCCGTACGACTTGTGTTGACCAGCAGCGTGTGCGATAAGGTTACCACCTGTAAGGTCTTGCCCAGACCCATACAATGGGCCAGAATGCAGCCAGAGCCGGGCTTTTCTTCCGCGTCTTTTAGTGTCTCAAAGCAGGCATCCCACATGAACTTGACGCCGGCCATTTGATGGGGCTTTAGCTTCTTCACCAGCCCCTTATCCACCTGCAGAAGAGCCTTTTTCGACTCCTCATCGAAGTCGAGGATCAGTTCATTGATCTCCACGCTCTCTGATTTCTCGAAGATGCGATTGTACAGCTTCTGGCGCTCCTCAATGCGCCGCTTTCTGTCGTCCTCCTCTTTGGCCGCCTCCTTGGTGGTCACATCCAGATCCTTCGTCTTGATGATCTTGCGGATGTGCTTGCGCTTGTTCTTCTGCTTTTCGTCGTCGCCATCGTCACTATCCCCGCTGGAGTTCTTCTTTATGCGCTTGCGCTTCTTCTTTGACGTTTTCTCGTTCGGTTCAAAGTCGGAGGAGCCCTTGTCGGAGTCGCTCTTAGCCTTGCGCCGCTTGCGCTGCGGTAACACCTCGCTTTCGCTGCTGTTTACCTCCGCCTCCTCCTCCGCTTCTACATCGGACTTTATATCCTCCTCCTCCTCCTCCTCGGACTCTATTTGTTCTATTAGTGCCTCAAAGTCCGAGTCCGGTTCGCTTTCGCTTTTGGATCGACGCTGCCGGCTCTTCTTGGAGGTGGTGGCCGCCTCCTCGGAATCTGTGCTCATTTTTGTGGTTTCCTGGGCGGGTTTTGGCTTGTTTGGCAAGGCGACACGCTTCAAGCGCACCAAACAGCGCTTGGTCCTAGGCGGTGTGACAGCTCGCAAGGAGCTGGCTTTCGAGGACTTTCCGTTGAGTGGGTTTTCCCTGGCGGCACTTAAGGATACTTGGTTAATCACAGACTCACTCCCGGCGATTAGTGCAGGAGTGGCGGAGCGCGACGATCTGCGGGATGTTTCGCTGTTTGCAGACTCCGCGCGGGTAGAACGTTTACTATTACCGTTCCTCAGTGGTTTCTTCGGCTGCTGCTTTTCTTTCCTTCTTTTGAGCAGCGGATTGGCAACCAATTCAGGCACGTCCTCCTCGTCCTCGCTAGTTAAGATTCTAGGCCTCGGTGCTGGCGGGGAGCTCGCTTTTGAGGACTTATCGGATTCTGTTCGCTTGGAGTTTGCTGTGTTAACTTCTTTGACGTTTAACGGCTTGGCTGTCCTTGTTTCGTCTTTTTTAGCTACCGTATTTTTCAACAAATATTCTACTTCCTCGTCACTGCTGCTTAGCTCGATAATTGAAGCGTTTTTGTTGCGGCTTCTGCGCTGTGGCAAACTGGAACGCAGCTCCTGCGGCTCTTTCTCCTTTTGCCCAATCCGGTAAGACTGCTTCAGGGGACTGGCCAGCAGCTGTTCCAGTGGCCGAATGCGAAATTGGCTCGTGTTGGTGGACTCCTGCTCCACCAGCGACACCTCCTCCTCTTTGTTGTTACTCCTCCTCTTTGTCTTGGGACTGGCCAACAGCTGAGACAGCGGAACAATACGAATCTTGGGTGCTGACTTCTGATCAGCGTCTTCTACGGAACTAGCAGTGGTCGCGGCTACTGCTGGACCGGTAGTGAAGCTCGAGCTGCTGCTGCTACTAATGATTCTATGCCGTTTGACATTATTTCTAGTGACCCGGGGCTTTGATTTTCGCTTTGCCTTGACACTGGAATCAGAGTTTGATTCCGATTCGGACGTAGAATTGTCTGTGGTCAGCGGGGTGGTTGCGGCATCTGTGTCACGGGCGTCGGTCGTTTTCTTTCCCATAGGTTACCGGCTGATTCGACCGCTTGGGACGTCAATGGATCTGCAAGAAATGCGGTTGATAGCGTTACTTTTTCTATTCCCCACAACAAAAAACTAATGTTTTTTCTTAGGCATTTGCCGCGCGTTCTACGCTTCGCTTCTTATTCTTCTTCTCCTCTTACTCTCTTCTTCTTTTCTCTTTCTTTTTTTTTGCAATCTGCGTCTGTCTCTTTTTGTGGCGTCGGCACTACATGAACATTTATTATTTATTCGGCAATCTATTTGTTGGAACCGTCAAATAACGCTTTTTGATCAATCTTTCGCGGCTTATATACCTGTTAGTGTATGCGTATGGAATCCATAACGCACAGGGGCTTAGATCAGCTCCTTCTCTCGATTTGTTAATTGTTAATTTCACAGCGGAAAAATTGTTGCAAGCCAGCGAAAAGCCGCTGCTACAAATTTCTGGGTATACACAGGGAATCTCGGTGTGGCTGCGACTCGGGGTGAGTGCCACTTCGGTCGCAATCTTCGGCGCTCGGTTGTGATTCGAGTCACGGTTTACTTATCGTTATTTCTATTGTGTTAATTATTTTGCAGAATTTTACTTGCCATTTTAGTATCACAAAATGCTATTAGATAAAATGTCAGTGCAATCTAATATTAAAATTGTAATCTATGTGACCAATGTTTAGGAATAATTTATATCTTAAAAATCGTTCACGGCTTAGAAATATTGTGTTGTCCCTAAAGTTTTTTCTTTTGTTATATTTTCTATTATATGAATTTAAATAAAATAAAAATATGTAAATAAGGCGAGCGGATGGCCTAATGCTTTACAACTGGCAATTGATCTTATGTTCCTTTAAGTAAGTACTATCCATATAAATATTACTGTAAAATTCCTTTAAAATAAAAACCTTCACAATTCTTTATACGCACGCTTAATTTGCTTTTTGCTCACTTAAAAAATATACAATGTATCGATGTATTAAATTATCGATGTTTTTAAAGCAACAACATGTTGCCCAAAATGTTCCAGTCCAAAATTTCACTTTGAGAGTTCTTTTTAAATCTTTTTTAAAACAAAAACTGTAGTCTTATTTGTGTAAGTAAAATTGAAATATATGTATATTTAATTCGTATGTAGTGAGAACAACAGCAAGAACAATTAATTCCCATATAATATATAAAGTAAACAATTCAAAAACTAATTTATATTTTTAAGAAGAACCTAATCCCTAAATTCGTTCTATTTTTTCAACGAAATTTACTAAAACTCTAACGGATGAAGCTCAAAAGGGAATGCAATAAGTATTGGAAATACTCTAATTGAGCAAAATTGGAAACGATAAGAAAAGAGTCAGAAATTCACTATCGTCTCATCACTAGCTAGTTGCCAAAAAACAAAATTTTTTTGACATTTGCACAAATGTCATAACAGTTCAAATAGACTCATGGCAGCGGTTTTGCGTCACCAACATTATTAACCCCTAAAATAGAGAAAAAACTATTATTTAAATTGCGTAAATCGCGAAAACCACTTCGGCGACATCGGGTCACCACTAATATACAGCGGCGGCCTGCCAACGCATTCCGAAATGAACGCGTCGCGCGAAGAATGCTCAAAAAATCGTAGAGAAAACATGCTGCGAAGCAATAAAAAAGAAGAAAACAACCAAAATGCCATGATTGATATAACGAGGCAGCGGCGTAAGAGACAAATTGTAAATTAGTGTAGAGAAAAAATCGCGGCGCTGTTCGGGAAAAAATCTGCTGACGAACTGGTGGCGATGAGCAGCAATTTAAACATAAACACCATGGCTAGGCCAAGTCCAAAGCCAAATCCAATCCCAAATCCGAATGCGAGTCGAAGTGCGGACTCCGAGGAGGAGGAGGAGATGGACGGCCGGATGAGCGACAGCAGGAGTAGCAGCAGTTCTGGTAGCAGTCAGCGGAGTCGTGTCTCGAGCAGCAGCAGCTCCTCATCGAGCGGTGGTTCGCTGGAGGAGGATCCGGACGAGGACGAGGACCTCTCTGACTCCGGCTCAGAGTCGGAGGATGACACCACCACTTGCCAGTCGGATGAGCTGGAGCTGGCGCAGCTCAGCGGCAGGGACATCTTCCGACTGCCTCGGGGCTTGTGTGAGAACTCGGCCATATTTCACGAGTTCTTCTCCATGGAGACTTGGCAGATGTTGCCCCACCACGTCCAGGCCCGGCTGCAGCCGCTGCTGCCGGACTTCTCCAGCTTGGTCTCCGGACAGGCTCAGGCAGGCGCCGAACAGCAGCGCACCTTGGTGCAGCTCTTCAACGGCGGCCTTCAGCGCTTCGGGCAATCCCCGCTGCTCCAGCTGCAGCGTCAGCTGGAGGAGGGCAACCTGCGGCCGGATGTCCTACAACTTCGCCGGAGTATCCAGCACTCAAGCCGAAGGGAATTCCGTTTTCAGCAGGCGGAACGTCTCAGCCAGCTGGCCAAGGAGCTCTTTCTCTCACGGGAGCAACTGCTGCAGCATGCTTACACCTCAGCCCCGCCCGCCGAAGGAGCTTTTGGTAAATCCTTGCCAAGGCCACGGCCCCGCAAACGAAAGCCGCCAACGCTCTCAATGGAGAACCGATTCTGCTTGCAACGAGCCAAGAAACGCTACGCCCAGGAGCTGGTGGAACTTTTGGGTGAATGTGAGCTGAAGGTTGGCGACATCAGTGCCGAGGAGGAGGAGGAGGATCAGGAGTGTAGTCAGCTGTTGCAGCGGCTGGCCAAAACGCCGCTAGAGTTTAAACCGGAGGAGCCACGAGCTCCGGAGCCGGCGGGACCAGGGCGACCCTCGAATGCGGTGGACAAGAAATGCATTTACAATACCTTCTTTAAGCGGCGGCCGGGCGTGGAGGATGAGCAGGTGGTGCGCTTCATGCAGGAGGCGAGGATACCGCAGTTGAATGACAAGAATTTCCGAAAGTATTTGAGGGATTACAAGCGCCGGAAGGTGGAACAGCCGGACAGTCCCGAGTTCGACACCTCGGAGGTGCGCCTGCGCGACATCTGCACTCGGGCCCAATTCGTTGGTAGCTTCAAGCCAGGCCGGAAACCGAAAGCGCTGATGGCTCGCCTTAATCCCGATCCACCTGCCTTGGTGCCCATTGGTGGTGGCGGAGGGACGACAAACAAGAGCGAGTTTGCGGAAGAGGCAGAACCTATGCTGCTGGATGAACCGCAACAGTTGTACGGTCGTCGGGCGCCAGAGGATCTGCCCAGCCCAAGGGAACCGAAGAGCATGCCAAAGAAAATAACAGCCGTATCAATAGCAGCCGCAGCACCACCACCCCCAGTTGTTCTTCCTTCCCAGCCCGTGCCCAAGCTGGAGCCATTGAATGGACCGATGGCTACCACCAGTCCGAGTCCCACGCCGAATCATAATCTCGCCAGCACTCCGCCTACGGCTGTACCGACTGCCTCTCCAACGCTGACTGCTGCTGGTCACATCACCGGCAGTCCCACTAGGGAAGTGCTTATTCGACCGCCGGCATCACCCCGTCCTGCATCCTTCTTCTCGCTGCTGCGGGATCTGTTTGTGTCCACGCCGCAGCACCGACTCACTTACGGTGAACTACAAATCCTGCTGACCAGCTGGCGGGAACTGCACTCGGACTCGGTCATACCCACGGGGGATTGGAAACAACGATCCGCGCCGGATTGGTCAAAGCTGCTTGAATCCGCTGTGAACTTCTTGGCCGGGGACTACGGCTCCCTGCCGCCTGAGTATGTTCCCTACATCGAGCACAAGACGCAGCTGGGGATCTACCAATGGATAGGCGCTGGCCGAGACTCGGACACCCGACTCCTGGGTCTGTGCCACAGCTGGCTGAGAAGTCAACGGGAGGAGCAACAATCGCAACTTAGTCCTGTGCTATCGAATGCAGCTTACCTGAATCTGGATGCAACGCCAACGCCGCCGGCCAGATGTCCCACCACCTGGACGGTGCGAACGGCCAGCCAAGCGGAGATGCTTGAGTTCCAGCGACAGGAACGGATACGGTTCGAGTATCCTCACCGACCGTTCACCTACCGACTCAACGGATACGAGAGTGTGGTGGGCCCGGTCAAAGGTATCTACACCCAAAGTTTGCCACTGAACAAGGCCAGAGGTCATGCCGTGATGGTCGATGACAGACCGCCGTTCGTGACGATCCTTACGCTGGTGCGCGATGCCACCGCCCGCCTGCCGAATGGCGAGGGTACCCGCTCCGAGATCTCCGAGCTGCTCAAGTGCTCCCAGTATGTGAGTCAACAGGCGGCCGATAATGTGCTCCAGACCATTGTGAGTGGTGCCTTGGATCGCATGCACGGCGGTCAGGATCCGTGCGTAAAGTATGATGCCAGGCGAAAGATCTGGATCTATTTGCATCGCAATCGCAGCGAGGCGGAGTTCGAGAAGATGCATCGACAGAATCAATCCCTGGTGAAGCAGAAGCAACAGCAGCGGAAGCAGTTGGCCAGACCCAAGAATGGCGAGGGCAGTGAAGAATCTGGTGTGGTCCTAGAAGCGCATCAACAGCCGGAGCAGATGCCTGCTTTGGTGCCCGCAGTGGTGTCCAGTCCACTTCCACTCTCAGTACAAGTGCCGACGGTTCCTGCGCTGCAGGTGAAGAAACCATTGGCGGTTGTCAAGTGTCCGCCAGTGCCGCCTCTCAAGTATCACATACCGCCCGGCACTGTCAGTGTGGGAACAATAGTATCAGCCTCCTCCTCCTCCGCCGCTACCGTTTCCTCCCCTCTCAATCCGAATCAGAGTTCCCTACAGCAGGTACAGAAATCTCTGCTTAAGCCGGTGGCCATACCCATTCCTGCTCCAACGACCGTACAACGACCGCTGGCCACTGCCAAGGCTGGCAATTTTGCGATCTCTAAGATCAGTCCCACGCGCAACACTACGCCCATACTGGTGTCCACGCCGAGTGGCTTGCAAACGGTGCATTTGGCCACGACACCGAATCAATCACTGGTCACCACTCCGCCCTCGGTGGTGGCCAAGAAGCTGACCATCAAGAAGCCCGTAAATAATAAGATGGGTAACTTTATCATACCCATAGAGCAGCAGCAACAGGGCGGGCAGATGCAGCTGGTGACCCAAGTTAAACCCAAGGCTCTCACCATTACGCCGCGTCCTCAGATGCCCAAGAACATCATACGTCTGATGCCCGCCGCAGGGGGCACGACCTTAGCTGGAAATCCAACGGTGACCAAGCAACCACCATCCTCTGTGCAAATCCTTGGACCCCGTGTGGTGCCCCAATCCCAGACCGTGCGACCAGTTCAACAGAAGATCGGAGCCGTTTCAATTGTGGCTAGCAAACCGGTGACAAGTATTTCCGCCACTGAAACGGGAAATCCTGTCCCCATCACAACGACCAGTTCCCCCGGAACCATTGTGAAAATGTCGCCCCAGGCCTTCGCCAGTCTCCAGCAGCAACAGCTGAAGCAGGTGAAAGTGAACAGCAGTGTCAGTCCAGCCCAGAGCTCGCCGCAGCAAAGGATCATTGTGGGTAAGTGTCGAGGTCATCAGAAATTCCATTATTCCATGATTACTAATCAATATTCCCTGACAGGCAACACGGCCATTTCATCGAACAAGAAAATCGTATTCCAGGCGCTCACAAAATCGGCTCCTAAAATACTCACCACCACATCGCCCGGTCCAGGCAAGACAGCGACGAGCAGCTTGTCGCCGCAAAACCAACAGAGAATTGTCCTGCAGAATTTCAAGCAGCAGGCCAGCAACCAGAGTGGAGCAGGTACACGCGTAATACGAGCCACACCAGCGTCAGCAGGGAATGCCACTCAGGGAACTCAGGGTCATATCATCACCCTAGATAGCCTATTGCAAAAGCAACCTGCTGGCGGAGCAGGAGGCAAGCTGCTCACCACGACTGGCAACAATATAATTCATCTGGCCACTTCCTCTGCGGGTAATGTGATTACCCTGAACCCCAACCAAACGACAAAGCAGTTGCCCACAATGGCACGTATTGTAAATGCTACCAGTACGACGACGGTTGGTGGAGCAGGACCTGGTGGAGCCACCACCACCATAATGCCCAAGATCATTGGCAAGACGACGGTGTTGCCGGGTAAACCTTTACTGCTGCAAGCCAAGCAGCTAAAGCAGCTGGGCGGCGGCAACTGTGTCGGCATCACCCAGTCCACAACTGCGGCCACCACAACGGTGTCTTCGGCAGGAGTTGCTTCCGGTACAGTGGTCTCCTCTGGTGGGGGAGTGACACCAAATGCTGTGCGAACAACTCAGAACATTGTGATTGGCGGACAGACGGTGAAGCTACAGGGAGCGGTGAGTAATCCAAAGAATTTCAATATGTTCATATATATATCGAACATTTAAAGCAGACGAAAAAGAATGTAATTAATTATTATTATTATCCAATGCTTATCTTTCAGATTCCCGCTCGAGCTGCCGGATCTTCACCCATGCAGACCGTTATTATGGGCAATCAACTGCTCCGCCTGGCCACCAGCAGCAGCAACAGCGTGACCACTTCCTCTGGCAGCGGCATAACAACGGCGCCCAAAACTCTGCTAATTGGAGCTGGCGACACACAAACCCTGCGACTGGCCAAAAATGTACTGGTGGCCAACAAGCAGATAACCAGTACCGCCACCACAACAGCATCTCCAGCGGCAACGACGGCGACGGCGGGGAATAATCTTGTGTTCGCCGTGCAAGGCAATGGCGGGCAGCTGTACTTTTCACCGGGCCTGCAGGGCCTTAACCTGAAGCCACTGTCCAGTTTAAAGGTGATACCAATGGCAACGGCGGCCGGAGCAGCGTCCGGTGGCAAAATCTCTGTTACGACGGTGGCCGGTGGAGGAGGCGGTGGAGAGACTGGTGGAAAAGCGCTAGCCACCAAACTGATACCGGCCACGGTACTCAAGACGGCCACTGGGAGTGGCAACTAAGTAAGAGGAGGAGAGGAGGCTTTGGAGCGGGAGTTGAGAGGCTTGTTCAACCACGTTGTTTACCCTGCCTACCTTCGGTTATATTTTTTTAATAATTTTGATTTTAAAACTAATTTGTAATTTGATTTATTTAGGCGAAAAGTTTGCAACCAGAATGATGGACGTTATGTTAAAGTAGAAGGAGAGAGTCCTCCCAATCCATCAACACAGTTTATAAAATAATTATATTACGCATAGAGAGAGACACACCCAATAAAACTCAGATGAAATTAGCGACGAGGTCTTGCGCCACAAATCGGTTGCTTCATTTTCAGATATAGTTTTATACTTAACCTAGGCTTAAAAGTTGCATGATTTAATGCTAAATGGGAGGCTGACATTGAAATGATACTAAGGAACATACATTTTAATGCTTGCGATTAACATAATTAAAGTCACATGGTTCAACGATAGTGAAGCTTATGAATACATCTAAAGGATACAGCGTTGAGATTAAATAAAGAACTTTGGATGGCCATAAATGGATTTAAACTATATAGCAGTGATGCCCTACGGATAGACTCGCGAGTCAGCAAGCTTCGCTGTCCGAGCTCTGCTCACACCGACAGTATAGGCGTCTACCTTCACACAAATGCTAGTCAAACGTGTCAAAGTACGTGTGTGGGCACCACTGCTTTAAATTCTCAGAATGGGGCCTTGTGCTGCAACAGGTGTCGGTTAAGCTTGAATTTCAGATCGAATGACTTGTTGCAAAGTGGACACGGCGAGTAGGTTTTACTGTTCTTTTGCATGTTGTCGCTGCTGGAGGTTTCAGGGCTACCACAGAGGCTCGTTTCCGATATACTGCTGTCACTCATCTTCTCTAGCCTACTGACTTTCGCCGACTGAACTGGCGACGGCGTTTTGTCTGGTGAATGCCGCCTCTTCCTATGAGTGGCCAGCACATGAGCCCCCAGCTGCTCTGCATTGTCAAAGGTGTCGCTGCAGAAGGCGCACTGAATGATACAAATGTCAGCCGGTTCAAAAGAGTCAACGGTTGCGGGAGGCTCCTCCATCGTCGGGTCGTGTTGAGCAGGAACGCCATCTTGCCAAGAGGAAGTGTCTTCTTTTATTTTCACCGGCACATTTTCTGGAGTTGTGGAAGCCACTAGAGCTGGAGAGTCTGCACCAGGAGAAGGTATACCCTCTTGATAGGCATTTGTTACTGTAATAGTAGGAATCACTGGAGGTAATGGGGTCACGGAAGCCACCACCAAAGGGGCGACATCAAATTGTGACTGTTCCAATAAATTTAGTTGATCGGCGAGTTCCGCCTTGCGCTCTGTGGATGAAGTGAAAAATAATTTTTGGGGTTGTATATGCTTCCTTTACGGCACTACAAACTTCTGATTAAAATTGTAATACCCTGTAAGGGTATAAAAAAACATTCAAAGCTAATATACCTTCCAAATGCTGGTTAATATGCCGCTGGAACAAGTTGGATCTTATGTCTGCAATGAAAAATATATATATTTATGATTTTTATGATTATATTTAACTTTAACAAAGAAAAGGCCTGGTTTAATACATATTTTTTACTCACTTTTGCCGCAGAAGGAGCACTTGGTGCGCGTATGCACGGCCTTTGTGTGCTCGTTGAGTGTATCCTTGGAGCTGCAGAAGAAGCCGCACATGGGACACTTGATGTGACGCTGCAGCTTGTGCCATTTCATGTGAAACTTAAGACGAGACTCGGGTGCACCGATGAATTTCTTGGCGCAGATGTGGCACTCCCAGTTCTTGAGCAGATGTGTCCGCTGCATGTGTTCCAGATGGGCCTCCTCGCTGGGCGAATCGAATGAACAGAGTTTACACGTTACTGTCGCAACTGAGTCCACAATGGGCTGTGGAAGCGTGGCAGCTGAATTGCTATCATCGTCATAAGTAAACTTAATTATTCCCTCCTCCTCCTGCTCCTCCTCGTCTTCTTCGCTTTCAGCGGGGTCAGCTGATGGAGTAAACATGTTGGTCAGCTTTTCGGTTTTTATCAACTCCAAGCTAGACTCGATAGGTGGCTCGAGCTCCTTGGGCTCTGGCGGCAGGAATGTTGCTTTGGTCTGTATTGGCACACGTGCCATGTGCTCTTGTTTGATCGGCACATGGGGTATATCGAAGGCGGCGGAGACGCGTTTGCTGCCATCCTCGTCGCTGATCTCCTCCTCCTCGTCAGATACATCAAGGTAGACGTATCCACAGAACTTCTCGTCCGGCTCGGCAATTATCTCGCGCTTAATCACCATTCCGTTGTGCTCGCGCTGCAGCTCCAGTTCCCCGAACTGCTCTTGGGTCTCCAGACAGCTTTGCTTAAACTTGAGCAACTTTTGAAACTCGGCGATACAGGAGATACACATGTACTGCGGCCTACCGTCATCCCGCGCCACCTACGGAGACGTGTGTTAGTTACGGGGGTTTCTGGGGAAGGCTGTTCCAATTACCTTCAACTTCCACGCAGACATTTGCTCGAGGATCTCCACCATGGCTGTGGGAGCTGATGCGGCGTCATCCGTGTCGAACAAGGGCCTGACGAGCTTTTGATTCATGTCCAGGCCAATTGTGAAATATATGCCACAGGTTCGACACGGCTCGATGGAGTCCTCCGCAAAGCTGCAGAGATCCGTGTTAAACTCCATATTTTAAAGCACGATGCCAATCGAGCGTCTGATAAAACTTGTTGTTATTTCTCTTTTTTTGTGAAGCATTCGGGCTGGTTAGTAGTGTTAAGACATCGATGACACCTATCGATAATATCTCTAGATCGGATTAAGCCGGCAAACTGAATACCATTGTAGAAGATCAAAGAATAAACTTACAAATTACTTGTTGACATTAAAAATAATATTAAAAGTTAAAATAATAGCGGAAGTGTACCGGAATATTTGGTATTTTATTGGTATCCATGAATCCAAGAATCAGGAAATCCTTAAATAATGTGAAGAATAAATAAACCAGAAGTCAAGACCTTTATCGTTTCGGTAAACTAATTGTCAATTGGCTTCTGCGGGGCTACTGTAATTTTTTGAAGATGCAAGAATGCACAATGCAGTGGAAACGAGGCGTTAAACTTTATTTTAAAGGAATAGAAGACCAAAAAAATATACCCTAGAATTTCGTCCACTTAGTTCCAACAGGTAGCCATAAAAATAAAGAAATAAATACATTTTTTATTATATACGTAAATATAGCAACCTTCGAGAAGAAACTGTTGACAGTTTCTATTGAAGTTTAATTCCTGGTCGGTGGGCGTATGTTATCTGTTATCAGAACATCGGCAGGTATCGGAAACGAAGCACTTTGCTCCGTTTGGTCACACTAAAACCATTGTTTTCATATGAAAAAAAAATTCCATCTCATCCGTAAAGCCGTCAACTGATTTGTTTTTCTCTACCCTGTTCTCCTAGTGAAACAGAACTGGTTAGTGGCCGCCTGGACTTCAACATCCCGCGAAGCGTGCAATGAACCTCACGGAGCAAAACCCGTACGGGAACGGGCTGCTCTATGCAGCCTTTAACCAAGACCAGGGTACGCCGCTTGTTTACATATAAATGACAAATACTGTGGTGTCCATATACTATAGCTAACCTATTGCGTTGCAGGATGCTTTGCCTGTGCGACTGACACCGGATTCCGGGTCTACAACTGTGATCCGCTGAAGGAGAAGGAGCGCCAATATTTCCCAGAAGGTACAGAGATAGAGGAAGTGTAAAAAGCCCGTGGATTTCCCACAGCTCAAATCTAAATCCATTGTTTTTTTTTCGTAGGTGGTCTCAGCCATGTGGAAATGCTCTTTAGATGCAATTACCTTGCTTTGGTGGGCGGCGGCATCCGGCCACTGTATCCGCCCAACAAGGTAATCGTGTGGGACGACTTGAAGAAGTCGCCAGCCATTTCGCTGGACTTCAACCAGCCGGTGCGAGCGGTGCGTCTCCGTAGGGATCGCATCGTCGTAGTGCTGGAGGGTGTGATCAAGGTGTTCACCTTCACGCAGCAGCCGCAGCAGCTGCATGTGTTCGAGACAAGCTCCAATCCCAATGGCTTGTGCGTCCTGTGCCCGCACAGCAACAAAAGCCTGCTTGCATTCCCCGGCCGGCGCACTGGCCATGTTCAGATCGTTGATTTGGCCAAAACGGCACGGGCGCCGCTGGAGGTGATCGCCCATGAGGCGGGCATCAGTTGCATTGCCTTGAATCTGCAGGGCACGCGACTGGCCACGGCCGGTGAAAAGGGCACACTTATCCGTATCTTTGATACGGACAGCGGCAAGAAGGTATCGGAACTGAGGCGGGGCAGCAACCATGCCAACATCTTCTGCATTAACTTCAATCACCAGTCTACCATGGTGGTGGTGGCCTCCGATCATGGCACCATACACGTCTTCAACCTGGAGGATAACAAGCCCCGCGAGTCCTCGATAATACCCAAGTACTTTTCGAGCCAATGGAGCTTCGTGAAGTTCTCGATACCGCAGGGCCCGCGATGTGTTTGCGCCTTTGGCGCTGATCCCAATTCGGTTGTGGGTGAGTTCTAGCATCCCATTGGAAGCTTGACAATCCTATAGGTATATAATCCTTGCCTTTGCTTATTTCTAGCCATTTGTGCGGACGGCCATTATTATAAATTCCTATTCAACAACAAGGGCGAATGCAGTCGCGACATTTGCACACAATTCCTTGAGCTGCAGGACGATGAGACCTAGAGAAGACCGCTGTGCCCTTGCTGCATCTATATAAAGTTATACAAACATATATATCTCCATGGAAATGTGTTATACAATATTATTTTTAAGCATGCTTTAAAATACGAGTTACAAAAGCCGAGTTCACATAAAAAGTAGTTTGAAAAAACAATGAAACTAGCTGGTGGATCTTCTCTATTGCTTTTTACGATCAATTAAGGCGAATTGGTTGTGGATACCGTGTTCTTCCTGAGCAGTTTAAACGATAAGCAACTGCATTTTACATTAAATTGTAATATTAGTTAACAAAATACTGGACATTTAATTACTTAACCCATCATCGTTGATCATTCAGTTATTTTGGTCACCTTAAATGTAAGAAAAGAGTGGATAGCATTTTTAAATCAATTGAAAATGACTTCCAAATTTAAACTCCGATTTATTTTTAGCAATTCATTTGGAAACTTCCCTACTACCTTAATTTTTAAATATTTGTAAATGTTGTGCGTAGGCTTCCCAACTTCAGAGAAGAGTTTTCCCTTGGATTTCATAAGCAAATCCCTTGAAATAATGAATGTTTCGAAATAAAGAAGAGATCCCCCATCCGATTGCACCATTCAGAAAGAAAGACAGACTAGTGGATATGTAAATCTATGTAGTTAAGTTTATTTCTCAGAAATATCACTGGAATGTTAAGCACATGTAACGAATGTTTGACACAGGATGATGACACACAGTCGACATGGAAACATGGACGACTCACAGTCCAGCTCCCCACTCACAGATGCGTGGTGTTGCTCTCCTCAAAGGCCGGATTGGTCATACCGACACCCGGTGTTCTTCCATTTGGCGGGCGGGGCGCAAAGTCGCTCTGCTGCAAATGTATGATCTTCGCCTGCTGCTGTGAGGTGATGGGCACATGGAAGCTCTGCATTCCCTCCACATTGATTGCGTTGCCAGGATATTGCGAATCGTCCTTGGTGGGCAATTTATTGCTGGGCTGTTTGCGCAATAGATTCATGTCGGATTTCTTGGAGAAGTGCGCTTCGATTTCCTGAAAGGGAGCAAAACATATATTATTATGATTTTGAAAGTTTTTGTTAGTTAAATTTATTTTAACTAAGTTAAGCTAATAAGTTGTAAAGTCAGAATCTTTTGCAGTACGCCAGTAGTTCACTTTCTCTCATTCTTTACCTATACTTCCTTTCGCGCCTAACCCTAACGTGCTTGGTGTCCAAGGGTCACTTGAATTTAAGATTCTTATGAAACCTTTAAACTAGTGAAAATCTATAATAACTTATTTTTTATCAAGTTCATACTTACACCCAGAGTGCGACCCTCCGTTTCCGGAAGGGTGAAATACAGAACGATGGTTCCGACGAAAGCCACGGATGCGTAGAAGGCAAAGGTACCGGGCAGAGTGAGAGCACTCAGCATCACAAGGAAGAGCTTGTTGGCAAGGAAGCCGAATATATAGCCCACTCCTCCGGCAAATCCCGAGGCTGTGTTTCGTATCTCTGCCGGAAAGACCTCGCCAATCAATATCCAGGGTATCATTCGGATGCCCAGATGCGAGAAGAAGGCGGAAAGCAGCAGGAGAATGAGCGGCACCCAAACCAGGTAGTTGTGCTCCTGTTTCGGCACCACCAAGAGAATTTCCTCTACAATCGGAGGCTTTGCTGTCGTCGTTGATGCTGCTGGCGCTACGGATGAGCTGGGCACCGAACTGCTACTAGACTCTGGCCACATGGTGGTGTCCACGGGTGCTTCGGTGGTCATTGCCTCATCCACTTCTCTCCTACTGCGATTATATGGATCCGTTGGAAACATTGTAGTTGTCTCCAAATCCGGTAATTGCGTAGTAAACTGCTCTGCTTCCTCCCTAATGGCTTTCTGTTCTGTCTCAAAGATCTTGGAGATATTCGCCTGCGAGAGAATCGCCTGCTGGGGAACAAGGGATGAGGCATTGACCACCACATTGTTGACCGTAAACCCGGGAACTTCACTCAGGAAATGTGCATAGGTGGCCGTGCCGAAGAAGCACAGGCCAGTGCCAACAGTGGAGACCAAAACCAAAGGCCTTTTGCCCGTGAAATGGATGAGAATCACACCCAATATGGTCGCCAGCATCTCGGCCACTCCCAGCAGAATGGTGGCGTGGTACTTGTTCATCGGAGCCTTGAGAGTATGGAATATCTGCACAGCATACGTTTGCAGCGGCGTCTTGCCGGAAAAGTGGCCCGTAAAGAAAGTGAAGGAGACCAGAAGGAAGGGCACCAGGAAGCTTCGTTTCCGCCACATCCTCAGGCGTTGACTCAACGTTCGTCGTTGTCCCGGCAGGGGAACTCCGTCCGCAGTCAGTTCAATGGCCTTCTGGGTGATCAGTTCATCGTAGAGCTGATTGAACTCCGCCTCGATCTTGTGCTCCGGCACCCAGCCGCGCAGCCATTGCAGAGACTTGACTGCCTCGCGGAAACGCTGCTCCCGGATCAGCCAAACCGGACTCTCCGGCACAAAGCAGAGCATCACGATGGTGATCACCGGAAAAGCTGAACTCACAGCCGCCACACTCCGCCAGTCCATCAGGGAGCCCAGAATGAATTGGATAAATACACCGGTGATGACGCAGGTGGTACCCAGAGCGGAAAGAATGCCGCGATACTTGGGCTCCGTGATCTCGGCCACATAGGTGAGCACCTGAAGAATAGCAAGAGTAGCATCAAGGTTAGTCGCTAGTACACATTAGCACGGGTATTAACCCTACACAGTTCTCAATTCAAATACAATTTTTAAATTAATAAGTCTAAAATCATTAGAAATTGTTTACCATTTTTAGCTTTAAAAAAATGGGATTCTCTTGGGTTTTTAGATTAATTTCCAGTTCGTTATAATTGCCACAGGGTTAATATATGCACAAACCTAAAACCATTCTCAACTTTGTGGCAACTTCAAGTGACAAGTGGCAGCTACAGCTCTCAAGGAGTTGGCCAAGGCCAGCAAAAAAAAATATACGTGAACGCGAACAAACTGACGATGTGGTATAAGCCATTGTTGCAAAAGGAATTTGTGGGTCAGCTGTAGAAGCAATCGTGAGGGGCAATCAGCAAATTGACATAAAAACACTCGTATTTAATTTACAACCGTTGAGTTAATGATCATATGTGGTGACCTTTATAGATGGTAATGATTGAGTTTAAGTATAAGAGAAGATGGGGAATCTGAAACATATCTTGAGTACGAATATCTAACAACTAAGCTAACTGTATAATATAATACTAACTGTATAATATAATATTTAAAGCATGGTAATTGCAATTACACAGATAATTTCAGTCAAGGGTTTTACAGTAAAAGTTTGAGGATTTAAGAGAAATATATATATAGATTGGGTTGCCGTAGAACTTCTAGAAAGAGATTTATGCCAAACCATCAAGTTGAGATTACCAAGATATCTTTAAGTTGTAAATATGCAATTCTTATTACGTTTTTAAGAACATTTTTGAATATAATTTTTAACCTAAGACACATTGTGATATTTAAGTCGATGTACTTTGATTCCTCGTGTAGATTAAAACAAATCGCACCCTTTAAGTTAATAAACATTATTCAATACTCATTATGTTGAAAAAAAAATATTATTTGGGATTTTCCCAGAAAAGCTTAGCTTTGAGTGTCCTTATAAAGTAAGTTTTACTGAATTTATACATATATCAAAATAGGCAATAAATAAATGTTGGAGTCGGCCAGCAAGCGGAACCAGTCAGGTTCTTTTAAATATATATAGTGGAGTAGGATATAGTGGCATCCTGCTGCTTGCTGTCTACAAGATTATTGAGTATTTGAATAATGACCTGTTTTTGTATATATATATATTTTTATAATACAAATCTTTTAATAAAACTTAATATAATTGTGGCACACCACTGCTGTTTGATGTTATCTTCACCATGTTGTAAAGGGCCTGGCCCGTTTTTAGCCTATTGTTGAACAAGCAAGTAATAAAGCGCTTCTTGCTGGTATTAAGCATTCCGCAGCCAAACATTCTGTTCTTCGCATTAATCATGTTGGCAAAAGAAATAATCTGCGGCTTCAGTCCGGTTACATCCGGGAAGCTAGCCACGTCTTTTTCACTTAGCATTGATATTTGCTCGAACCAACTATTGAAAAAGCCGATTACATTTGGGTTTAGCTTCGCCCCCAGCAACACAAAGTCGGAGGACTCGCCCACATCCCTGTAGCGCATAGTGTTGGCACAAAGGCCGACGGGATAATCGTTACACTGGTTGCTAAGCCGCATCGCCATTTTGGCCAGATCGTTGTCCCATACGACATACGGCATATCCCTCGCTCTCGGCAAGTGGGTCTTTCCCTGCACCACTTTGCTTCGAATAAAGTTGAGCGCCGTCACGATCCGTTTCCTGCAACTGGTAATCTGTACGCCCTCGTGGTAGTTGCCACATTTCGCACTCCACTAAACAAAATGTGGATCATATTTTATGATAAAAAAGGTAATCAAAGTTTGATTCTAAAATTGCCACAATGTCAAGGGATTTTAGTTATATTCAAAAATGTACTTACAAACATTGAGCTGCAGGTAATGTGAGTTTTATTACTAGGGCAAAGATTTCCATGGCAGTAGTCTTCCGGCTTGCAAGTTTATTATTTAATTTAAAATAAATATTGAAAATTGAGAGAGTCGCTTTGGGGGTCCCACCTTTTCTGGTTCTTGATAAACCTTTTTCTGTACGTACTTCGGCCATCGAGTTCGAAAGACAACTTTACATTCCAATCCACAAAAAAACAGTAAAATCCACAAAAGTTTCATTTTCTAAAGGTATCAGACTTGCACTTAAGCATCCCAGAGATTGTTTTTTGCCTTTATACACGCAGGAAAAAATGTATACAACTTTAACTGGGTAATTGCAATTAATATACTTTAAATACCCAAAGAAATCATAATGGAAGTTGTTCCGTGTAATTACTAAACATAATGTATTGTTAAGTCAGTTTTAAAATATTTTTTAGTTTACGAATGCATGGTTCTATGTACCAGACGCTCAGAATGCAGCAGGCAGATGATTGCTAACCTATTTTATAACAGTTTAGTGCTCTCGCGAAACTGCTCTCTGCATGATTTTTACGCTCGCTAGAAAGAGAGCGAGACTGACGTCATCGCATAGATAGGTGCACCGTTGCCCTACAGCTCTCTGCTCCCCTGTTACACGAAATGTAAGAAGCGAGAAATTGTTGTTATTCCTTCGGCAACAACAAGTTCCCAATCATGAGATTTCCCAGTACAAATTTATAAAATTCATGATCTCAAGTACCAGGCGCTCAAAATGCAGCAGAAGGATAATTAGTTCAGTGTAAACATATTTAATAACTGTTTAGTGCCCTCGCGAGAGCTGCTCTCTTGTATTTTTTCTGGATAGTCGTACGCTTGCTAGAAAGAGAGCAAACGATCTAATGATAATAAATAGGTCAATCGCTGCTCTACTGATCTCTGTTCGCCTGTTACACGAAATGTGGGAAGCGTGCAATTGTTGTTATTGTTCACTTAAGTCCAGATTAATTAATCAGTTTTAAGGTTTTCTTTCCTTAGAATCTATTTTTTATGAGTATGATGGTAATAAAAACGAATCTACCTTTACATTTTTTTAATTTCCTGTAATTCAAAATAATTACGTAAAAGCGAACTTCTGCTTATTGTTTCCTTATTTGTTTATAATTAGTTTTTTAGCACAATTAGAAAGATCTAGCAAGATATAAACCCTTAGCTAATAGGTGAGAACTTGGGGCTTTTTTTCGCTGAGGTGATCAGCGTTCGTTCCTGTTACTTTAGTATTTTTATGACCAATTTGTTTATTGCCCAGGTTTTCCCGGATATTTGGTTCGCATGATTTTGCAGTTTCATCAGCTTAGCTTAGAGAAATCCACAAATCCGTTGGGGAAATGTGAAAAGTTCCCCTTTGCGCATTATGTAAATTAATTGATAAACAAAAGAGGCAGCGTGTCGTTGACAGGTGCCAAGTGATAGGTTAGGTAAAAGGGTTGACTAAATTTCAGAGCAATTAATCAGTGTGGCTTGGGATTCACTTACCGGCGCCTCCATTAATCCACCGCCAAGTCCAGCCAAGCACAAAGCCGCATACAGGTGTTCCGTGCGCGTCGAGAAGTGAAACATCAGCCAAGCGGCCAGTATTGGAAGATTGACAAACTGCGGATAAACAGACAGGGGAGACCAGAGTTTGATCAGCACACCATCGGATAAGCATAATTGCATAACAATAACCCTCCCACAAAGTCACGCAGCGCTCGTTTCCAGCTCAGTGTGTCAGTGTTCCAAGTAATCGGAGGAGCCTCTGATGAGCCGCAGATGATTGCGGCTAAGTGGCGGCCTGATGATGGCCCATGATCTCATGGCGATCATTTCAGGTGTGTGTGCCAAAAAAAATTACACCTTCAAATACGGTGGCAATTGCTCAATTTTCGTTTGCCCTTTTGTGATTGTAAAAACCTCTATTATATTATTTTTTTAACCCACCTGCATGGCTCTTCGCTTGCCCAAGGGCTGAGTGAGTATGCCCGAGAACAGACATCCCAGAGGCACACATATAAGGTTAATGGAACCTAGAGACAAAGGAATATGTTATAATATATTTAATAAATGGCATTTATTTCTGGCAACTTACTAAACCAAGAGATCTCATCCTTGTTGAGGACTATGTCGCCACTGGTTTCACTGCGTCCTTCACCGCCCTGAATGGCGGGAATCACAATTGTGGGAAACCCTAATGTCATGCCATATCCTACACAAGTAACAGAGAGTTTGTTAATTGTTAATCTTGAATATTATGGATATTGTATAATAGGGAATGAAGTCTTGTACTCTGAGTTCTGATAACCAAATAATTCACTTGACTTGATACCAAAGAAAACGAGTTATGCATATAGTCTCATTCAAGCCTCCAAGAAACACGTTTTAAGTTATAATCTTCTAGATCGCACACAATAAATTATTAAGTTAATTAACTAATGTGTATAATATTTCTTAAATTCTGTTTAACAACAGGTGTTGCTTTTTCCTTAAAAACCATTTAAATAAGTGATGAGATTTTAAATGAAAAGCGTGTTCAACTAGGATGAATATCGAAGTTTTACGAGTGATAAATATAGAGTTAACTATTGGCAACTCACTCACTTACAGTATGATTAATATGCACTGGCATTAAATCAGTTTTTTTTTTTACGAGAATTGAAAAAATCGATCATTTCCTGACTTCATTTCCCCTGTGAAAAATACAAGTAGTTGGAGAATGTTTTGTTGTTATTTACCGAATAGCAATATGTTCTTAATACTAACAGCTATGAACTGTGGGAGGGCGCGTCGAAAGTTACTGACTTCCACATCGTTGGATGCAGTGCGTCCGCCGCTGCCGTTTTGCATGAACAATGGCCGATCGTTCAGCGAGCTGCAACGGAAATAGAAAAGTGTGTTTGCGTTTGGCATTCGATTAATTCTAGTTAACAATTAAGCTATTGTCTATAGTAGGTGGGAAAATGTGCAGCAGGTAAACAGAGTTAGTGACTTTACCCATTTTTCTCAGCTGAGGCGGCAGCTGTGGCGGCAGCCTTGCCATTGGACATCGCGGCGTATACTTGATGGCAAGCGTATACTTAATGCGCCCTTTTGTTTGCTTTTATTATTGTTTTTGAGTCTCGGTGTTTTGTGTGTTTGCCTGCGTACGGGTTTTTTTACTCAGTTAAGCATCATTTGGCGAGAGTTATTGATCATTATCATTACTTATCGACACGGGTTCGGCACTGAGTGCTAAGTGGCAAAAGCCTTTCGAAATCACACACACGAACGAAGAAAATACATTATAATTGGACATTAATAGCTCTTCTTGTTGGGCTGCTTTCTTTCGATGTTTGATTTTATTTTGGCTTTCGGCTCGTTTATTATGCGATTGGGAGTGCTGAAGTTTTTGACACAATTAAAATATTACGTGTTTATATGCGTACAACCATTGAAAATAATTTCTTTTTATACTCTAGCTGAGAGATGGCCGACTTTTTAATGGTGAATGAAGTGAAATAAATTGAATTGTGTTGAAATCAATATAATTAGGTGCTTAAAAAAACAACTAGATATAACTATTTAAAGGGGTTTATTAAACCATAAAATAACACCTCAAACTGATTTTAAAAGCTGATAACATTTTAAGTCACCATGGCAAATAGTTTTGCATTTTTGCAGAGTCTCACGTGTTAAGCGTTGGCAGAAATCTCTGAATACGTATTCAAATTTAAAATGAAGATTTATGGCTGCATCTTACGCATATGAGCAAAGTAAGGCAACACAATTCGAGGCTGTCAAAAAAAAAAGAAAAGAAAAGCCTTGAGCAGGGAAACCAGTTCATCGCAGGTGCATAGGGTTAGGCGATGGAATGGAATGGTACGATATCTATGAGATGCGTAATAAATCGCCTTGCGGTCACGGGATCCACAAACTGGTTTAAACTGATTTTCACGAAAACGAAAGACAATCATCGATCCAGCATTAAAGCAGCGGGGCGCACCTCAAACTGAAACTGACTAAGTGGGTTCCCGGTGGGTACCATCATTCCGAGAATTTTGGCACGTATTTTCACCTTCTTTTTCGCAGTTAACTTTGTGCTTATTATGATGGCTGTATTTACTAGGCCATAAAGCAGCCACAGTTCAACTTCCTTAGCTCAATCTTTTGCATTTAATATCTTTAATTTGCAAGTTTACACTCTGATTTTGTTTTCTTTATTATAACTATATTTTATGATGTATTACATATGTTTATATGTCAAATTAATTTAAGTTAGTTACGGTTTTTATTAATTTGTGGTTTTACTTCAGTTCCGAAAGTCCTGAAAGCTCATCTTTAACTTTGTTTTAACTTTGTTATTCGAAGGCTTAAAGTGATTATATATATAACTAAATGGCAAGGTTAATTTTGGTTCAACTCCCCAAGATCACGATTTGTACAGTAATCCAAATATACGTTTTTTTTTTTTAAGAGCAGTCTCTCTTTCGAGTTAAGGAAGTTGAACTGTATTTATTACTTAAGAACTCTTTTATCTTGCTTGCAAATAATTTATCTTTATTTAATTTTCAGCCAAACTCAAATATCTTTTTTGCTGAAAAGTTGCACAATGCGAACACTTGCTGCAACGCTCTCATTAAAGCCAATATGTCGACGCTTAATGGCCAAGAAACTGCCACTTCTGGCTGCATTTACATATAGGGGTTATTGCCGATGTGGTGGGGGATATGCAACGGAGTGGCGTGCCACGGAAAACTCCGCCGTTGAAGTTGGAAACACTGCACTTAATCGATGTCGCGTATAATATATACGCCTATAGGCCGTTTATTAAGGGATTTAAGGCTTAATCGGTTTGTTGAACTTTCGCCTTTTATTTTGGTGAAATTTCAAACTGGTTTCTCGACTCCTGTCGCCCGCACCCCCGCCACAAACTAGTACCGTGCTAACGCCGTGGTTTAACTAATATTTTGCTTAATTTTAAGGGGCTTAATATTTCGTATTTTTATTCCGCGACAAGTCAACGCTGTGGGGCAACAAACACCTCAGAGCGAGTCGCGCGGTCAAAACAAACTGAAAAACTGAAACCGAAGCCAATGTTAAGCGCGCGCGATTCTCTGTCCCGTTACAACAAAAGCGGTTCGCAAGCTTTCCATTAAGCTTAGCTTACAAATCGGAGCGTCGCCAAAATGGAAAATAAAAAACCAGCAGCGGCAAAAATTAAACATAAAGCTCGCCTGGCATTTGTGTCAATGCGGATTGTAGGAAATTTGGTAACCGAAAACAAAGCCAAACCCCCCCCTAAAAGTTATTCATTGAGCGAGAGAACAATTGAACGGATGACAAACCTGTTTACTTGTCTATTTACCTCATCAATGACCGGCTACTAAATCTCCCCACTAAAGTCTAAAGCTACAGCTAAGTATATTCTTGCTGGATCTTTATGGATCTCTCTCCTATATGTGTCGCCAGCACCTCCAGCATTCCGATTCAGGTTCCGCACACCGAATGAACGCTACGTATTTGATTTAAATGCAAGTAGGAAAAGGTAAATTCTCGCAATAGCCAAGTGACAGTTGCATAAACTCGTCACACATGAATAAAATGGAACGTAAAGCGTGCCCCAGTCTCTGTGATCTCTGAAATACTACAGAATAGCTACTTAAGTTCACTTTAACTCAAACAAGTAAGACTTGACATTTCCTCCAAGGCGGGTATTCTATTTCTGGTCAGCAAAAGTAATCGTTAATCTAAATACTTTATTATATTAGCAAAAACTTAGAAGAGGATACATTTATTTCATAATTTAGTAATTCATTTAGAAAATTACCAAATTAAATTCCCTAATAAGGTAACAAAAAATATTAAATATACTTCAAGAATGTTATTATTTTACTTTGTTCCCAGAAAATTCATAACTCAAATTATTCCATTAAAAATCTTTCCATTGAATAAATTACACTCATTTTAGGCAATCATTAGTGTTAATTCCTACCATATTAATTTTTTTAAACAATGTTCAGTTTCCATGACAATAAGAATTCACTTTCAACCAGTTTTTAATGCCTTATTTAAGCAGCTGCCGCTCAATAAATAGTAAATACTTATTTAAACTAAGTAGTTCATTAGAAGTTTGAAAATTGTAATTCTAAAAAGAATTACGATGTTATTATTTTCCAAAATTATTAATCAATTTGCCGTCTGCTCCAGATAATTGACAAAAACTTTACTGGGACGCGTTCAAGCATTTCTCCTACTCACATATGGATGTTATTAGGCAATTTATTTGACAAAAAAAACAGCGCTAATACAAATTAAATAAGCGTAAACGATTGTGCTTAGTTGTGATACGATCTAAGGTTACCCTATACTGAGATTTCTTAGATTTCTTTCTTCTGTTTTACATTTTTATACTTCTTTAATATTTAAAGTCTTAGAGTATGTGACATTAACAAAAAATTATTAAAAATGCGCTTTTATAATGAAGCGATAACTCTTGTTAGCACGTTAAATGCCTAAAATGAAATTAGTAAGATCCCAATATACCCTGAAACTCGATATACTTCTTCCTAGGTACTAAAAGGTGCTTTGTTTGTTTGTGTCATTTGCTTATTATTTGTTCATGGGCGTGAAAATATAATTACTAAGGCAATTGTGAAAACAAGCGCAATTTTCGCTCAGTGGCATTGAACTTCTAAAGAAATCGGGTAAAGATAAGGTAAATGCTGAAAGAAGCTGGGGTCGGGAATCGAGTCCAAATTGCGATAGGAGCGTGTCTGCATCGATCTCGAGCCCCCATTCCCCAACCCGCAATGAGTCGTCATTGGTGTCGGGATAATGACGCTTTCATGTTAGCTGCGTTTCGCATTTAATTAGGAAAAGTGTTTGGAAACTCGTTTATTAGCGGTCTCTTCCCTTTCCAAGCAATTTCCTAGCGATTCGCATTTTTCCGAAGGTCGTCGTGGGAGGCTGGAAACGAGGAAAATGCCTGCACAACGATTGAAATTAAATGTTTTTTCCTACACGTGATCGTTGTAGACGGCGGCTGTGATTTATGCTACTTTTTGTTGTAGCACACACAATAGACACTGTGACTATTTTGATTTTAATTGTTGTTCGTCGCTGTGCCGCTCACAATTAACGGAAATGTAAAATTTAAATTGTTTAAGGCATCAGCCGATTATATAAGCCGCCACATCACGCACTAGGTCAATAAATGCCATTTTAATCACAGAGATTCCGATTCCCATATATTTAATAAAACGATGCTCTTACATTGCGGGTACTTGCCGACTTATATTACGGCGTAAGCGAGCTTCAGCCATTTTTGGTTAATCCTTGTTTATAATTCGTTTTATCCACGATCCATACGTGAGTCTTGAGATGCAGGAACTTACTGATATTTTCACCCAATAATTTTCTAATGAACAGCCAAAAAAAAACCAAGTAGCTGTCTATAAGTTGTTGTCTAACAAATTAGCAAATTATTGTTAATTTATTGTATCAACACGTTCGCCCATGCAAACGAGTGGTGAGAGGTAATGAGCTGGCAGTGCATGGTACAAAAGTTTTTCTAGATCTATCTAACTTCCAGGCATAATTAAATATAATTAAAATGTTTAATTTAGTTTAAAAGCTGTTAAGAAGATTCTTTTGTTTTTGAAAAACCGCTGCCAGTGCTGCCACACTCTATTTTTCGTGAACAAATTCCATGGTGTTGCCATACTGCTGTTTTAGAGTTTATTTTATGGTTACACTGGTCGATCTTGGCAAGTGCCCAGTCTGTTAAGAACGCCGGCCCAAGATGGAGTTTTGTCACATGCCCCGGAGGTTTTTAACAAAGAGGATAACCATATAAGCGAAAAGATAAAAAGAAAGCTTCGACATTTCTTTCACAGTCTGGCAGCGACAATTTAATAAGCCAGTGCGACCCGTTGGCGTGGTATAAAGATAATATTTTTTACTCTGGTCACACTGGTCCCTATGTTCCGGTTCTTGCCGCGTTTTCGTTAGTTTTCGCAAAAATCATATTCTAATTGAAATAACCGGTCTGTTTTAAACAGGACAACTATCTATAATGACTGGAGGCACCCCACCCAAGCGATCCCCTTTGTGGATTGGCACCCACAGTGGCACTTTCCACTGCGACGAGGTGGTCGCATGCTTCATGCTGAAGAGCTTGCCTGAATACGAAAATGCTGAGATTTTCAGGAGCCGGGACGACAAGGCGCTGCGGGAGAAGTGCGACATCATTGTAGATGTGGGTAGCGAGTACGAGCATGGCAAGAAGTGGTACGATCACCACCAGAAAACCTTCACCGAAACCTTCAAGAGCCTTCGCCCCGAAGTCAGCGAAGATTTTAATGTTATCAGGTTAGTTCTTGGGGATTTTGTTCCACAAGACCTTATCTAACCATGGAGCTGTAATCCCTTTCAGGCTGAGCAGTGCTGGTTTGGTTTACAGCCACTACGGCGAACGGGTCATCCAGAGCATCCTGCAACGCGAAAAGGGAATCCAGCTCTCTCCGGAGAACCTGCAGTTGGCCTTCGTACAGATCTACAGAAATTTCATCAGCGAACTGGATGCCATCGACAATGGAGTACCTATGTTTGAGGGCGGTGAGCCTGTCTACAAAATCTCTACCCATCTATCCGCCCGCATTGGCAAGCTTAATCCCTCCTGGCAAGAGGTCGGCGTGAACATCGAACAGCGCTTCCAAAAGGCCATGGAAATTGCTGGCCAGGAGTTCGTTGATAACGTTCTCGAGGTGACCTGCTCATGGATTGCGGCCAGGGATCATGTCCGAGCGGCTCTGGAAGAAGCGAAAAACGTTTATCCCACTGGCGAGATACTCTTACTGAAGACCTTTTGTCCCTGGAAGGCTCATTTGGCCGATCTGGAAAAGGAGTACAATGTGGAGGGAGTGCCCAAGCTTATCGTATTTAATGACGGCACAAGCTATCGTGTGGCCGGTGTACCTGTGACTCCCGGCAGCTTTCTGGGGCGCAAGTTTCTGCCCACGCCCTGGCGAGGACTGCGTGACGACGATCTCAGCGAGAAGGCAGGAATTAAAGATCTCGTTTTTGTACACCACACGGGCTTTATTGGCGGTGCGAAAACTGAGGAGGCTGCCATGTCGATGGCTAAGAAGTCTATTGAGTGGTCGGAGGAGTAATATCTTCAATTAAATCTGAAAATGTACCTAAAATGCATTGTAATATTAACAAAAAACCACAATAAAATGTGGATTTCATTTCTGAAAAATAACATCCGATGGCCATGATGTGTGGGGTACCTTAACAAATTTTATTTGTATGTTTATATCTTCTTTCTGTATACAAAATCACCGATCGGAATTCTCGACAACGTCCTCAGTCCATGCGGGTCTTCAGCGAGCGCTCCGTAATCTTATCCTTCTCGATAACGTAGACGGTGGCGCCCCAACCGCTCATGGCGTCGCGGTCAAAGGCGTTCATCATGGACTGGGCGATCACCTCGAAAAGCTGGTCCGGCTCCAGGTCCGGGCGCCACAAAGTCTCGCACATGCCGTACAGCTGCTCCGTACAGGTGCCGGCCACAACGAAATCATCGGGCTCATTGGGGCACCCAATCAGGTCCATGTTGCAGATGAATGGCTTCAGGGTCTTGGGATCCAGTCCAGCCACAACCGGCTCGATGAAATACGGTCCGAAGCGGTGCTCGTACAGGAAACTGGAGAGCATGGCCGAGAAGGGCTTGGGGGCCATCTCGCGACTTTCGCGTGTCTCGTACAGGTTCTTGCGGAACATCAGGCGATCACGCACCGTCAGGATGTCTGTCTGGAGGCCAGTGAGGCCCAGGAACATACGTGGAGCAATGTGGAACACCTTCTTGAAGTCCGTGGAGATCGTCTGTGCCTGGACTCCAAAGCGATGGTCAGTGGCGATGGCCACGCAGTCCTTGCCGCGCATGGCCACGACGCATCCTCCGTTGTAGGCTAAAATCGACATGGTGACGGTTCTGCTCGCTCAACTTAATTTACTTTAACAGAGTCCAAATTTTGCAAAATGCTAAACGCCGCCAGTGAAGATGACTTTTTGTTTCTCAACCTGCGTTGCCAGACTGCGAATGGGGAAATGAGCTAAATATGGCAGGCGGAAATGAAATAAGATATGGCAACGCCTGCTCTGCTGGGATGTCAGCACTGAGCTGGAATAACTGGCTATTTTCTACCTAAATATGTTTTTTATGTGCAGTTCTAAAACTTGGCAAAATCAATTATCAATTTTAAAAACAAAAATGTAAGCATCATAAATGCTTATATATATCTATGTTAATATTTTATACCTAACTTCTTATGTTTTTTTATACAAGATTTTAAGAACGACTGACCATTTGCTTGTTTAAAAATATTATTTTATTTAATAAATTTAGATTTTAGGCATAATTTTTTTTAATTGTTTAGGATTTTATAATATATAATTTGTTTCTTTATATTTATCAAATTTTTTTCCAGGAAAAATACTAAAAACTATTTGAAGCAAAACTGGGCACTTTAAATGGGCATTATTTTTAGAAAAATATAACTCTGAGTGTTCCCCAAATTCTCGACGAACCCAATGTCCGGCGTGGAGCCCGGTATACGTACCTTGTCCCCGTGTGTGCAACGCAACATCTAAGGTGACCGGCAGCCAACAACAGCCGGATACAACGCCAACTGCCGACAACTGCCGACAGCGGCGCCCAGCTTGCACAATCAGCCATTCAGTAGACGTCAGGAAGATAAGGATATAGTCAATTCTCGTAGGATGGCCGAGGCAATGGTGGTAGAGGATCGGTCCGCGGACCCTAAACGCTTCTTCTGTCACATGTGCAACGTGGAGATTAACATTCCCAATGCCGATTTTACCTGCCCCCTCTGCGCCAATGGCTTTGTGGAGGAACTGCCGGCCAATGCGCCAGAGATGATTTCCCCAGATGCTGCCGCCACCAGCGGTGGCCGCTCGGGCAGCAGTGGCAGCGGCAGCGCCTCCTCCGGCTCCCACGACACGCTTAGCCGGGGTAGCTCCTCGGGCGGATCACAAGTCAACGTAGAATTGCTGCGGAACGACATTGTCTCGCTGCTGAATATGAGGAATGTGCCGAATCTGGAGATTACCATCGAGCCAAACCGGCGTCACAGCGGCGTGGTGCACATGACTGGACTCGGCGGACCATCGGGCAGTGGCTCCGGAGGCGGCCTAACCGCAGGAGGACGCGTGCGGCCGGCCAACCTGGATCGGCTGGACAACGTGCTGTTCGACTTTCTGCAGAGCTTGCCCCTGGCTGGCGCTTCTGCTGAAATAATGACTGGCCCGGGCGGTGGCATTGGCGGCGGTGGCAACTCGCACATGTTTTTCATGGGCAACCCGGGCGATTATGCGTGGGGCCGCGAGGGCCTGGACACCATTGTCACACAGATGCTAAACCAAATGGAGACCTCGGGACCGCCGCCTCTGTCGACGCAGCGGATCAACGAGATACCCAAAGTGCAGGTCAGTGCCGAGGATGTGGAGCGCAAGATCCAGTGTTCCATCTGCTGGGAGGACTTCGAGATAGACGAGACGGTTCGAAAGCTACCCTGCTCGCACCTCTACCATGAGAACTGTATTGTGCCATGGCTGAATCTGCACAGCACCTGTCCGATCTGCCGCAAGTCGCTGGCCGAAGATGGAAGCGATGGCGACGATGAATTTGAACTGCTCGGCTTCGAGGGCGGTGAGAACGGAGAGGTGAGCACTAGTGTCATAAGGCGCACGGCCCGCAACAATCCTGCGACGGCCAGCACCACCACTAGTACCGCTAGCAGCCAAACTCCGGCGGAGAGAACACGAGCACGACCGGAGTCGGCCGCCTCCAATCCCGCCCAGCCACGCAACAACGTGTTCACCTTCGAAGACGACAACATGTTTCTTGATTAACTGGCGCAGGCTCACGTGTGGAGTGGAAACGGACTGGCGCGTTGGACGGACCGATGGATTGATATTCAAAATTAAGCCAACTATTGGCAGCGGCTTTAGCAGTTTAGCCCTAATATAAACAATTAATCATACATATTTATAATAGTTTCTCCTCACGCTTACTTTTGTTGTTGTTCAAAATAACGATTTGTAATAAACAACACGGAATGCAATTAGAATTCCGTTGGCTCGACAAAAATCAACCTAAAGTTGACTGTTAATTGCTCTATTTTTTGTATAATGGAAACACCTTTGACTTGTACTATGGATGCTACAATATTTATATGATATATATATTATATTATGTACCTATAATCATATTGTACATAAGCAATACCCTAATAAACAACACAACTTGCATATACCGATAATTATTTAACAATTTTGCAAAGGAAATTGTAATACTGTCGTCTGTGAAACTAAGAAACAATCTTAAATAAAAATGCATAAGGTTAATTTAAAAAACCTTTAAAAGTTTTAGAACATTTTTCTAAAATTCTCAAATTTTTTAAACTTTCCAATTTTCCATCTGGAAAGCTGCACTTCCACGAGACAGCTGATTCACGCAAGGTGGCAACGCCATTGAAGTGTTTAAATTGTTATTTGAACCGGCAGCAGCATTAAGCCCGGCTTAAGCGTTTGTTTAGAGAAGAAAAAATGAACAAAGTCACTTAAACGGGAGAGGAAAAGCCGTGAAATATACTTAAATCATGATACACGAAAGAAATAATGAGTTTGTAGTGCTCACAGAGGTGGTATGTACATAATTGAATGCCAAACATTTGTTTGTCCTCCGGAACTGACGTTTGTTTATGCCTGAAAACTCGTAGGTACAAAAGCAATATGTGGTCTATTTGGAGCGTCAGCTGCATGAGAATGTCTGCGCTTGGGCTGGCCAGTCAAGGAATCGCCACAAGCCTACTGCCTGGGCCTGCATCCCGAAGAGCGTGCAGCAACTAGAGCAGAAGGCCGTGAAGGCCTGTATGGCTGCTCAGGTCTATCAGAGAGCCATGGTCAAGACTGTGAGTGCTTCAAGGAGGTGGTCTACCCATAATCCTCATCAACGTTTTAACCCACAGATAGCCGCTGTGCGAAGATGCACGCAGGAGGGGCGCTTAGCCAACATTCTCTTCGATCTAATGCAGAGCCAGCCAACAGAGGAAGCTGCAGAGGATGTGATGCCAGCCAAATCGGTGGAGTCTCTGGTGGATAAGGGCACTCAAACATCATGGAACGAATTCCAAAACGGCCACGGCTCCCCCCATGCGGAGGATGATGGTTGTGAAAGCTACGAATTGCGCCGAAAAATCGATATGTTTCAGGCCAGACTCCAAGAGTCGACGACGGAGGTCAAGGAGCAACTTTGTCGTCGCTGTAGCTCTAAGAATGTGAAAAAGAAGCAACAGCTGCTACTCCCAGAACAAGGTACACCGCTCTCTGAAACCGAAGATGTCGTGGCTCAGGAGTTGGCCGTATTATTTGGCGACGAGCACACCGACCTCAATGAAATCTTTGGCATCGAACCCTCTACTGTCCCCGACGATCCGCAGATCTCGGCTATCCTGGAGGAGATCAAGAACGCAGAGCTGCCCAGCCCGATTAGGAGTGAAGACCCTCCTACACCCACCACCGAGCAACAGCGCAGCCAAGAGCTGGATCTGCGCCAGAGTCGTTGGCCCTGCGAACTCTACGTCCAGAGGATGCGGCTCAATGCATGTATGGTACGTGCGCTGGAAGCGGATTGGCGCTGCGAGGATCGTTTGCGGTACAAGTTCTATGAGCTATTCGGCGAGGACAGTGACGATGAGTTCGCCATTGAAATCTCCAGTCCCTCCATCGATCTGACGGATGAAGTGCTGCTGGCCAGCTGTGTGTTCCGCATACGACCGTGGATAGTGCGGCATTTGATGAGACCGCTGGAGGAGGGGCTAATCGCCAATCGATTTCTGTTCAAAAAGTTAGCCAAGCTGTTGGCGCACTCCATTGTAATGGTTAATCCGTATTGCTCCGATACGCAGATAAAGCAGGCAGTGGAGCACTTGTTCTGCCTGCGACCCAGAGGTATTCAAAGCGCCTACGATCTGGACAACTTGCCGCCTTTGGATGTGGACAAGTTTGAGGTGTAAAGCGCATAAACATAAGTTATCTTTAATTTAATGATTAAGTTACGTTTGTAAGGAGGATGTGAGGTGGAGTGATTGACATGGTGGGACACTAGAGCTCTTCCTTGGCAAACTAAGCTCCCAAAACACAGTCGGACTTGTGGTTTCTTTAAATTATAATTAATTCAATGATTACAATAATTTTTCTTGCTGCACATCTCTCTGCTCATCCTTTTATAATTATATAAATTTTAATATATTTAATAAACGATACATAATATAGTTGTTTCCTTTTTGACGAATTTTGCTGCGGCGGACGCCAGCAACTGCTTAAGACGAATCCGATTCCTCCAGAGCAGCAACTATCCCCCACGACTACGGTTGTTATTTTTTTACGGCTGTGTTGGTTGTAGTTCCATTCATTGTGGATGCTGTTTCTGTATCAGCTTCTGTCTGCTTCTACTGTTACTGCCTTCGCTTGCTGTTGCGGTGTTGCTGGTGGTGATAGATTGGTTGTGGCTGCTGCAGCTACATTGGGTGTGTGTGTGTGTGGTTGTTGTTGTTCTTGTTGATGCATCTCTCTCGCTGTGATCATCATCAGAGGCACTACCTAGTGTCGGGAATTTGATTTGTGTTTGCCGCCGCCGCCGCCGCCGTTGCATTGGCGCTCTGTTTGTATTTCTGCTGGGATGCTGCCGGATTGGCCGTGGACTGCTGCTGCTGCTGTGGCTGCTGCGAGCCCGTGGCCAGCTCCGCGGGTGGCGGTCGGCCACCACGCCTCTCGATGCCTCTATCAGCTGTTGGCTTACTGCCAGCTCCACTAGCACCCCCTCCGGATGCTCCCGCCGCCACTCCTCCTCCGCCGCCGCCGCCGCCTGCTGGGCCGCTTGTTTGTGTTGTGTTGGCCTTTTTGTTTTTATAGCGATACTCGTCGCAAACAAAGTCCTCCGGCGAGGTCTGTTGCATTTGATTCACCTGTCGCACCATCGTCGGCTGTGCCTGCTGCTGCTGCTGCTGTTCCTGCTGCTCCACATCGGCATTGTTGTTTAGCAGCGTCTCCGCCTCCGCCTCCGCATCCTCCTGCTGCTGTTGCCCCTTATTTACATTATCACTGGCCAGGATCTCGTCGGCGTCACTCAAGTCCAACCACTGAGTGCAAAGCATCGATAGCACCAGCGACTGCACAAACATGGAGCTACAAATCGAAATATGGGCCGGGATTAGCAGGCAGTTCGGGTCTTCTTTGGTATACACACTCACCGATCTGCCCGCTTGCGCTCCACACTCGCCCATTCGGCCTCGGTGAGGGTGGGCTGCATGAATTGGGCCAGTAAGAGAGACTCGCCAGCTACCGCACCTGCCTGACCACCCGTTTGACCACTTGCTACGGCTCCTGCTCCGGCTCCGGCTCCTGCACCCACACCAATTGTTCCTGGTCCTCCGTTGCCATTGGGCGCACCGCCGACGCCCACACTGATGCCGAGGGCATTGCTGGCGCTGTTGCTGCTGCTGCTGCCGATCGCCTGCAGGATGAGACATTGGAAATTAGTGGACATTTGAATCGGGGTATTTGCTGGCCAGCGGGATGAACTACTTCTCTGGCATTGAGGCTGTTGGCGGCCAGACTCGACTGAGTCTGCGAATGATTGCTGGCCGATGTCGAGAAGCTCGCTGTCACCGGCCACTCGGTGGTGCGCAGGTTGGGCGGAGCTGTGCCTCCGCTGCCACCGCCGCTGCCACTTCCAACTGCGCCACTGCTACCGCTGCCTGCTCCACTGCTGATCACCTCGGCCATGGCGGCATTCGAGTTCGATGTTGAGACTATGGGATGTCCGCGCCTTGGCAGCCGATCGATTTGGCGCGATGCCTAAAATAATGCAAGAGCGCACAAAAAAGACAACGAGAGAGAGACAACGAAAGTCGCAGTTTCCTTATAGACACAAATATCCAAATATAATGGACGCCCGCCTCCTCCTTACCGTCACCTGCTGCCGGTCCAACTGCATCTGCATCTGTAGCTGCTGCAGCTGCGATGTGGGCGGTCCGCCCCTTCGCACGCCGGATAGCTGCGAAAGCAATTCCGCAATGGGGTCCACCGATTCCCGGCCCGAGGGTGACAGGGCCGACAGGCCGCTCGACGAGCTAAAGTGCATATTCGAGCGTCGCGTCCGCGGGCCACCAAGGGTGCGTCCAGGGATCCTGCGCACTCCACCGCCGTGACGGATGGCAGAGGGTTCGTCGTATTGTCTAAAGGTTAAGGCAACCAACAAGGATTTCACAAACAAGAAAATAGAAAATATAGCTAGCTAAGATTATTTTATGAAGCTATAACCAGGTCAGTAGCTGCATCGTTTTTCTTTATAATGAAATAAACAAAGAATAGTATAAATAAACGGGTTAAGAAATTTATATACAAGACTGGGAATGTATAAAACATGGTCTTTAAATTCAAAATAATAAATGGAAACAAAGAAATCTCTGCTACGATGCAGCTTGACAGGGTTACACTTCGTTGTAAGGCTTGATTGTGTGGTTTTTAAAAAGGATATCAAAAAGGAAATCAGCTCTCGCGGCCCCTGCCTGTGCTCCAATGTTAGGTGACCGGCAAAGTCATCTGTGACTAGATTCGGTTCCCCGCCCGGCAATCCGGCACAGACGGGACAGACCACTTCCAGACTGGTCTCCGTGTGCTCCGCGGAGACATGCTCCAGTAAGGTGGCATCGCTGAAGCCCATCTTTTTGCAGTAAGGACAGGTGAAGCTCTGCGGCTGATCCGAGGTTAGCATCTCGCCGCCAAAGTACAGCTCGATGTCGGATCGGGTGAGGATGCATTGCATGGGATGCTCGACCAAATGGCGGGTCGAGGTGACGCCATCCTCGTAGCAGTCGGCGCACAGGTCGTAGTCATAGCAGATCAGGCACTTGTAGCGCCTGCCGTTGAAGTTGCTCTTGAGACACGAATCGCAGCTGACACCTGGACGAGAGTAGCATTGGATTTGTCTCTAATACTCGTCCATCCACAGCAAGGACTCACCTTCATGTCGACTCATTATTCGGCAGCGGCAGTATGCTTCGCTTCCACTTCCTGGCGTTCAGGAGACCCTCGCCCGCTGAAGTCGGCGATGGCTTGCTGCGGTTCGATTTTCGTGGGATTCTTTCTAGTTGTTGTCCTTGCGGGCTTCGGTTTTAGAGGATTCGAGGATTCAGCGGAGCTGGAAAGCGGAGAGAGAGAGAGAGAGAGCAGCACTCCGTTAGGCAAGGCAACAATAAGGAGGACGGGGTACGGGGTCGCGGTCTATTCTTTTGTTTTCTCCTTCCTCTGCATTTCTTCTTCGATACTATTTATTTCTTTGCACCATGCTTTCTCATGCCCACGATTACGGTTCTTTCTTTTAGCCGTTCCGTTTGCCTTGCGAATGCCAGGGTGAAGCAAAGGCGCAGAGAGGCACACAAAAACGGGGCTCTCCACCCCCGCTGCCACCGCACACACCCACGAACTGCAAACTGCGCTGGGGCAACCAACGAATTATTCAATACAATCGAATGAGCACGGGCCATCGAAAAATTACATTTAACACTTCGCCGATGGCGGGACGGTGGGGGGTTAATTGCGTTATCGCCCGCCCCCTCGTTGCCGCTGCTCAGTAAACACTTATTTTTAACTTTTTGGTTTCGCTTTGCGAAAATTTTCAACGATGTCGTGGGCTTTTCTGCCCCTCACCTCACCAACACTCCATCAAAATATACCTTAAATATACCACAAAATGAGTAAGTAAGGTGACGAACTTGGGTGAACTACGCTTTTTCTGCCGTACGTCTGGCAACGCCGCTTGCGAATTTCATATTTGCAAGCCACAGTCGCGGGCATTCCCATAAGAATAGTTTGAACCACGAGAGCTTTGGCAAGAACTTTGCGCAGACGGGGCAGCTGGGAAATAACAGTAGGCTGTTTTAGTTTGTCACTATTTATAAGCTTATGCGTCGCCTGCTCTTTGCCCGAGTTTTTCGGCCATTATTCATCAATTTTCGTGCACTCATCTCCCGACACACAGGCACTGGTGTGCGCTGGTGTGTGTCTGTGTTCACACGCCAATTGGGTTCTACGCAATTGCAAATTGGGATCTCTTTTGTTCGCCGCCGCCGCGTATTTTCGCACACAAGATGCTCCCGATGTGTGTTATTGTTGTTGTGGCTGCTGCTGTATTGCAGTTTTGTTGTACACCGTTTTCGGGGGTCTTTTCAAAGGGTTTTGGAAATCGCTTTTGCGGACACGACAACGTACTTTGATTTGGTGCGACATTGGCTATTTTACGGCTGCTCTAAAACACTGGCGAACGCGAAAATTAATAATTGAAACGAAAATAAGTTATATCCAAGTGAAAAGCTTTTCCTGACCTGCAGTAGGACCGCGCGCGATTGTCCGTAAAATACCGATTACCCATTAATACCACATGCTGTATTTTCCTAAAGTAGTGTACCATCCCTGGAAAGTGTAGTTTTTGTTTTTCTACAATTTATTAATTTAAAGTTGTATTTCTTAATCTTCTAGCTTTTCCGGGGGTGGTCCGCATGGCTGCAGCATGCGCTCCATTAAGTTGAACCGCACCCGTGCCTTCGATTCGTTTTCGGCAATGGCAAAGTAATTAAGGATGTCGTAGTGGCCCATGTAGCTGGCGAGGGAGTCGCGGTGTTGGTTGGTCAACCACTCAAATTTAGTGGTATCCGCGTGCCCGGTTCCGATGTACTTGCTCTGCAGATGCTCCAGCTGGCTGTGGATGTTGTAACGCTCGCCCATTTTCTTTTAGTTGAAATTGTAGGAAAACTGAATGTATGGATAGCGTTTAGGTTTTCTGTTGTGATTTTTCGGTACAATGTGACCAGGTGTGGTTAGGAATTTTATCCTGGCAAATGCGCTGTTCCCAGCGGCACAAAACCAAATTTTAGTGCGGGTCGAGGGTAAGTGTTGAGGGGGTCCTCCCCCTAAAATCGGTATCCCGAATGGGTATCCGTTTCAAGAGTTTACAGTCGCCTAAAGCCTAAAGCCACCTAAAGCTGAAACATTCATCGAAAAGTATGGCAGCGCCAATTGTGTCGAGGGTTGTTTAGCTATTTTGGTGAGACCAGTTGCAGCGTAGGGGGAAAATCTGCTCCTTTTTCTAGCGATTTTTAACTAGTTTCGGTATTATGAACGAAAAATCTAGAGGGAACTCTGCAATCTTATATTTATTTACCCTTTTTAATTTTGAATTCTTGGTTGGATTTTCCTTCCTTGTTTTCCTGTAATCACCTGTCATACCTGCAGTATTTGGACCAATGGTTACCACGTTCAATTGACTACAGTGTTCGTTTGTTGTGGACACTTATTCAAGGCATTAAGTTTTAAAAATTCAGCCAAATCAACATTTTAAAAAGCGAAAATAAATACATTTTATCCAATGTGCGGCCGCACCTGTCTGTAAGTGGCAAAATCATGCTAATAGGAACGCAACTAACCGCCTTTTTAGAACCCTAGGTCCGGATCAGGTGATTTGCGCCTGTAAATATCCCAAACAAACAGTCAAAAAGGAGCCGGATGGCAAAGAGGAGCTCAAGGTCAAGGATGAAGAAGACTCGTCCATGGAGACACCCGAGTGGCGGGCGGAATTCAACTTAGGCAGACGCTACCAGGCCTCGTACAACATAGCTCCTAGCGACATCACGCCCGTGGTGGTGTCCGCAGCTCATTTCTCCGATGCCGCAGAGCAAAGGTGCGCCCGCGTCGTAGTGCCCATGATGTGGGGCATGATTCCCTTCTGGCACAAAGGCGACTATCGGCGACACGGCCTAACCACCAACAACTGCCGGCTGGAGCACATGATGGAGTCCAAACTGTATCGTGGCCCTTTTAAGCGTGGCCAGCGGTGTGTGGTAATATGTGAGGGCTTCTACGAATGGCAGACAGCCGGTCCAGCCAAGAAACCCTCGGAACGGGAGGCCTACTTGGTCTATGTGCCCCAGAAGGGCGAGGCCAAGATCTACGACAAGAGCACTTGGTCGCCAGGGGATGTAAAGCTTTTGCGGATGGCCGGGCTCTTTGATGTTTGGGAGGACGAGAGCGGCGACAAGCTGTACAACTACAGTATTATTACCTTCCAGTCCAGCCAGATCATGTCCTGGATGCACTATCGCATGCCAGCAATCCTCGAAACGGAGCAGCAAATGAATGTGAGTTCACTCTGAAGGCGGAAAAGATATTATTTCTAAAACACAAGCATTTCCTTTACTAGGATTGGCTAGACTTTAAGAGAGTGACGGACTCGGAGGCCTTGGCCACTTTGCGTCCGGCTACCTCGCTCAAGTGGCATCGGGTAGCCAAGATGGTGAACAATTCTCGAAACAAGAGCGAGGAGTGCAACAAGCCCATCGAATTGGCCAAGCCCGCCAAGACGCCAATGAACAGGATGATGATGGCCTGGCTGAATGCGCGCAAGAAGCGGGAAGAGCAGATTAAGGCGGAGCGGAGCGATGATGAAGATGAAGCAGCAGCAGAGGCGCAACTAACTAAGCGCAGGACCTCTGAATCCATAGACAGCTCGGCAAAGAGGCGCAGATTCAGCGCTTCCAAGGCGGCTTCGGCAAACAGTGACAGCAGCGAAGTGAAATCGGCCGAAAGATAAGCCCCAACACCCAGAGATTTATGAACTTCTATAGTTTCGTAGTAGATTTAGTTTATTTTCATTAAAAAACCGAAATATTTGCAAAAGTTCGAAGCATTATCATCGATGTTGTTGTTGCGGCTTAATTACAAAAATTCCAACTTAGCGACTAAAGATTTTGCTTAAATTTTTGTTTTGTTGCTTGAAAGAGTGTAGGCTCTTAATACTAATTGTTTAAATGGGGTTTTATTGGAGAGGGTTTGTGATTTCATTTTTTGAGCTTCGTTTTTGTGTTGTCGCTGCATAAATTGCAATATAAAAACAAAGGGGGAAAAGCTGCACAGCTAAGCGAATTTCTGTGTCCAAAATGAGCCAAAAATTAATGGGAAATGATGTCAATGTTAATGGCTGTTCGTTGGGGGAAGGGGCTGTGAAGTGTGTGTATCAGGTGGCGGTGCACTTGCGATTGCTTACAATTATCAATTAGTTTGTATATTAGACTACGAATTGTATATATTTATATATATGTGAAATACAAGAGAATACTCTGCACACATGAACGAACCTTAATCCTACATAGAATCGATGAGAAAGTTTAGAATTCAAAGGCCATATATAGCGTTGTATATATATAATTCCCCTTTGCGGCGATCGTAAAAATGTAATTGTAAATACTTTGCACGGCCAACGGAAGGGGTTAATCTGGAGAGGGGAAATAATGGGAGGAGGTGACGGTTTGGGCCAAGACGTAGCGCACACACAAAAAATAAAGATATCAAGAGTCGTGTGTGTTCATGTACGTGACTGCCGGGTTATGTACTTAAAATGCTATTTACGAGATTACAATTTGCATGCTGATGATGCTCGGCTGAATTATTTCAACAATGTTAAGATGGATTGCACTTGCGAAGAGTTTAAAAGAGAGATACAAAAGAGAGAGAGAGGATAGAAAGGGGAAATACAAAAGGACATTACTCAAACGGCGTGCTAAACATGTTGATGTTCAGGTCCTCGAACGTGGTCGGTGCACTGTGATCAAGCATCTGCAGCATATCGGAGAACTCCTGGCCCTGCGGCTGTCCACCTGGCCCGGTCGGTCCGCCGGGATGGGCATGCGGATGATGGGGATGTTGGGCCGTTGGATGCGGCGGATGTGGATGCGGATGACCGCCGGCCTGCTGCCAATCCCACATGCCCGGCGCATTGGGCGGCGGTGGCGGTGGAGCTGCCTGATATGCTCCCGGCTGCGGTTGTTGACGATTTCCATTGCCGGCACTCAGCTGGGTGTAGGTTGGGCCACTCGGCGACCTGGCCGGACTCGTCTGCTGGTACTGATAGCCCTCGGTTACGGGTTGCTGCTGCTGTTGCTGCTGGGGACGCAGCGCTGCCCAGGAGTTAGGCGCAACCGGTGTTGGTGAAGTGCCCGACTTGGGTATTTTGGCCAAGGGCGAAGGTCCACCGCCACCTGCGCTGTACGGTGAATGCGTGGTATCGTAGCTATAGCCCACCGGAGTGGTCTGCGCCGATCCTGGTCGCTGCTGCTGCTGTTGGGGTGTGGGCGCCTGCATGGCGAGCATGTGTGTCTGGTACATGCCGTCGTTGGTAGCACTGCCCACTGGGGTCAGCTCCCGGCGTGCATAGTCCACACCAGGGGCAGCCTGCACGTAGACATGTTGCTCCTGCTGCTGTTGTTGCTGCTGCTGCACTTGCTGTTGCTGCTGCACTTGGTCGGGCGTATGAGCAGCAGCTACCGCATCCAATGGAGCACCATGCATAGTCTTGTTGGAACTGTTGGTGCACACTATGTATTCCACCTCATCGGTGTAGGGATTGAGGAAGGCATAGGCCTGCGTGCGCAGCCACACATACTCCGAGTTCTTAGCCCGGGCTCTGTACAGAAGCGAGAACATCTGTCCCTTCTGCTTGAGCACCTGGTCGAAGCTCTCCTTCATGTGGCTCTGGTCCTCCGGATGGAAGAAATCATAGCAGATCTTGCCGAGCAGCTCAGTGGGCGAATAGCCTAGGATGTTGAGCACCCGCTGGTCCACGAACGTGAACTTGCCATCCATGGCGTGGCGCGTAATGAATTCGCTTTGATTGTTCGATCCGCTCATGTCGTTCGCTGCCGTTGAGGTGACCTGCAGCCGGCCGATGGCCACCAGGCAGCAGTGCGAGGTCATATCATCCACGTCGCGTTCCATGTGCATGTTGGGAAACATATCCGTTGGCGGCCAGTTCTTGATGTAGCCCGTGCAGTGCACGACGGCGTAGTTGGTGCCATCGCGTGACGGGCCCAGCGAGTTTCGTTGCTTGAGACGGTTCAAGTGCCCGGAGACCATTGAATCCGAGTTGACGTTGCCCACGCGCATGCGACAGATGAAACCACGACGGGCGCCCATGCTCAGGCGCATGCTGGACTGGTGGCCCTCCTTTTTCACGGTGCCCGACTTCAGGTCCAGGATACGGCCAGCATTCTGCGACTCCTGCGTGGACAGCTGCTCCCGGATCTTCTCGCGATCGTCGGGATGAATGTGCTCGTAAAGGCTAGTGCCATACCAATCGCTCTGCGTGTAGTTTAAAACAGGGGTCACCGAATCGGAGACGTAGATCACCCGACCCGAGTCGCAGGAGACGACGAAGAGGAAGCCATCGGCTGCCTCCAAAATAAGGTGCTTCAGCTCCTGGTCAGTGAGAAATGAGGGCTTGTAGGTGCCATCACTGCTGGTATTACCAGTGCCACGTAGAGCCTTCATGTGCGCCACCGCCATGCGCAGGATGGTCAGCTTATCGGGTTTCCTGGCCAGGGCACTGCAGGTGGGCACCATGTCCGAGAGTTCCGTGATGTAGGCCGTCATCTTGTTGCGACGCCGCCGCTCGATCTCGCAGTGGTTCTCGCGACTAGCGAACCGCTCCTTGTCCTGTATGTTGGCCTCGTCCATGCTCGGAATGCGTAATTAGCAAGCGAGCAACGCGAGTTCGTCGTAATTTGGGTCGCCTGTGTGCTCTGGAAAAGTGAGAAGAGCAAGAGGCGAAGGTGAGGTTCGTGGAATCACTGGAGAAGGGGGGAACGGTGGAACGGTGGATGGTATTTTGTCTACGTCGTGCGTGTATGTGTGTACTACTTGCAAACGGCCATAAATTTGTGTTTTAAGCCCACTTTTCACCACTTCACTTACAATTGGTACGAGTGTGTGGGTTTTCAGCACACCCAAGCTCTGTTATTTGGTTCTTTCTTGCGCGTTGTTGAACGTTTTACCATTAAATCAGTACTTTTTCTTCCACTTTTTTCTTTTTCTAAAATCTGTTTACTAGAGCTGGAAAAATATCGATGGTAATATCGATACTATCGGTTGTATACATAGTTGATATATCGATGATTTTATCGATTTATTTTGCGACAAAACAAATTATTGTATTTTATTATGAATTAATCATTTTGTTTACATGTATATGATCTTTTATTTTATCTATTCTTTTATTAATTCTATAATTCAAATGACATGGACAAAAATATCGCATATTTCCATACATAAGTATAACCGCGTAATTCTTCAAAAACAAAACACGGATCCAGAAAAAATACTAGATATACCACACAAACATAGTAGTCCTAGTGGTGTGAAACTTGTCTATAAACTACACGACGCAAACCAATAGGCCGTTGTTTTCTATATTGATTCCACTTCTGTTTGTAAACTTTTTTCCCAGAAACTTTATGTTTCTTTCTCACTAAACTGGCAATTTTAAAATAATTCAAAATGTCTATTTGCATAACCTTTATCTTCAATGCCGATTATAATATTGAATATGTATTCCTCTTATGTTATAAAAACCAAACTAACGTTGATAACGTTGGAAGCTGTGCTTATTTTTCAAGAACAATACGCATATATTCCATATTAGCATATATGTATTAATTTTTTGTTATATTTAATTCATTTAAGGGTTTCCTGCACAAATAATAAAATGATTTAGGCCTCCCCCATTCCGCTAAAAATAAGTAAGAAAAACAATAGTGACTTCTCTGATATTGTTGTCAGTATTTAATGGTATTACAGCATTGCGTTGTCTTACATATATCAAATATAATTTCATAAATACATTTTTTATTTCGTAGTCATAACTAGGCGCAGTATCGTAGTGTTTACGTACTAGGATTCATTAAAAAAATTAAAAGTTAGTTATTAATAGTGGCAATAACATGTCTCCATTTATTCCTATCCGGATTCATACTTGTAACAAAAATAGTAAGCTTGCGCTCTCCACTTCGCACATTTATCTCTTTCTTTGTGTTCTTTGCGTATTTTCATTCAGTTTTTTTGTTGTTGTTTTTGTTTTTAATACAATCTTAGGTAAAGTTTTTCCGCTGTTCTTGTCCTTTCCATGTTTGTGTGTGTTCTGCTTGGTATTTGTTTGTTAATTAATTATTGGCAATTTTCTAACTGCATGCTTGATTTACTCCATATTTCGTTCAAGCTGTTGGTACAACATACAAGTCTTTTGTTCTATGTTTAAAGTAAGTTATATTATATATTAAGTCTGCATTAAAATACGTGCGCTACTTAGGTGTAATTTAAAATGCGCGGCTCCATTTAAAATTGCTTAGGCGTGCTCAAAATACGTCATTGTGTGGTGTGTTGTTGTTGTTGTTAGATGATGTACCGCGGTCTAGATTTTAAACTTCAGCATAATTCGTTGACTAGAAATTAACTTAAGTACTTAGGGCTAGCTAACATTAGATTTTAACACGCTCTTGCAGTTTTTATTTTGGTTTTCGTGCATAAGTATTTCCTCTTCGTCTTCGATCAATCTTTTCTCCTTTTTTTTGTTTCAACAATTTGTGCTGCAGATATATTTGAGTTGTATTGTGTTTGTTTATAATATAGGAAAGTCTCAAGCGTTTCCCTGCTGGAAAGTAGTCAATAATTGCTATTATTTCATTCTCTTTTGCCAAATTAAGATCCTTTTTTCAGTTGCTGCAAGCTTAAACATAACTTTTCAAATCCTTTAACAATTTTATTATTTTTAGCACCAAAATGATTATACGCCAAATAAAGTATTAGTATAATTTTGCACATCGTTTGGAATTTGGACATAGGGTGGGGAAAAATTAAGGATAATTTGCAACAACTGGTGTTAATCAATTAAAATTCAACTTCAAATACAATTAATTCCTAGACAATACTTTGGTTTTATACTTAGTATGAACGCGCTGTTCGGAGTTTGCAAAAAAATTGAAAAACGTAGAGAAGTCTTGATTGAACATAGTAGTACATAGTTTTGGCTCTCAGGCGCACTTACTCATAACATCACAAAAAAATTAAACATATATATATATATAGATATATGGGTAGTGTGATAGTTTCGCTCCCCTCACTATATAACTCCGTTTCAACTATCTTATCAAATCTTTCGTCCTGCGCTGTCTCTCTCTCCAAAATAGTGTTTGATTTTGAGTAATGCGGTTGCTTCTGTGGCTAGGAAACGCCACCGTCCTTCTACGTGGTGTAGGTGCGGATAACATCCCGGATGACCGCCCGGCACAGCGGACACTGGCCGCCGCCAACGCCACGCCACTGCTCGATGGCGCAGTCGTAGCACATGCACATGTGCCCACACATGTACAGGACCGAGTCGATGGGGTTCTCGTAGCAGATGGTGCACTCCGCACTGGAGTCTGTGCTCTGCTGGTCGCTCAGGCTGTCCTTCCACTTGTTGGCCGCATTATTCGTGCTGTTGGCAACTGGCTGTAAATGGGATAAAGAAATAAGGAATTAGTTCACAAACTCCATTGAAATAAAAACCTAACAAGAGAACTAATGACTTTTTAAGCTCCCGGGGACACTCACCTCAATATACTGACTGCTGGTGGTGCTGATGAGGGTGCCGCTGGAGCAGGCTCCTGCCAGTATGCCGCTAGAACTAACCGTGGTCGTGGCGGGCCTGGCCGTCAGTTGGCCATTGATATCGTGGGAGCTGCTCGCTGGCGGCAGGTTAACTACCAGAACGGTGCCACCGCCATTTGGCTGAATCTGGAGGATATCTCCGTTGGACGGCATGCTTATCATCCGACTGCCATTAGCTCCGCCGACCGAGGCCAAGGTGCTTGTGCTCTGGGCCACGCTCAACTGAGAGGGATGGTGATGCAGCAGCTTGGCCGTGGCTCCGGCATTCAGGCTGCTCATCGACTCGGTCATGGGCAGCATGCGGGAGTTGGAACTGGAGCTGGCGGTAGCGGCGGCGGCATTGCAGGCGGAGACGGAGCTACTAGCATTCACTTGCGGCTGAGATGGATACGCCACCATGTTGGGCAGCTGCTGGCGGAACATGCGCAGCGATTGCGTCGAACCGTAGACGTCCAGGAAGGCCCACAGCTGGAGCGACTGATCCACATGCATCACCACGACGGAGGGACCGTTGTTCTTGCTGATGCTCACCTCACCGTTGGGCGCCACAAAGAAGGCGATCTCATCGCCCCGCTGCGGCGCAGCCGCAATGTCCTTGCTCACCACCCAATATTCGGGACGGTCCAGCAGGAAATCAGAATCATTGGGCAGATCGTTGGGCTGCAGCATCGCCGGATTGCAGGAGGTCAGGCCCAGGGCCAAGGCACCCACGTACATTTGTTCCGTCTTCAGAACCTGCACGATCAGCTTCTCGCCAATGCGAATGGGTCGCGCCGTAAAGACATAGCCCTGGCAGAAGTCCGACTCCGTGCGCGAGGCAACGAATCGATCCTGCGACAGTCGCACATTCCGTCCCTTGGTGTTGTGGAAGGGCACAGGGATCAGTCTGCCGTTGGCATTGTACCGCAACGGTGGCAATCCATTGGCCAGATCGTGGGCTATGGCCGCCTGCTCCACGCTGCTCACGGAGCCGCCGTTGCCCGCCAAGTGCAGGGACTGCAGCGAGGGCATCACATGACGTTCCAGATCGTGATCGATGGCCCCACTGTGTCCGGGCAGGGAGCGGCGTGACTGCTGGTGCGGATGATGCGCCATCAGTCCGGTGGAGGCGATGCCAGCCGGCTGGGCCAGCTGTTGCTGCTGGGTAGGCACCGGCGCCGCCGTCGGTTGTTGGTACATGTAAATGCGGGAGTCCAGGAACTCAATGCCCGTACAGTTGCCATAGATATCGATCACGGTCCATAGCATGCCGCGCGTATCAATCCCCGATAGAATCACACCCTTCTCCTCGCTATTTATCCCATAGATCACATCGCCAGCTCCATTGACATAGTAGTAAAGGATGTTGTCCTTCTCGCAGTACTGCTCGTGCAGGGCCTTGGCCCAGAAGCCGGGCCTGTTCGTTAGATCCGGGCAGGCGTACTTGGGCAGTGATCCCTCCAGGGAGGCGGGATCGTTGCTGGTGAAACCAAAGCGAATGCCGCCATTCCAGTTGTTCGAGATCTCGGCAAATTTCACGCAGATCCTCTCGTTGATCCTCACCGGGCGGGCGGAGAAGGTGATGGCCCGGCAAAAGCTCTCGAAGCGACGCGCAAGGGTACCATCGCGCGACAGCCGGATGTTGTCGCCATGAACGGTGTGGAATTGCAGCGGGGGCAGGTTATTGGGACCAGGGCAGGATGAGGGCGAGCGGCGTACTGGAGTTCCGAAAAGAAAGAGGGTTGAAAATTAAGTTAGTTACTGTTTTTTAAGGGAGAAAAGTTAGGGTTTAATAAACTTAGGCCTTAATTATTTCATAAAAATTGTTCTGCTCTTATTTCTAGGTAATCAAATGTGTCAAAACTCTATGTATGTAAGTTCAAGGTAAGTTTCTTGCTTCATAACAAACTCTACCTTTTATTTCCACACATCTAAAGTTTTCTCTCGCATAAATCTTTTGAAAGTCACCTATTTCGCATTTAACTAACTGCTACCTTCCCACAATCCATTTATCTTTGTTTCATCTTTGGCTACATTGTTTTAAAATCTGTTTTCCGATCTTCTTTTCGGAATGCCAGCAGCGCCGCTCACACCGTATCGAGTTACGCATCTATGAAAAAAGATTTCTATTTGTTGCTTCAGGTAGCCAAAAAATTCAACAGTTTAGTATCCACAGCCTAGCCGCCATGTGCTGGCGATCGAATTACGCAGGAATCCCGACTCTGATCTTGCCAAGGAGAGTCAATAACCCAAAGACCCAAATTTAGTTGGGCACGTGACTGGATTGAAGATTATTAAGCTAAACGAGAAATGCTGTAAATGCCTTCGAAAGAACAATCAATAGATGGGCGGCTCTGAAAAGGATTTTCCATGGTCATCGTGTCAGCTGCTGAAACAGTTTTCTTGGAAAATTCAAAATTACAAACGTGTGAAGTACAAGAAAGATTTCAGAGAAGGAAAAATATTGGTATAGGTTCTTTAAATATTTTGGAAGCCTTTGGATTAACTCACGTACAGTAGACTTATCAAGAAAAATATATTATGGAAGGAATCTCTTAATTCCTTTTTTAGTATTTATGGTTTTCTTATCAAATATAATGTACATTTCTCAGAAAAACTTGCTTAACTCAACTCATTAAATGCTAAGCTTTAAAATATATAAAACAATATCAGCTGCTTGCACATTCCCCACTTATTAAAGGAGAAGCACTTCAATAACGACGCAAGACTTGGGGAATCCTTAAAATATATTCTTCGAAATTGGCATAATTATTGCACCTTGCAAATCCACCAATATATATGTATATATATATCGGCAGCTGCTGACAATTACCCGACAGAGAAAAAAGCCTATAACCAATCCATATGGCCATATAAATAATTATCCGAGGAGGAGTCTTGGGATGGCGACAGGTTTTCTTTGGCCCAGACTGCTGACATGGCCAACATCAGACGATTCCGGCGGCATGCCAACAGTTGCGTTCAACAGAATGCAAAAACAAAAAAAAAATAAAGGTATGCCTACCCAGTTTATAAGAAAAGAAGGAAAAGGACCTGCCGAGATGATTACCATGTTGATATGCGGCGCGTGGCACTCGAGATCAATGTGTTTGCTTTATGGAACAACCGACCGATGGCGGCATGTGGCAGCTGTCCTTTTTCCTTGTCGTCCCTTTTTCTTGATTCCGAAAAACGGCGCAAGAAGAAGTCCGCATAGGAAGGTCAGAAGAAAGCAGCTGTACGGAGCTGCAGCGGAACAGGTAAAACAACCCCTATATAGAGCTCACATCGAGGGTAGTTTTCAACAAGGGGGATTTCGATCGCTTTCGGGGGTTGCTGCTGCTCGTCGGCAGCTGTTCAAATTTCGACAAAAACAGCTCAGCTCAAAGACAAGACAAGATACAAATGCTTGGCAAGATTCCGCCGAGTCCCGAGTCTGTCTTTGGGGTTGAAATTTAACCCTAAGCCAGGGCCAATGACTTGCACACACACAAAATCTGTACCGATGTCTGGGCTCTCCTCCTTCTTCCTTTCTTCAAAATCGCGTTGTCGTCCTCAATCCTCAAGTGCTTCCGCAGCCAGCAGAACAGGAAGTGGAAAGGGAGCAGCACCACACCAGCTTCCGGTGGCTCCCAATCCGGCGGCGGCGCTCAAGACTGAGTGAAGATAGCCACCAGAAGAGAAGTCTCTGCTGTTAGGTACTACTGCTGTGGAACATCCATATTTATGAATTGACCGCGACGAGGAAGTAGGAAATCACGTACGTGCCGCGGATCGGGCCTATTAGCTGCAGGATGTTATTGTGACTGAGCTCTGGACTGGCCAACTGGCGACGCCTACTTTTTATCGGCCCAGACCAGACCAGACCCGGCCAGACAGTCGTCAGTCAATGGAATTGCGGCGGCTAGTACATGGCTTCGATGATGATGGATTGAATGAATGAAATACGCGCCTCGCTTTTTCCTTGAAGTCGGAATCGGAATTGGAATTGGAATCGAAACGGTGCTTGGCAAGACGCGTCGATACTTTCAATTAGCCAGGGGCCATAATTAATTAACTGCCCGCCGATTGTCTCCGCGAGATGGCTTTAATGATCTCCGCCCAGAGAGGACATATAATTATATATAAGAAATATAAAAACCAAGCTATGATCGGATATATGAGGGGATGTATGATCACATAAAATAACCATTGTAAAGGAGCTAGCAAATTTACACTAATAGAGTAATCAGCAATGATGAAGAAGTAGAAAATTATAATAAACATTTTCCTATATGCTTTTAATTAAATTGCTTAAAACATTATCACTTATTGGGTTTCCTTGATGTAATCAAGTCCAAATTCAAAGCCTTTTTCCCAGGCAATCAGATCATCATCATTGGCCAAGCTAATTTCGACATAATTTGGCAAAGTTCAAACTTTCGGTGGCCAATGCGTTTGGAGTTCGCCGCTCTGCCGAAAAGGTTCCCAATAATACTCTGGGCCAGAGCCAGAGCGCATCCACAGCAAACGATCGACTGGCAACAATCTAAGTGCAGTTGCAGTTGCAGTTAAAAGGCAAATTTTCGTTGTTTGGCGAAAAGGAAAAACCTGATTTACCGTTCGGCAGGCAGGCAGATCGTCGTCTTCGTTGCTGGATCCGCAAAAACATTTCCCACGCTGAGCGCAAAAATCAAACTCAAAACCCAAACACAAACACAAACACACTGAAAACACTGTGTTGTGCAGAAACAATTCCCACGACTCCAAATTTGTATATATAGGATAGAAGAGATAGATATATATATAGTAAATTTGCGGCTGCCGAACACCGAAAAACCTGTAACAAGCCGCGGTAATTGCGCGAAGAGAGTCTTCCCAAAATCGGAGAATCGCCGCATCGCCTGCCTGCCCGACTGACTGCAGCGGGTGGAAAATGTGAAAATCATGCAGGTGTCATAAAACAAAAAACCCAAAAAGAAAACGTCCAGGCCAGTCACTGAGGCACATTCGCAATCTCTGCAATCGTTAGGCGAAATCATTTTAACGATGAAGATCTCTCTATAAAACATTCAAAATCCCATTGAGCCGCAGACGTCATTAAATCGAGATTGGCACTCGTGAGCTCAAGTTGAGCTGACTCGGCGATCATTAAAGACAGATTATGTGTTGATGTCTGAATGAAGACAACTTACAAGGAAAAGCTGAGCTTAGATCAGATGTAATAATGGTTTTGTAGCATTACAATCCAAGAGATCAATGGATTTAATGCATTAAGTACTATGTTTAATGGCCCAAAGCGTCGTAAATAGGTTGCCCAATCTTAGTTAGGAACACATTAAAAATAGTGAGCTTATTGCAATTCCAATTAGGCCAATGAAACTGAGATTTCAACAGAAATACTTTCAAACTTGAAGGTTAAGATGTTCTTAACTCAAAAAAAGAAACTAAAAATGTTATAAAATGGTTTTAAGTTGTTTACTTATTTATTTATTTAGAAACATCAGCTTTAAGCTGGTATCCTTTCTTCATATATTATGTTTACAAGTCCTACAACCCTCTCAATGCCTCATTTGCACTGTGATTGGGGTCACAGGTCACGTGCTGCTCCCTGAATTGTTACTAATATTACATGGCCCACGTGCATGAGTCACGGGACGTGTGCGGACAATTAACACGACGAATGTCGACGCTGGCCGTTTAATTGCACCGGAAGTTTACCCCCATAAAAAGCCGGGGGTTTTTCCTCGGGACAGAGGCGGCGGCACGGTCAGTGGATCAATGGATCATTTACACAAATTGTATCAATTGGTCAAGCATTTGGCATAAATTATCGGCGTTTTGCAGGGCGTAGCGAGTGGGTGCGACTTAGGCATTCGATTACCACTGCCACTTCCATGGGGCTTGTCAATGAATGGATCTCGGATCTCAACCCACACACTCGTCTCGTAACCTGTGTGTTTTTATTTTCATTTTTTTTTTTGTTGTCGACATTTCAGTGAAATTAGTTGAGGAAACACTGTGTGGGTCGTTCGTTAGTTAGTCTTGACTGTGGGCAGAGATAAGTCGTCAGGCGTTGGTCGGTGCGACCTGAGCAAGTGTCTCTGCTAAAAGACTTGTAAAACAATTCTCACAGCAATAAAGGCAATGTTAAATTCTCGGCCTAAAGATACGCAAATGAAGCTAAATGAATGTTAATTAATCGCTCACAAACAAACAATTTGCGTGGGGCGGGAAAATATGAAAGTTGCCACGAAAAGCTTTCTAAAAACATATTTTTAAATATTGAACTTAAAAAAACCCTAAAACACAACAGGATTTTCTGAATAAATGAAGTAATAATAATTTCCTAGTTGTATAGTTTAATTTACAGCTAAAATCCCCATTTTTATTATTTCAAAAACCCAAATTGGAAAGCTCCCATTAAGAGGGAATGCAAAAACCACTTCCGTTCTGCTTGACCGCTGGCCAGTGCAGCGGAAATCGCACTCGGATCCACTCATCGAGAGCAGCTCTCTCACTTGGTGTAGATTCCCCACCGGTTTTTATGTGATCCCCCTTTTTCTTTTCTAAGTAACTCTAGATGCAGGGCAACAACACAAATAGACTCGGCAAATATAATAAAAATAATTACACAAGAGAAAAGGGGCCGCGACTGGCGGCGTCGGTGACAACGATGAAACCAGAGGTCAAACTACGCCAAGTTGTTGCAACCAGTCGGGTATTGTATTGTATTTTGTTGTGCTGATGTCTGAACAGCTTTGCTTCTACGCAAGTACATTGCACTTTTCATGCGATTAAGCGAAATCTGATACTGCAGCATGTTGGGGAAGAAAAAAAATCGAAGAAATCACTGTACTGCTAGTTTTCATCACTGCCCCCTTGTGTCTTCACTGAAATTTCAGTTTAAAGAGGTTTACCGAGTTCATTCCTTTTTTTTTATGAGAATTAACCAAAGAAAATTACTCAAGAAAACTAAAAAGGAAAGGAAAGAAATTGCTACAATAACCCGAAAAGATCCTTAGTTCAAATTTAGCTAAAAGTTGAATAAGGTAAAGGTGAGTAATTGCTAAAAAGATATCATAAAAATTCCTATATTTAATGATTGCTTTTTTCGATAAGATTTAAGAAGTGATTGGGAAAATCCATATAGTTAGACATTGCTTATGATTCACATCAAAGAAAAGTGACTAGGAAAATTCCTAAAGATAAGGAATGAATTATCTTATAATCCATATAGGTAAGGCCTGCATTTGATTGATCTTTACTTAGTCCAAAAAATAACCCTTAATCTATTCTACCATTAATATTCCACCTTAAATATTGATCACACCTTGCACTCAAAAAAAGAAGGGTTCAATGACTCCCAATGACTCTCCTCGCGGTTCGACATCAATTTTCAGCCTATCCACACATACACAAATTAGTTGAAAAAAAACACCCGGATGGGGGAGAGCAGGCTCCCTATAAATAATATAATTAGCCAACGACAGGGAGCGATATAGAAAAACAGATAGGGAGAGATGGGAGAGAATTGGGAAGGGTGGGTGGCCAAATCAAATTTACATGTTTATTTTTACAAGCGCACAAAACAACGGACCGTGGAATGAGAACACCTCTCTATCGATGCACATGATATATATAAACTTATGTATATAGACACCACATATATCCACGGTTGGGCTTCCATTTGGGCGCCGAACCATGCAAGAGGCCCCAGCCAAGAAGAACCGAACTTGTTTAGCACCGGAATAGACATAAAACCGATCTAAATATACTCGCAGCGCTATAAGGAAGCTATATAAGGAGACATAGAGCCAAAACAATCAACAACATTGTGTTAGGATTTGGGGACTTTGTAACGGGGAACTATGAAGAATTTTATAAGATTTTGAACTTGTTGGTTTTTAAGAAAGCTATATCTTAATTTTCAATACGGTTCAATGGCAGTAAAGAGAGGATCAGCGATCCCTAAAAACCATAGGTTATTTTGTAAAAATAATAGTAAAATACCTATTATAAAAAAAATTTCCTTGTTGGAACTATCAAATACTTCGAAGCCAACTTAATAAATATTTAACAAGGAAGCTTTTCCGCCTTTTCTGTGCTGTTTTCCCGGACAGTCTGTACAAAGAGTCATATAAGATAAGGCAGGGTTTCTTCCGCTATGTTTTGTTGCGCTTTATGTACTCGCTGTTTATCGAAGCGTTGCAATTACTGGAAAGGGCCACTAGAGCGATCCATATAAATGTATATAAGAGCACTATACACTATACAGTATACACCATATATATGGTTGATAGTTACTCCCATAGTACTTGCATTTCCTCGCACTTGACTGCGCACAAGACACAACTGAAAACTCTTTTGTGTAATTAAATCACTCGAGCGTTGAAGGGGGAAGGCAGCGCGAGGGCAGCAACAATATGTCTGAGTGGAGCTGAGTGGTGGAATGGACTTCAAGAGTCGTCTTTTGATAGAAACACATCATTATAGCATGATTATTACAATCTTAAACTGCCATTACAATGGCTTACGAGCACTTCAAGTGTTCGATCGCTTCAAGATGCCACTGCATTATAATCATTGATGATGTCTAAACTATTCCCATTCGAATTTAGGGTTATGGCTAAACCATGCAAATTTCCCTGAGTTTAGCATATAAAATAGGCGAACAGCTGCAAAAATTGAGCCTAAAATCTTGTTCTAGTTCCTGCCAAAAATAGGTGTACATATTAATTACCTTAAAGTTCTGTTTAAAAGCCGACAACAACCGAAAAAAATTCGACAAAAACCCGATCTGGCCAAGTTTCCAGCGATGGATGGATGGTCGAGCAGCTGGTGGTGGACACAGACGTAGATTAAAGACCCGTAGGTGTTCGAAACCAGCAGTGATTTATGCATGGCAACGTCGTATACTGCCTTATAACCCGTCTAAGATCGAAAAAGAAACACACGCCCTCGACGAACACAAGGCGCACAAAATTGACCCAAGAGATGCCTTTCGATATCGTTCCATCTCGCTTTGCGTGAGTTAATTGCAACTGCCTTCGGGCTCATAGCCCAGGTATGCTATGTACTATATGCTATATGGTATTTGGTATATTATATTTACCTGTTGCTACCTGGTTTGCGCCTTTTGTCTTGCGCCAGTTGCAACACCATGCGGCGAATCGTTTTTATCTAGTTTATCTATTTTGGGTTGTTATCGCTTCGGCCCAGACAAAATGTTAACAATTCTGTACTACATTTGGGCCTTCGAGGGAAATTTACGGACATACAGTAGATATTAGTTTGGAGTTGTGTAAATAAAAGTTTAAAATCTAATATTTATATGTTTCAGCGGACATTTTGTTATCTTTTTTTTACTTTACTTAAATAATGTCGTATTTCGTAAAGTTAATTAAAGAAAATAGATTTTCCTAGGCGATACCCACTGTACCGTGATACAAGCTGCCAACTTGGTTCATTAACTGATAAACCAAAAGATGGAAAAGGCTCCTCTAAATGGGTCAAAAGTAAGATAACTTTTTAGGAATAGAAAACCAACACTGCTTGAGATCTCTCTTTGTACATCCCCAAGACCGACTAGCACTTCTTATTTATAGCCAAAACCCAATCAGTTTCTTAACCACACTTGCAAAGATAACTATTTTCGCACTGACCGTTATCAACCTGGGCGAAATTATCAATTAGGAATGGCATTGCTTGGTATCAGGCTTATACAACAAATTATAAACACATTTTCAAGTGTCGTTGTGCAAATAAAGTGACCAAAAGATGGATGACACATTGTAGATGACCTCATATAGGCGAGAAAAAAATATATAAAAAGTACCCCAGGGGCACAGAAGAAATATGAAAAGAAAAGAGAGTTATCGCAACAGATGTGCATGTACATATAGCTACAGCTCTGGTCAAAATAATTAAACGGAATCTATTAAATTTGTGGAATTCTTAGCTGAAAATAATTATTTTTGTATATATTATCAGAAGTCATTAACACTTATAAAAAAAAACTGAATAGTATCAGAAATACTGCAATTTAATTAAAATACCTCGATCTTAAAATACCAAATGTACCAAAAATAGTCAAGTACAAAATAGCGAAGCTTAAGGACTATAATAATTATTCCCCAGTTGTATGTGCAATAAAACTCCCCGTGGGGGTGTGTATGTTTATTTGTACTGCCTTGTATCATTATATTTACTATTGTTATTTACTTTTTGGCCAACACAATCGAAGGTCATGTGACAGAGACGACAACATAACAACAAATATGCAATAGTAGGTAGGTACCAACAAAAAATCAAAGGCTCAAAGACAAGTTGGCAGCTCTTCGATTGCAAACACACGCACACACACACTAATTTCGAAAAGTAAACCGTGAGAAGCTAAGTAAAAGCCAAGAGCAGATAAACTTTTTAGCCAAAGCAAACGTGGCATGCCAACACACTCAACAACAACAACAACTCACAAACAAACAACTACGAATTGTAATAGAAAAGCGAAAAATGCAGGTAAAAAAGGCAAAAGCAGCTGATGCCACAAAGTAATTTCATTGATTACCGATAGGCAACGCACGTTCAAACTCAAACGGATTGGATTGGAAGCCGCCGCATAAAGCATAAAACGCAAACACATCCCAAGCTTAAAAAAAAAACTGAAACTTCAAAGCCACACCTCTTCCTCTTACCCCCTCATATACTCCTCCTGCTGCTTCTTCCTCGTCACCGCCCCGAGCTGTTGTTGATCGTTTCCCTGCTTCTTTCTATTTTTTTTGCGTTTTGTTTTTGCTTTTGCCTTTGCCGATGGCGGCAACGGCGCTTCGCGTACAATTCCCAGTACTACAAAAATAACAACCACAGCAAATACTGAATGAGGCACATATGCAGTAACAGTAACGGTCGGCAGGATAGTACCAGGAAAATACTGCTCTTAAAATACCAAAAATAATTGTTGCACCTCAAATACTACATAAATACTCTTGATCAAGGACCAAAGATATAACTCTAATAATAATACCAAGCCTGACTGTAATATTTAAAATTTAACTGCCCTTTCATGTTGGACACAACTGTCGGTAAGAGACAAGGTAAAAATAAAAAGAAGTAGAAGACGCTTAGCCTATGCGTCATTGGCTTTGCTTTGCTCCCCATTCTCAGGTCCAAAAGAGAGGCCAGAGAATGCAATTGAGCCAAGTTTAGGGAGAGTGAGAAGGCAGTTTTTTTTATTTGCGACTCAGCTGCTTGCAACGAAAACAAAAACAATGCCCGTTGAGATAATCGTTATGATAAACATAATCGCTCCTTGGGAAAATTGCTTTTGGTGGTATTTTCCTCATCTCCCCCGTTTCCAATCCCTATCCCAATCCCAATCAATTTGCGGTTACTTTTGGGAGTGTGAGCTCTGTTTTTTTTTCTGTATTGCGATTTGAAAAATGCAGTTTTCAAGAACTGACATTTCCGGCGAATTTCTTGGGGTCGAGCTTAAATTCAGCAGAATATAGCCTTGAGAGAACTTTTCCCTCAACAAAAAAAAAAGTAATATTTCGATGTGCGTGCTCTTTCCAAGCGTTTAATCATTAGCTTTTTGTTTTAAACAATCGCAAACTGTTCCGTTTCTGCTTTTTATCTCTCCATTTGCTATTTGTTATTTTTCGTTATTGTTCTTGAGACGCAAAATGCTAATGTATGCATAAATGTTTGCGGCCGGCTGGCTGTCTTGGTTTTTCTTTATCTTTGCCGCATTAATTAACTGAATGAACGAGTGAATGAATGAGCGATAGTTCGGGCCACATGCTAATATTATGTGGGAATATCGCCGGAGATAAAAGCCAAGCGCCCCCAGAGACCCAGATCGATGAATTATGTATTATCCAAGTATTTTCGCACGCCTTAATTACATTTTCTGGGAATATTACATAGGAACTCTTGCTACCGTATCTTTTCAAGCTTTTCTTGGTAATTTATTCTTTCTTTCTTTCTTAACTTTATGAACACTATCTAGACTCGTTTTTTTTTTTAATTATAGAGTAGTATCCTCTTTAGAGGATGATTTTCCCATTCGTTAACCCCCATAGTCCTTATCGCTCTACTAACTAATGCCGATTACTAACCCAATCCGAAGCGCTTCTTGATCTTCTTGAGCAGATGCATCTTCTTCTTGCTGGACAGCTTATCCTTGGTGGACATGAGGAGCTCATTGCTCTCCATCGCCAGGACTTGGGCCGCCTGTTGGGCGGGCGTTTGTGTGGCGTTGATGGACGTCGTGTTGGCATTGTGGATCTGAAGATTGCGAAGGTGCTGCTGCTGGTGATGATGGTTATGGTTATGCTGGTGCTGGCTCAGGTGAGGATTCAGGTGCTGCTGCTGCTGGGCATGCATGTTGAGGTTAAGGTGCGGGTGGCTGCCCTGCATGTAGTTGGCTGGTATATCCGATAGACCCATTGCAATGGTTACTACTTTAATTTCCTTGGAAATCGAGCAAAACTAAACTAAACACACGCGCGTATCCAATAAAAAATCCACAAGCTACTTGCGTCTTTTATTTGGCATTAAAATTTTAGCGGTACGAGTTCTTTGAATCCAGTGTTTTTTGACTAAAACATTTTGAATTTGGGTTTTTTGTTTATGTTTGCCTGCGCGCGACGGGAACAAACGAACACGGAACGAAACACAGAGACCGACAACTCCCAAGCGAACGCTTCGTTATTTTTTTTCGATTTACAACAAATGAGCTGTTGCCGCAGCCTTATATAGCCTCGCTCTCTCTCGCGACGTCGGCGTCGCGCCACAGCTGAGCGGAGAGAGAAAGAGAGTCAGTGCGGGAAATTTAGCTATTTTATAGAAGAGACAGTTACCTTTAATAGGTAATGACTGTCAATAGACTACATTTTTGGCGGTTTTTGAACCCCCCACGAGACTAATAATTAAATATACCCTCCTGTGATAACGTAATCATTTTATTTTAATAAACATTCATATTTCGTTTCTAAAACATAATAAAGAAAAAATGTTTTCATATATATTTTCATATTAAATTTTTAATTGTTAATTAAATAATTAAGTCAGAAATGTAAACCTTATTTAAAGATTCTACACTTATTAAATTTTATAGCTAGAATCCTGCCCTAGAGATATGCCAACTCTAACAGTGGCCCAAACGAGAGAGAGAAAGAGCGAAATTGAGAGCGGGTGGATAAGGTAAAAGGCAAAAGCAACATCGGTGCAAAGGAAATTGTTGTTGCCTCCTTTTCTCTCTGGCAGCTGTTTCATATTTACTATGGTTTCGCTTTGTCCTGCCATTCGCGTGCATTTGTATGTTGAGCCTCCCTTATAATTTCCCTCTATGCCTCTGTTGTGCACCTTGATCAGCGATTCCTTCACTTACCTTGCTCCTGCTGTTGCTTCTCCTGTTGTTTTTGTTGCCGTTCTAGGCCTGCCTGCCTGCATTTTGCTTTTTTGGCTCTGATCTCCGCTAACTGTTGTTGTTCTCTTTCCCTGAGTAAGTGTGTGTATAGTTCAGCCAGGTTCAAAGTAATTCTCTCGCGTCTTCTTTTTTGGGGGAAAAAGGTTATAAGGTCCGCAGCAGAGAAATGCTAAATTAAATTTTTTCTTGATTTACTTATACCATACAAATTCTTACTCAGATCTAAACACCGAAACAAAAAAGAGTTCTGAATAATATTCGAGCCGAAGGCCTTAGAAGCTAGCGCTCTTTCTTTCCGAATAAATTATTATATTACAACCTAGTTTATGTATAATTATTAATTTAAAATAAATAAGAAAAATACTAAATAGAAAAATACTAAAGGTTTGGAATGCATTTATGACGCTAAAAAGTATATTCATTTTTCTATATAATGAAAATCAGACGACTACTGGTAGCGCCACCATTGCTATTCCATATTCTTAACATTTACCTTTTAAATGTTTATATTATTCCTATTCTGTGCTATTTATATTGAAAATATCGGGTGATTCACACACCAGCTCGCTTGTTTATTGCAAAAATTGTTCCGAGTGATTCCCCCTTCTCAGAATGTAGTGTTTAATCGCTGCGCTATGCCCGTATTGCTCCCTATTCTGACCTTTTCAAAATTACCTCACTCTGTGTAATTATAGTTTAGGGAAGACAGAATAATGCAAATTTTAAGTAATAAAATTCCATTGAACGCCAAGAAGAGTTATTTATTCAGTTGTCTGCTTATTTCATTTACCATATTTATTTATAATCGGTTTGTGTGAAAAATTCACCGAGTACCTATTTTGTTTTTATAGGCTTTAAATCAATTTGATATAAAAAAAGGTTGTTAAAATAAAATAAATAGGAAAAGAATTAATTTTACGCAGTAAAATACGCAGTATTTTTTTGTATATAAATTTCAAGATTCCCCTGGAGTCCTTTGTGCCATTAGGGAACCAAGGAACTGGATCAGAGTTGCCTATGATGGGGGACACATGCCATTGTGGTCTCATTTATTAAGCTTTGGGCTTTTGCGGTCATCAACAACTGCCGTCTGGCGTCATGATCATCCTTTATCCTTTATGCAGGATGATAATTGCTCCGAGTGCCCCAGCCTCGTCCTGCAGACGGCAGATGCAACTCTTAAGATCGGAAGGGATCAGCAATCAGGAGACGGAGACCCGAGAGAGAGAGCATTTAAATTTTGATATTAAAGTGGAAATGCATATTCAGCATCCTGGCAGCAGGCGTGCGTCCTGGAAATACATCTGCTGCTCCTGTTACCCGAGTTCCCTTTCTCTTCTCGCTTCCCCTCCGCACACATCACACATTTTGCGAATGCGAAAATGCAAAAAAGGTCGATGTTTTGGCCCAGGAACAGGAACAGGAACCGGAGCTGGCAAACACTGAGCAGAGAAACCAGCGAAAAAAAAAACAGCGAACTACCCCAAAAATTGTCAAGGAATACAGTGAATATTATTGAAAGAAATTAGCTATTTTTTTTTTAAACAGAATTCGTTTTATTTAAGAACATACAAATTTTATCAACAGTTTAAAGACGTTTCTGAATGTACCTTAGAATTTATTTAACATATTGATGGTTTTACAATAAAAATAAAATTTGCTCCTCTCTATAAACTATTTAATATTAAGTATATGTTTACCAGAGTTATTTTGTATATATTAAAATGATCCCTAGTTTATATGATAGCTTCTTGTCTCCTGGCTAAATCTCTTTAAGGAATAAATACAAAATAATATAGTTTTCGTACTAAAACTGTAGAAATAACCGAAGAGATCCCATCTGAACCCCATACACGATATCCACTGTACGAAAGGTGTCCCATCTGCGGTTGCAGTTGGACCTGAAAAAGGTCCTGCAGAAAGGGTTTGCTATCCCCTAGCTTCCCCTTGCCCGCCGATCTCGAACTGTTTGTTTGTTTGCCAATTCCAGGTGTAAATTCATAGCAAAAGAGGCAGATACAGAAAGGGATTTTTTTGTTGAGGAGACAAGCAGAGGAAGCCAGCCGACCACGTGCCAGGTTAAAAAAAAACTAAAAGGAGAAACGAATAAAGAAAGGGAGACGTGCGCCAGTTGCCTTGGCTGATAAGGTTGCTCTACTTCTTCGGATCGGATCGAAACTCCATATACGATTATTTATTCTTATATTTATTCATATTTGCCCTAAAGACAGCTGCTGCCATTTGCATTTGTCGCCTCGATGGGGGAGAAGATATGTATGTCTCATGTATCTGCAGGCTGTTTGTATGTTCCCTTTAGAGTTTTATGGTTAAATTTAGAATTTGGCACATGTGCCCCCCCAAAGTTCCAAGTCCCAGGTCCCAATGGTAAAGTGTGCAATTTTATCTCCCTACGTTTCGGTCTCCCACGAACATCTGGCTTAAGAAATACATACGGATATATACATATATATTTCGCTCGTCTTCGGGGATCGTTTTGGTTTCAGCTAAGACCCGCATTTACTGTACAGTACAGTACACAATTGTTTTTATTTCAACCATTGTCCTAAAGATGTCACAGCGATTTACCTTTCAGACAGTTCCTTAACCCAAAGATCCCTGCTGCTATACGAAATCGTTGTCTATGGAGAATTGACCTAGGCAGGCGTTTAATGAAAATGCCAAACGATTATTTTGCACGGCAAGTGAATAGATAGTAGAGAAAAAGAAATAGGTGTAATAAAGGGTTTAAAGTTTAGAGTTTCTTGTCCAGGTAAAGAATATCTACAATATTATGTCTCTGCTGTAATTTAAGCAACAATAATTTAACTCCCTTAAATCTAAGAATAAATTTATTAAAGGTACAACTCACAAAGAAATTGTGGAACATCTCTATGAAAATAATATGAGAAATTTATTTATCAGTCATTAGAGTAAATATAAATATTTATATTTCCACTGTTTCCCTTAGAGGAAGAGTACTGTAGACTCACATATCATCTGAAGGAATTTCTCATTTATCTTTATGAAAATGGCGATCAATAACAAACCTCACCATAAATAAATTGGAAGTACTGCGTGTCTTATGGCATTTCTGATTTCTTCAAGTTCCACCTTATTAGAGATAAGAAATCACACCCCGTTTATATGGCATAATAAAATTTATAAGATAAAAAGTACGAGTTATACAAAATGTAGCTTTGATTGAATTTCCATACACACAATTTCCTTATCGCCCCCTTCTTCATGATCGGAGCTGTAAGCAAATGTCTAGGAGTTACCTTCACCTTGGGACCCCTTTAAAGTCCGATAAACTTATGTCAGCTCATAGATAAACAGTAAATAAATATGAAATTTGCGACTATAATTAAATTGTTTGAAATTGAATGAAGAGAAATCGAAATTAAAAGGAATTCCACAAATAATTTCCATACATTAACCACTATTTAAAGTGGGCCAAAGATAAGTATAACAATATAGATAGAATAGTCAACAACCTATATTATATGAATGAAAAAAGACGCATAAAGTAAATAAACGAAACGATATAAGGCATTGGCAGCTGTCGGAAGAAAGACAGCTGAGAATTCTACGGCTGGCTCTCCACATCGATCGCCGATAGCCGATCAATATACACATAATTAAGTAAAAACTGTAGCAAATGCCAATGTTTAATTAGAAAACGACATATGCAAACGGAGAGCAACGCGAAAGGAAAATAAAATAAAAGGGAAAGGACTCAAGCAGGCGAGGAGCAGGGAAGAAAGGAGCTCAGCTCAACGAGGAGCAGTTGTGGAGTTTCGTATATACCCGAACTAATCCAGCGGATACAAAGGAGAGCCAGATGAAAAAGAACACAAAATCGAATTGCGCAAGCACTTGAGAAACTGAAAATTGTAGGATATGGCGTGCCCATTTGTATGTATTCTGTGTCTCAAGGGATCGAAGGATATGCAGGGAGCAAGCTGAAGGAATCGATTCAGTCCTATCATAAGTTATAAATAATACATTGTTGGTTTTATGATTGAGATAAAATATGTTTATTAATTTCAACTTTGCAAATTAGCTAAGTTTGTACATAAAGAAAGATACAAAAATGTAAATACATTTATGTAACATTCGGGAAAAATAAGAATCAGGGTAACTTCAGAGTCTAGACAGAGTCTTCCCAAGAACCCTGACTTATTCTATAGGCATGCTCTATAGGTATACTCCTCCACTTTTTCGGGATACCTGCGACAGCAGTTGGTCTCTCTGCAGCGCCGAGATCAGGATCTAACAAAAGCATTTGGATGCATTTGGCAACTTCAACTTCCACATCCTCATTCTCATTTCCGCATCCTCGTGTGCGTACGCTAATCAAATATCAACATCGACGACGAGGAAGGGAAATAACCGCCGAATGCAACACATGCGCTTAGGGAAGCTGCGATCCGTTAGAGAGAATCCTTGGTCCTTCTGGCCAAATGTTTGCCTTTTTCGGGGGGTTTCGTCTTTCACAGTTTTCACATTGCAGTTTTTTCCCGCCTGTAAAACGGAAAAAGCGGAAAACTCCCCCGTCTGGATAACCAGATACAGTCAGGACATTTGGCAAGTCATGGAGAGCGAGCGAGCGAGCAAGCGAGCGAGGGTCCTGGCGGGTTTTCGTCCCACAGCATGTGTCTTTGTCTCAGGGTCAGAAGAAGGTTACGGTTCGGTCCGGCTATCTCCTTACCTGTGCTGACCGAACTCCTATTGGGGTTTTCTTATCCTCTTGTGTGCCTTTGTGCCTTCTTCGTCCTTTTTCTGCGCCCGTTTTTGTGAGAAATCATTGCCATAAACTCTATAATTTATTGTCTACAGCTGCAGGAATCGAAGACGATTCCTTCGATTTGATGGAGACCCCTTAGAAACTCAGATGATGATGATGTGGTAAGCAGGTAAATCCTCCCTGTTCAGTGCACCTGTAAAGGTGAGCTGAAGTTCGCGCCTGCATAAGAATTGACGTTTCCTAGCCCTACTGATTTCATGGGTTAGGATCTTTACTCTTTCCTTTTAAAAGATTTTTTTCAATCCATATTATTGACTTTTTGGGCATCTAAGCTGCTTAAGGGTTTGATGTCCTTATACGGCAAAACCCAGATTAATTGTGATATTATTGCTATTATTAAGGACGTACCTTCATATTAGAAATTTAATAAAGCGTGAGAATATCTCTTGTATCCTAACAAAAGTATTATTTATTATTTAAGTATACCTTAAATTATAAAAAACAAATGTATGACCAAATATTATAGATATAAATCTTTGAAATCTTGTTTATTTCTCAACACACAAGATATATATTTATATTTCTAATATATTTTGTGATTTCAGCTATACGAAATATAAATAAATTTATATTTTATTAATTAATTAAAGAGTGAAATTTTAAAGTTATTATATGGAACATCAAGAATAAGATTTAGAATTGACCAAAGGCCTACAAAATTAGTATGACTTTTAGTATTTGCAGAAAAGTATTCCAAGTAAATTGTTTAATTCAGAAAATTATATACATTTTTGGATTATATTGTTTTAACTGACAAGATATAATAGTGTTTTATTATTTTAAATCTGAACTACTTCAATAACAAATTTATTTATAGATACAATAAAATCATATTTCTGCATAGGTAAGCAGTGCACCGGTATAATAATTACAGAACTATCGGCACGAGTACAAGAATGAACCGACCGAGTGTCATCGCTAGGGAAACAGCTGTTCCGCAAAACATGTGCGTGTGTGTGCGTTTGGTGGGAAGGTCACAAACCCTATTGGAATGCTCATAGTTTTCAATTTATGGGAACAAGCTTAGCTTTCAGATTTCATTCATATCATTTTAAATTGATTATAAAATGAATTCTATCGTTGTGATAGCCCCTTTTTACCCCTTAACCATTACCAATAGGGAATAGGGGGCCGAGCCCGGCTTAAATAAGCTATTTTAATGATAATAAAGCCTGTACTACTTACCTATTTTACCAGCCGACTGTCCCATTGCTTATTAGAAATCACAAGTTTGCGTTTTTTCGCTTCTCCAAAGGCACAACAAGAAACAACAACAACAACAACAAGGACACACATTCACAACTTCTTTGGCATTGGATTTTGCTCCTTTTTCTCTCTTCACGTGGCCGTAGCTTTCGGGAACTCAGGTTGTTTTGCGACACGTCCCGATAACCAATCATATGCTGTGGCGGGCGTATTTACCCGGGGAATCATATGGGCGTTAATTGCGATGCATTTTATAAAGCTTTGTTTTAATTTATTTTTTTTTTGGATGGAGAGGCTGCCGGTTAGCAAGGCTTTTTTAGTTCGATATTTCCACTCACGCCATGCACTAACGCATTTGGTGATTATGTGCTAACGCCTTCTGGCAAAAGCCGGCGTGAGTGGCAAAAAACTTATTTTAAATAAAGCTATATTAACGTCAAGCCTTGTTAATTGGCGTTTAACTAAACCAAATAGATATAGATTACTAACGAAAAATCGTGTTTAACTAGTTAGTTTTGTAAACGGATATGTTTTGCTTTTTAAGTTTTATGTCATAGATTGTATTAAAGTGTATCTGAAAATATATGTACATAGATGTAATGTACTCACATTATAATTAAAGATAACTTTTGAGAAGATAATAAAGCTGCGTATCTCGCTGCATAGACTGAAACGAACAGTTTTGTTAATAAATATTTTATTATATTTTAAAAAATGTTTAAAAGGAAGCCCTCTTTCTTTTTAAACTGTCACAAATCACGGAATATGAAAAGCAAACTGTGACTTTAAAACGATAGTATTTTAAAGTCGAACTTACGACTGTAGCGATATATACGGTATTTGCAGTATTTTCCTGGACTTTGTGGTAAATTCCTTTTCCCCGCAAGTGGTCTCACTCCGCGCAACCTCTGCCAAAAAAAAACTACGCGAAAAATATGCCATAAATCGCGAGACTTACGCGTGTTTACTTAATTTTACCTCGGACCTGAAGTGCTCAGCAGCGGTGGGTCGAGCAACCTCCCACCAGCCACCGATTCGCGCAGCGCTAGGCAACCGAGAAGAGCGGCCAAAAGATGGCGGATCCGCTGAGTCTGCTGCGGCAGTACAACATAAACAAAAAGGAGATCGTGGAGCGGGACAGCCAGATCATCTTTGGCGAGTTCTCCTGGCCGAAGAGCGTCAAGACTAACTATCTCAAATATGGGTGAGTGTAGCCGGCTCCTTCTCCTCCTCCTCTGGCAGTGATAATGTAATTTGCAAACCCCCTAGCTCCGGAAAAAAGGGCGCTCCACGTGAGTACTACACGCTGGAGTGCCTGCTGTACCTGCTCAAGAATGTGATGCTCCAGCACTCGGTGTATGTCCGGCAGTGCGCTGCAGAGGATATACCCGCCGTAAATCGTCCGGATCGAAAGGAGCTGCTGGCGTATCTCAATGGCGAGACACCGACCTGTGCCAGCATCGACAAGAGCGCACCGCTCGAGATTCCCACTCAGGTGAAGCGTGCAGCCGAGGGCGAAGTCTCAAGCGGCGAGGTGGCCGCCAAAAAGGCGCGATTCGAGGAGACGCAGGTGCAAAAGGTGCGCGAACAACTGGCGGCTCGATGGGATGTCAACCAGAAGGAGACGGCCGTCAATATGGATAATATCAAGTCGCTGTCGGAGACGATGTCCGTTGAGAAGATTGCGGCAATCAAGGCGAAACGTTTGGCCAACAAGCGGACGACCATTAAGAGAACGGACAACGACGAAACCATGGGCACCGATATGAGGGCCATTCTCGACTACGACGTGGACTCCACAAAGGATATCATTAGCAGGGAGCGGCAATGGCGCACACGTACCTCTATCCTGCAGAGCACCGGTAAAATTTTCGCCAAGAACATCTTTGCCATGCTGCAGGGCATCAAGGCGCGCGAGGAGGGACGCAATCGGCCGCAGGTGCCCAATCCCATCAAGATGCCCGAACCGGCGAGGATTGCGAAGCCACAACCGCAGCTGTCGCAGTATAATCGTTACGATCAGGAGCGTTTCAATCGGCAGAAGGAGGAGACCGAGGGCTTCAAGATCGACACGATGGGTACATACCACGGAATGTCGCTAAAATCCGTGACAGATGGTTCGCTGGCGCAGCGCAAGTCGCAGGCCAGTCTGCCAGGGGCACCGGGAGGACCAGGCATGCCGCCGGGAGCAGCATCAGCAGCCGCCATCGCCGGTCGGCCCAAGGAGTTGCTGCCAACGGCGCAAGCCAGGCAATTGCCACCCAATGGACCCACAAAGCGACCATCGCGCACGCCCATCATCATTATACCGTCTGCCAACACAAGCCTCATCACCATGATTAATGTCAAGGATATCCTGCAGGACCTGCGCTTCATGTCTACCGCCGACAAGAAGAAGCAAGGCTGCCAACGCGACAGCGAAGTGCTGTTACAGGTGTGTAGCAAAAAAAAAAGGTTTATAATAAAGAAATTCGAGGCTATAGCTCTAAAACGGAAGAAGAAATAAAGCTGGTCTTGGAAAAATAACACCATTGTTATTTAAGTAGCTCGTCTTAAATGAATTGCAGCTTTAAATAACAAATTTACACTTGATTGTGCAGCTGTTTCGGCGAATATACAACGTTTGTCATCAGTAATAATTGCTTTCCTCAGCTTGGCATAATCTAATGAATTATTCCTTTTAATTTCCTTTCACAGCGAAAACGTAACAATCAGACTGTTTCTTTCCGGGTGATAGACAATCCCATTAAGTTGTCACAACAAGACTGGCAACGTGTGGTGGCCGTGTTCGTTATGGGACCACAGTGGCAGTTCAAGGGCTGGCCCTGGGATGGCAATCCCGTTGAGATATTCTCAAAGAGTGAGTCGTATTTCTTCTTATCTACGCCATTTACTAACTAAATACTTTTTCCCTTGCAGTTTGTGCGTTTCATTTGTGCTTTAGCGAGCTGAAATTGGACTCCAATGTGGAGCGTTGGTCGGTGACGCTGCTGCGTCTCTCACAGAACAAAAGGCATCTGGATCGGGCCGTGCTCAGCAAGTTCTGGGAAACGTTGGACAAGTAAGTGATCCACTCATCTATGTACATTAGATTCTTTTTTAATTGTGCGTTATTTTGAGTTTATATTGGAGAAAGAGAGCTCACTTTGTTGAGTTCAATTTCTAAGTTTCTAATAGCTTAATTTCTCCTTTTATTTCTTCATATTTGTTCTTATTAAAATAATAAGAAATAAGACTACTAAAGTACCAAGTTAATGAAGTAGTTTGTGTAATTATTTGAGGCGAATGCCACGTTCACACTCACTCCATGAGGTAGAGCTATTAAAATAGCGATAGTACTATCAGCACTATCGATGGTTTGGTTTCCATCACTCGTTTTTAATTCTAGCTAATGAACGGTAACACAGAATTATAGTATAAATGCTTTTATTGTTATTACAATAAATAAAATTGTTTTTTAAATTTTGAAAAGGACAAAAAACTTTTAAATTGACAGACTGGTAGTAAGGGCGATAGTATCGATGGATGAAGTCCGATAGTTCTGATGAAGTCACATCGTTATTTTGACAGTTTTACCCTCCCTGTAGTGAACACGATCACTCTTGTACTGAAATGGACCTTCATTTTTTGATCAATCTCTCCATAAATAATTACAACTTCAGAAAGGCACAAATACTTGTTAAATTGAACGAATTTCACAATACTTTATATTGATTTAAGTTAACTTTTAACTTTTTCGTTATCATTTCAGATACATGGCCAAGTACAAGCCCGACTTGCGGTTCTAATCACTATGAAGCCTTGTCTGTAGAATTTGTATTGCAATGGAGCCCACGCAGTCCCCCATTAAACCCATCTTTTTTAACGATCCGTAACGATGCACGCACTCAGTTACATAGTACACCTAGCTTGAGAAAGTCAAGACACTTAACCGTGTCTTCTGACCTTTCCAAGGTGTTTAGCATCCGATTATATCCGCTCTCCAGGGCGCTATTTCGCTTTATGGCCCGTCACCACTGCTGCAAATAGGACCGCCCGCTGGCATTAGAATTTTAAGCTTCAAAGTTTGTTGTTCGACAATTGTACAATGTAAACTATATATAAAAACAAAACAAACGGAATAGAAATCAATTAATTTGTATTTTTACAAGCTTTCGGTATTATTTATATGATAAGAGCAAACGTGGGCACGATAACGGAAAGACTAGCTGCTCAGCAAGACCGAAAAAATATAACAAACACCACGCGAGAAATGGAAATACACTGACAAAATGAAAAATAAAGCGTATCAAATCCAGAGCATTGAATTTCAGCAGCCGTCTTTCGACTGAAGAACAACTTGCAACTCTTTTGTTCAGTGTAGAAGTCGTCAACAGCTGCACAAATCCCTTTAAAGTGGTTAAGGAATTAAGTTTGTTGAGTGTGGCTCACTACTTAAGTTTTGTTCTTGCAATTTCGGGAAATTTTTGCCTCCTCTTCGAAGCCTATTTAAAATAGAATTTTTGTTTGTATTTCTTTACGGATCAATGAGCGCGAGCTACGGTTAACTGGGACATCTCCCAAAAAATAATAAAAAGAGAAGCGGGAGTAGAAAACCCCCACTCGTGCCGAATTACCAAAGACTTTGTCAACAGTTCCCTCCACACTCCACCCACCACAGGCCATAAAACAAACGCAATCGGCTTCAAGCTATCTTTGTTTATTAAGCAAAATGCGCAAGATTATGTTTGGTGCTACAATCGTCAAGTAAACGGTTGGTTGGTCAGTAACTCTACTCTCTACTTTAGGTTAGCGGGGTTTAAATACAAAAATACTATTTCTCGCCCGGCGAGTGGCTGGCTGCCTGCTGGCATTATCCTCCTCAGTTGGTGTTGCGGTCGTTAAACTGCTTCTTGGCCGCTTTGATAGTGTTCTGCAACAGCATGGCCACCGTCATGGGCCCAACGCCGCCGGGCACTGGGGTAATGTAACCGGCAACCTGACGCACCTCTGCAATAAAAGAAATGGGTTCGAAGTCAAGTTCACTTAGTGTTTAAGGAGATTCTCACCATCAAAGTCCACATCTCCGACTATCTTTTTGCTGCCGGTTTTCTCGTCTGTGATGCGATTAATGCCCACATCGATGACACAGGCACCGGGCTTAATCATGTCCTTGGTGATCAATCCGGCCTTGCCAACAGCCACCACAACGATGTCCGCTTGGCGGCAGAAGCGTGCCAGATCCTTGGGCGGCGTATGACGATGACAGATGGTCACCGTGGCATCCATTGCCTTGGTGGCATAACGACCGTCCGAGGCCAACAGTATGGCCAGCGGCAGACTGACATTCTTGGAGCGGCCCACCACGACGGCGCTGCGTCCGAGCGTCTCGATATTAAGGTGTTCCAGCAAACGCTTCACGCCCAGCGGCGTGGCCGGAATGATGCCTTCCATGTCGAGAGCCAGGCGTCCAATATTCTGCTCATTGAATCCATCCACATCCTTGTCCACATGCACGGCATTGCAGATGGTGCGCTCGTTAATGTGTTCCGGCACTGGTAGCTGCACAAGGATTCCCGACACGCTCGGATCCTTGTTCAGGTCAGCGATTAGCTGGAGCAGCTCCTCCTGCGTGGTGGTCTCGGGCAGCCACTTGGTGTCACAGGAGATGCCCACCTCTTGGCAAGCGTTCACCTTGCTCTGAATATACTTCTTGCTGGCCACATTTTCGCCGACGATTACGGCCGAGAGATGCGGTACTGGACATCCGGTGGCCACGAGCTCGTTTACCTCCTTCCTAAGCTCCTTGCGGATTTCCTTGGCAATGTTCGTGCCATCGATGAGTTGTGCCATGTTGCTGGAGGGAGGGGTTTAGAACGAAGAATACAATTTTTAATTTAATACGTTCATAGAAACTTAAATTGTTAAATAGTTTGTAGTTTATGTCGACGCTAAATTTTTGATGGGATAAATTTAATCCGTTAAATAATACATACAGTATGTTTGAACAATAAATAAATAGAAAAGTAAATAAGAAAGTTAAGGAAAATTAACAAATTTGCTATATTCTAACATATACAATATATGTACGTGCCTTAAGTCTAGCCTAGTTAAATTCTCTTCTAAAGCTTAATAATTGTTTAAATTTTAGTCAAAAGTTTGGAACGCAATGAAGGAAGCATCTCCGAACCAATAAAACATATATATTGACTTCTATATATCATATAGCTACCATAGGAACGTTAAAAAAAAAAATAAAAGAGAAGGGAGATCGGCTCCCCGAAGTTGCCTTCCTTTCATGTTTTTGTTTCATGTTCTTTATATAAATAATAATATAAATATTCTCTTGCAAAAGTGGAATTTTGAGAGCAAATCGAGGCAAGAAAGCAAGGTCATAAAGGCGAAGAATGTCGCTAAAGAGATAAGGCCCCGGGGTACATCCCCGTCCTGCCAATCTGGACGACACTGCGGTTGCGCTGCAGTAATTCCCCTAATCGCATCACCTCCTCGAACGCACACACACACAATCGTGGAAAATATCGGGTGATTCACACACCAGCTCGCTTGTTTATTGCAAAAATGTTCCCAGTGATTCCCCCTTCTCAGAATGTATTGTTTAATCGCTGCGCTATGCCCGTATTGCTCCCTATTCTGAGCTTTTCAAAATGAGCTCACTGTGTGTAATTATAGTTTAGGGAAGACAGAATAATGCAAATTTTAAGTAATAAAATTCCATTGAACGTGCAAAGTAAAAGTGTTATTTATTCAGCTGTCTGCTTATTTAATTTACTTTATTTATTTATGAGCGTTTTGTGTGAAAAACTCACCAAGTACTTTTATTTTTGTTTTATGGGCTGTCAATCAATTTGATGTGAAAAATGGCTAAAAAGTGAGTGATTGCTGGAGAATTCATAAACAAAAGATATTAAGACTTGTTCAGGAAAACTTAGGTGAATATAGAATAGATTTTTAATTGATTTCCCAACTATTAGTTAATTGCTATAAATGATTATATGCATATGTACATTTTTATCTTTTGCCCACTTTTAGAAAGCTATAAACATGCTTTAAATACAAAGAGTATAGTTTTTCATAGAATTGCATACTTATTAAAGCAATTTTTAACCAGAAAGAATACCGATAACGAAAGAAAGTGAAAATATGAACCGAATCAAAGTCGAAATAAAAGACTAATCGCTGTTTTTTTTCTTTGTTTAGTGATAAGTAATTATAAACTAAAATGTATTTTATTGATCAACATTTTCAATACACATTAAAGCACACTCTCCTTGCGGAGTGCGCGGTACAAAAGGCTTCTAAGTGAATTGGCGTTTTGGAGGGGAATCTCTTTTGGGGCTAAAACGAATCCCGATGCAGCAGGGCGTAGGCCTTGGGATCGATTATCTGCAGGGTGCGGGCGAATTTGCCAAACTCCACGCTGGCGCCACTGTCCAAGATGTGATCGAGAAAAGCCTCGGCATTTAGACACATGTAGGTCATCAGCTTGAGTCCCCCGGCCAGTTGTTTCCACTTGGCCAGCTGTGGATCCGGTCCATGGCCCACTGGTTCGTTCAGTAGGGAGCTCAGCTGGTCATAAATGTCTTTCTTTTGGAGGAGAAGCTGCAGCTTGTTTAGCGGCGGTGGTGGCGGCGTCTCCATTTCAGTATCAGCATCAGCAGCAGCCGCTCGACGATGATGGTTGCTCAGGTCCAGCTCCATGGAGTCCTCATCCTCCGTTTTGATCTCCATATCCTCCGATTTAATCTCCAGCTGCCCAGCATCGCTGCTCTCGTCCGAGGACGTGTCAATCTCCTCCTTGACCTTGCGCGGAATCCAGGTCATGGCCAGGTCAGCCTTCTCCGGGTATACCTTCTCCAGCAGTTGAACGACCCGCTCGTTAGCCTTGTACCGGGCTAACTCCAAGGGTGTATAGCCGGCGGCATTTCGAGCCTGCAGAATGTCGGTGAGGTTCTGATTGTGGGCATCCAGTATGAGTACCAGCAACTCGATGCTTTGCTCTAGGACGGCCATGTGCAGGGCATTGTTGCCGTCCGTTGTGTTTGGCACACTAATCGAGCTCCTGTCGTGGCTAATTAGCTTCTTGGCCACATCGTACTTGTTCTGCCGTATGGCCAAGTGCAGGGCCGTCAGACCATCGTCGTTCTTCAGCGAGAGGTCCAATGAGACGGGTGGCATTCCATTGAGGAAGCTCTCCACGCAAACGATGGGATCCTCCTTGACGGCTAAATGCAGCGGAGTATCACCGGCATGATTCTGTTGATTGGGACTGCAGCCCAGACCGATCAATGGCCGAATATAGTGGGGACGATCCTGCTGGCAGGCCACGTGCAGAGCACTGTCGCCGTCCGCGTTCAAGGCACTATTGGCCAGCTCCTTCAGTTGGAAGTAGTTCAACACCTGTATTGTCTTGAAGGCCAACTTCAGGTTGTCCTTCTTGTAGCTTATCACCTCGTGGAGCAGCGTATCATTGTTGTCGTTCTTGAGGGCGTGATCTGTAAAGAGATCCTCGACGCGCCGTTTCGATATCTCCATCGGCGTGCGGCGATCTTGATCGAAGATCTTGAAAATAGCATTCAGATAATCAGCGGTTAGATTCCTGCCCTTCACCGCCTCCGATCGTCCATGACCATCCAACTGCAGCACGCCTGCCATAGACTGATGGCAGATTATCTCCAGCTCCTTAGTGTTTTCAGCCAACATCTTCTGGAAGGAGTCACTGGTACCCAAGTCTATGTCCCGTCCAAACTCCTGGCTAATCGTTAGATCGTGCTGGGAGACGCCATTTGTCTGAGCATCTGTCGCAGGTTGGTTGCCTGGCCATGCCCCTCCCATGGCCAAAATCTTGGGCAGATCCATGGAATTATTGGAGCTGGAGTTGCCTGAACTGCTGGTCGTGACCGTGGAGCAGGTGCGACGTCGTTTCCGGGACACAATAGCATCGCGCGGCTTGTAGCGGAAGGGCAACGGTGGATAGGAGCGCTCGTCGTCGGAGGGACGTATCAGCTCAATAGACACGCCCACCTCGCGATCCACGTCCTTGTTTTTGTACGGTGGCGTCTGGCACACAATCGCATACTGATGATGCACATCGGACTCACGGAACTTGGCGTACGCCTCCCACACGGTCTCGCCATCCTCGTCCTCCTCGAAGAAGCGCACCTTAATGTTCTTCTTGCTAACCTTCTCCACCAGCAGGATTAGCTCATCGTTGCCCATGACGCCGCCGGTGGGCTTGCTAAGGCGGACAATGCGCAGCTCACCGGTTTGGGCGGACTTGCGGTTGTTGATCGGATTGCTGAATGCTGGCGGAGCCAGTGGCACCCACGAGCCATTGTCTTCGACCTTGAAGGCCTCGAAACATAGGCGAACCTAATGAGAATCAAGGAGTGCAGGTGAGTTAATTGGACTTTAAGAGAAGTGGGGTGTTGTGGCAGCTGCTTTTAGGTCACTCAGTTTATGCTTAGATAATAAATAAAGTTATAGAAAAGATACGTAGGAACTATCCCCTTCGGTTATCAAGTTCACACAGATAATATTCTGTCTGGCGAAGCGAACAATGAAAATTAAAAGTGGCCTTGAACTAGAGCCAAAGGTGGAGGAGCACTTAAAGGCCCCTACCAAGTTAGGTTAAGCAAAACTGAGTGAGCAACAGGTGAACAACAAATGGAAGCCGCACACTAACCTGGTTCAAATTCATGTCCTTGGTCTCGCGCTCCGTCTCCTGGTGCAGCTCCTGCAGCTGCCTGGTGGACAGCTCTCGGCGTTTCATTTGGAAAACGAGACGATCCTGCTTCTTCTTGAAGAGCTCGTCAAAGATAAACTTCTTGGCGGTGTGTATGATGCCCATGTTGATAAACTGGGCAACATAGCCGCGTTCCTTGGACACATGCAGATCGTGCGGATCGCAAACATCACGATCATCCTTGCGCACAACCAATTGATGCGAGTGGGGACTGTCCAAGTTGGTTTGGAACAAGCTGCACCGAATGACAGCGGGGCCGTCGTAGTTGCGGAGTGTGACTTCGGGAAAGGTTTTCGGTGTCCTCTTCGAGTTGGCGCCATTCAGGGAGCCATGAGTGCCGTGCATTTCGCTCTTGTAACGAAACCGGAACTTCTCCACCGGTTGCTCAACAATACACAGCTCCGGCACGTGTTTGGAGTCGTTGCTGCCCGGTGGTTGTCCATTCTGCTGATAAACAAATTGCTGCTGTCCAGTGGTTCCTGTTCCAGCGGATATGGTGTACGGATGATCGTACATGTTGCCGAAACTCGTGGCGGTAGGGATGCCAGCGGGAATTATTAAAGAGTCGAAAAGGCCAGTGCCGCCATTCATCAGCTGATATGTTGAGTTTTGCGGCTGCTGAGGTGAGTTTCCCGCGGCTGGCAAGTTCAGATTGGCGAAATCCGATTGTAGGGCCATCGTTTCGGGTGAGTGAGCGGGTGACAGGCCCTGTGTGGTGGATGTAGGTGAGTTGCCACTGCTATATCCACTGGTGCTGCTGGCATCGTTCAGGAACATCACATTCTGGCCCTTGTCCAGGTCGTAGTACTGATTCATCTCTTTGCCCTTTTCTTTATTCCCTTAAATTGCGTCGTAGAAACTCTGACCGCCGCGTTCGGAGAGCGCAGCGCTAATGATTGAAACGAGCGAAGCGATCTCGACGAGTGAACGTTTTGGGTACTTCCCCGATGTTTTGACGGTTTGGGAAATTATCTGGCGGCCACGTCGCGATGACTCACGGGTTTTTCAGCCGTGTGATTTTTTTATTTTTTCGCCTATATACTTATACAGCCTTGTTGTTCGTGGAACTCTCGGTTCGGGTTGGCTTTCGCGAATCGCGAGTGTTGTTTACACAGCAAAATCACACACAGCGCACACACATAGTGTTCGGGTTCTGATGCAAATACATATAAATACAATGTATATACATATATTATATATGGTAAAGCACACGAAATCGGAGACGCAGAGTTTCGGGGAACTTGAATGCTTCACTGCTGGAACGAAAATGAGCAAGTCCGTATGGGCCCTGCTCCCATAACAAGTCGCAACGCTCGCCACAATCGCTGAGCTGATAACAGGTTTAAGCTATGCGCGCAACCGGAGCTTTTGCAGCTTTTTTCACACCTAGTACGACGCACTTAATAAATTCAAATAAATAAATTCAACACACCCGTACGCACACAAACAGAGCACAGCGCGACCATGTGCTAAGCTGAAGGAAACAGAGTTGCCACTGGTCGCCAGTTACGATTAGATGGCAACTCCCCGGCCCGGTCAGCTGTTGCAAAGATATTAGAGGTGCGGTCGTGCGTGATTTGAAGTTTGCCTCACGCACGTCAGTAAATACTTTAATGTATAATTTCATTTAAAATCGAAATTGTACGCTTCTGCAAAATGCACTAAATATTAAATTATTTTTCCAGCCACTAAGCTCTAATGATTATAATTAATATAACTAATAATTCATATAAATAATAAATACAATAACGTAATTAAAATTTATTTTCTCGATATAAGTATTCCTGACAAAAAATTAAGCAACAATTGCAGTGAATTTATCGATATATTTCACTAGAACGGTTTGCCAGATGTTGTTTTTGCACGTCACGTGAGCATCACTGTTGTTGTTTTTTTTTTCTGTTTTACTTCCACATTTTGTCTCAAATTTCGATTCCGATCGGATTCCCTTGTAATTAATTATACGCACCTTTGCTTAGCAACGTGTCTACGGGAAGTTAAAGCGACTAGAGATGTCAAACAGCGCCTCAACATATCTGAACAACTTTTTGAACTATGTACGAAAATTTTGCATCTGGAAAACTACAATTTTGCGGGGGGAATGACATTGACACGGACGGAGCACGCACTACTACTACTGCAAGTAATTAGACTTTCCTTGCATCTGGGCACACGGACCAACAACCTGTTGCTACGCAAAATAATATATATCATATAATCACTTTATTATTTCGCCTTATATTATACACCTAAATCAGCGAAAATGGAAAAACAGTCTCAGAGCTTGTGTGGGGTATCCATACACATACAAATGTGATACTTTCACTGTGTGCGTTCGTCAGCATTTTTTCACGTTATCAGACGCCAAGTACTTTTGTTTATTTTGATAATAAATTAGCAGGAAAAATATAAACAAATCGGAGGTCCCGACATTTCAGGCTACTATCTGCGATTTGTGCAAAAATAGTTGCCATAAAACTAAGCTCTATAAATAGCTTAGGAAATTTTTTGTAAAATCACTGACTTGTGTTACAGAATGTCAATTGAAAATTTAGAGGTCACAAATATTCTGCGGTACATTTTTGAACATGCTCACTGATTTATTCTTGACTTGCTTGGTACCTCTTTGTTTGTGACTTTGTTGGGGAATTTTCCTGCAGCTGGAAAATGCAAACTTCACCAATTGCTGGATCCAAGTGGACTGTCGGCGATTATATATAGAACCGAACTCAAAAACGAAATCTGCCACACGTGTTGGCGAGCCCGCGGATATGTTGTTCGACGTTCGTTTTGGATAAAAAGCTTTTGCTTAAGAGCGCTATATGTTGCGCGAGCGAGAGAGCGTGACTTAAAAGTTGCAGCTATTTCGCGTGGAAAGTTCTGATACAGACACTATCAGCTAATGATCGTTAAGAACCTATGCTTTGTTAGTTATCGATTGGCTTCCTTTTTTCTTGTAATTAAATAAAATTACTTAAATTAAAAAATGTAATACAAAATTTATACAAATTACAAGAATTTTTTTATTTTATAAATATTTGTATAAAAATGCAGAAAATATCAGCTTTCGTGTGAAAGGAGCTTTTTTAAGCTTCGGCTACTGTCGGCAATAAATCGAAGGCTTTCTGCACTCGCATGCGATCCCTGCGCACCCTGTCTTAAAAGTGTATTACGTACATACATACATACATACATATGTATGTGTGTTTTTGACACGTTTTTCATCAAGTTATTTTCCAGCAAATTGTTTTTCTACGACGCGTCGGATGACGAAATCGGAAAGCCTGATTTCTGATTTCCGATTGCGCTGCAGCACTCGGAGATAGCGATTGAGAGATGGCATGAGATTTCCCGACAGTGACGTTAATTTGCTCCCCAGGGGGCCATGTCTGACTGATAAGACGTTGATGCTGGCCCGGGATAACCTAACTCGCCCATTACCTCACCCTACATGCCTAGGTTATAGCGCTGATGCACAAAGATCGCCTGGTAACTGGCGATCTGTGTTATTTTTCTTAGCCGGAGGAAAAACAATGCAGGCGTCAATAAAAATGTTGTTCACAGGCGCAGATTGCGCGCTCTGCTGTTTTGGGTTGAAAAACATGTTATTTTCGAAAAGAGCCGCCCAGATAAGCCGAGGAAAGTGCGAGTGACTGCGTTAATTCAACCTCAATCGGTGTTACAGGCAGCTTTATTTTTGTGAAATGCAATTTTTTACTTGGGAATGCAATAACATCGTTATTTCAGGACTGGGTTTCTATTTTTATAACTTTTTATTGAGGAGTTTATAATATTATTTAGTGAGACCAATGTTTAAAGATATATTTATTTATAGAGCATAATATTTACAGAACTCATTCGCATATTTAAAATAACGTAAAAATGCATAGTTTAAAAGCTTTTACTTAGTGTAAAAAAACATTTTTGAACTCAATTTGTATTATTAATTTTTTAGTATCCTTTTACATATATTGCATATGTATTCCCCCTATATATAACTATATATATATAGAACAACTATAACTATAGCTTGTACAACTAGTAAGAAATCATTAACTCATTAAGAAATTAAAAAAAAAAAAAATTAAGAGAAACTCACCTTGTGAATCGCATTTTGATAGAATTAACTTTTTCGGTTTCACTTAATATGACTTTACACTTTGACTTTATTAATTTGTTAAGCTATTTTCAGTGCAGCACAGTAGGTGTATTATATTTTTTTTGTATTAATTTCAAATATTTATTAAAGCACTTTGCTCGGTCACTTGTTGCGTTTGAATATTTAAAAGCAGCGGGTGGCTGCTGTTTTTATGCATTTAAGTTTGGTATTTTTTAGTGCGTTTCCAGACCTATTTAAAAAGTTTTCCAGCACTGTATAGCAGCTATTCGCATGTTATGATTCTATAAAGTTGCATAGTATTATTCATCTAGCATAAGAATAGATATTTATTATAATTTAAGCATTTTGAAAACTAATATTAAAGACCACGTTTATAGTCAAGGAAATCATTTATTTGTTCTTAAAACAATCCGAAAAAAACAAAAAAAAAATGTATTTTATTCAGAATTTATTTTAGTTTCTAAAATATTTAGTTATATTGTGTTTAATCTAATAGGATTATTTTAAACTCCGCGCGCATTATTCCGGTATATACATTTTCCGAGCATTCGTCGAGAAAAATACTGAAAATGATAGGCAGCTTTTCGCTGACAGTGGCCGGCCACACTAAGCAGAAAGAAAACAAGTCGCAAATTGGAGGAATTTTATCCATTTTTATACTTATTTTGTACCCCAATAACTGTAGCATACACACACAGTCCTGGACACCCGCATCTCTGATGCATATATAGACTGGCGATGAAGCCACAGACCAAGCGGAAGTCCTTTCCCTTCAATGCACCACAGCCAGGCGGCGTCATGGAGTTTGGCTTCAATTTCAATGCGAATGGCTTCGGGAATCCGAGTCTTGCGGCGAGCGAGTGCGGCAAGTGGCAGCACAAACGGAAATCCGAGCAGCAAGCAATAGCCGTGCTGTAAGCCTATAAATCCCTAAATGTAATGAATTAGTAAACTCTCCTCTTTTGTAGCCCTCCCAAAATGCTGATTACCGAGGAACGGATCACCCAGCACTTCAGTGGCCTACAGATCTCCGGGGATCCGAAGAACAGTGTGACGTCCTCGGCGGTGGGCAGCAGCAATAACAACAGTGTGGCCAGCGTTACGGGTGGCCTGGCCACGGATGATATACCGTCCACAAGCACTGGAAAAACACATCACCCGAACCCCGCCTACCAAATGGCGGCCATGGAATTGGAGCAGAAGCTGCGCAACGCCAATCGGATTGTGATCTGTGATGGCCTGAAGCCGGGAACTGGGCCCGGCAACACGGGACCACCCGTCATCCCACCAGAATGGCTAATCAAGGCCATACCACGTCCCTGTACCGCCTTGGTGCCCTGGCTGCCGTCGCCGCTGCAATTGCCGATGCCGGAGATGTCCAAGATGCCGGCGGTGCCACAGAATCCACAACTGCCAGCGGCGGTGGCGAATCCCAATCAGCAGGAGCTCGACGACTACGATGATGATCTGGAGTTCTTTGAGAATAACAACACGTGTAGCGTGAATCTAAACAAGTCTGATGAGCACATGGACGAGGATCTGTAGCAGCCGTAGCCATAAACAACGTAAGCCCACAATTAGCGCGTAAACCATGTAGATTTGTATGTCCGTATATATTATATCAGAAGGAGCCAGTTGATGATAGCATGCAATGAAGTACTCAATGCTCTTCACCTTATTTTGTATTAATATTAAAAATAGATAGATGTATGTCATCCAATCGGAAAAGTCACATCTGCTGGTGGAGTGTGTTTTGTTTTAAACAGAATTTAAAGGATCAAAGGGAAATTATGCGATGATTCCATTACCTTCCTATTTCTATTCCTATTATACAATGGATTTGATCGGGGTTTTCTGATTACAAAGGAGTAATACTGATTTCTATTTTTCTTTAACTTAGATTAAGAGATTATATTCCTTTTTATGACAGTGTATAAAACATAGGACTCAACAGTGTGACCAGGTTCTAATTCCTTAAAACATTATATTTGTTACCTAAAAATAAAATAGCTAGATCTAGCCACAAAAAATTTTTTGTATTTTTAAAGCTTTTACTAATAGATTTTGAAGCTTCTCATACACCCGAAGAGTTGGCATCACTTCGTGCCAGTCGAAAAAAAACATTTCAACAAAAACAACGGCGGCGGCGTTCTGACGGATTTTTACAGCTCGCGGACGGAGAAAAATCGCGTCGTTGAAAAGTGATTTCTGGTCGACGGAAGCCACCGAAATTTAATGTTAATTTCGTAATTTTACTGAGTGTGAGTGTGTGTGCGGCCGATTGTGCGAGGGTACATACGCATTAATTATAATTAAAATTTACTACTTGACGCAAGGCGAAAAAAGTGTAATTCAGAGAACAAAAGCAAGGCGAAGCTGAATTACCAGAATTACCACCACAAGCGAAAATCTGAACAAAAACTAGATACGCGAGCAGAATTGGCAAAGTGCAAATTTAGAATCCCTATTACAAGTTCATGGGAAAGTGGCGAAATATACGTGGAGCGTGATAAGTGAGCGTTCATCCTCGGCGTTTTTCTTTTTCCTATATTTTTTTTTTTGTTGGATGTTTAATGTTGAATGGCAAAACATCACGTTGAAAGAAAGAGAGCAGCTGAGTATCCACCTCGCCCTGGCTCTCTCTCTCTCTCTCTTGCTCACCTCGCTCGCAGGCAGTGGCGTAGCCCTGGGCAGCGGCACAGTACACGTGGAGCCCCCTCTTGCGTCGGCGAGCCTCTGAACTTGCCGCGTGGTGAGTTTTACCGGCTGGGGCCCAACGCAGCCGAGGTGGCTATATTTCAGCCTCTCCGTCTGTCCGCTTATTCGTCTTTCAATCTCTGTGTGCCCGCTCATTCGTCGTCCAACAGCCGTCGCGTCGTGTGGGTGTGTGCGCGCCGCGTGTTGTGCGTTCCTGTATGCGCTAGCTTGTGCGTGCGTATGTGTGTGTTCGCTGGCCGTTCAATTTGTGTGAAGTAATAAGCGTAATTAGTTTGTTTCTGCTTCTGCGGCAATTGCAACGAATTCTGCATGGAAAACGACACTTAAACGAGTGATTTTGTGACTTTGCAGTTTTGAGCCTGGCCGATAGAGCGATACCGTCGAGTGGAAACGAACCGAACCGAAAAAAAAAGTGAAGAAGTGAATCGCACACAAACATTCAGAGGCAGCGATGTCCACCGCCGTTGAAACGGGGTCGTCGCCTGCCAAGAGCAACAACAACAACAACAACAATAGCGGCAGCAACAGCAGCGGCAATAACAATAACAGCGGCAATGGCAATCCCAGTCCAAATGCAAAAGGCGTGCAACGGCGTCAACTGGTGAGTACTGCTCCAATCCCCACTCTCACCCTTACTCCCCACTGCTGCCAATTATCCATTAGCCCCTCCCTCGCCGCCTGTACCCTATCAATAACCGATAAAGCCACCTCTGCAGTTACAGTGGAGCTTGCCTAGGGTTTACTTTGCAAAATGTGTGTGACTTCATCTCAAGAAATTACGTGATTTTGGTTGATGAATAAATTATTCCATCGGAAATAATAAAATTAAAGCGAAGGCAGTGATTAAAACAAAACATACAAACGGGATGATATTCGATTTTCGTTTTCGATGGTCCGTTAAGGGTTGTTTTTAATGGTAGGACTTCGATGTTTCGGATTAAAGCTGAAATTAATATCGAAATTACTTAAATTTGAATACTAAAGAAAGAGAATAATGAATAAATGATCTGTGACCGATAAGCCGGCGTCTGTAGGGGGAGAGGAGTTCACCTGTCACCATGATTGATAAGTTTAGCCGAGCCCTATTTGTTGTTGACGATCGGTATTGTTATGTAGGTAAGAAGAGCGGCGACGCGGCAAGATAATAGTAAATTGGTTGTGGAAGCGAACGTAAAACTCATCGTTAATCGGTGGAAATAATAAATGCATGCTCACTCGTCAGCCCTGTCCCCTCTTTGGCTCTTCCGCCTCCTTTATTGCGCCAGTTGAGCATTGGAGCTCAACTGGGGCCGCATGACCGAAAGCAATGAGCTTTATTTGCCATATTCGCTTCGCTGTTTGTTATTCTCTTCTTCTCGCCGCGATGTTATTGCCATTGCTGTTGTTGTTGTCTGCTGCCTCGCATTTCGTTTTCAATTTGCCATTGGTGTGTGTGTGTGTGTGTTGGTGTGCGCGGGTGCTGTGTGTGTGTGCGTGTGCTGCTGTGGTGTGTTTCTGCTTCGGTTTCTATTCCGTATCGTCGTAGATAACAGGGCATTGTGTTGCCGTTGTTGTTGCCCAACATATATTTACATACGAGAAGAGAAGGGCAGAGAGGAGGCTAGACGAAGAGCGAGAGAATGAGAGTAATGCTGACGTTGACACTGCTCTAGTACAGTGATACACGGTCGTGGGCGTAGATGGAGAGGGGTCGGTCGGTCGGATTTCTCATATCGTTGGCCAACTCGCAAAGTTCACGTTCACATTTGGCTGCGCATTTGATTAGCACCGAAAATTGGATCAGCAGCTGTTGGCGCTCGTCGCTTTCCGTTCCGTTCACCGCTGCGTTCGCTTAATGATAATTGGAAGATGGTAATGATGGTGATGGCCGCCGCCTAGCACTTGTCACCGGAATCCTGTTTTCCTTCCTCTTGTTATACGGTGCCTACCCTACCCTTTAATGCGAGAGTATTCATGCAATTGCATGAAGCATGAACATATTTCGAAAAAGAGTTGTTTTGCTGACATTTCTTCTTTTTTTTTTTGTATAGTCACCAAATTAATTGGTGTTTTAGTAGCCTAATTTATAATGTATTATAATATTTATCACGCAAAAAAGTGTAATTTGCATGCATTTTATGTGAATATAATTCATGAGTCATGAAAGCAGATTGTATTTAAAATGCCTCTCCATAGCTTTCAATCAAAACCCTTGAGATAATACGGACATTATAAAATAAGCAATAAATCACAGTGCAGGCAGGGTATCCAATAGCCCGTTGTGCCGTATAACTTTTTGTTTATCTATGCATATTGAAGTAGCGCCCAGAGGGGGGAGGGAGGAAGCAGAGCGCCCAAGAGCGAAGGCCCATTAAAAATGTATGGAATAGTGGAATAGCGAGTGGAATGGAGAACTCTCATTACGATGACTAACCCCAACACGGCTCAAAGATTACTAGCGCTGGCACACCGAGCACATGGTAGATAAGGGTCTCTGCAATTAGCACCTTAAATAGAATTCATTAGGTGGCCCCCAGGTGGCCAATTGCCGGTGGGTTGTGGTGGGGTGGTGGGTGCGAAGGTGACGCCACCATCGCAAAACTAACAGCAACAATATGAAAACCACTTGACTGGATTTGGATTTTCGGTTTATTTTTCTGTCTTACACGCAACTTTTTACAGTCAAACCCCGATAAAGCGTAAGAGTTTAGTGTTGATAATTAACAAATTATATGAGATATCTTATGGATCTTATGGACTTCGAATCGAGAGGCAAAAGATTCTGCTTTCAGTTTTTGTTTAATTTAAAGAAAAATGCAAGCTAGCGAAGTACAACCGTATGCGGTTTAGGCTTGTTGTTGCTTCCTCCTCTCTCTGCTTCATCATCATCTACTTCTACCTGCCGATTGTTAATCGACGAGACACCAAAACAAGCTTTCCAGCCAACAACAGGAGGCAGCGTGGCCACAATGAAAAGTCGGTAAAAAAAAAAAAGAATCGGTTTAGAACATGCCAAACAAGTTTCAACATTTCTGTGGGGCAAGCCGCTTAAAAAGGATATAGCAGCACGCACACTCTCACAGCTGCAGATGCAGATACAGATACGGATATGGGGGATACAAGCAAGCTACCCAACACAAGCACAAACGAGGGCAGGCCGCGCATCCATGTTTATAGATTTTTCGTTGCACCGCCGCCGGCCGCCATCTACCACCCCCACCCCTCCCCGCACAATTTGCGCCACCACTGGCAGCCAGCGTCCAAAATAAACGCAAAGCGGGAGACATAATAATGCACCGTATTTGTTGTCTCTCAACTCCCCGCTGCCTTGGAGCAACAGTCTCTCTCAATCTGGCAATCTCTCAGTTCGCCATCTCAAGCTCTCAGCTTCGTTTCTCTGCCGGCACGCTGCACCACCACCAGTGCAAAGGCAGAAACAACAACAAGAAGAAAAAAAAAAACTAGCGAAAACAATCCTTCATATGCAAAGTGCATGCGCACTGAAGGGAGACGGCAATAGAAACAGTGGTGGGGAGATAGAGGAGGTTCGCCCGTGGTGGACAACTTGATTCCCGTTGCCCTTTGCCAACCAGTGTTGTCGGCTTTTGTGGAAAATGTTTTTTTGGTTTTTTGTTTCAAGCTTTTGGAATTTTATTTTAATTCTTAAAAAGGGGGATTTAAAATTCTTTAAAAATAATATATTTTTGAATAATAATTTGCCCCGGCTTTTTGCAATTAAATATTTTTAATCTTGGTTGATGTATTTTTAGAATATTTTAATAGCAATACATATTTAAATTTTCTATTAACTCAGATTAGAAATCATATCAAAATGGGTTTTTCGCTGCCTCTTAATAGAAATTAGCCCAGTTGCTGTCTGTACGTTTATTACGTTATCACCTGGTCTTAGTGATAACGATTATAGGGACTATATTTGACAATTTTCGTGTCAGACTGTTAAGCTCTTCGGAAGTAACACGAACTGTTGGCAATAAATCTGTAAAGTTGTAAATTTGTATGGCATTTGATATTTAGTTAAGCCTTATGAGATGATATTTCACTCTCTTGAAGCTAAAAGATGTTGACTTACAGAAAATGGTCGAAAAGACATCTCTGTTGCCAAGTGATAAAAGCAGCGGAAACTGCTAGAAACCACGAAATTTGAATCGGATAAGGAAACGAAAAGCTTTTCGGTCTCAACTCATCGTCAATGCTCTTTAGATTTGTCAGAAAATTGTTTAAATATGAAAACAAAACAAACAAGTAGCCTAAAAGCCTAAGTATTACGCATTATTCAAATATCAAATATCCATAATATTTTGACGTAATTTTCATTTTGCATTAAAGCAAACGCACAGCGCCGCGAATGGAAATTGTTCAAGTAAAAAAAAGTGAGCTTAGCATGTTGCTTAAATAGATTTCTGTTTGCTGCTCGCTCTCTCACTTAGTTTGTTTGGCTGTTAATCTCAGCGCTCTCTCTGCCTCTCTCAGTTTTAAGCGATAGTGAGGTTCCAGCCGTACCAGATTTAACCGATTTCACGCTTTTAACCCACCAGGTGTTTAATCAGTCAATTGGTATCAATAGTAAATGAATGAGAAATGAGAGCTGACATCGATATGGCAAATGCTTATTGTTTTAATACTTAAGTTCCGATTTTTTAGATATCACTTAGACAAGGTTTTTGAATGACCTTGCAATGAAAATATTTTTTCGATATATTTCTTGGCACTGAAAAAATTAAATCACTGCAATAGTTTAGAAAAAATGTCCCATCCCTAACGATGAGCAAATGAAAACGAAATGACAAAGACGAGAGAGCGTTCCATAAGCGATGAGAGAAAGTGAAGCCGAGAGCGGGAGAGTCATTTGACTGTGGTGAAGAGAAATGCAAGTGAATCACAGCGCTGCCGGCAGAGACAGAGGCAGCGCCCTCTGTCGCAGCGATGTATTTTTAGGCATTTCTCACTTTCCGCTCTCTGCTGTCTTCTCTCTCCTCTCCGCAATCCGCCATTACTCTCCGTATCCGGCCTTCCCGGCTCGGCTCTCCTTCTTTACGGGCTTTTTTTTTTGTGGCTGCCACTCAACTCAAGCTCTCTCTCTGCTCTTTATCTCTTTTTGCAGCGAGAACGGAAGCAACGCAAGCTCTACCTGGATGAATGGTCGCTGGGCGATGATGATGGCGAGGGAACGCGAGGCTTTAGCGTCGCCGAGAAGCTCGAATCCTCGAAGTTCGCACAGGCGGGAATGGTGCGGGAGATGCGGGGTTGCGATCTCACTGTCGCGTAAGTATCTGACAGATTTCCGTGTGCTAATTAAGTCTAATTAGCGGCTGCCTAATTGCTAGCGATTATCGCGATGACAACCGATGAGAAAGCTCTTCTTATTTACCTCTTTCCTTCTCGCTCTGCTCCCAAATAGATTCCTTCAGCAGCACGGCTTTAATATACCGCTGCTGTTCCGGGACAAAGCTGGGCTGGGCCTGCGGATGCCCGATCCGAACGAGTTCACCGTAAACGATGTCCGGCTCTGTGTGGGCTCCCGGCGGCTGCTCGACGTGATGGACGTGAACACGCAGAAGAATCTGCAGATGACAATGAAGGAGTGGCAGCAGTACTACGACAGTCCGCAGAAGGATCGACTGCTCAACGTGATCTCGCTGGAGTTTTCGCACACGCGCCTGGACAGGTTTGTCCAGAGCCCGGAGATTGTACGCCAGATCGACTGGGTGGACGTTGTGTGGCCCAAGCAGCTGAAGGACGCCCAGCGGGAGGGCACCAACCTGCTGGGCGGCATGATGTACCCCAAGGTGCAAAAGTACTGCCTAATGTCGGTGCAGAATTGTTACACGGACTTTCACATCGATTTTGGCGGCACTTCGGTGTGGTATCACATCCTTCGTGGCAGCAAGGTCTTCTGGCTAATACCGCCCACGGATCGTAACCTGCAGCTGTACGAGAAGTGGGTTCTGTCCGGCAAGCAGGCGGACGTCTTCTTTGGCGACACCGTCGAGAAGTGTGCTCGCGTTTATCTCACGGAAGGCAACACCTTCTTCATACCCACCGGTTGGATTCATGCTGTCTACACGCCCACACAATCGCTCGTCTTTGGCGGTAATTTCCTGCACTCCTTCGGTATTGTCAAGCAACTGAAAACGGCCAGTGTGGAGGATAGCACAAAGGTGCCGCAAAAGTTTCGCTATCCCTTCTTCACCGAAATGCTGTGGTACGTCCTCGCTCGCTACGTTCACACGCTGCTGGGACACTCGCACCTGAACGGCGAGTCTTCGACGAGCGAGGAGGAAATGGCCGCTCGTCCCCACACCCACCTGACTCATCACGAGTTGTTTGGCCTTAAGGAGATCGTGATGTATCTGTACGATCTGCCGCCACAAAAGAAGAATGTGCCCAGCTTGGTCCTCGATCCGGTGGCTCTGATCAAAGACGTTCGGTCGCTGGTGGAGCGACACTGCAAGGATCAGCAAGATCTCGCCATTACCGGCATCTCCGTGCTAAAGGCCCCGTCCGGCTCGCATCCGCCCTTCCATCTCTACGATCGCACCCGTGTCAAGCAGGAGATCAAGCAGGAGATTGCCCGCAAGAATGCAGAGGTGATACGGGAGCAGCAACAGCTGGAGGCTGGCAGGGCCAGGGAGGCGGAATCGGATGCATCGCAGTCAACGGGAGCGGGATCGGGATCGGTGGGAATCGGCATGGGTGCTGGCATCGAATACAGCAATGGAGTGATGAAGAAGGAGCAGCAGCAGCAGCTGGAGAACGGAAGTGCATCAGCAGCAACGCAGCCAGGTGGGTTTTAATGGGGGAGTAGCCTCACCAGTAAGGTAGCGAAGCCTAACTTGTATTTACTATCTTGCAGAGGCCACCTTTGTCCTGCCCACGGATACGCTCAAGTATCGCCCGCCCAAGAAGATGCACTTGGCCAATGCCGTGGCAGCTGCCGCCAGTAGCAGCAGCAGCAGCAGCAGCAACAATAATGGAGGCGGCAGCTCTGCTGGTATTGTAGGAAGCAGCCATAGTCCGACCAGCGGAGTAGGAGTGGCACCTGCAGCTGGTACAGGCAGTGGCGCCATCAGTGTGATTGCCACCTGCTCCAGCTATAGCGATGGCGGCGGTGGGTCAGCCAACCTGGACAACTGCCCATCCCCGGGAGAGGGTGGGGCCAAGCTATCGCCCAATCTGACCGGCACTGGTCAACCTCGCAGGCGCAGGACGCGCTGCAAGAACTGTGCCGCCTGCCAGCGCTCCGATTGCGGCACATGTCCCTTTTGCATGGACATGGTCAAGTTCGGTGGCCCCGGGCGGGCCAAGCAGACGTGCATGATGCGCCAGTGCCTGTCGCCCATGCTGCCAGTTACGGCACAGTGTGTCTACTGCCATTTGGATGGTTGGCGACAGACGCCAGTGTCGCCGCAAACCAAACAGCTGGCCACCATCGATGGGCCATCGGCACTGATGGAGTGCTCCGTTTGCTACGAGATCGCCCATCCGGATTGTGCCCTGTCGCAGCTAGACGGCACTGAGGATGCGGCGGATGCCAAGGGTATTGTCAACGAGGATCTGCCCAATAGCTGGGAGTGTCCCAGTTGCTGCCGATCCGGCAAGAACTACGACTATAAGGTAAGCACTTGGGCTATTATGCGGTTTCTTGAACCCCATTAACTTTTCCTTTGTTTTCTCTTCAGCCCCGTCACTTCCGCGCCCGCCTGAAGTCCTCCGAAGTGCGTCGTGTCTCCGTTTCCCATGGTCCTGGTGGTGGAGCAGGTGAACACCAGGAGGGAACACCTTTGCTGCCGCCTCCGGTGGGACAGTACAACGACTTTGTCTTCACCAGTGAGTCGGAAATGGAGACGTCGGCGGGGACAGCAACCAGCGGCCACATGACGCACTGGAAGCACGGAATGAAACGCCACCACCAGCTGGAGGTGAAGACGGAGCGCAACAATAGCTGTGACACTCCATCGCCGGGAATCTCACCGAATGCTGCCGGCGGCGGCGGCGATTCCAAGGGAGGAGGGAAGCGGCGCAAGAGCGACGATGGCACCAGCGTTAGCAGTAGCATGCACGAGAGCAACGATGCTCCGTGCAACTCCTCGATGGATGGAGGAGGAGGAGGAGCTGGCGGAGCTAGTGGCAATGCCAACAACGCATCCAACAATCAATGGAGCGGCAGTAGCGGAGGAGGTGGTGGTGGTGGCTCCCGCAAGAAGAACTCTATACGCTCGCAGCTTGCCCAGCAGATGTTGAACTCGTCGTCGCGGGTCCTCAAGAAGCCACAATATGTGGTGCGTCCGGCGGCAGGAGGGTCCGGCTCTGCCTCGGCTAGTGGCAATGGCGGAGGATCGGGCGGTGCATCGGGCACAAATGGAATGAGCAATGGTGGCAATCAAGTGGCCAGTGGCAACGGCGGCAATGGAGAGCGTGCCACCAATAATGGGGGATTTAGCGGATCGAACAACGGCCTGGGAAGTCAGCATCACAGTTCTGGTCAGAATCTGGCCTTGGATCCCACCGTGCTGAAGATCATCTTCCGCTACCTGCCACAGGACACTCTCGTCACCTGCTGCTCAGTGTGCAAGGTGTGGTCCAATGCAGCCGTCGATCCCGATTTGTGGAAGAATATGAATTGCTCGGAGCACAAGATGTCCGCGTCGCTGCTCACCGCGATTGTGCGACGCCAGCCGGAGCATTTGATCCTGGACTGGACGCAGATTGCCAAGCGGCAGCTGGCCTGGCTGGTGGCTCGCCTGCCGGCCCTCAAGAATCTCTCGCTGCAGAACTGCCCCATCCAGGCGGTGTTGGCCCTGCACACCTGCCTCTGTCCGCCGCTTCAGACATTAGATTTGAGTTTTGTGCGGGGATTGAATGACGCGGCCATAAGGGACATTCTATCGCCGCCCAAAGATTCGCGGCCGGGACTGAGCGACTCGAAGACGCGTCTAAGAGATCTCAAGGTGCTGAAGCTGGCGGGAACGGATATCTCGGATGTGGCCGTGCGTTACATTACCCAGAGTTTACCGCATTTGCGCCATTTGGATTTATCTTCCTGCCAGCGGATCACGGATGCGGGCGTGGCACAAATTGGCACCTCAACCACCGCCATTGCCCGACTCACGGAACTCAATCTAAGCGCTTGCCGGCTGGTGTCGGAGAACGCTTTGGAGCATTTGGCCAAGTGCGAGGGCCTCATCTGGCTGGATTTGCGCCATGTGCCACAAGTCAGCACCCAGTCGGTTATCCGCTTTGCGAGCAACTCCAAGCACGATCTCTGCGTGAGGGACATCAAGTTGGTGGAGCGCAGGCGCCGCATCTCGACGGCAATGGCCAGGAGCTGGCACAACGACTGAGCAACTGGCAACTGGTGAAGGGAGGGGAGACCCTTTTAACGTATTACGGACAGGTGCACACTTTTTAAGACCCCAAATCCTTGAATACCAGACCCACGATTCCGCGCACGATTTGGAAGCCAAAGAGCGTTGTCGTCGTCGAGCCCATTGCATTGCCATAGGTTATTCCTCAGTGCTAAGCTCCTAATGCAATCTTCAGTCTGTTGCTTGTCCGCTTTTAAGGAAAGTGCTAGCCGATAGTGCGAGGCTCCTAGAAAGCCACTGATTATGGATGCTTGGCGGCATCAGCATAACTTTCTTGAAAGAACTTTAAAAGATTCTGAATATTTAGACATTTTCCAATGATTTTTGTTTGTGCACCATTGTGCATTCATCCCCAGCGATGCGATTCATATCTTGCTTTTAAAAAAAACTTTTCTAGAAGTCTTTGTGCAATACTTGACCCTTTCCAAAGTGCAAATAATACAATTAATGGTTTCAAGTGCAAATTTAAATTAAACAATTTTTAATCATATCTTTTAAACTCGTTTCGTGGCAATGCAAAGGGCTGAGCTTCGGTTTTTGTCCGAAGGTACATAGATGGTAGCAGTTGCTCCGTTCAAACCCAAAACACACACTCGGACCTAGCGTAGTGATTAAGTTTAGCATTCCCGCGACGATAGTAGTTACATTTAATCAGTGTCATATATGTAAGTAAGCTGGCGGAGATGGAGGGAGAGCAGCACTAGGTGCACAAGACCCAGCCACACCACCACCCAGCTTAAGTAGATTCAGCTCGGCAGCACAGCATCCAAGGATCAAATAAGAGCGCGGTGCGTTTCGGAACATTAAGAGCCCTGCAATCCCTGAAAATTCCACACAAAATTTGGCCTTACTCGATGCAATTTAATTTAGAAACGTTTTGCGCCTTATAGTTCCGGCTCGCACTGCAGCAGCAGCACATAGAGTCGATACCCCCATCCCACATCCTCCGCTCCAGTAGCAGTTAAAAAATAGTGATAACGTGGCTAAAATCTATATATATATACTATATATATAATTGAGAGTGTATAAGAATTATGCAAGTAAACGTATAAATATAAGTTAATGTTTTACAGAATTACATTGCAAGAAATATAATATAATGTTTCAAGAACTATGGTACTTCTAGTATTTGGCGGATTTGTAATCGGGTTCGTCGCCTCCGCCGCCGCCGCTGCTACCACCACCGCCGCCGCCATCCTTGGGCAGCTTTCGCTTCTGGATGATGGTCTGAAAAGAAAGTGGAGAATCAACCCTGATCTATGGAATCTATAATAAGCGATGCCTACCTGAATCTTCTGCCATTCTCTGTCCAATTCGGCCTTCTCGTTCTTCTCCGTCTTGTTCTTGCGCGTCTTCCGGCCGTCCTGCATCTTCACGCCATACTGGAAGGCCGCCTTGGGCAGGGCCTCCTTGGTGCTCATGTAGTCGGAGTACTCCTCTTGTGTATCAAAGTCCCAGCGTCCTATTGGTCCCTTCTTGTTACCCAGATCCATTTTGGTGTAGTCAACCTCGTCATCGGAGTCGTCAATGGCATCGTTCATCTCCTCCAGACCCGGATAGCATTCGGCATAGCCCTCCGGTTCGTTGGCGAATCGCGAGGCCATCGCCTTGGATATTTTCGGTGGCGGCGGTATGCTGGTAAGTATGGGCTCCTCTGCGGCCTCGGGCGGACCATCGCCAAAGTAGGAAGTGGCGGTGCCAGCTGGTTTTCCAGCTTCTTGACGGTTTCGATCTCCTCCTCGCGTTGCTGTTGTTGGCTGATAGTCCCCGACATCGTCGTAGATGTTGTCGCCCAGGGGAACAGGTTTGCCGCCCTTATTGCTGGACGAGACTGTAATGCTACCGGCAGATCCTGCAGAACCGCCGGTCGGTGCCCGGGCATTCTCCATCTCCTTGTCGTAGAACAGCGGCTTGTCCTTGTCGCGCTTCTTGTTCTTCTTGTTCCGACCACCGGCTCGCAAGTAGCTCAAGATCTGGGATAGCTTGTTGATGACAATGTCATTGGTGGTCAGCGTGGCCACATCCTCTCGTGCCACCGGCACCTCGAACTTGGAGCGCTTCAGTGTCGTTGGGATGTCCGATTCGCCAAGCTCGTCATCCAGATCGATGACATAGGCCATCCGTCCGGGGGCAAAGAGCTCGTTGCGTGGCACCTCCTTCGATCGGCGTGCTTGGATCAGGTTGTATAAGTTGCGGGCGAGGGCTCCATTGATGGCATTAATGTCCTCCGACTCACGGCGCTCGGCTTCCAGCTGCTCAGCTGCAGCGGCTGCCTCCGCCAGCTTCTCCCTGGCCACGGCAGCGGCAATCTCCTCCTCCTCTGCCTCCTTGGAGTGCAGCTCCGAACGTACCTTCGTGAGCAGAGCATAATCGAGACCCTTCACCAAATGCGTGTGCTGGATGTCACCGCCCAAGAACTTTGATTCCTGGATAATTCGTCGACGGCGTTCGGCAGCATCAATTCCGGACTTGATGTCCGGAGCCACGGCTCGGTAGGCATTCGTGCTACTGCCGTGTCCCGGCGTGCTCACGTTCACGTAATCCGGATTGGCGCCATCTCGTCGCTCGCGCGCTCTGTCCCTGTACTTCTCCGACAGCTCCTGCAGCTTTACGTCCTCCTGCTTTTTCAGTGCCGCATAGAAGTTTTTCTTTTTGCGCCGCAGATCGTTCCGCTCGCTGCTGCTCTGGCCCTTCTTTTTGTCGCCACTCGATCCTGCCGAGGCTGGGGTGGAGGGCGTGGCGAACGTCGCGGTGGCCAGAGATCCACCGCCGGACGTACTGCTCGTACTAGAGCCAGGTGGCGGAGCTCGGGGAGTGGCCAGCAGCTTGCGGAAGTCATCGTTGGTCAGACGCACCGAGGGCGGCGCTTCCAAGTGGGCATCCGACATGGCAGAACAGTTTTCAAAAGGATTTTTGTAGAGAAAAATCTATATTTACGAATTTAGCATTTTGGTTCTCTTCTTCTTGCTAGTGGTGGGTTATCGATAGCTACCACATCGATAGCTATCGACGATACCATTTAGTGGTGGTAGTTTAGCTATTTTTCTTTAAAAACAGAAGGCAGTGTAAGCGGTGTTTGTTGTGATTCCCTTTTCGCACGACGTTTTATGAAAGTTTTAAGAAATTAAATGCTATCTGTTTTGCTTTCTGCTCACGCTGGGCCCCTGGTACAAGAGATCCGAATTCAGCACATTTACTTAAGAAAATTTAGTTTACAAATTGGTTCATTATAAAAAAATTTTACCAGGCGAACAGAAATGTCAGCTGGTGTCTTAGTTATTTTTTCTGAGCTACGAAATGACTGTTTTTCCTAATCGCTTTATTACCCTTTTATCTCGGTGTTTGATGTGATCCCTTTCTTCTTACAGCTGATTATGTTAACACGCAGTGCTGCTTGCATTTGCTTTCTACTCATTCTGGGCCCCTGGTACAAAAGATCCCAATTCAGTGCATTTACTTAACAAATTTAGTTTACAAATTGGTTCATTAAGAAAAAAGATTACCAGGCGAACAGAAATGTAAGCTAGTGTCTAAATATTACTTTGTGAGCTCCGAAATAACTTTTTTCCCTAAACAAACTTTTACATTTACATTTACTTAACAAATTTATTTTACAAATCGGTTAATTCAGAATAAGAAGTTACCAGGCGAACAGAAATGTCAGCTGGTGTCTAAATATTACTTTGTGAGCCCCGAAATAGCTGTTTTCCCTAAACAAACTTTTGCATTTACATTTACTTAACAAATTTATGTTACAAATCGGTTCATTCAGAAAAAAAAGTTACCAGGCGAACAGAAATGTAAGCTGGTGTCTCAGTGTTACCTTGTGAGTTACAGCTGTTATATGTTAACATGCAGTCTTTTGCGATATACATATGTACATACATCAACACAGCTGGAGCTGACGATCAGAAAATAGCTAAATCTATGCTGAATTATCAGCACTAGCCGGCAAACCGGCTGATAAGAATTTCTCTGGTTTATTTTCATTTGTTTTTATTAAAAATGGATCAATTTCTGAAAGAACTGCCCAAGGTGGAACTGCACGCCCACCTCAACGGTTCCCTGGGCATCGACAGCTTACGTGATCTTGCCGAGCGTCTGCACGGATCGGCATCCGAGGAGTTTTCTCAGCTGTGCGCGCGTTTCATTCGATTCGACAGGGATTCGGACTTGGATGCATGCTTCGAGAAGTTTGCCTTCGTCCACGAGCTGACCTCCACGGCGGAGGGTCTGCGTTATGCCACCGAGCTGGCGGTTCGTGACTTCGCCCGCGACAACGTGCAGTACGTGGAGTTAAGGACTACTCCCAAGGCAAATGGAAACTATTCGCGCCGAGAGTACCTTCAGCACGTGATCGATGCGATCGGCGAAGCAGGGAGACTATATCCCGGTATCCTGGTCAAGCTACTGCCCTCCATAAATCGTGCGGAACCTCTGACCGTGGCAGAGGAAACCATATCCCTTGCTCTGGAGTTTTCCCAGTCCCATCCGGATTTGATCTTAGGCATCGATCTAAGCGGAAATCCTGGCAAAGGCAGGTTCTCGGACTTTCTTCCGGTGCTCTCCTTGGCCCGGGAGAAGGGATTAAAGTTGGTCCTTCACTGCGCGGAGATCGAGAATCCAGCGGAGGTCAAGGAAATGCTGGACTTTGGAATGTCTCGCTGCGGCCATGGAACCTTTCTGACCCCTCAGGACATAGCGGAACTGAAGAGTCGAAATACACCAATTGAATGCTGTCTCACGAGTAATGTCAAGTCGGGCACAGTGCCCAGTTTGGAGGAGCATCACCTGAAGCGGCTTATGGAGGCGGATGCTCCGAAGGTAATTTGCACCGATGACAGTGGTGTTTTTGATACCACATTGACGCAGGAGCTCCTTCTGGCCCAGGAAACCTTTGGCTTGACCCGGGATCAGTGTATTGCTCTGACCCTGGAGGCAGTGAAGCATTCCTTTGCCAGCGGGGAAGAACAACAAGCGATGATGGACAAAGTGGAAAGCTACGTGGCCGGCTTGAAGAAATGAAGTAATCATTCAAGTGATCTTTACTTCCTCAGGGCTTAGGAATTTATGTACAAATGTACTTTTAAAACTTAATATTGTGAAAGTAATGATATTTCTGTAAAATACTGATGTTTTATAAAATAATAAATGTTTTATTAACTAACTGAATCTCCCTTTCTTTCCTTTAAAAAAAAAAACCACAACATTGTAGTTCCGTTTTTAATATCATTCTTTTTATTCAATATGTAGAAGTATTTAGTTACAAGTTTTGTTCATTAGTTATGTTCATCATCCTTCGTACGTACATATGTGGGTAATAAGTTGTTATGCATTTCTCTGTTAAATATCATTCATAATTGAAATGAAGTTCTTTCATTATTTTTCCTTTCCTGCTCTGCTCTGCTCTGGCTCTTTCCATGTGGCATAGTTGGGGGTGTGTTGTAAGGTGTAGAAGAGGCATTCAAAATACACTGGAGTTCAAGCATTGGTCAAGAGCGGGCTTCCCCTTCACTGCCACAAAGCGAAGTGGATGATCGAATTAAGATAAGGATCAAGTCCTTTCAAATATCAAAAGATCAAAGAATGTTTCAAATTGGAAGTAAACAAAGAAACACCATCCACTTCCACTTACCTAAACGGACAGATTTTTAGTCAAAGAGGTTTTTTTTTTTGCCTGCCTGTATGGAATTTTCCCTATATACAGTTTAACTATTTTGGTATATTTTTTAAGTTTTAGTTTGGTTTTTTTTTGTTGGTATTATTGCTGCTTTTTTCTACATGAACTGCGCATCCAGCAGATCGGCTTTAATGTCGTCTCGTGCTACAAGGAACGACCAACTTAGGAGTTTATGGTGTCGATTTATGTCAAATGGAAATATTACTACCCGAGCTGGGAGAGCTCAAGTACAAATCTATATACTATATATATATATATTTATATAAAGGTTTACATTTCTACAATTTGGAAAAATTCTACTAGTTTGAAAATGGTATGGTATGGATCTTGCTGTTCTTTTTTAATGTTTGGGCATTAGGTTTACGGTTTCGTTAATCTTTTCATTAAGTTATGTATAATTTTTGTTAAAATTTACGGGCCTGGTAAAAGTTTAGCTTGCCAAGGCTGATAAAAAAATATGTCTTTACTGATTTACTTACTGGCTGCTCATTATAAAAGTTGATCATTTCTTTGGGTATACTCGTACATATTCATCGTCATATATAGGAGACAGCTAGACTGTTCGTATATAAAAAAATGCGCCGTATAAAATGCCTCGAACTTGCGCTCACTTTTGTTGTGCCATTTATTTGTGGTTTTTAATTTTTGTTATTAGGTTAGGTTTTTTTCGGAAGGGGCTAGGCTATTATGGTTAGGTTATGGTGTACGTGTATATTATTTATCTATATCTTTTATCTTCAATGTAATGCTAAATGTATGCCTCACTAATTGCATGCCGTATTAATATCAATTTTGATTTCAGATTTGTTGTCATCGCAGCCTTCCATTTGTTTGAAGCCAATTTGTTGAAACTTGAAGTTGAACTTGGTAATTTTGGTCTATATACTACATACATATATATCGAGTATGTATGCATATAGAGATGGAACGGAAAACTGAAATAAGTAAAGCCAACCAATATCCATTTGCCAATCGGAATCGGTCGAAATTGAGAAATAAAACGTTTTGCGCTTTTTGCTACATAATAAACTTGTTTGTTTTTTATTTTTGTTCACAAAGAAATTAGCATTAATCGTATTCTGTATAATAATAATAATAATAATAAACATAAGAGTCTAATGCATAGTTTTAAATCAAATGCTCGAATGCAATGCTGTCCAAATGTTTAGTTATATATAACTTGTGCCAATTACGAAACTAACGGTTTCGTCCTGTTTCTGTTTTCGGTTTCTTTTCATTTTTCTCTTTCCGGTTTCCTTGTGTGTATGTGTGTTTCGAGTGTGTGTGTGTAACTACAAAATATTCTCGTAATTTATTATTTACTGTATAGTTTATATTTATATGTATGTATATGCTTTAATATATATAATTTATAGTTTTACTTGACGCCAGCTCTAGCATTTGCCATGCCCCCTTAAATTTCCAGCCTTCTCCTTCAACGGGTCTGTCCTCTCTTTTTACAACAAATTACAAATGGTTTTATTTTTAGTGTATGGTTTTTAGCTATGTCCTTAGCTTAGTTTACAGGGTGTTCTTCCATCCATCGTTCGGCTGTCGAAAAAATTTTACAAATTTCTGCTTCTGCGCTGTATGTATAATATTTACTTTAAATATTTTGGTTACTTTTTTAGGCCCTTCTCGGAGGGGGGGCATTTTAATTTGTTTCTTTTTTTTTATACAATTTTAGTTGGCGAAGGAAATCAAATCTCAATGTTTTTTGTTTTGTTTACAGCTTTTTGCCGCCTTTTTTTTTCGCTTCGCCTAACGTTTACAAGTTTACATGTGTGTGTGTTTTTGGGGAGTTTACATTTGTTGTTTACAATTGCAGTTGCTTTTTATTTTATATTATTTGCTCCCTTTTAAATTGGGATTCGCTTTAGGTTCTTTCTTTTTCTTTTGTTTTCAACTTGATCCTTGAACCAAGGGTTTTACATGCGTGCAAAAAATTGTTACGGTAAAAACTGGGCGCGTGTAGAAGACGCCAGCTTACGTGTAAATTTCACTGTTTACATATACATGTTCATTAAAAACGTCAAGTTCAAAACTAAGTGTAGTACATATTCTCTATTCGCGTGTGTGTATGTATATATATATATATTTATATATTTTTAAATATTTATAGGGATTCTACAGCTAAGCAGCTCGCTGTGTGTATTTATTTGTGTTGTGTGTGTGTGTGTGTGTGAGAGAGTGTGGGTGTCCTGTGTGTATATATTTTACACGTAATGTAAACACATTCTTTTGTTTTAAGTCCTACAGAAAGCATCTCTACTTGCATTGTTCACTCCGCGTATCGAACGTTTGTATGTATATCGAGAGAATCCTAAATACAATAATGTCCACTCTATTGGATTAATTAAATTAAAATTATCAGTGCATTGCGCTCTAGAGACAGGCAGTTGACAAGTTAATAACTAATAATTAAAAAGAAATACCAAACAAATAATACCGAGCCCTGCTTGCGCGCGCCGTTCGCTTGAAATGCGCTCACTTTTTAACTACAATTGGGATGATGCGGTTACGGGTTATTGGGATAATGTTTAATGGATAATGCATGTTGATTGGATGGGGGAAATGTACAGAAAATTACAAATGTTCAATGACTGGTATTCCTTTGCTTGCTTGTTATATACAAAACACGACAATGACGACGACAACACCAACAACGACAACGACGACGACGACGACAACACGACAACGAAATTGTGTGTACAAAAATATGCATAAATACACTTTACATTGGGATATCCAAAAATTGTGTGTGTGTTGGATCTTTCTTTCTTTCTCTGTGTGTGTGTGTGTGTTTCGACGAAACCGACAAAAAGGTCTAAATTCGTTTTTCTTACCACCATCTCCTTCCATCTCGCTTCATTTTCAATATTTCAGTATTTTCAGTATTTTGTTTAGTATTTGGAATAAGGCGTCGCGCGAAGTAGTCTAAAATTGTATATCAAAAAATGTACAAAATTCTTGGGGATATTTGGTTACTTTTTACAATCTTCGTTTCGTATGTATACACATTTTACAATTTTTAGTTGTTTTAGCAATTTACAAGTGTTTCTCGATGACGTTTTTAAAAACAATTTTATACAATTATGTACGTGAGAAGTGGTTGGGAAGTTTAGGGTTTAGGTAGTAATAATAATAATTATTATATTCGCACAGCGAAGGCATTTCAAGCTTCGCGGAGGGATGCAGCACAACAAGCGCTTTCATAACAAGGTGTGTGTGTGTGTGTTGTGTGGCGAATTAAATCATATTTTTACAGATATTTATATCATACAGAGTAAGCAATTAAAAAAAAATAAATACCGAATGAAATTTGGAAAAAACAAAATATTTTGTATCGAATTTTTGCATTTATTGAAGGTTTTTTTTTCGGTTTTTGTAGTTGGGGTTTAAAAATCATCAATAGTTCGGAATAATCAAATCATAGTTTTCGGTAATCAGTTGTTCTTACGTAACTAACAAGTGTTCTTCTTTACCGGCGCGGCGAGACACAGAAAACCTGTTGCCACCTGCCAGGTAATGGTAATTAGGCTTAAAAAAAATTATAAATACATGCGTGCAGGGTATACAGAATTCATGTGTGTGTGTGAGTTACTTGCGACTTAAAAACAAACAAAAATTTACAAAATACAATATGTATAAATTTTACAAAGAACATTTTGAAAATATTACATGGTTTACATGGTTTTTATACACAAATTTTTACATAGTGCAACGTGAATGGGGTTTTTTCTTTCTTATTTCAAGAGTGAATGAGAAGAGTGTGTGTGTGGGAGTGAGGGGGCGTGTCTCGTGTGTGTGTGTTTCCGTTTTCATTCATTTTGTTTTTGGTAGCAGCTGCTGGCTCCATAAACAGAATTAATCTACAATCTACACTAAGTGTGGCTCGCGCGCTCTTTTTCTATACTTTTCTTATTTTTTTTTGCTGTTATTTTTTTTTTGTTATATATTTGAAATGGTTCCTCTTTCGTCTCTGGTTCTGCACTTAAATAAATTCTAGTCGCGCCCGCTCTACAACGCTCCATCGCTCCATCGCTCCTCTAGATTCTACATTCTACTCCTCATCCGTTCTTCGATCTTTGCTCCTCCTGATCTGTCGCGTTGTCCTCATCTTCTTATCAATTTACAGTCGAAACTTGAATCATTTACAAATAGACTTGCTATATATAATAATTAATTTATACAAAGTTACAACGAAAATGTACGCAGAGACATAATCTGGGTTTGCTCTGACATTTCCACATTTTACGACGACATTCTTTACATTTACGATCGTTTGTTTTGCTTTATAGGCTGTTTTCTTTATCGATTTTTTTAAGCCTTATCTTTGATTTCTTTCGTTTTTATTTTTTACAAAAAATTAAACATGCGAGCGCAGTGTAGAAATATTTTCTTTTTTCGAAATCTCTTTCATGTGAAGTGTTAGTGTTGTTATTACTTTTTGTTCGTAAAAATACAAATGTTTTTATTTAGTTTCAGTTGCTTTTTAGCTTTTGCCAGCCTAGCGCGCGATTTTCTTTTTTTTGTTTCCTTAGCTTGGGCGTGTGAGTTAGTGAGTTTGTTTCTCTCTTTACAATTCTTCGAGCGCAGCTCTGTCGCTGATCCGATCGCTGCTTCTTTCTTTCAATAAATTATTATTATTATTATGTACTTTTTGTTGTTGTTTATAGTTTGCTTCCTTGAGCTCCTAAAACCTAATCTTGCGATTCGAGTAGGATGCACCGATGGCATCCCTTGACTTCCTACTACTACCTACTGCTTACAGCACACCGTTGGCGGTGGTTGGCGGTCCGATGGGCCCCAAGCCGCTATTAACGGCCGCCGAGACCACCGAGGATGAGGACTCGGAGGCGGTGGGTGATGAGGGCTCCACGATCATGGCGCTGCCAGTACCGTTCTCCTGCACCGAACAAATGGTGGGCGAGGCCAGGCTATTGGTGGTGCTGGTAGTTGTGGTGCTGCTGCCGCTGGTGCAGGCCGTGGCTGCTGACGTGGCTGCCGCGCTGCTGCTGCTGCTGCTGGCAGCTGCTGAGGAGGCGGGCACTGCAGCGGCTCCTGTTCCGGCTCCTGCTCCCGAGGCGGTGCCCACCGAAATGGGATTGGTGATCTTCATGTAGTATTTCTCCAACTTGGCATTGATGTGCTTGCCGTAGGTGTACTTGCGCAAGGCGGCCATATGCGGCCGGATCTTGGTCATCAGTTTCTTCAGTTGCGTCGGCTCCGAGACATCGATCATCTTCTGAACCACATAGTTGGCATACTGATCCTTCATCATCACGTGCAAGGCGCTGTTAACGATAGGCAATGAGTTCGGTTCGATGGGGGATCATAATTCATGTTCACTTACTTGTCGTTAAAGGTGCAGACCTCGTCGATAAGGCCAGTGCGTTCGCCACGAGTGGCATGGGTCACGCACTTCTCCACCACATTGGAGGCGAACTTGTGCTGTGAGAGGACCAGGACCTTGCCGCGCACGCTGTTAATCAGAATGGATTTATCCTCCTGCTTGCCGTGCTCTATAAAGGGGGGAAATAATATTATTAGAAGGAATCTAAATATTATAACCTTTAATATATATTATAATTTATAATATTATAAAAGACTCTTAATAAAATTGAAATTGAAAGTTCCACTTCTAAATTTTAAAGAGTAGACGATACTGATGAAGAATTTTCCCTATTTAAAGTCTTATCCTTACCCAACACATGCTGAATGACATAGTTGCCATATTGGTCCTGTATCAATTGCTCGGTATGCTCGTGCAGTTCATCCAGTATGGGCGTGGTCTGTTCGGCGGTGCAATGCTCAAGGATCCGCTGGATCACCCGGCAACCGTAGGGATGTGTGCTCAGCGAGTACACCTGTCCCTTGAAGGCATTAATGATGAACTGCAGGGCCACTGGGTCCACGCACTCGATGCACTTCTGTACGACATGATTGCCATTCTGGTCCTTGACACACTTCAGCACATGGCCGTCCAGCTCGTGCACGATCTCTTGCTGCTGCTCCGGCGAAATGCTCTCCAGCGCCTTCTGAATCACCCGGCAGCCATACATCTGCAGCGCCAGCTGCAGCACATGTCCCTTCACCTGCATGCCCAGCGTGTTCTTCTGCTCCGGTGTGCCGAACTCGAAGAACTTCTGGATAACATAGTTGCCAAAGACGTCGGTCATCAGGCTGTAGGCTGCGCCCAGAATCTCGCTGAATACCATTTGCTTTTCGGCGGCCGTTGCACGCTCCAGCTTCTGCTGGATGAACCGCGAGCCATGCTGATCCTGTGAGAACTCCACAATATGGTTGACGAGATCGCGCAGCTGGAGATTCGGATACCGCTGGTTGCGGAAGTCCTCGAGCAGTCGCGACCGTCCCGGTTGGGGGGCACCGCCTACTCCGCCGCCTGCGGCTGCCACTGCTGCCGCGGCTGCTGCCGCCGTGGCGGCAACCTGTCGCGAATTGGCAGCCGCTGCTGCTGCTGCCGCCGCTGCTACGGCTGCGGTACCCGGAATGGCCAGGTGATTCGAGAAGAGCGAACTGTTGGACCCAAACATATTGTTGGCTGCAGCCGCGGCCACGGCTGCCTGGGCAGCTGCTGCCGTTCCGGGCAATCCCACGGCGGCCAGCTGCTGCTGTTGCTGTTGCTGCTGCTGTTGTCGCTGGCGGGACTCGGCGCCCGGAGCTCGACTGCCCAGCAGGCAGGACTGCGCCGACGGTGGCGGTGTGAGTGGAGCGCCCAACGGACTGGCCGAGGCATTGCCTGCTCCCGCACCGAGGGTTCCATAAGCACCGCCAGCCGCTCCCGACATTGCACCGGGCCACTTGCCACGCGCTGCTGCAGCGGCGGCAGCTGCAGCTGCTGCTGCTGCCTGGGCCACGGAGCTATTTACGGCACTGGCCGCGGCCACGCCGCTGCTGGTGTAGTCCATCGCCGAGGGACTGAAGGCGGAGGTGCTGCGGTCAAAGGAGTCGCGGCGACCCGACAACGAGCTCGTGTTCAGGGCGAGTCCTGGAAAGAGGCAAGAGAAAATGGGTTATTAGTATGATTTTCTAAGTAAATATGTAGTAGATATTATTTTTTATTTATAAAATTATCTGTAATTAATGAATGTATTTTTCTCTGCTAAAAAGTTTTCAAAACTCCTTTTAAAAAGTGCTCCTTGTGCCTTTTGTTCATATTCATTGATAACTGCAGGAATCCTGGCTAGTCTTTAATATATTCTATCCTAGTTTAAGTTGTTCCTTTAAAAACCCCAGTACATCTTTGCCATTGCTCAATCCTGGAAGCCCGGAGACACTGACAATCAATCTGCAAATGGAAAAATCGAAAGCTCGTAAAGCTGGCCGCACTTTCAATTCAGTTTACAGTTTACAGCCTTCAGCAGGACATCAATTCGAAGCTGGCCCAGATATATATATCCTCTATATATACATATACAGTGCTGTGCTGTACTCAACTGTACTGTGCTGCGTTCATTCCAGTAATTAATCGAGGGTAGCGACTCGGAGGCGATTTTGATGCGCCTGTAAAACTTAATTGCCTTGGCTTTAAGGCGCAGCTGTTGGCTTAGTTTTAGTCACTTGGCCATTTGGCATTTGCAGGCTGAAAGGAAAGGCAATATCTCCTATCCTGCATCCATACTGGCACCACCTCCTACTCAGAGTTTTGCCCAGTTCCTAAGCCATAATGTACAGCATTAATGGTGCGCACACATGAGGCTGGCTGACTGCCTGACTGCAGGCTCCAAGGATATGTAAAGGATACAAGTGGGCGGCGGCAGCAATAAGTGGATGTAGGTGGGCGGGAAGATGGTGCCAACTTGATTGATGTTGTAATCTGTCACTGGCATTTGATTTGCCATCTTTAAGCGGGGAAAGTTGGCGAACGAAAAAGCGGCAGAGAGGAAGACATTGAGGGATTTACAGGCATCTCCTCCTTGGCCTTCTCTACTCGCTCTCTATGCTATTCTCGTTTTCCCAAGCAATGAGCCGGAAATGTACGACTCGGCGAAAAGCGAAAGTCTCAACCCTGTGCGGCTGCAGGCCTCTTCTTCCTTCCGACCATAATAAATTCATTCCAAACCCCAATCCTTCATTCATTCTGTTGCATTTCGCTACCCCAACAACAAGGAAACTCCAAAATTAATTGCACAAATTTATAAAATTAAGGGAAAGGAGTCCACGACACATTAAGTTATTTAACAACTAAATGCAACAACAGCTGCGCAGCAAAAGGGTTGCTGCAAACGTTCCAGGTGGTTAGCTTAGAGTGGGTGGCTGCCTGCAAGGGTTGTTGCAAGGCTGCAAGGACTCGGACCAACTCGTGTGTTTTCCAGGAGCAGCAGGGGAATGCGGAGACGTTAAGGGCCGTAAATGTCAACACACAGTGTGCGCAATTTGTTGACCGAGTTATTAAGCAATTTGTAGAAAGTTGCCGGAGTGGTGTGGCGGTGTTGTTGGTAAATAATATACACAATGTCGCCGCAGTTTGTTCCTAAAACCCAAAGTGGAACACGGGCGTTAGCAGGTGTCGCGAGGAAATCAATAGTGACAGGCAGCAGCAAGGAAATACATACACAACTTTGTTGTTTAAATTCAATAAAGGATTAAGGAAGAATTGTATTATTTAATAAACTAGGAATATAAATAGGTTTTTTCTTCGTTATTCCTAGGTTCTTTCCTCGCTATTATCATAGGTTTCCTCTTCGTTATTATCCTTTGCTAAGCTCCTGCAGTAAAGTGATATTAAAAAAACGAAACATATATAAAGCAACAATTAAAGCCACACTTTAAGTGCGGCTGCGTTTCCGTTACTTTGAAGCTGCGCTTTAGCACTAATTACATTTCATATAATGCCTCCTTAAACCGCTTTTTTTTCATAGCCTACTTAACAGCGCTTACAAAGTTGCCCAAGCCGAGAATAGTTTTGCCCAGCCCGCACACACTGTGCGCTGCCGCCCACTCTCACGACCTTTCGCTCGACATTTAAATGACTCGCAGTTTTAATGCGTTTTCACTTTTATTTTTTTTTTCGCTTTTCCGGCCATTGTGTGAGCGACAGCGGAAGTGGAAGTGTGGAGGGAGAGATAGAGGCGAGCAAGCGAGCGAGAGACGTGTGCATAATGTGCACGTGTGTGCATTTATAATTCATAAAATCATTACATTAAGCTAAGGACACGGGCGGCCAAGTGTCGTCCTCGTCTCTCTCCGACTCGTCTTCTTGCCAAAGTCTATGTCTCTTCCCTCGCTCCCCCCGTCGCTTTCTACTTATTTGCGGAACGTGTGCATAAACCACAAAATGTCGCCTGCAATAAACTTGGCGTCTTTTTAATGCCACCCACAGACGCTCAACGCCCAACGCCCACACTCATCCACGGTTACAGCCATAGATTTTCCGAGCACTGTGAATAAAAACTGGGAACTTAGTGGCTTTAAGTGAATTTCCCACATTTATTATTAAACATATTCAAATTTTAGGACCTTACTTTATTAAAAGTGTGTATTTTTTATGAATATAACTTCTCTTTTCACTTTGGGGCTCTTCAGATATTAAGTAAACACATCTTTGATGATTTTGTATCTCCCCCTATGTAATCAAAATTAATCATTGAAGGAACTTTCTCTTCTATTATTACTTTATAATGTTTTTAAATATATTTTTATATGAAATTGTAACGTAATCATTGTTCTACAAACATAATCTTGTAGCTGAGATTTTCCCTCCCCCTAGATAATTAAGTTAAATAATAGACAGACAGAAATTTTAAGGAAACTTGTGTGTATCCTAAACTGTTTCTATTTAAATCTTTATTTTTGTGGAATAAGTTCATTTTCCCTTGATTTCTGTGCTCCACTTTATCCCCAGTGTACACATATGGTTGCAGTTTCATTTGGCAAAGTGTCTCCCCAGTGCGAGGCGGCAGCTCTCACTCACGAGTTGAGTTGAGACAGAGGGTCGTGTCGTTGTTCCCCCTGCTCCATGTTCCCCTGGAATAAGGGGGTTTGCAAATATTCCACCTTATTTACAATCCTCCTTCCCCTTGCCCCCCCCCAAAAATCCGGCCAGCAGCCAGCGCCCCGCACAAATTGCATGAATAATTCCCTTTAGAATTGTGCAACTACACGCACCTCTAACTGAAAGACCAGAAGAACCCGCAACGCACCGAGCATCGAGCGTTGGCGGGGCGGCCGAGGACATAAAATAAACAGACTGAAAAACACACCAGATACTTGCACCAAAAACTCCAACACTTTCATTGATGCAAATTGTTTGTGTTTTTCCCCAGTCTGCATTTGAAATTTCATTCTCTCCATCGCCGTCGCCGTTTCACCGACTCGAGAGAGCGAGCCGCCAAATTAGTTGCAATTTAAATGCAAGAATTAAAACTTCTGCCGACTTTCCCACTGGCTGTCATTAAAGTGAACATTGCATTCGGGATTTCGCATTTAGTCCTTTCGTTTACTGCCAGAACTTTGTAATTCCTACCGCCTCCTGCTGTTGGCAGTTAAATTCCAGTCACTGTTGCCGACAGATAAAAGTTTACTTTAATTTACTTTAAATTCGAGTTAGTTGGTAGTTTTTAATTACCAGATATCAATCATTGTTAAGGTGTGTTTGGGATGAATAATAAAAAGAGGTAAATAAATGTTTAATTTCAGTCAATCAATTTTATGTTGAGTATTTAGATAAGAAACTGATTACTTAATAAAAAGACAAAAGAGCAAGAATAATTATAAACATAACAAAACAATGAAGTTGATTAATCTGCTCTAAGGAATGGAAGTATTATGAATAAACAATATTTAAGGCATCGAGAGATTCAATTCAAAATAAAAGGAAAAAAGATATAAGACTTTGTTAAATAATCTTTTGATTGTTATAAAAGTTATAAAGTTTAATAAACAAATATATATTGCATGAAGGTAGGATAGTGGCTACTGAGATGGGATTTTGACAAGAGTTGACAAAGAACATCGATATATCGAATGTGTATCGATATTTGGCGCAAAGGCCGATATATAAAACGATATTTTAGCGTTGAGAAAGCGTGCGATAAATCAATATTTTGATTGATAAATAATTTAAATTAAACTGAACAAATATTAGCAGAAAATGAAACAAATAATTGAAATACAATTTGTTTAGATATTTTTGTATACCATATCGATAATATAATATCGATGTTTTAATATTACATTCGATATTTGCAGATATTTCAGATATCTATTTATTGAAGTTAACTATTCTTACGATATTTTTCTCGATATAGCATTTTATTCTCTCATTTCCTGGATAAACCTCCCATATCGTGACACTTTTCATTTAATCTGCTCTTTTGACGAAATAATCCTAATATATGTAGGTATTTAATTTGAAAATATGAAACCCTTGTAAAATCCACATTTAATCTTAATTATATCAGCGCAACAAGAGCACTAATAGTCTTACTCTATTCCCATTGTTACATAAAGCTTTGCTTTTATTTTTGTTGTGCGGGCGAGCACAATCCCATTTGCATTGCGTCACGCATACGCCGTGTGGTACACATCATTGAGACTTTCATTAAGCGTAAAGTGCACACAACACACGACCACCGACAAACACCTCCCGACACCGCAGCAAGTGTCAGACTCCTGCCAAGTCCCCCCCGCCTGGTCCTGTTGCAGCTCCATCTGCTACTGCTACGGCTGCTCCTCTTAGCCCCCGGCGCCCTATATCACCCTTATCCTGTCCAGTAAGCCAGCACAGCAATTGACATTTTACAAAATAAACGAATTCATTTGCACAAAAGGCTGACGACGGAGAAGGTGGAGGAGGAGATGAAAAGGAAAAGGAGGAACACACTGTGCTGTATTGTACGCAAAGTGGTGGTTTCGATGAAGCTATCACTTGCCCCGCATCCTTTGGATTGCATCCTGCAGCCGGTGGGGTTACCCCCCTGTTTCTGATGCAATCACATGTTGCCAACATGCGAAAGGTGTACATAATAATTTAGCTGGGAAAAAGGGGAGGATGTTACTTCCCCCGCTGCTGCTGCCGTGCTGCGCGCTACCCTCATTGTTTTCAAGGCAATGGCCAAAATGGGTTTGGCGGTTGCAAAGTCAAGCAGATTTCCCCATCTTTACCCCGCACAAAACGGCATATGCCACCCGTTTCCCCTCCTTTCCGGGCCAGGCCAAGGCGCATTAACGTTTGTAATTGCAGCTTGTCTCTGTGACACAGAAGGGGATCTCATGCTGCCTCATGCTGCCTCATGCTGCTGCTGTTGCTGCCGCCACCCGCTGTTCTCCTTCAGTCAGCCAGCAGCCACTTAAAACAATATAATCTCCATTAAAAAGCCTTTTTGACATTGCACACGAACAGACAGCCCAGACGGATAGTAGTTAGAGGGATGTGTTCACTGTACGGCATCGATTGCACAACATAATGAGTGGGCGCTGCTGCTGCATCCACTGATGCTGATGAGGATGAGAACGAGATGAGGACGAGGACGAGAATGCCATCTGCCAGCTGCAGTTGTTAGTGGGGATTTGTGCCAGCGGAGGACAAACTGTGGGTGCCATGTGCTAATTGTAATTGAGATGCGAGATGTGCAAGCGAAACCGGTTACACTGTAGCCCAAAATTGTCATTTTGCATTAGGGAAATAGTCCACAAATGATCTTACACCATTCATATCAGGAAATCTTATAAATTTGTGATTATTTCAAATAGTTTTTCGTTTTAATAACTAGAATATTACCGGAAACTTTGTATAATTTCCTTGCAGTGCATGTAATCCAAATAGGTAGAGTGGCACAACCGGCGTAGGCGGTTGGCTCCTGTGCATGTGGCACACTCCTCGAGAGACCCTTAGCCTAATCACCTGCATCATCGCAGTTTACTAGTTTTCCACGGAAAAGCATGTCAGGGGCTTGACTTGCGTCTCAAAACCGAATTGGATTTGGGATTCGATTGAATATCCACTCGTGTTCGAAACCAAATCTGAATTACTTAACTCGAGGACTCTTTAAGCCTTTAAAAAAAAAAATGCCAATGTGAAACGCAATTTCAGGCCATATAAAAGGCACGGAAAGGCGAAAAGAATTGAAATACGTAATCACTCATACGTCATGTGCCGGGGGGCCGCGGAGGGCGAAAAAAAACTGGAAACTTCATTAAACTGCCATATGAGGCAAAATGAATTAACGACATAATAATGCCGGCGCGCTCCCGTCCTGCAGAACAACTCTGCCTTATACCCGGGAAAATGCGTTAATGGAAAGAGCGCTTTTGCATGCGGTCGGAAAATAAAAAGCGGTAGGTGGAAAAGCGTAATAATTGATTTCGCCTGATTGTTAATGGAGTTAATGGAGCTGTCCCAGCTTCCCGACATAGTCTGCAACTCCACTGTGCTTCGTTCTTTAACATTTTCCATAAGCAGCACTTTAAGTTTATTTCGTTTATATTTCCACTTGACCCTAAAAAACAAGGTGGAGGCATACTCATTGTGGCAGACAGTTTTAGCACAAAGTGTAAAGTTTCATTGCCTGACAACGAAGACGACTGCTGTTATTGCTGTTATTAATTATAGTTTGAAATTCTATAAACTTACAACAATGGCAGGGAAATCACAAGAACAATGATAAACTAAACACAGTCGAAAATTTCCGCCTGGCCCTTGCAGCTATTCGATTTCAAATGGTTATTTTTGGGCACTTGCAAACACTGTGGCAAACTATTTGACTAGTGAAGGGGATATATTCAGAGTTAATAGTTTATGCAGGAATTAAGTTGGAGAATTTATGGAAATTATAAAGTACTAGCAGGGTTTCTGGAAGCTTAGTGCGCGGATTTACATTCTTTAAATGCAGATATCTTCAAATATGCCTTAAAACCATAAAAATCACAGTTTAAAATACATTTAGTGAGCTGTATTATCACATAAACGTCGAAAGAAATATTTAAAAAAGATTCTATTAGCATATTTACATATTTTAAGAGGGAATATTGAACAAAATCGATCTTAGTGCCAACCCTTGGAATTATTTTCGAAATTTTGCTTGATCTCCCCGAAGATCTTTATATTTTATGAGTATTCCAGGTAATATATGAAAGAAAGTACTTAATTAGAAAAAGAAACTATAAATAACAATAACTCACTAGAATAAACGAGACTTTTTCAATAAGTAAAGTTTTATAATTATACAAAATGATGTACCACGTTGCCTTTGCTTAATTTTCCCTTTTTACCATTTGTTTGTACAAATTGTTAACACTGCCGGTTTTTATATAACTTTCTATTTGTATAATTACTTATTCATATTCTCAAGCATATTCTATTATATTTTTGCCTGCATAAACCAAGACAACTATCAAAGTTTTCCATACTTTTCCACATTGCAAATGTTTCAACGTTTTCCCTTCCATCCTTTTGGAAAATTCCCTCCCAAACTCATCGCGTTACATTTAAAATTGCATGAGTCAGTCGACGTCGTCGGGAGTTTTGCAGCTAAAGTTGCCGTAGCTCTGCTGGCAATAATAACATTTTGCGTGCCGGCATGCAATTGTTGTTAGTTTACTTCTTCTCGATGGCTCTTCTGTGCATTAGATATATATATGTTAGGTATGGATGTGTGTTTACGTATGGAAAGCAGCTAAAATTTACTGACACAAACAGTTGGTTTTCATGGCTTTCCTTCGTCATGTGCAAAGAATGCATTCGCAGCTAATGCTAAATGCATGTATGCCCTGTAATTGATACTTGGGGAGCTCTAAATATTTTTGCTCTGGGAATACAATATAAATGGAAACTTTTAATGTTTGATATTTGTTGTTGCTTTGCATTTATTGTATTGAAGTTATTTCATTTCTTTTAAGAGAATAAGCTTGATATATATTTTAATATATATATTTTCCACAAAAACTGATATGCCCGACTTATTTATTACTAAATAATCGAAATGGCAATTTGAATTTATAAATTGCACTGCTATCATGGCTGAAGACTGACTGTAGAGCTGGCTGACAAGGCTAGCAAGTATGGCTACTCAAACCCTTTTGTTCTATTATTACTATTATTATTATTGTTATTGTTGTCCCGACACATATTCGAAGACATTTTGCAAGCTCGAAAATTACTGTTTACGAGTACGAGATCCCTCTAATACAAAGGGAATTGTTAGATAAACAGAGATTAATGGCTATACAGATATACAGGCTGTACAAGGAACGACCAACGGGGTTGGTCTATTGATGTTGATGAAGATTATGCCACACTTTACACTAATTACAATTTGTGGTATTTCTGGGCACACTGGGAGAAATGAGCGACAGAATTGCTTAGGGCAGATAATTGGAATGCAGGAATGTGATAATTTTATAGAAAATCTAAGTTGTTTCTAAATTAAATTTGAATTTGAGTTCTAAGGAATATGTTACTTTAATTTATAGAGTTATGACTCACTGTTGTTGAACTGTTGGAGTATTGGAATCTATTTTAATGTGCATTTTAATCAATTTTGTTTTTACTGTAATTAAATTATACTCATTTGCTGAATTAAAAGAGTAATGTATACTTTTCAACTGGTTTTCCAAAAGGATTTAAGATATAGAGAGAAAACGATGGTGAATTTTCAACAACATTATTACTCAAACGCCATGTAAACAAATGTAATTGTAATAATATTAATTGTAGTAATATTTACTAATTCAGTTTTATCATAATTCTCGGTTTTGTTAGTGTTATAAAATTATGTTAAATATAGAGCCAGCAAACATTACTCATACGCCATGTGGCCTGCATTTTTATAATAGTTTCTTTATAAATTATGATTTTCTTATCTCACAATTCTATAAATCGCTCATTTCGCCCCACTGTAACGCACTGTGGTAATGATAAGTGACTTACCTCCGACACTGGAACCGTTCTGTTGCGAGTAGAGATTCTGCTGGGCCGTCTGCGGCTGTGGTTGATAAAGCTGCGGTCCCTGCGGTGGCGGGGGACCGGCACGGGCGGCGCCCGGCGGTACGAGGACAGGGGCGGGGCTAACCAATCGCATGGGCGTACCGGTGCGTGGTCCTCCCATCAGCAAGGAGCCTGTGTGATCGAGGAAGGCCGGAATCACCTGCGGCACGTCACGATATTTTACACGATGGCGATTTCGATTTCGGATTTGTACAGGGTTAGATTTTTGGTTGTTGTTTTGTTTGTTGGTTATGGGAGAACGTGTTGTTGATGATGTAAGTACAAAAAAGAGAGAGAGAGAGAGAAGAGAGACAGAGCATAAATATACAATGTTGGCAGGGCTATGTTTCCGTTTCCGGCTAGTGAACGAGGAAGCTGATTTACATTATTTTTTTTCTCTTGATTCTTTCTTTCTTTGCAATTTTTTTCTATTTTTTTAATATCAAATGAAGCTACAAAATTATTTTGAATAGTTAACATATTATTATAGAATCTAACAATGTACACAATCTATTTTCAAATAAATTTAACGATTATTCAATTTATAGTTGGATAAGTACTCTCACTGTACACGTTTTCCTACACATTAGTTATTATAATTTGTAAATATTTATAGAATTCCTATTTCTATTTCTTTTAGAGAGTATTTTAACTTAGAAACTTAATTTTTCTGAACTCTTTAGTGTAAAGCCCTTGTTGTTTGTCTCTCTTATTTACACGTTATGTACATTGTATAGTGTTTTTGTACAAAAATTCAACCGGGACTGGGCACCTGGCCATCTGAACTCACCTGGTAGGGCTGATTCTCGGCACCCTGCTGCGAGGGCGTGAGGGGTCGTCGCGGCTGCGTTCCCTGCTGCGGGATCAGATTGCCCGGATACATGCCCCAGGGCGCCACGCCGTAGTATTGCGGCATCTGGGCGGCGGCAATCATGCCCATGTACGGTGCAGCCTCCTGGCCCGGATTGATGACATAGGGCGTGGCCTGTTGGGCAGCGTAGGCGGCATTCTGCTGGGCCTGCTGTTGCGCGGCAAGGAACTGCTGCGATGCTGCTGCCATCTGCATTTGCTGCTGCTGCTGTTGCTGCTGCTGCGACTGTTGAAGCGTCCCATTTGGTGCCCCGGGAACGGGGGGAGCGCCCACAGCTGCCGCAGCACTCGCTGCGGATGTGGCCGCTGCTGCGGCAGCTGCTGCGGCCGCCGCATTTGTGGCAACAGCAGCAAGGCCCGGATTCTGTGAGCGGAACAATTGCTGCAAGAAGAAGAAAGAGTAAAGGCTGGTTAGTTTCGTGTTTTAATGGCTTAATTATCATCAATTAAGTTGTGTAAGTACCTCGAGTTGCTTAAGTTATAAATAAAGGTTGTTAATTACATTTTTTCACAGCTTTCCAAAGTTTCTGTAAGCCCGGCTTAAGCTTCCTTTATAAGGGAAAACGGTTAAAACGCCGCAAGCCAATCACATGTATTTAACATAACTTCCCTGCGCTCTTTCCCTGGATTTTTTTGTAATCATTTTTCCTGCCAATAAATCCCCTTTTTCATCCGGCATAATTATTGTTGTTGCTGTTGCTGGGATCATTCGCCAGGAGACGACGCCGTCGGATTTGGCTTACGTGAAACCGTCGCTTAATAGGGCGCAACATATCGCAGCTGCCTGTGACTATTCGTCATATCAAGTAACCGCCTCGTTGCCATAAGGATCCAGCTCGCTCCTGGGCGGCTGGGCTGTTGTGTTGTTCTTAGCAGCCCCCACAGACAGAACACACACACACGTGTAACATGATAAAGTGTTTTCAATTGGAAAATTAAATCAAATCCAATCAAATCAGCATGCGATACTTTCGCACACACACATCCGGCTGGGTATATAAAGAGATATATGCGGAGGAGTATGCAGAAAAGAGAGTAGAATAACAAGGAGCAAGCCGTACGGAAAAACGCATGACTGAGTGTTGTGTTTCACTGTTTTTCCGGCTGCTGACTTCTCCTCTCCCATTTTTTGACCTGTTTTTAGGCCTTTTCTGCTGCATGTGTAGTGTGGCCATAGCATCGCCAGAAGCAATACAGCCACACCGGGCAAACACAATTTAAAAAAAGGTTAAAAAGTGAGTTGGGAAAAGTTAACAGTAGCCTAAAGTGCTTTAAAAATGGTTTTGTAGAATATAGTTGCATGTAATACCTATAAATAAGTTGAGAAGACAAAAAGCCTAGTGTCAATTACATGAGTTATATTTGTTACACTTGTCAATCAATAATCTAGTGTCATATGTCCTTTAATTAGCATTATTTTATTAGAAACTGAACATAGATTTGTCGCTTATATTTGTCTATTTAAAACCATAAATAATTGAATCAGTATTATCATATTTTATTATTGCAATTTTTAGAATGTTACATTTATCTTTACAGCAATATTTAGCGCTTTATCTACTCTTCATCTCTTCATAAATTAATCTTATCATTTTCAGGTGTAACTGCCTTCTTTAATTTCAATTTTTTAATTTAATTTTTTTCCCATCTCCCCCCTTCTACAAACACACAACACACTTTTCATTCACTTTGATGTTGCCCGAGAATTAGTGGCTTTTCCCTTGGAATTCCAGCGAATTGGGAATATTCCCTCGGAAATTTCAAATGCAGGTCGTACTTTGGCATAAATTCACACAGTCCCCTTGGAGCCTCGCACCTGTAACAGTGTGTAACTGAACATGCGGGGGCATAATACTACTATATGTCTGTGTATGTGCATAATGGCTTCGGTGGATGATGCCCGCCTTGAAAGACAGTACTGTTTCTCCCACGATACAGTGTCCTCTCAATTGTTTACACTGCGAATTGAGGGGGAGTGAGGAGCGGGGAGGGATAAGGGTAAACAAAGCGAGTCGAAGACGAGGGGCAGAGAAAATGGAAGCCAACTGGGGATGCCATTAACATTAAGGCGAGTGCACGAGCCAGAGAAAAAGAAATCAATGTGAATTATTGATGAATGGTGCAGGGAAAAGCAGAACAAAAAAAAAAAAGGGCAAATAAAAACGAAACGTGGCAGAAAAAGATGGCAAAGTAAAATAATAATAACACGCAAAACTTTTCGGAAAGGGAACATCAACGAACTGGAGGTTTTTCCACGCGACTGGGGAAAATGTGGAAATGTGGCGAAGGCGATAAAAAGCAAATATCATGGCCTGCATGCTTTTGGGCGCGTGATGCGTGAGAACAGCACTCAGGGTTCGTCGGGATTCAGGACGCGGCGACGGAGCTCGGGATTCAGGACGACTGCCAGCCACGAGCATGAAATAATAATCAGAAGCCAAATAAGCGTTGAAATCTGAGCCATCGGTTGCCATGGTTCCCCAAAGTCCTCTCATCCCCAGTTGCCCACTTCTTTTCCTCCGTTTTCCTCTTTACGATTATTAAAACGAAATTGAAAACAAAGGGAAAGTGCGTGAAATGGGAGAAATGGTGGAGGGAAATTATGTAATTTCACACCGTAAAGTATGCAACGCTTTGATTTAGTTGCCGAGTGACGTAAGAGAGCTGTCATCCCCTTAGTTCCACTCTTCAACACTTAAGGAAAGGAAGGGAAAACTCAAATAAAAAGTTTTTTTTTACTATAATTCCCAACTATGTTTTCAGGGCATTAAGGTCACACTTAGCCTGTTTTTTTCATAGATCAACTTATTTATTGTTCACAAATAAGATTTAAATTTTATTTTTGTCTTATTCTTTGATCTTTTAATTCATTTCCTGACCCACTGTACTCACTTTTCTACAGTCTGCATAAATTCCCAAAAGCAGTGCGCGGCCAGTGTGACCAAAACTCATTATAAAGCTTTCTTGAATGCGACTTTAATGGCGCTATAAGTTTACATTCCCCCACAGTCAGTGCAATACCCCTTGATTTATGCAAATGGCTGGGTCAGTGGCAAATTTACGATCCGCACATGACACACTCGAGTTATTGTCCTAAGGCTAACATTACTCAGGGCACGGGGTATTATGGGAATTATGGTGCAGGATTGGTGGTTCCGAGACCTCCATGAAATTGGCAACAAGTGAGAGAAGAAAAAGCGAGTCAGTAGTGAAATTATGGAAAATTCTGACCAAGTTTTCGGTGTCGTGTGGCTCCATTTTATTTCTGTTCTTCGCTTTTGCTGGTATTTCTTTATAATTCGTGTTGTTTTTTTTTTTTTTTTTTTTTTTTTTTTGTTTGCTGGCATTCCGAACCCTGGCGCCCTGACATTTTTATTTCATTTCATTTGCACATTACAAAGACGGAAAGGGGGAGCGTGCTTAATAAGCTCCCTGGTGTACAATTTTCAGCGCTCGACTCGTAATGGAAATTATAGCTGATGTCATACACAGGGGAAATGCCCTGACTCGGGTCGCATTTCCACTTTACCTCCGCTCACTATCTTCTGCACTGGAAGAAAGGTTATGGATCCAAGTTGGGAGTTAAATAAAGGGATATCCTTTGATTTTATGTTGAAAACTATCGTATATAGAGAAATAAAATAGTGTAAAATGTTTCTTATATTTAGAGAGATATTTCGAAACATTTTCTTAAAGGAATCTTCTTGATTTCCTTGCAGTGTTCTCCTGTTTTCTGTTTCAGTTTCGGTTCTGTGACGCCCTTCGAGTGAAAGTGAGTCAACTAACTATGGCAATATGCCCGCACAGAACCATGGGCCCCACCCAACTTGTTGCAAGTGGGTCGCCGCGCCGGTGGCAAAATGGGAAATGTCGAGGGCGGCAGGCTTTTAATGCTGCCTTTGGCTTTGGGCCTGAGTGGATTAGTTAGTTGGGAGTAAGCAGCAGTAGCAGTAACAGCAGAAGGAGCAGCAGGTGGGGCGCGCACTCAGCTAGTTGATTTATAATTATGGCCAGGAAAAAAAAAAAACAGCACCACCGAAAGGCAAACAAGGAGAGCAGACGAGCTCGAGGACCTGGCCAACTGGCTAACTGCCTATAACTACCGTCGCCGTCGCCGCCGCCTCCTACCTTGTCTGCGGGAAAGCCGGAAAAGTTTCAAGTGGCATATACACACAAAGTTGTTCGTTCGGCTTGATTTGCTGCAATTGGAGTGTTTTCGGTTTCTGTTTCTATTTTTATTTTCTATTTTCTTTCTACGACTTGCTACCCATTTTCACTTTGACATAGTTTCTGTTGTGCTTTCCTCAAGTGTGGATTTTGTTTCAGACAAAAGAGGGATTTGTTCAAATTATTTCGAATTAGTTGGCGTATTTTTGCCACTGAAGTTTATGTGGGTTTTTGTTAGGGGAAAGAGGAAAGTTTTATCAAATAAAACTGTATTAAGGAATTCTATTAATTGTAGAATGTTTATATTTAATTTTGGGGTTTCATTTGAGTTTTAAAGCAAATATTTTTGTATTTTATCAAAGTACCTTTTTAGATTTGCCAAGCCATATTATTTATTTATTTTCCTTATTATTCTTTATTTGCCATGCAATATTGAATTTCTGATTCAGACTTGAAGAATTTCGTTGTCATAAAATTCCTTTACTTGCCAGCTCTCTTCTTTTAAATTGAATCTCTTTTATTATGATTCAAGCACGAGTTGATTGCCTTTAAACTACTTCAGCTGAATGACTTCTTCTCCGGCAGCTAAGGCAGTAAAATCTGCAGAATTTCACCCACTGGCCAGTAGTAGTTGATTTAATTTCCTATTTTTTGCAATTTCCTGAAGTCTTCTTGAATTTCTTACTAGCTTACTTCCTTACCCATCTCCCCAGCTACTTGCGATGACTGCTGCCATTACTCACGCTCAATGTCTCTCCGGTTGCGATGGGTCTCCTCTTCCACCCCTTGCAGGACGACGACACTCATGAGTTGGCAAGTACTTCAAGAGAGCTGCGCTTTAATTAAATATCAATTACGCAGAGCCAACCCTCCTCCTCCTCAAGCTGAAAAGCAATCAATTAAGTGTTCTCCTCGAGAAAGTGTCCATTTCCATTCGCCGCCCAGAGATCGTACCCCCTTCTTCCTGGGCAGAATGAGTGCAACTCAAATATTTGTAGTCTGCGCTAAGGCGCAATAAAAACAGAACGCAAATTGAATATGAATGATGGAGGAGATGGCTCGCACAGTTTAGCAACAAAGAGTGTGTGCGTGTGTGGTTTGGGATTTCGACCCGCTAATGAAAGGATAGTGACAGTTCGGGGTCCGGTCTGGGTCCTCTTGCACAAACGACTTGTAAACAAAATTAATGCCACAAACAAACATTAGCGCACTTTCGGCGTGTTCTGTTCGCGTTGTGTGTGTGGCTCATTAGGCCGCCCACAAGTGGAAAGTGGTGGCGGCGAAAACTGAGGGTAAAAGGCGGGAGTTCGAGGCGAAAGAGTGGCCAGCTCGCTGACCATTAAACCGAATTACTTAATGACCGCACGCGTGTGCTTTTGATGCCTACTTTTAGGCTCAGGACACACCCACATGGACACAGCCGATGCAGAGAGGGAAAAAAAGGCAACTGGAACTTATAAATATTATTACTAGACGGTTCCAGATATCTTTAGAACCTCTTAAGAGGTTTAATACCTCTTAAAATAAGTCAAAAAGTACCAAATTTAGTGTAAATTTGATTTTTCCAAATATAAAATTGATAGCATCCTCTTGGACACCATTTTAACAACTGAAAATAAACCATACTGATCTAGCACTTATAAAATTATAGAAATAACCTTAAATAATGCTTGACTTTGGTTTATTAATAAAGATTCAGTTTTCCCTTAACATAAACTTGTAAACACAATAAATAATTATACAGAAGTCAACTTAAGAGGCTCAAAAGGCTTAGTTCTTTGTTCTCAGTGCACATTTTGACTTTCTTTAATTTGAGCTTTGGCTTTCTTTCTTTCTTCCTTGTTGCTGCTGTGTGCGTGATTGCTGTTTGTATATTGCTTTTTAATTTTCCTCGTTACTCGCAATTTCCAACTGAAACGTGAGCCACAAAAGCAAAAAAGATATATAGGCAAGCCATGGGCAAGGACGAGGACTAGGACGAGTGGCAATAGGAGAAGGTGGAGCTGCCCCGTCGACATTGTAGTTTCTATTTACGCCTCAACTTTGCCATATAATTCATAAGTTTTGTGAAACTTTATTCTTTTGCTCTTTTCTTCAGCAACCTTGCAGGAATTTCATATTTTTCCCCCATTTCCCACGTTTTCCGCTTCAGCTTTTTCTTTGGTTCCTCCCCCATAAATTCCAGGCACTCAAGGCAATCGGGCCGTTGTGAAAGGAGTAATGAAAAATAGGTTAAGCCGACTTATGTTACCTTAGTCAATAATGAAAAGTTCACAAATCGATGACAAACTTTGGGCAAACGGGACTATGGGAATTTTATAGTAGCTGGAAAATAAGTTCAACAAAACTCTGGTCTTGCTACTTAATCAGGCAAGCCATTCGAAGGTACGACTTAAAGTTTTTAAAGGTATTTACGGTATAAATATTGCCATAAAAGAAACAGGATCTTATTAGAACTAGTTTAGATATTATAATTAACAAAAACTCGATGCAAACCCGCAGAGATTTCAGCCCTTAACTAAGATCCAGTAAGTTTAATCCCCTTTTTGGCCACATTTACTATGCAAAAGTAGAAGATTTCATGGCCACTTTATTCGCAATCCCCCCTCCTTCCATGGACCAAGGACTATTGTGTAAAATCCAAACCACTAAAGAACCAACCGCCGCCACCACTGGAAGAGAACCGCCGAAATGCGCTCCATTTCCCCGGCAGTGTTATTTTATTAATGAAATTACGCAATTTCCTTTTTACGTTTGCCGTTTCTTCGTCGTTTTGTGCTCCGTTCGGTTTTCCCTTATTTAATGATGACGCACAGACCAAACGCAAGTGAAAATCGCGAGAGAATGTTCGGTGAATGTGACCTTAATTTGTGCAGCGGCGGTAAGTACAATGTTGATATATGGATTCGAAATAAAGGACTAAAGAGTGGAGTCTTCATTTACATGAAGGGCACATTTAAAGTAAAATATGGCCAAATGCCGCAGGACAAATGTTCGATAAGCGGGCAGAGACTGTAGAAGATGAGGAGGGGTTCAAAGGACGCTGCAAATTACCACAAAAGGAAGCCTCAGTTCTACCCAGCTCCTCCCTCCGAGTTATCCCCTCCTTAAACAGACTTCCCTCCTCAAACAAATTGGACATAAAAATGTTTGAGGCAAATGAAGCCATAAATGCGCAATCACGGAATTACATGGAAGAGTAAGGGACTCACAATCGGAGTCGGAGTCGGAGTCGTAGTCGAAGTCCGTGTTCTGCCAAAGTGTTTATTTATGCAGTTTTTATTTCAGCAGAAGCTCAACTTCCTCTCACCATGGTCAAACGTTGCGCATACGCAACGTGGTGCGGCCAGGGAATAATAATATTCGGAAAGGCGGTTGGAAGAGAGAGAGAAAGAAAAAAAAAGGGAAACTTTCGCCGCTGCCGCCGCCCCGTGAAGTTTAATTGCCTTGCAAATTGCCAAGGAAGTAAAACCATGCAGATCCCTTTGAATTTCATAACAAATTGCTGTAAATTGAAGGGAGGCGGACTCTCCTTTCTCCACCACCACCACCACTTCTCTGGCCCCACCCACCATTGTCTTCTTGTGGAAAAAGTTTGACTGCTCTCGCCGGAATACCGCCGCCCATTAAAACTATTTGCCGTAACAAACAAGACAATCTGGACAAAAAAAAGAGAGCTTGCGAGCGAAAAGAAAATTCTTGTGTGTGGCAAAAGATTTTCCGGCAGCCTGTGGGTGGTTTTTTTCGTGGCCTTTCAGCAGCTCAGCATCTCCAAAACCAACTTTGATTGTCTGGCCAGAGTTTTGGTTGCATTCTTTCGAGGCGAACACAACTATTTGCTCAACTATTAGAAAGTCAATTAGGTTTCGTTTAAAGCTGCCCCTTAAAGGAAGGCCACCAGTTTGATTGAATTAAGTTTGGTGCTGCTTTTGGGACACGAATGCACGTAATTTCAATTAAAAATCCAGCATTCCGACAGGCACAGCAGCGGGCACCTGCAGTGCGTAGTTTTTCCCGGGGCTTTTCCAGCTCGATTGTCACTGTTTGACAATTGCCTTCTGATGGCCATGCCCGAAAATTGCGCTGACAGCATTTCAACCGAAAAATAGAGAGATCGCCGAGGTGCTGCGGATGCTGATGGAAAAATGGGTTCAGGAGGATGGTGATAAATTGGCCTGTTTCAGAAATGTCTGACGCAAAAACAGGGACTCCAAATGGTATATAATATAATGCCCGGGTTTGGGGAGTTTCAATTAATAAGGGTTTCTTTACATTCCAGTGGGTATCAGGAGTTTTTAATTTGAATAAAGAAAGAATATATGAATTTTTAATAATTTTTAGAGTATTTTAGTTTTTAAAGAGAGCTCAAAAAATCCCTAGTGTTTTTAAAATCATTAAAAATGTTTTTAAAGGTATTTTTAAGATAACAACTTCAGTGTAAGTTTGTTTTTTAATGTAAAAAGGTTGTAGCATTATTGTTGACACCTTTTTCAAAGGTTTTAAGCCTAGTTATTCCTGTATACATATACCGCTTTTCCATTTCTAATTACCTTTCCACTCCATTTGACTCTCCACATACTAAGCTTTCTTTATTGTAGAAAAACACCCGTCCTTAAATTGGCCTCATTCTCGATTCATTTGCTCACTTCCCGAATACGTGACTTCCACGATATCAACACTTCATCTTGCCTGGCAATACTTCCTCTTTGGACTCGATAAACTTGCCATTAATTGACAGGAATACTTCTGGTATTCTGCTTGATGCCTCAGCGCTGAGTTGCGTTGTACTTTTTTGTACTGTTTGGTCAGTTATGATTGCTGGTACGTGTTCGGCGTCTTAAATTCAATTTCATGCCCGACTTGTCTCTCAAATTAACTGAAAATCATTAATTGCTTAGCAGACCAACACAATGATTGGGATCCTGGGACACAGGACCTAACTGTCTGCTTCGTGTCCATGTTTGCGTTGGCCTTCGGTGCTTGTGCTTGTGCTGCTGCTGCTGCTAATTGCCGGTAAATTAGTTTCTATTTGCAAATTAAATAACCCACACCAGGTGGGTGTCCAAACTGTCAAACTCTTTGATTGACCGCCCGTCTGCAGCGTTTTCAAATTAAATTTCCATTTCAGTGGCCACTTTTCCGCTTACGCCTTCCCACAGCAGATGGAAATCTGCTTAAAGTCGAGCCTGCCTATTCCTATTCCTTCAACGTCAACGGCGGTGTCGTGTCCGTCGTTCTCGGTGGAAAAGTAAACAGAAAGCATGCGGAAAAAGCGCAAGTAACTGGCCACGCCCCCATATCCTCGCAGTTGCTCCTTGTGGGGGGGGCAAAAAAAAAAATCGATAGCCTGATTTTCAACGGCAAAAGCAAACAAAAGACAAGCACACCCACACACACACACACACGTCGGGTAGGTGAGGCACATCCTGTCTTGACCCCCTCTCGCTGCTCTCTTAGTTTGCGGTGTGTTTGAACTAGACGACGGTCTCGAAAAAGTAGGCAACGTTTTGCTTGCATTCGCATCTCGGCAACAGAGAAACAAAATGTGGCTAATTCTTTAGGAAAATTACTTAAAATTCAAAGTCTATTAAGGGTTTAATGCTCTTAAAAGTATGTGATCAGTCTAGGATACTTTTGGTAAACTTTGTAATACTTTAAAGAGTTTTAAATAAGATTTGTTTACGTGTTACCATTAGAAATGAAGATCTACAATGTTTATTATTGTATTTCCCACATTACTTTAAATATTATTCCCTGCTGAGGCAATCAAATAATAATTTTAAATATTTCTAAATATTCCCCCAAACATTTCATCCATTTTTCTGGGTGCACTGCTGCCTTGCGCCCCTGTCACACCATACATTTTTAATGTGTGCCCCGGTGCTCTTTTAGGATTCCAGCCCTGTCTAGGACATAATGAGTAAGCGCTAGCTAGCAAGCAGTTGCAGTTGCCAGCCCCCTTTTTGAATGGCATTTTGTGGGCGTGATGTCGTCTATAGTCGGGGAATTTCGCATTTAGAAAAGCTTACGAAGACCATGAGAAAAATTCATGAGTAAGAGGAGATTGGGGGCGACTCGGCTAAATGAAATTAAGCTGCCATATGTGGTGGGACAATGGCTGTCCCTTACTGCCAGTCTCTTTCATAGAGAGAAGGAAAAAAAAAAAAAAAATAAACACAACCACTACTGTGGGTGACTAAAGCATGAAATGCCATTAGGTAAAAGTGTGTGTCTGTGTGGGTCTATGGAGACTTAAAGGCATTTTTCAAAGGGTTCGAATTTGCATAGAGGAACTTTGAGGAGCAAATAAATTTGCATATTTGAATTACAGGAAAATAAAAGCTGAAATATTGGAAAAACCTATTCAGTCTGTGAGGGTTAGACTCTGCTGCCCTGATTGAGACATGTGTTTACTTTTATATAAAGATGATTTGGGGATTTTTAAGGGTTTAAAGAATTGCTTTAGGTAGCTAAGTTCATATGAATACAAAATGTATTCTTACTGATTGTAACTAAAGGATAAAGTGGTATTTAATAAATATAATAGCAGGGATTCCGAATTGTTTGCTTTTCCTATAGTTTTTGCAAAATCTTTATATTTATTTAACAAAATTTTACTGAATTTAAGAGCTGTACTTCTGCAGGAATTCAACTTTAGACAGGAGACATAGAGAGAACTAATTTGCAGACTATTAATGTGTGTGAAATATTACTAATAACTTGGTTAAAAGCTGAAGCGAAGAAATGCCTTGTAAATATAATTCAATATCTTTTAGTTTCCACAAAATCCTATCTGATATATAAGTAAGAATCCATCAAAGATGAATATTACGCAAAACTTTCATTAGCTTTAGTGCACTCCGGGGATATTTTGTTAATCGATTTCTTGTCCATCCAGCAATATGTTCCGTCATTTTCCACCCTCAGGTGGTGGTGGTTTATGTGTCTGTGCAGGTGTTTGCTCATATAGCGACAGACACCTAATGAATTATTGGTTTATTTTTGTACCCATTCTACTTCCTAATCGCAGGCGACCTCAACATCATCAACTACTCCCCTATATTCCATTCATTCCCCTCTCTCACTCCCATTTCACTGTACTCATAAAAACCAAAATTGAACGCATTTTGGTATTCATTGATTTTCTGTCACGTTATCGGGCAAACATTTCAGAGGTTTACTAACTAAACAAGACCCTGTGTCACTCTATTTCCAACTTCCACCCCCACCCAGGAAAAAAAACTATTAATGCCAGAAACGTATCAGAGTGTTTCAAGCATAAATCAACACGAAACTGGTCATAAAATCCATAGAAAAGTGTCAATTGTTGGGAAATGGAATGGAGAACTTCACATTTGCACCCTTTTCGGCACCCCATTTTTTACTTTTATGTTCCCCTTTTCGAAAACAACACTTTTCCAAGTGTTGGCTTATATTCAAAAACACTTTAAGCATTTTACTTTTTTCTTTTTTTTTCGGGGGCACAAAGTTTTCTTCCCTAGTTTTTTTTTTTGGTTTGTTTTTTGTTTTATCACACCGACGGAAAAGCAGGTGAAAATGTCAACGACAATTGCCAGCGCCAGGTGGCAAGCAGCAACAACAGCAACAACAACAACAACAACAAGTGTAATAACAGTAGCAACATCAACAACATTTGCATAAATTTCAAGGAACGTTTGGTGGCAAAAGTTTGCGCTGAAAGTGATTTACAAGAAGGAGGAGGCGGTTGGTTGCGTTCTCTGAACAATTTTCTTGCCTCCAAAGCTCAGGCTTTCCCATCGTTTGTTGCTTAAGTTCAGTTTAACTTTCCTATAAACTTTTGTCACGCCCCCCTACTGTATTTTTCGCCTCCCCTCGACGGGCGGTTCTTAGCGCCTCAGTTAGCAGGTAGGTTTCTGCTTTGTTATTTTTACTTCTTATTTTCTTTTTTTTTTTTTTGTTGCCCTCGCATTTTCTTTCAGTTTTTCTTGCTTTATTTTTATTAACCACATTAGTTGATTTTTGTCACGCGAAAAGTTGCCTTCGCTGAAATGTGATTTATGGAAATTTCCTTCACACTTATTGTGGGCCAAACACAGAGAGAGAAAATGGGTAATAAAAAAGGAAATATATTGTTAAAGATAGCAAAAATATTTAAGCTATTATAAAATTGATTTGGAAATGACAGATATTTAACATGTAATCTTGCAAACACATTTAAAAGAGATTTTTCAGTTATTTAATATTAACTTTAACCCATTTTCTTTCTCTGCATAGTTAGTTTCCTCCTTCTCTTTTGGTAACACCCGGTGTGGTGCATATTTTAACAGTTTATTTATTTAGCGTCAGAACCAACTCCCGTTTATACCCCACATAAAACATTTCTTTGCTCGATTTTTTTCGTTCGTTATTTTGGGGGTAAGTTAAAGCATTTAGTTATTGTAATTTGCGTTGATTTCGTGGTTGCTCCAGTGGGTGGTGGCGGTACTTTTGTGGGTCGTCTTTGGTGCGTATTTAGGTGGAAGTGCGTGAGCTTGATTTAATGACCCCAGGCGTTTTTATTTATTTACATTGCTGGAATTTTGTCAACAATTTGTTTGATTTGATTGCTTGGCTAATGAGCCAGGAAATGGTCAAATACTGAGCAAAAATATGCAGAAAATATGGTAGATAATTTTAAAGTAAAATATCAAAATATAAGTTTAGTTTTCTAGAGTTTTAGGCAACTATTTATGTATTTTTGGAGTTGAAATCTTTTAAATTAAAGAATATATATGGAATATCCTTACAAGTATGAAAATAACATCATAAATAAAGGCTTTATATAATTTTCGTGGCTAAATTCTTTAAATAAAAGAACTTACTTGGATTATCCTTACAAGTATGAAAATAACATCATAAATACTGACTTACTTAAGCAATTGTTCTTGAAAATATTTGATTTATATAGTCTGAACTTTTGGTATTTAATAAATAACTTTTAAATGAAATTGAGAACCTAAATAACACATATATTTTACTAAATACCATACTGTTTTCTACCATTTAAAAAAGAGACACTTCGTAAAATTCCATTTTCCAGTTCTTAACCAGCATTTATCCCCACACAGCGATTACAGTTTCCCCCCTACTCGGACATCGATAAAACCAAAGGACTTGCCTTATATCCACTGCCGCCACCCCCACAAGTGTGAATGCCCAGTGAATGTTATAAACTTTGATTTCCTTTTATGGCCACACACACACACACACACACACTCGCCCCCTTGCACAGTGGCTAATCCAAAATGGCTGCCATAACAGTGCTCGGGGAGCTTTGGAGTTTTTAGCTGAAATTTTTATGAGACCACAACACGCAGCCCCCCCAAAACGAAAGAAAATAACTAAAATCGGACTGTGACTACAATTTAATTTGTACAGAAAAAATCTATATATATATATATAGAGAGAGAGAGGGAAATGTGTGTGCAATGTCCATGGACAATTCATTTCTTTTGTGGAACTTGAAAAATGTTTCAAAATGTTGCATGTTGTTCAGCGTGGTGGGGGGGGTTTTGCGAAGTAGTTTCGTTTTTCGTTGCATTTATTTTTACTTTCGTATTCGCATTAAATGCCATGCATTGGCCTACGATGGCAATTTCATGTTGATTTCAATTTCAGTTTCAGGTGTGGTGGCAGCCCTGGCCCTGGCATATTGTAACGTGCGCGACATTTCACCATTTCTCCCCTGCTTTATTTTTTTGTTTCACCGAATCTGAAAAGCTTGTTACATATTTCATTTATCAACCGAAACGAGAATCGTAAAATGATTTGGTTTTTTTTTTTTAATATTGTTTTTTGTGTGGTGACTGCAACTCGTGGTACTTACAACATTTTGCGGCAAAGTGTCAAGGGGAATTGAATGCGCAAAACTTACCTAAAAAGAGAACAAAAACAAAGACAAATATTTGGGTTTAATAAAGGATTTATGGTGACGGCAAGGGTTAGCTTGTTTTCACAAGAGTTCAAATTAATTTAAAGTAAAAATATATATGGTAATAAATAAATTGTAAATGGTTTCCAAAATAAATATTTAATAAATCATGCTACCCTTTTCCCTAATTAAACGATTTTTATCGGTTGTTCGTGACTCGTTTTCCTGATAATTTCCATGAATACATAAAATCGTAAAAAAATGCATTACATTTACACAGAACCGATTAGCATGAAATACCCACAAATTTGCCCAACTAATTCCAGTTGAAACCATTCGATTACAAATAAAACTTGAGCTGGGACAAATTGATTTATCAGTCATATCATGGCGATGGCCCCTCGCTAACCCCGCCATAATCGTATGCAAATTATGATGCGCTTAATTTGGGATCACGAGCACTCCGCACTCTCTGCAGCAGCAGCAGCAGCAGCAGCTCTCGCCTCCCCAGATAATTGGCAAAGTTTGAACTTTAATTAAAATTGAAAATTGTGTTGCCATTTCTGAATCTAAAATATCCCTCCTACTGTTCCTGTCTGGCCAGCCAGCCAGAGGAGGCCGGAGGCTAAACAGCTGCGATAACTTGTGGAATGGCTTTGTCAGAGGACAGCTCCGTCCGGAATTGTTTTTGGATTTGTACAAATGTTTTGTCACTGTGCTAAATGCAAACTTCAATTAGTTTGTCCGGTGATTCAGTTGGGCTTTACACACTCTGATTCCCAGAATCCCAAAACCAGCCAGAACCAAAACCAGAGTGAGGATGAGGATGAGGGCATATTTCAGGCTGAAACTGAAAACGTTTGGCATATTGACAGGCGCATAATTAACACTATTATCAGCATATGCAGGCAGAGATAGAACCGTTGAGTGCTGCTGCTGCAGCATTTCCACAAATTTGCTGCTTGCCAAAAATATATATTCTGTTGGCCATTCAACTTTACCCGACAGACATAAGTTTTGATTACGATGTCAGGACTTTCAGTATGGCTGCCATAATAAATATATAGATTACATCCAATACATATATTCGGTTATTACATTTTGCCAATAATAAGAGTCGTCAATAATAATAAGAAAAAAAAAATAGAAACACAATTCCACAAAACTAATTTCCTGCTTTCAAATGAAAGTTACAACGCCTCTCTTGAGCCAACCATAATTTCCACGTTTCGGTTCGTTGGCTGTGTTCGTTCGGTTCGTGTTAGCAAAAACTCAAAAGTAAACACGAAAAAGCCAAGAAAAAAGTAAATTAAACTTATTATTTTCTTGACGCTTTTGCTACGCTTTGATTTTTCATCTTTCACGCTTCACAGCCATGAAAATTGTGCGTAATAATTGCCGGCTACAAAGGAAAAGTGTAATGGCAAAATAATTAGAAATAATTTGATTGCTAAAAAGAGCGCAAGAAAATTTGTCATCGTTGCTTGTGTTTTTCGAGGCGTTGAGACAACAGAAACAAGATTTTACAAAAATAATTGGTATCCAGGAAATTACGGCGTGAAAGTTATACCGCAAAAAGAAATATTTTAAGTATTATTTTTAACAATATTTATATCGTTACTTAGCCTTTAATATTGCCTTTATATAAATCAAGAACCATATCTTCGCCACTAAATGTAAATGTCACGCTTATCGCTGAAATATTTATGCCACATTTAAAAGGACATTTCCTGCGCAACACAAAAAAATATATATATAAAAAGAAGAATATCCCTTTATCCGGTTTATTAACACATGGTATATGCCACGCCCTAAACCGATACGCCGCCTCTCCTGCGGAATGCCGCATTTCATTTACAACAGATTGTTGTTGCGGCTGTGTTTGTAAATACAATCAAATTATATTTACATTAGCGAACAAGCGAGTGAGCACTTTTTCCGCGCATTTGACAAATTCATATTAAATATTTAATTAGTTGCAATGAAATTGATTGCATTAGTCGCTGGTCGATGCGGCAAAAATCGCTTTTTGTTGTTAATGAACTTTGTAAACTTTTTAGGAGAGGTTGAATGGTTGAATGTGGGTGATTTTCCAGTAATCTGCCAAATGCCAATGCCAGAAATGTGTGTGTGGGTTTGTTGCCCATAAATTGTATTTTATAAACAAAATGTATATGGATGAGACTTATGTGGAGGAGAGATTTGAAGACTGTTGCCAAAATATAAATTATCTTTGCTTGGGCAATAATCATTATTTATTTTACAAGTTCAAGGAACATTTTGTGCAAGATTTATTACTGATTTTGGCAAGACTTTTCTGATACTTTTATCATAAATCTCTATTGGATTCATTTTTATAAATAAATATTTAAATTTATTGAAAGTGTAGGACTTTAAAGATGTTTGTGCCCCTAAAATACAAATCAATATTTTACTTTAAGTAAGACTTTCCCCTTAAAAAGTGAGACATCCAATTAACTCGTTAAACTTAGTGAAAGAAGAAGCGTAAAACATTTAGGAAAGAAACCAAGTAAATAAAAAAAAGGCCGCTTGAAAAAAAATTGGGAGATGAAGGAAAACCTGTGACCAGCATAAAATACCGGAAACGGAAAAGGCGGAAAAAAGAGCACATAATGCCACTTAATTAGCGAGCACAGACACAGGCACACGCGCACACACACTCACTCACACAACGGCAAACACATGCTTAATGCACATTAAGCTCAGAAATAAACGAGACAGAGAGCGAGAAGGAAATGAGAGGAGACAAAGAGAGAGGGAGAAAGGATGGAATGAGAGATGGTAGGGGCGGGAAGTGAAATCGAGCGTACAAATTTTCCCGCAAATCAAGAGCAACGAAAAAGCCAAGAAAAATTAAAAACTGGCACACAGTTCTGGCAGAGACCGACGAGTGAGAGAGAGAGATGGCGAATGTGGGTCAACTACTGCGTTACCCATTGTTCACACACACACACACACACACAGAACACTCACACACACATCCGGCTTTAATGTCATTTGCATTTTTTTCCATAGCCTATCCAAACGGGCAGCTGCTTTCGCTAGCGTGCCAGAGGAGAGTGTGTGCTGAATTTATTCTCTCCTTTCACTTGATTTAATTGTGCATAAATATTTTCCCATTGCTTCTGCATGCAAATTAGGCGAACAAAAACAAAAAATTAAAAGAAGAAAACTTAAAACGCACACAGACATCATGTGTGCGTCGGAATGCAATCTGAATTGTATTTATAGTTGGGATTTACCAGAAAATCGTAAGCGGGATAAGTGTAGATGTTGAGGGGGTCTTGGAAATATGTAAAATAATTAAAATAGATGATCTGTAATAATTAAAGCTTCACTTTTATGTTTTCCTACGCCTTGTTCATATTATAAGCTTAACTTTTAACTTTTTACATGTTTATTTATTCTTTTCCCAGTAAATTAAGTAACTATACATTTATTTAAGCTGATAAAAGCTGCCTACCTTTAATCAATAATCCTTATCTAAATTATTTTTATTTATTCATTAATTTACTTGAAAGCAAACCAATTTAGCTACTAAATATCTGCCTTTGGGTATCCCTTTGCTGAATTTATTTCAAAACCAATAAACGGCCAAAAACCAAATGTTTTTTCGTAATAATTCCATGTTGTGCCGCTTCCCACTCTTAAAACAGTGCTACAGATTAATGGTCATGGTAAAACGAAAATAAAACCGCCTAGCTTTCTATTTCAAACCCTCTACATATTCGCCCCCGTGGCGCCCTGCAATGGAGTAGCAAATTAAATGCAGTGACAAATTACACAAATTGCAAGTGCAACTGCAACTGCAACTGCAGCGGGAATTGCACTCTAAATTCGAAACTGCCAAATGCTGCAATTGCAACAAATTGCAAATGCGTTTTAATTGCAATTCGCATCGTTTGCCACTGCAACAATTTGCATTTCCAATTCTTTTTACAATGTCTCTTCTTTTTTTTTTCTTTTTATTCGTTCGTTCGGTTTGCCATTCAAATCTAAAAACGAAAACAAAACTAAATGGTAAAGTAAACTTTAATGCAGCCCCTGAGCCCCTAGATCTATATACATATATATAAATATATATGTAAACACTCCCCCCAGGGCTGGACATGCCTAACGAGCAGCATTGTTGTTGATGATGACAATGATTAGATGCGATAATGCAAATGAGTCAACAACGTCGAGTCCTTGGCTCCTCCTGGTTCATGTGGATGCGACTGCGGATGCGGATGAGGATGTTGATGATGATGGTGGCTGGCGGATGGCTGATGGCGGCAATGGAGCTCTAGCGGCTGCCATCGCTTAAAAAATTTGCATGCCAATGATACATGTCCTGCATTCACAATTGGGCTCAAAATAATAGAACAAAAGGGACAAAGGTATTGCCGAAGGATTCTATAAATTGTAACTCGTGTGAGGTATATTTGGGAAAAGATCTTGGAGGATATATATTCATAACAAGATCTTATGTCTTTTAGAAATGTATTTTAAATAAATGTTGACAATAGAGTCTCTGAAGCTTAAGGGAACCTATTCTGTTCTAACGGAGAATAATAATAATAATATTTCAGAGATCTAACGACTTACAAGATTTTCAAACAATCTGACTATAGTTTTAGCTACGAAATAGATATAGATTCTCTCTAGAAATCATCCTGAAAGCAGTAGTCACAAAGTAGGCCATATTTTGTGTTATTATGAACTAAACCTCTTCTAGTTTCTTTGAGACAATCTAAACAATATTATTATTCTGACCGCAACTGTCTACAAAGAGTGATATGTATATATACATATATATATATAGTAGATGGTGCATGCTGGCTTACCCACGTGTGGGCGTGTCAGAATGGGGCGTTGGCGACAATGACAGCGATGACATTGTTGTTGTTGTTGTTGCGGGTAAAGCAGGCAAAAGGGAACAACACTGATGACGTGTGGTTGTCATTAGAGAAGGCCACAACTGCATCCAGTGAACGATATACGCCCAGGTCCACCTAACATCTAACATTCACTATCCCGGCCAACAGAGAATCCCTGCAACACATCCCCTATATCCCTTGCAGTATCCCCTCTTGGCCCAACTGTCCACCGACCGTGTTTTGCATGGCTATCATTGTCGCTGCTGCTGCTGCTGGTGGTGCTGCGTTGTCCGCCGTTGACAAAATGCTCACCACACTGACCAAAAATGCATACAACATGGCACAAAGGGCCAAAGACCCGGCTAGGTTGTGGTCCTATTTGTGTCCTTTTCCGCCCCCTTATTTTTTGGGCACCCTTGCCCGCTTTGTTTTGGCGTTGATTTTCACCGTCGAGTGGAGCTTTAATTTAACCCTATGACTGTCTAAATAGTGAGTCAGGAAAAGCTGCCTAGAAACTAGAGAATATTTCATTAAATATATGTTTTAAAGCGGCAATAAATAATCCTTTAATACATTTTAATCTGTAATATATAATTTGTTAGATTATTCCTCTCTTTACACAGAAATATCAAGACTCAAGGCAACTATTCTTTTTTTTCTTTGGAATTTAAAGATTATTTTAATCAATCTGGCATACTCTTTGGAAGGACCCATTAATCTAAACAAAAAATCCTGGTTATTTCTCTCTTATAGGGTTAATTTGCCATTATTCCTGTTTGCCAAATTATGTGCAGGCTGTTGCATAAAATGGTAATTTTTTAGACTCTATATGGGTTACCAGCCGCCATTCATTTGCATAATAACTACGAGGGGTGCATGGGTGGCAAATGCCCTTTCATTATGGTTTCCCAACAATGAGAAATGTGCATTTTGGTTTAAATTTAGAATGCAGGTCCTTAAATTGCTGTCACAAAACCAAACAAAAAAATGAGAAGCAAAAATGCAAAATCGGGGGCATATGTTGTCAGCCACCCACGTAATGACATTTTGATGACATTTTTTTTTTTTGTTATAAACATTTAGTTTCTGTTTTTGGTGCCGAGCCAAAGTTTATGCAGTGTGGATGCTGCTGCTGCTCTTTTCCTAAGGAATAAATGGGAGATGATTCTCAGTGGGGGATTTACTGGTCAATTTGCAGGCCAATTAGTGTAACCAGGCTAATAGAATTTTTGTGTTAATTTTATTGCAGCTTGTTGCGTAGTCAGTCTTCATCCTCGCGTGCACTCGTCGTCGCCTAATGACTGATTTCGAAAGCTATTAAATGGCCACACAGAGGAGAGTGGGGTGGACAGCGTACAGAGAGGAGTCCAAAGGATGCTCTGCTCATCCCATTTGGTCAATGTAGAAACCGAAAAGTGAGTTATCAAGCAAGCACTTTTCTAATTACGATTTCGTCCAACGGTTTTTGGATCCAGCCTCAATTCGACACTTGGAAAAATTATCAAGTCATTGACAACTTGTTTAGAGAATATGTTATGATTTCTGGTTTTGTATAAGAAAGTTATTTTCCAGAAAAAACTGCATAATTTAGTTAGATAAAGTTGAATTAAATAATTTTTTAAGTAACGATTAAATTAGTTGAGAATTATAAGAACTATAATTGTGTTTGGCACCATAAGGCTAATTTTAAAAGGATTCTTTTCGGCTAAGTTATAAGAATTTCATTTCTTAAATTATTATTATTAAATTCTTTTTTTTGGTAATGAAAAAAACGCTTGAGAATTACAAGAAATAGTTACTTGGTAATCATTAGGATATTTCCGTATGATTCTTTTAAGGTAAACAATGAAAAATGTAGTTAATTTTTAGATTATAAAAAAAGTTATATAAAATCAAATGAAAATATTGAATTAAATTAATATAAAATTTATAATTTCTTTTCCAATTTCTCGTTAATTTCTCCAAGTGCATGCCAGCCAACTAGATGCCGATTCCAAGTCTGACTCTGACGGCCTGTTGACTGCGAAAGGACATTTGGGAGCACCGGCTGCTATGGGGGGAACTGCTGGGTATAACATTAGCCAGTGAAATTTCCCCAGGCCGATGGCCCATCCGAATGTTGTTGTTGTTTGTTGCCGTTTGTGATGTTATGGATGCAACTTTAAATTGCTTTGCCAGCGCTAGAGTGAGAGAGCCAGAGTTTTTCTAACAGTTTTCCCCAGTTTTTCCCCCTTCGCCCGCCTCGGAGGCCAACTGACAATGCAGAGGATTGCCACATAGCAGGTTTCGAGTTGGTTTCGGCTCGGGTTGCGGTTCAGTTTTGGACGGGATGGGAAAAAGGGGTGTTTGAGGAGGGCCTGGGCCTGATATTTTCATCGTCTGTCTGGGGCGCTTCCCGGTGGGAAATGCGCCACTGCACTGATTGCACTTTGGCTCAACATTTCACAGAGATACGAGTACGAATACGAGGCCCCCGAAAATGTCTGAGTGCGTAATGCGTTTTCACGGCGGCCCTGCTTGCCCAGGCTCAGGCCAGAGGGACTTTGCCGGACATCGGAGGACATGGGAACAGGGGGGCACCGGATAGATATGGGTGATAAAGTGCAGACATTTGACAAATTAACTGCTTTGCGTCATGCGCCGGAAATGTTGCAAATCTCGTACCGTCGATGGCTGTTGTGGCACAAGGCCCACCACCACCATCACCAGTCGTCGATTCCCTGGGATCTCCGATCTTTGATTGATTTATGAAGCTAACCCCTCAGAGCCAACACACAAATATAGCTGCATTTGAGGTGTGAGTTTTGCATGCATTGTTATTGTAGCACCATAGCCCATAAAATAAAGGATAATAAACGAACAAAAAAGTCTTACTTGATTGTGATTAAAAGCAAGCGAAAGCACATCCTCACTTACCTGGAAAGATATAAAAAGGAAATAAATGATTAAAATGGGTTGCAAATGAAATAAAAGTATAGGTAAAGTATAACTCCTTAAATTAAGAAACACAAACAGCTAAGGACTTTCTAAAACTCCCCCCTTAAAATAGTTTCTAATTATAATTTTCCTCTGAATAGAAATCAAAGCAAATGCTGCTGCCTTTGAAATGCTTTTGCCATTTTCCCTATTTAATTGTTAAACAAAGTGAAATGTTTTTCCCCCTCAACAAGGGGAAGAAACTCTTACATTTTACCCCAGCTGCACCCATATTTCGCCTATATATTTTTGCCTCCTGGGATAACATACATAAACATTAGCCAAAGCATATAATAACACGGCAACAAAGTCACAGACCTGGCGTTGTGGAAATGGCGTTCAAATTGTATTTAGTCGTAAACTTCACATACACAAAGGAGCGGAGGGAAAACTGCTTTTCCGAGAAGGAGGGAGGATCAAGCACGAAGAACATAAAACTATTGGCAACTGCGGAATGGGGGAGGCCATATAAGAGCCATAATTTCGACACTAATGCTAAGCTACAAAAAAAAAAAACAGGCATTACTTGGTGACCTTGCGGGTCTGCAAATGGTCAGACTTTGACATGTGTCAAAGGAAACCCTGATGGAGAGACTTCCCTCCCCAAAAGGGAGGGACCACAAGATTTGGAGGGATGTAGGGCAAGTAGAATAAGTCAGAAGCCCACCTGAGACCTATGCTAATACTGAATTTCAGGCAGGGAGTCCTTAAAAATCCATAAAGAGATTTGAGAATATTTTAATATTTAAATATTCCTTGATGTTTAATGTAGAAATATATATAGTATTAAATTACTCCAAATACTGTTAATTTGTATAACATTTTTGTGGTTTTATATTGCAAAACGTTCCCTTATTAACATTTCTTTCGCATCTTAAAACCTTTTAAAATCAAGAATATATCCATTATTTTGCCCACAGTGTGGCTGTATCTGGCATTCAGCTTGGGCCATGGTCGTGTCACGAACCTCGATAAAAATCAACAGTTTATGTGCGACGCATGATGTCCTTGAGAGCTGGTAGCTCAAAGGGAAAAGGGGGAAATGGGGACGATGCGCCTGCTCCTGGAGGACACGATGGAAATGTCATTTTTACAAGGCAACCTCATCGAAAGGACATGGCAAACAGCAGTGGCTGGTCTGTATCTCTGAGGAGTCTGGCAAATGTATTGCCTTCTATTTGCATTTTCTATTTATTTCTTTATCCCTTTTCCTGGCCAACGACGACATTCGCCATCGCTCCTTTCTTCCTTGGCTCCTTTGGCTCCATCTTCTTCTACATTGCCGTGGCACTTGAGCCCGGGCCCGCCATTAGTGGCACGTCCTTGGATATTTCGTGTTTGTCCTGTCCTCCTCCGCTTTGGCACTCATATTTTATTAAGTAGCAAAGTTGACAAGGGATTTGCCATGGCAAGGAGGGCCTGTCATTTTGTAAAGTAAATATTGGTAATTTTTATTGAGGATTTTCCTTGATTTCCCTTTGAGCATATGGCTTATCCCTAAACTGGGCAACAAACTTTCCCCCGACGACCAAAATTAAGGGCATTTATTTTTGGCCACTCGAACTTGAACCCGAATCAAACTCAAATGACATTAGGCGAAAAAGCCTAGCAACACTTCGAACTTGTGAGACTGAAAGTTTTTCCGAAAAGAAATCAGACCTGGGCAAGGCATGGGCAAATTATTAGAAAAGTTTTCTACTACCCCTGCTAACCGAAAGAGAGGCACAATATGGGACTGTGTGAGAGGGGATGACGGGAACGCGCTTCGTTGCACAAATTTGTGGACCTGCGGCGCAAATTTGTACAAAATGCAACAGACCGTAAGAGACAACATAAGCGATAACACAACAACCAAGCCAAAACCAAGCCAGGCAGGAAGCTGCCTCGAGTTGTGTTCACAGCGGTTGCTAACAGGATTTTCACCCAGCTCCCGCCCCTCCTCCTTCCACGTGGCTTTTTCACACACACACACACACCCTCCAGCCTGATTTTCTCCACCTTCCTTCCGTTGGGTTACTATGGCGAAAAATGAGACTGAGGCCAAGTGTCGATGCATGGCATACGCAAATTGCCAATCGTTAAGTGAATTTTGAGTTGGTTGCTCTTTACAAAAAAAGGGGGAATGCACTGGGAAAAAGTGGGGAATTAGATTAAATTTTAAATTAACTAGAAATGTCAAGAAACGGTGGGAATTTTTATAGATAATAAAAAAATTAAGGGGATGTTTATCAATAGGAAATATAATTACAGTAATGTTTGGTGTTGGAAATGTCGAAAAATATCGCATTTAATTTTTATTTTGATAACCAATTTCTAATTATTTCCTACAATGACAGTTTAATCAAAGTTTAGACTCTTCTTCTGCACTGTCCGATGTATTAAAAAGAATATCGATTTATCTCACATATATCGAAACATTAAAATACCGATGTATATCTTCGTATCAAATATCGGTACAGTATGATATATCGGTATTTTCTGCCATTCCATTTAAAAAAAAAACTTAGTTCAGTGCTTTGATTAATTAATTAAAATTTAGTTTAGGTAATACAGATGACGAACTTGACAGAGTGAGAAACAATAAAAATAGCAATAAAGTAAAATTGTTTATAAATATATTTCAGGGAGCTACAACAAAATAAAACTTGTTTAAACGTTTTCTAAATGGGTTATTCAACTTTTCTAAAAGTAAAGCAAAGTCTATCCAATGTACCCTCGAACTCCTATTAGATTTCATCATTTTCAATGAACGATGGCTTTTAAAGTCTCTACACCGCAGCAGCTTGTCCTTTGGCCACGCTCCAAGTCAGGTGAATTACATTTCATAAATGTCTCCCTAGAAGCCTTTGGCATGCATCATTTAACTTTGACGCCAACCTGTCCAAACACTTAAGGCGCTCACTCCGCCGATTTTCAAATGGGGCGGGCTAGGGGCACTAAAGAAATCGAAACGGGGGATGGGTCACGCACCATCATTTTCATTTTCATAGCATACACAAAAAAAATGGGGAAAAAGAAAGCGAAGAAATGGTTATAAAATATTTAAAAATCATGCCCGGGCGGACAAACGAGCCTTGAAAACACCTCAAGGAAGCCGCCGAAGCAAATTGTGAAAGAAGTGGAAAGATTTCAGCTCAAATATGCAAGGCAATGGCAATGAAAAAAAAGCAATAATAAAAAGAAGCAGGAAGAGGGAGTCGAGAGTAGGTGGAAATGGAAACCAAGTTGGAAATCCAGTTGATTCACATATGTTGACGCGTATTTTTGGTTAGCTTGGCCCGCAGAACCCATTCGAATATACTATATATATACTAGCTCCTATATACATACGTTTGTGTGTATATGTTTATGTGTAACCCTGCATATATATGGGTGTGTATAAATAAAATACCATATTCCCTGACATGAATATTTAACACTGCAACAACGACATTCAGCCTCCGCCTGCTGCGCTACTCCTGCATTGGTAAAAATATCACAAAATATTCATTTCAATTTCATTTGCTTTTTTCGAACTTCGTTTACATTCTCATTTTTTTTCCCCTACCATTTTCCATTTGTTTTGCATTTTAGTTTTATTTGTTTTTTTTTTTTCTTCCTCCTCTTTCTCTGGGTGGCTTTATTTTGTTATTTTTATCACTAACCAGGATTTTGCTGGGCGCTGACAATTTCCTTGGCCACATTCAGTGTTTTCTCTGTTGGCAATTATTTTGTTATTCGTTTGCTAAAAGCATCAACATCAAGGACAAGACGACAATTTTATTGCATGCTGTTTGGGGCATACAAATTGGAAATTGATTGTTTATTTTTAAGGCAAGAAAGGCAAAAAATAAGTGCCTGCTCCCTGTTACATCTTGGCACAAATTCCCCGAATTATTCATTGCGAATGTGTCGGCTCTCATCGCTTTCTGACGCAATCTACAAATTCCATGTCGCAGTAATTTGGCATGACAGATTAATAAGCCGCTGCTGCTGCCTCTCGTCCCGAATTGACATTAAATTGTAATAAATAGGCAAACAAGACAGCATCCCCCCCACATCACGCTGCCTTCTTCTCGCAAATCTCCGAAAAAGAAAGAAGAACAAATTGCCATGGCGAACAGCAGCAACAGCAGCGCAGTGGCATCATGAAAAAGAAAACTTGGACTGAGCAACGACGACGACGTCTGCAGTTGAAACGAATTTAATTTTCTACTTTTTATTTTTATTTATTTTTTTGTTGTTGCTGTTGATGCTTTCTTGTGCCCTCGCGTCTGGCAGACACAAACAGAATAACAAGCCGCAAGCCTGAGGCTGACATTTCTCCTTAAGCTACAGCTAGCTACCTTCCGTACCTTGGCAGCCAGCAGCAAGGAAGCAAGCAAGCGAGCAGCTTCCATTTCCCCGCCTTTTTCTTTCTTTTGGGTTTTGGGCGCAGCACGGAAAATAGTGGAAACTTTTGATAATTACATTTGGCGGCTGTTGCTTTGGCAGCTAAGCCAAAGTGAAAAAAAAAAATAAGAAAAGCAGTCAAGGAGCAAAAACTCCACTCGAAGGTAACAGAGCAAAAACCAACAATTCAGGGGAGAAGAAGTGTAGGCTCTGAGGTTTTAAGCTGTTCAGGATACATTTTTCAGACCTGAAGTAGATCGATTTAAGAGTTAGGAATGCTGCTGGGTTAGTTTATATAAAACTGCATTTAAATCAATTAAAAAATCGTCTAAAAGTATGATATTATATGCAAGGTTAATGTTTTTTTCCCTTTCATATATTGTTTGCATACTTTCGGATATAATTTTAATTTATTTCAAAACGAAAACAATTTCTTTGATTCCCGATTTTTTCTTGGTAAGTTATTACCTTTCTTTTTATTTAAGAATTTCCTTTAAGCCTAATTTTCTAGGTAAAGTTGAGTCGCGAAAAGAATTTTTCCCTCAAAGGCTAAGCCGCAACTCACACAGAAAGCCCCACTAGATGTATTTTCCTTCTTTTCATTTGAAGAACATCTTTACAACCCGATCAGAAAAGAGAGAGAAGCGAGAGCTGTCAATTTCATATAGAAATGTGTCCCCTACCTCTTGGAATTTATTTCATTTTATGCCCGCGCTTCCACTTTGTGCATAAAACATAGCGACGGTGTATGGGGGAGAGCAAGGAAAAGCTGGGAAAAACTCGTGAAAAGAGGAGCGAAGGGGCGAGGAAGGAATAGACAGATGGCAGAGCAGCACCACCTTCGGGCAATTTCTTAAACTAATTTGGCGTGAGGCTGCTGTGGTGGCGGCATTTTCTTCTTATTTTCATCTCCATCGCCATTTTCTTCATCTTTAGTGGCGGCGTCCTTGTCTTTGGCGGTTTTTGTGCCTTTTACGTGTTCCCAAAAGTATGCAAAGTGAAAGCGTTTACTGGCTGGTAAAAGGAGGAGAGGTTGACGGAACTTTTGATGTTTTTTTTCTTGTTTTTTTTTTTTTTGGCTTCACCCAAGGGTCTGAGGTCCCGCAAAGTATTCAGCAATTATTTTATGGGCCAGCCATCAATCGGTATGGGGGCATTTTGTTAATATCCGGCTTAAAAATTTCAATATAGTTTTCCCCAAATCGATGGGCGGAGGCGAATACAAGATGCTGAGCGGTCCCGGACACAAGTTTACAGGGAAGTGAGCATAGTTAATTGCTTTTTCCCTGGAAGCTATGACAAAAGAGGGGCTTTGAATATATATATATTACTATATAGACAGTGCACCCTCTGAAAAGTAAATAGTGCCGCAAATAAGAAGTTGAAATCTCGAAATATACTGCTAAAAATATGCAACGATGAAGGCTCCTTATAGGCTCTTTCTAAATCAATTTAAATGCTCCAACAAATATTTTTTCTATTTCAATTAAAGAAAGAAATAAAAGCTTGTGAATTTTGATTGGTTTTTAATATCGAGCACGCACTGTGCGTGTGTGTGTCTGGGCCCCAGGAATTTAAATAGTTCTCTGAACCTGACAGCTGAATGGAAAAGTTATATATATAATAATGGGAGCCGGGTTATTTTGAACTCAAGATAAGGACTCTTCCGTCCTAGACTAAATCGCAGGACAATTAAACTTTTAAGCAGGCAAGCGACAAACGACAAATGATGAAATGCATGTAAATGAAAAATAAATATCAAAAGCACGAGAGACTGGCAGAAAGAGATAGAGTCACAGAGAGAGAGATGCCTGTCACATGCCACAAACGGAGACAGGACAACAGGATTCACCCGGATACAATGGCGACAACAACCAAAGCGGGCTAGAAAGAAAGAAAAAAGGAGTTGCTGCTTTTGAGCCGCTTTCATTCTAGTTGTTGTCGTTATTGTTGTTGGCTCTAACAGCCGCAACAGTTCACATGGCTCATTTTCTATGGTCAAAAAAGGAAGCAGGATGTACATGCCCCCCTAGTGAACCGAACAGGACAGCAGTTTTTTTTTTTTTTTTTATTTGGTACACAATACAATATTATTCATATTGTTCGGTGTATGTATATGAAATATGGCAAATGTCATTTAACATGACAGCTTGATGATAATACTACGAGGCAAGAAACAGCAACAATAGCTCACAGGACAATGCCAAGCGCAGCAGGATAAAGTCTACGACCAAAGACGGAATCTTAACCAGCCAGTTGGAGACGCTTTTGTGTGTCTCCAGGAAAAGGTAAATGGATGCTTTGCGAAAAGTCCACCCCCAAAATAGACACACAGAAGACTAGAGCTAGTCAAATGGGGGGAGGGAATGGGAGAATTTCCTTGAAGAAAGAAAGAGATTATGGGCAAAAAGAAAGCATATTACAGACCGAAAAGAGTTGGCCATGACAGGCAATCAATTTTAGATAAATTTAAGAGGTTGGTAAGCAAATGGATTTTTTATAGGATACAATGGTTCGTGTGTGATAATTTATGTACATTTAAGAGACACATTTCTAGCTACCTCTTTCTGATATCATAACATGAGTTTAAGGATGATATTTCACACTTTTTCACCTCCTCTTTTCATTGATTTAATAATAAATACAATCTATACATACACCTTGGGCCTATAAAAATCAAATTTACAACATATTGACAGGACTTCGGTTTTTATATGTTCTATCAGGAGTCTATCCTGCGATACCTCGGTCAAAAATAGGGAACCATCATTCGTCCAACTTCGACGTCTTGCCGCCATTCGAACTGATGCCAAAAACCACAAAAGCGCATTTTGTGTAAACCGAGTCGACCGCAAAGCAATTGCGAATGTGTATGCACCTAAGGGGAGGGGGGTTTGAGTGAAGTCCTGCAAGGGGGGGGCGGNNNGCAGGGGGGGGGCGGCTGGCTTCGTTACAGAAGGATGCTCCGGGAAGGTAGGTGCAGAGTGCGTGGTTGGTGGTGGGTGGGTGGAGCAGTTGGCACACAGTTAGGCGCCTGACTGAGCATAAACGTCAGTGTCAGGTGTGGCCTGCTGTTGCTGTTCCTGTTTCGCTTCCTGCTCCCATTTCTCTTTATCCTGCGAGTCGCCATTTTGGCCAAGCGGCAGCCGGAAATGCGGTTACGTAATCTCCATATCCGGTGGCAGAGCAGGGCTGCGGGTTGCCGGGATGCCGGGTTGCAGGATACGGACTGCGGGATGCTGGTTGGTGGGCATGTCAAAAACTGTAGCACACTTTTTGGCACATTATTAATTTTTAGCTTTCGCTGGCCAGGATTTTCACTCTGTTGGTCGCATTTGGCCCCTGCTCGTGCCCCTGCCCCGCCCCGACTGCACATAAATACAAATTCATTTTTGGTTTCTGCTTGTGCTGGCTGTCCGGTGCATATTTGATGAATATTTAAAATATCAGCACCAAATTGAATTGCATTCGCTAAATATTTTCCCACAAAAGGAATATAAATGGTATCATTTTTTTCCAAGCCACAATTTGCAGGAAATATTTATTTGAAATATTCAATTGCCTTTCACTAAATACTTTTCAATAAAAAGACTATAAGTGGTGCAGTTTTTTTCAACGACAAATTGTTTTTAAATGTTTTTTAAATAAGTTTTGGCTTTTGAACACTAAAGCTAAGTGAAAATCTCATGAATAATTTGAGTATATTATAAACGAACCTATTAAAGTAATATATAAAACGAAGAGAATATAACCAGAAAGTTTAACATTTAGATCTCTGTTTTTGAGCCGCTAAATATTTCTCTCCAACACCATTTCCATCTCACTCTTTCACCCGCTTCCTCGACGTACATCCGTTGTGCAGGACCGCAATGAAAATTTCCGGAAGTTGTGCATAAAATGGGCTATGCATACGGAAATCATCAACTCAATGGCTGAGCAAACAAAACCGAAAGAAAGAGATGGGGCACACAGCAGAGACTGAGACGAAGGATGGGACTCCCAGCTATGGGAGAGAAAGAGGAGTAACAACAATGGCAAATGCGAATGACGCCAAACGAATGGCCAAAAACAATGCAAAACGGCTGCCAACGTCCGGCAGAAAAGGACACTACTGTTGCCAGAAAGAGGCAGTAACAATGGCCAAGAATGAGACGGAAATATAGAGGCCACCGCAAAACCATGATGATGACGATGATGATGATGATGGTGATGATGATGCTGGTGTGGTCCTGAATCTCATGGCGACCTTCAGCGGCGAATGGTCTGTATTATGAATAGTCTGCAAGTGAAAAAAGACTGAAAAGAGAGGGCAATATGCGCAGGAAAAGAGACGGGACTATCGTCCCGACTCAGTTGACCAGAAACCAGAAGTTCAGTAGCTTCATTTTACACCGACACCCGCTGATGCTGCTCCTGCTTCTGCTTCTGCTGCCTCTGTCAGGGTCGATTTCACATTTATTTATTGTTTCAAGCGGCCCCGCCTACAGAAAATTGTGTTTTTGCTGCTGCTGCTGCTGCGGCCATTTCCCTTCGCTTTTTCCGGGAAAAACTCGCATGACTCATTTGATTTCAATGGCCCCCCAACTTGTTCATTTGGCAGCGAAAGTATTTAACATTTCCCCTGGAACAATGGCCAGCAAATTGAATGGAATGGTGCGAATGTTTCGGAAAATCTCAATTGAATTAAGTGTTTGTGTGCGGAGCCAGGGTAAAGGAACATTGATATATGGTTACGATTTAAGGATCATTATGGGAAAGCATAGAATTTAAATTTTCTGAAAACAGCTTTGAGATACAATCAATAGATCAGTATTTTGCGAAACTAATTACGAATTATGTTATCTTTTTGAGGAGCTTTCCGATGATTTAAATGAATTTTTTGGTTAGAAAAATATGTTGCCTATACTTGGTCATTTTTATAGAGACTTTAAAAGACCTATTACTTATTGAAATATTAGTTATAATATGTATTTATTAAATAATACTTATTATTATTTTCCCCTTTTGTTTTCTGTATCAAATATTACCCCTAAATATTACTAATTTCCAGTGTTTCCTTTGGTTGGTCAGTGTTTCAAATCGGATCTAATCATAGTAGCAAGTATCAAGGAGTCCTAGTCCTGGCAACAACCGCAAAAGTGGATTGTAGTTGGATCCGCCGCAATAATACTGATGATGATGACGACGATGTCAGGAGGAGGCAGGTGGGCAGGAGGCCGATGATGATGAGCTTGGGCAGTGGTAAGCGCTTTACCAAAAGCATAGAAAATCGGGGAAAACGGTAGAGAGAACAAGAGGGATTGACCAATGCCCTGGCTGATGCTCTTCAGCCGGAAGCTCCTGGTCGACCAAGTGATTTCAGTGCAGGGATTTTGTAATAGTTGCCAAGGATTAAAACCAAACCAGTTTGTGCATTATCCAGAGCCAGAGGGGCGAGGGTGGAATAACCCAGGACGAATGAGAATACGCACATAAATGCTTAATAACTCAAGTAGAAAATTACACCAGTTTCTTTTTTTTTTTCGTTTTCCCATTTGATGCATGCAGAACAATTTTCGGCTGCGAAGAAAAGACGAACCGCAAAAACATATTTTACATAATTTCACAAAAGTTCAACTTGATAAAACAATTTCATTGAAAGCAGATGCTTAGCGGCAACAACAATAAAGTCTAATAAAAGGAATTTCGCTTTCATGTTCAACAGCCATAAGGGTGAAATAGCAAGGGGAAGGCGCTGGTGTTTAGCTAAAGGGTACCCGAGAATGAGATGCGAACCGAGCACTGCTCGTTTTTCTTTATTTTCTTTTATTTAGGTGGGCGAAAAACACGGGGGCGGTGCGGCAACTTTGCCTTGCCACTTTATAAGCTTTTCCTTTACACAAGAACACACACAATGTACCAGCTCAGACACTCATACACAGGCACACATCATGCACTGTATAAACCTGACACAACAAAGGTGCGTTCACTTCTTTTTAACCCGCACAACAGCAACTGTAACAGGGCAGCAAGAGTACAGGGGAAGTACTCTACTTTTAAGCCGGTATCATAACTGTTTATAAAGGGTTTTTGTGGAAATAAATACTAATTAAATATAAAGATATATGCTACCAAATTGAATTGGCATTTGGAAATGGCACAAGATATTGATATTGTATCGAAGCAAAGGGTGATATATAAATCGATATTTTATAATTGTGATGATTCCGTAATAAATCAATAGTCTGTGTTATGTATGGGACCAATTTCTATCTCCAAAGCCGCCTGCGATTGTTTGTTTATAATCGATTGATATGAAATGCGATATTTTTCGATAATATAAATTTCGATATATCAAACTGTACGATATTTTCGGCATGATACAAAAGTGCGATATATCTTTTATATATAACTTTGATTTATCGTATTTATTTGGCTTATTTGGTAGTCGTTAACCGATGATAATGAGCTACCTAGCTCTTAAAAACATTGTTTATGTAAGTTAACATGAAACTTTTTATAGTTCTATAGAAATATAGTTTAACTGTTTAAACAAATTATATCTTAAGAAAGTCCGATTAATATAAGTAATATACTCATCAACAATAATAAACGGTAAAACAGACCCTATGCATTCTTCAAATTCAATTTCAGCTTTCAATGTTTAGAGGCGTTTAGCTCTTGTTGCTTTCTTTTTGTTTTACCGCTTTGTATGTGTTGTTTTTATTGTTGACAAGTGCAGGCAACACATTTTTGTTTAAATTTCAATCAAAAACAATTTGCAAAACCCGCCAAGAGGGAAAACCCCGGCAAATCGGGGTGTGGCTGAAGTTGAACAGGTAAAAGTAGCTGTAGCTTTAGCCCTCTTCGAAGTTATTCACATTTCTAAAGTTTGGGCTTTTTGTTTTACTTTTTGCTAACTGGCGCCTCGAATGCTGCAACAAGTTAGACAAACACAGACATAGAGCGAGAGAGAAAGGCTTTTCCACACTCCTAACACACACTCACGCACTGGAAAATGCACAAAATTGCCGTTGGTGAATCAACATAGCCGCAGCCGACGACACGCCCCCCTTGAAGAATCCCCTCCCCCCATTTTGCATGCCATGCATTTCACTTTCCGGCTCATGGAATCGTTATGTTTGACTAAAATTTGCCTCGGGAAAACAGGGGTGGAAAATAGGGCTGAGAAAGGCTCTTTTCTTGCCGTGCGGTGGAGGGACGACTGCAATGCAACATGGTAAAGTTTTTTACGTAATTAGAGGGCACATGGAGCGCGCCAGGATATGGAGCCTTTAATAATGATTTGTTTTTAAGGTTCATTTGCCCTGCCAGCACACACACACACACACACACAGAGTGAGAAATAACCTAAACGAAGGAGAGGTCCTGCCATAGAGGGAGGACTACTGGTAGCTACTGTTCCTACCCGTTTCTGAAGTGCAGTGTAAATGTCTTGACTTTTTGTGTTTGTTGAGCCCTTAAGCACTTTTTGTGAGAGGCACGTAGGCAAAAATTGTAACAAAAGATGAAAATATAGAGAGGGGTGAAAATAACTAGAAAATATAGAGAGTGGAGCCCAGAGCGCTGGGGGAGCTGTAACTGAAATGGAGGGAAAAGGAAGTCAAGTTCGTGCCTGGGCATTAATGAAAATGCTGCTCACTCATCGACTTCCTTCCTTCCTTTCTCGACTAATTTTTTTTTTTTTTTTTGCCTTGGCTATTATGCAAAATAATATTTTTGACCCTAAATGTTACATGTTGCACACACAAAATCCCACACTCACAGGAGTGTATTATGGCTTTTGGTGTGGGGTACCTTTTCCTATATATATTTTTAATTAATTAAGACTTTCTGTTAGCTGAACCATGCTGCCAAACATGCCAGAAAATTGTCGGTTTAAGTTTCTGTTGCCTACCTTAATTAAAGTCATTAAAGTTTTAAGGGGAAAAACTTTCATTGCGTTTCGGTTGGGAGCATTAAAATGCCATTTAAATAAGGGATTTTAATTATACATTTGTATATAAATTATACATTATATAATAATATATTGATGGTTACTTATCGGAGTCTGGAAGCCCTTAAAAATTAGTATATAAAGATTGAATATATATAAAAATGCTTTAATTTTCTAGGAATTTGTTGTTTAAAACCTTAAAACCCAATTTATGATCTCTTCTCCTATACAATTATCCAGCATAATCCCACTATAGCTCCCTATTCTTATATACCTTTCTAGCGAATATCCTCTGTAGGCTGTCTTATTGGCAAATCCCTCTCTCTGGCAAAACACATAATTACAGAAGCATCAAGAAAATAAATTAGCTATTAAATCCAGGCAGTTAAAAGCCTGCCCGCAGGCAAATGAAAACCAACCAACCCAACAACTCACCTCTTCCCCACTCCCTTGAATTTTCCCCATTTTCCACTCAACTTTGCAGTCCCGCCCTTACTCCAAAAAGTTATACTAATTGCGTAATAATCTTATTACATTTAAAAATACATTTACAACAGCATTTATACCTGCCCCCAAGGCCAATGACAACAGACAGGCGCAGGCAGGCAGGAAAAGGGGGCGGAAAATGCTGGAGACAGTGGTTGGGAAAAACTGAGCAAAAAGCCCAAGGATGGCACAAAGACAGACAGCAGTCTGTCAAGGCGAATCTGCAGACAACCAAGAACAATGATCCACCGGAAGCATTGATAAATGAATGAGCCCACAACAGTCAACCGCCCAAGTTTTCTTCCTCCTGCTTTTCGTAATTTTCCAAGGCAAGGCGCACACCCCCCCGGAAACTCCAATCAACTTGAACATCTTTCCAGCCAGGCTAAAGTGAGGAAATAAATCTAAACATTCCAACATGACGCGATGCGGCGGGGGCAAGGAAAACTGTCAAAATTATGCCAAAGCTTATGAATATGAAAACGCTCGAGAGCAAGGGAAGGACGAGAGCGAGAGCATGACAAAAGTTTTCGCCGAGTCTGTGGAATTTCAGTGGCAAAGTCCCGGAAACCGAAAAACCCCAAACCCCAAAGCCCAAGCCCATTACAAGTCGCCTGGTATAATGAGTAAAATGTCACAAGTTGACGCAAGTAAATATTTAAATGTCAGATTTCTATATGGGTGGGGAGAAGAGCAGAGGAGGGGAGGGTAGAAAGAAACAAACCCACTGACAGTGAGCACGAAAAATATGTCTCATAATTTGCTGGCGGGAAGAGATTCCATCCACAATTTAAGTCCACAAGCCCCTGAAACTTAGAGTCTAGAGTCCCAAAAACTGCTCCTCTTTGTTACGGCCAAGAAATGCGGGCAAAAAACTTGAAAGAACCTTTCCGAACTGACTTTGCCTGGAGATGGTCCACTGAGAGAGACAGGAGAATGGAATGGATACAGGATATGGTCGATAAAGTGATCCTGTACGAGGATATTCTTTGATTTTTTGTGAGCATTCATGGAGATTTATAGATTCATGAAAGAAACTAAATTTCTATCGCTTTAAAAACATTTATTTAAGTTTATTTTATTTATTTCTCGCAATTAAGGAAACAAACTATAAGAGTACCTATTTTAGGGCACTCTTTTATATATCTACATATTTTCTGGGTCATTTCTTATACGTTGTTCACTCTTCAGAATTGACACTGTACTTGATTTTCCTCTTCACGCATATATGCAAAATTTCGCTCGACCGCCGTTTGACATTTACAAATGACAAACATTTGACAAACAAAATGCTTTTTCTTTGTGTTTGCCTTCTTCTTCCTCACACTTGAGTGTGTGTGTGAAGCGTTTAATGTGGGCTTCCCCAGAAAAATGAGGGATGCATGGCACATATTTGCTAAGGACCCGCAGCAATTTCTTCACTCACCTTTTTCAGTCGCATTTGGTTCATTGCGCCCCCGGAAAACTGGCGGCAACAACAAAAGAGCCAAATAATTAAATGAAAAGCGACACAAACAGACAGAGGCTAGGAAGGAAGGAGGGAGGTAGGTAAAGTAGTTCCCAGGGGGGCTTTCAATGTAAATAAAACTTTTCAGGGCAATTAAAATGGATGTGATGAATGAGGGGCACACAGCAAGATATAATATTCATTTTAATGAATAATTTTAAATGTTGCTTCAAAGAACAAATGTAGGCTTAGGAAAATCTATTACAAAATGTGGTTAGTTGATATTTTATCTGATATATATCTTCCTTTTTCATTTGTTTTTTTAACATTTTCCACAGAAAAATCTTATCTGTCGAAGAGTCTATTCAATTTCCATGTTATCCGTTAAAAGTTTAAAACCTAACCTTATTAAAATTCATTCGATGAACTATTTCGTTGAAAACACTGAATATTTCAACTTTTAGAAAACTAAAAACCCAACGCAAAACTTTATTCAGACATTCCTTATGCAGTTTGCCCATGGATAAGCATTGGCACCGAAGAGAATTTACCCGCCCCGGAATTGGGGTATCGGCGCTTAGGAATACTTCCTTTGGGCTGGGTTTATGGGCGGCAGTTATGTTTAATTTACTCGGCACTCGGGAGATTCGGCCCCCGAAGCCATTTCCACCTGCAGTTTGTTGGAAATGGAGTTGGGTGTCGGGGTTCGGGTTCGGCATGTGGCACCGCCGGCCTCAGGCAGCAATATTCCTGTTAATAACTATGTCCAACATTCATTCCCGCCCCCGCATCTCATCCCTGACCACCTGCCTGCCCCCGTTGTCGTCGTCCTCGTGCTCTTCTGCTAACAAGCTGCATGTCATTACTTCTAATAAACCCCAGGGAGTGTCCTGCACACGGGTCCTGTGTATGTGTGTGTGGCCATGGGCCACTGGCCATTGTCATACGCTCGCAAAACGCACCCAGCTAAAAGCGTAACAACGCACTGAATATTACCTACACTGAGCTCTACCAATTATATTTTAATATAATATTATTTTCTTTAAGTTTAAAACTTAGGAAACTTTGATATTTCTTATATTGTAAATGTAATCTTCAAAGAAGAGTATCAAGTATCAGTAATAATCTATTTTAGTTGGAGAGTATCATATACTGTAAACTTTATGGTTTTTAATATGAAAAGTAATATAACTATCCTTTATCACAAAAATATCAATCTGATTTAAAACCTCTATTACTTTACCGACTTATTAAAATTGTTCTTGCCCAATACAAATTTATTTTCCAGTGCACCCCTTCCCCAAACCTTATGCTTTTACCTTCAGCTATTTTTCCTGTTGGTCATTTGCTTGTGGAAGTGGGAGTTCTGCCTGTGTAAATATTTGGCTTTAATAGAATAAAATGATGAGCGGCTCTGTCCCGAAAAAATTATTTACGGCCCTCATAACAAGACTAAGGAGGAGGGGAAGGAGAATAGCCGTAGTGGCGAAAAGCAAGGAAAAACAGGAAGAAGCCAGGCGGCGAAGGTAGGGGAGAAGGAAACGACCCACGAGGATGGACGTGAAGGACTCGGGCTCAGCCTTGGGGCCAAAACACTTAAATTAATAAAGTAAATAATAAGAATTACGCACAGGACGAGGCAGAACGCGCCAGCGACAGGCACAGAGAGAATGTGAGGCGGAAGGAAGTAAGGACAACGGTCAGGTGGCAGGCTCAAGTCCAAAAGCGTTGAAAGTGAATTAAATGCCATTTGTGGCTTAAAAAATGGTGCCAAGCGAGAGAATTTAACGCGCATCCTTGATGAGCTAAGACCTGAGTGCGTGTTCTCGTTTTGTATTTTTTCCACCAAAATGTTGCCCAAAATCACTTTACTTCATTCCAATTTCAGTGGCTGCGATTTCGGGGCGAAAGTGAAAACCGGAAGAACTGAAGAACTCATTTTGTTTGAGGATTTTCCCCCGCACTTGATTAATTTATGGCAGACATTTTGTGGCTCTAGAATGTAATCACATTTTAGCAGTTAGCGCCTAATCCCGCTCAATATGGCTTAGCCACTCGGGCGGGCTCCTACTCTCGGCCTTAATACATTCTGCTCTGCTGGCAGCTTAAAGCCCAAAGCCCCTGATTGAATTGGAAAATAATTATGCGGACTCTTCTGCGGCTTCACTTTGTCATGTCCTTTTTTTCCGGTCGCCCCAAACTTGGCGGTTTGTTTGTTGTTCAAGATCGATTGTGTTGCGAAAAGAGGACTTACCTAGAATGAGAAGACAAATTAAATTTTGATTAATTTTACATACAACAATAAGTGGCCAAGCAGGACGACGAACAGCAGTAGGGGAAAAGGACAAAACAGACTCGCTCAGTCTCCTGTCGAAATCATTTAAATAAATTGCTTTCTTTTGCCTAATTTAAAGGCCTACTTAAAAATCCATTACAAAATTTGCATAAATCTATAAAAAAAAGACAAGCCAGCAAGAGGCGAGTTGCTGGGTGTCCGGTAAAGAGTTTTGTGTACCCTATGAATTTTAAAGTCAGTGAAAATATTACTTTATAAATAATACTTCTTATTTGATTTAAAGATCAAAGACATGTTAAACAATAGTAGATTCTTGCTTCCTTTTAAAAGTTATTTACTTCAATAACTTCCCATATTTACCCAGCATAACCTGAATACCCCTTAAAGAGTAGTAAAAATTCGTTTTTCTTCGCTCCAAACACAACTTGATGAAATTGACAAGAAGCTGTCATTAATTTGCATCAAATCAATTTCTCTTCGACAGCTGCCGGGGCCAAAGGAGCCTTGTCCTAGACATGTCCTGGCATAAAAATGCAAATTTGTTTTGGCTTTAAAGGGGCTCCATAGCCAGACCAAAACGGGGTGGGTGGCAGGCCAAGAGTAGAGAGAAGGTCCTTTAGGCAGAGGACGGCGCTGCTCAGCCTGACATGGCGCTGGCATATGTGACATGACAACAAATAAAATTGCTAAAATATTATTACAAGTAATAGGAGCAAGCAGGCTGGCAGCCCCAAAAACATAACCGCAGTCACAAGGAGAAAGGGTGTTGATATCGACGCCCATTGTGATGACGATGATGATGATGCTGCCTCTGCTGATGATGAGGATGTCGACGCCTTTTGCCGATATCAATGGGCATATCCATGGCAGCCCCTTTTCTTCTTTTTTTTTGGAGTGCGGTTAGACGTGCCCAAAATACATTAAAAGTTATACAACAAATGGCAATATACATAGGTGGCCTGGGGGAAGAGGTAAAGAAGCGGAATATGGGGTGGAGGGAAAAAGTCTCAACATTTTCTATACAAACAAATTGCCGCGTACGCGACTTGAAAGCCAAATTTGATTGATGTTGCACATTCTATAGTCGGCTTCTAGGCTCCCTGGCCTCTTTCACAACTTGAAACACGAAAGGGAAGCTTTAAATGGAAATCGAAGTAGCTAATACCCTCACTTAGTTTTTGGGGAGTTATTAATTAGTGTTTTATAAATAGATTAAAATGATATTATGCTAAGAATATGTCGGGGTTGTTCCGGAAAAACCTAGGACTTGTGAAACCTTTAAAAAGGTGACTAAAATTAAGCTACAACATTTTGCATTTGTATTTGGTACCTGACAATTTTTATTACATATTTTTAGACACCTTTTTAAGGGTTTTAAAACCCCTACTGATTTCTGTAGCTTCATAGCATATCTATAGAAATAGTAAGTAATCGACTTGAACGTAATTAAAAGTATATTTTATTAAAGGACTACATAAACCTGCTTAAGACTTGAAACTTTTAGAAAATAACACATTTGTTTAGCATATGCCAATATGGCACTCTCTCTCTTTCAGGGTATTAACGGACAGGAAAAACTTTTATTCGTAATGCGATTTTGAGTGTTTATTGTTGTGGAATTAAAAGTATTTTTTCGGGGCAGCACATTCAAAGGCGCACCTCCTGTTCCCTCGATTCCTTCGACCAAATATGCTTACGATTTGTTACGGACTCGTGAGCGGACCCCAAGAATGAGAGTCTAATTGAGTGTGACGATGACGATGATGATGATGATGCCGATGCCGATGGCCAGCAGTCTGCGTCTGGCTGGCGATGAGTCATCGCAGGATGGATGATGGAAGCGTATGGAGGTCGCATCACCCCCGGGGCTAGGATAATTGAAAATCTGTCAACACTTTTACTAGAGCGTGGCGAAATAAAAATTGCAATTTGTGCAAACAAGAATGTCATAATTTTACATTGGAGAGTGGGTCGGGGTGCTTAGGGTAGAAACTGTCGCAGCGGCGAACAGCTGCTGTTTTCGGGGCGATATAGAACGATTTCTTTTGCTGGCCCTATTTATAAAACAATTTTATGTTTGCCGCCTGCCGTCTTCAGTTTGCGGATTTATTGAAATCATCTCTCTGGTCAGTTGTTGGTCTGCGTCAGTTGTTGTTGCTGTTGCAGCTTCTGCATAGCTGGGCCCATTTCTGTCCAATTAAAACGCATTTAGCCTTCATTTGATATACGCCAACAGATTTGCAGCAGCGGAAAAAATGCTTTCTAGCAAGCAAATTACAAAAATGCAATTTGTTCATTATTTTTGGGGGATTAAAAAATCAACAAATGGTACAATTTCATGCTCTTGAGAATACAATGTTTTCTCTTTTTAAATATTTTGTGGTTTGGTCACAGACAAACTAATAAAGCAGCTGACTAAGCAAAAATGGGTTGAATTTTTTTGATTTCTGGCATTATCTTGGATTTTATTTAGGGTTTACTTGAGATTAAAATGGGGAACTTAGCAAATAATTGTAGAATCTTTTAATCCGGGGGGCTCGGCCCCTGGGGCCCATGGCTGGTCGGCTCTATTGTATACGTAATGGAACATTTTAGACACATTTTTAAGGGTTTTAAAACTCTTAGTAATTTGTGCAGCATTTCCAATTTATTTATGACCAAATTAATACTGAAAATGCTATTTATGTGCTCTTTAATAGTCAAAGCCTCGATTTATGTGATTTTAGAAAATATAACAAGATTTACCTTATGAAAAAAATGTCATTGTGTATCTTTTATGGCTTCCCGTTTGTAATGTTCCACATTATTCCATATTAAGATATCCATATCGCTCACATGAAAATCGCTGTCAATCTTAAAATGACTGGAAAATGCTCACTTCAAAATGTTTCCCTACACCTATATTTTCCTCTTGTTTTTTTTTTTTTTGGCAATATCCGCTTGGCAATTGCAATCAGGGTAACAAGTGGGCGTGGCCAAAACAGCCCATTTAGCCCACTCACAAATTTTGGGCCATAAAAATTCAACTCGAGGAGAGATGCCGAGCCATTTTTGATGTTATGCGATATATGCGACGGGCACCGCAAAGTATGCAACATTTATTTTTAATGCCCGCCAAACATTTCCAGTGCCACATTTTCCACACACACACATCCACACACACACAACAAACCAAAGAGAAAAATGGAGAAGAAAAGCCACCCCAGTGCAGAATCAGTGGCCACATAAAAGATGTACATAAATGCACAATGTAATATGTGTATGTATGCCGCAAATATATATAAATTTTTACGCGTTTAGAATATCAATTTGGAGAATGCGATTTGGTCATAAATGCCAAAGGAACACAACAATAAATTCATGGGCGGCGGTATGGCGTCGGTTATATGCCCTTTATGTTGACATGTTTTCCTGCGGTTTTCGAGCGTTTTTTAACGCTTTTTGTAATTTATTTTGTTTTTGTTGTATGTATAATTTTTTACTTTAACCCCCCCGTGTAATACTTTTTCATTGTTGCTGCAAGTGGACATGTTGCGGTTTCGTGTTGTTTGTGGAAATGAAATTATGCGGTTGTTGCACAACTTTTACCAAAGAACATGGAATGCGGCAACTAACGAGCAAAATTTTAATTGGTAAATTTAATGCCCATTGCAAAGAGACATTTTTGATTCACTTCGAGGAATTTGCCAACCTAATTAAAATTGGGCGGAACAGCAACAAAAAAAATGAAATGAAATGGGAGCCCCGCATTAGGAGCTGCATCTTTTTCAGCGTTCTTTGACAGTTTTTCCCCGTTTCCATTTTCCTCTGTTATGGCCGCCATTTCTATTGCTTTTTATGCTCCCGCACAGTTTACAACAAAGCAATTTCCGCAGACGACACTCTTCGCTCAAAAGAGAGAGCGAGTGCGAGAAAATTTCTGCTTTCCCAGTTTTTGCGTTTTTTTTTTCTTTCCCCGTGGCACTTAAAAAATTTACAAAGTGCTTTGTGAAGGAGACCAAAACGCTTCAACGCTCCCGCGGCTGCCGCTGCTGGCAATGAAGTGCAAATTGCAGTGCAAAGTGTCCGCCACCAGCCGTCGCCGCCGCTGCCGGCCCTACTATATCTTCCTCTCTGGATCCCTTCTATATCTTCCTCTCTTTTCCCCTTCTATATCTTCTTCTCTTTTCCCCTACTATATCTCCTTTTCTCCCCATGCTGCATAAAGTCTCCTGCCCCTGTTTCGCTTAGCATTTCTTCCTGTCTCTCTTTTCGTCGCAACTTTTGCTTATTTGTCACACGAATTTTTGTGAACTTTTTTATTCAGCGGCGAGGAAGTCAGTTGCAGTTGTTACCGCGACAACTCCCACTAGCACTTCTCCTTCCCTGCCGGTCTTGGTCCTGTCTATTTCTGCCTATTTCCCCCTTACTTTCTCTGGGTGTTTCGGCAAACTTTTCGCTGCCACGCCTTGACATTTTTGTCTCGCCATTGGTCTGTCTCTCTGTCTGTCTGCCGCCCCCCCTTGTAGTTTTAATTGTTTCCAGTTTTTGTTGGCGGCGCTTTCTCAAGTGGCTCGCCGAAGTATGCAAGCGTTTTTTTTCCTCTTAAAAAGTTCTAGAGACTGCAGTATCCAAAAAATGTCTAGATATTTATATTTGGTTTTTAGCGTGTATCTAGGTGGGAATTAATTAGGGATTATTTTAGGTAAGTGCTGAGTTTGTTAGTTTACTTAGAAATTTATCTAATGATAGTTTTCTCTGGTATTATTTTTAATTTTAGTTTTTTTCTATTTTTTAAATGCTTTTAGTACATCAAATTCAATCATGAATAAGTTAACACACTAATAAAATAGTTAACAACTTTCAATTGGTCAGGATATCCGGCTAACAAGTTTTATTTTATATTTATTTTTTTGAAGGAGGAGCCGGAGCAGTCTCATTCAATTGACATAAATAAAATGCGGCAACATTTGGTGGTGTTTGGTCCTGCCATTTTTATCTCACTTCTGCCACACTCACTCTCTTTCTTTGCACTTCGAAAACGAGACACAATAAATGGCGTGAGTTGAAAATCGCCCCAAAGCAAACATACAATATAAATAAATGTTATTGACAATTAATTTCTGGCTCGCAATCAATTTGTGTTATTTATTGTATACGCCATATATGTAGTTCCATATCTGTCCAGTCCCGGACTGGGGACTTTAAAAAATTTAAGTCGAGAGAGCAATCTCATATTTCACTTTTCCAGCATGGTCTATCATTTTGTTAGCGGAAATTTGCTCATACACACACGAGCTCCACATCACAAAAAAAAGAAGGAAAATAAAGAAAAGAAAAAAATAAAATGGGAAGGTTAAATTGTAATATTTCGTCACCTTTTCTAGGAGTCCGGGGCCAAAAAGGCAAAGGCTCTGCATAATTTAGCAGGCAGCAAGGCAGGCAGCAGACAGTGAAGCGAGCCCCGTAATGTATGCTATGCTCCAAAAGAAGGCACAAAAACACACACCACACTCACACATACACACACACAGCAAGTGCTATTACCATAACATACACACACACACGTGGAAAGCATTGCCGGAAGTCACTTTAACGATGCGCGAGTAAGTAATAACAGCGAACAAAACGCCAAAGGAGCGAAGAGCGATGAGAGCAAGGCTAGCGGAGGAGGACGAATCAACGAAAACCCAGACAGGAAGGACGCCAAAGGGCCCAGGAGAAGAATGAGGTAGAAGGACATGTGAAGTACGGGCAACCAAATGGTTCACATTTGTCCTGCACAGCAAGAAATCATAAGGAAACTACATAAATCAGTAAATATCTCATCTTATCTTATCAAAGTACAATGTCAATTTGGAATTATATCTTGTATTTTAAAAATTTAATTAATTCTTTAGAAAATAACCACATTTCTTTCAGTGCATGTGTGTGTGTAAATGGTTAAAGTTCGCTGTGAAATAACGCTAGACAAACAGAGAGATGGCGGCGCGCAACATCGTGTCCCTTTCCATCCTTCAAATGCTGGCACAAAACCTGGAGCCAGGTAACAAAGTTCTGCTCCCCATTTTTCTTTCTTTCTTCCTTTTTTTTTTTGTTGTGAACCCGTTGGCAGTGGCTGAGATTGCCGGCAAACAGCCCGGAGGAGAGCGCAGAGCTGGTCATGTGCGATTCAGTCAGATTGCCGATGGCCAAGTTTGCCAGGAAACACAGTGCAGTGATGGGAAATCCTTGTTGGAATTAACCATGATTTGGGTAAGCCTTCACGGAGGCTTAGCTCTTAATTGCTTTAATTCGTTAATTAAAGAAGATTATTTATGATTTAATAATTAAATAAAATATTTTATACATTCTTCCGTTAAGTTTCCCCCCATTTTTACTTCAATTCCCACAAGCTTGGACAATACTAAGTCATGGCTGACCAAAGGAAAGCGAGATATCGAGGAAAACATGAAAGGACATGGAGAGAGAGTTTTGGAAAATCCACAAGGGGATTACAGATTGTTTACTCAGGCAGCAGCAGCAGCAGTAGCAGCAGGAAAGGGACAGCGATGGAAAATGGGGGAAAAAGAAAATGCAATTGCAATCGGATCGCTTCGATGTTTGCCGTATCTTAGGAGTACACACGCAGCAGACGTTGTTTGCTTTTGGTTCTGGTGTTTAGGCAAATGTTTGTTGTGATCCAACAAGGTGGAAAAAACGGGGTGAAAAACTTGAGGGAAATCGCAGAGCAACAGGGTGGGGCCGAGTTCAGGGATCTGGAGACAGAAAACTGCCGACTGTTGGCATTTATGATGCTCAAGTGAAATTATGAGTCGTTGAGTAGACAACTCTGACAAGGACAACGGACGCGGACGATGATGGAGCAGGATGCAGAATGCAGGCGGCAGCAGGATGCAGGAAGCAGGACAAGTAACTGTACAGGGAATGGAAATAGGGAGCTAGCACGAGTGCACGGGGAAAACACAGAAACGGGATCAAAAGGAGATAGGTAGCAGGCAACACGAGCGGCAAGACGATGACGTGAATGTCCACGTTGGATGCGAGGAGAATGCACCAAGAGAAAAATGTAATATAAGATATAAATTTGATTTTAGTTTAAGAGAAGTTTGTATAATCAAAGAATAAAATAGGTAACATGACTAAAAATCCATGAAGAAACTATATTTTCCTTTTAAATTACTATAAATACGTTTTTTTAACCACAAAAATGCACTACAAATAATAAACAAAGTATAGGAAATCCTGCGTTTTCGTTTCAGTGTCTGCTGTAACCTGTCATATGCATATCTACCGGGATGGAGGGCACCTAGTACAGTAACTGTAGGGAGAGTACAGGACGAGACTGACAACTGGAATTGCCAGGAGGTAAACGTGGGCCAAGAAATGAGAAAATATAACAAGCAGACAGGCGGCAAGAGGAACGTAACAAATGTTGCCAGCCAACAGAGGCATGCACAACGGGGTTTTTCCGAAGGGGGTTTTTTCGCCTTAGATGAAGAGAAATGTGCAGCTTATAAAATGCGAAACGCAGTGAGAACGAACCAAAGTCACTGGGTTGCATTGCTATTTTTTTTTTTTTTATTGTTTTCTTTTTGTCTCGAATATGTGTGTGTGTGGGAAAGGTCTTGAGAAATGCTTACCGTAAGCTCAGAGCCAGAATCACCTTACATTTTCCATTTTCCACCGCTACGCTCTCACATTGTCTACCTTTTTCTTGATGAAACGGAAATTGCCATTTTCTTGCTAATATTTTTACTTCTTTGAAAACGTAATCAAACTGAAAAAATAAGCATTTATCTGTTGTTGATTTTCTTGGGTGTGGAGTAAGGAGAGTTTGCTCCGACTTTCAAAGGAAAATAGGACAGAAAAATTCGTAATAAATAAATATTAAATTTTATCAAGAGACAACAATGAGAATGTTGATTTTATTCTGGATTTAAGTCACAGACATATATTGTTTGGGTTCTTGGTTTAATTTAGAATCTTTGGGTTATTAGCTATTACTGGGAAAACTGCACAGAAAAGTGCATCAACATTTGCAAACATTGCCATGGATCTGGTTTTTAGTCCCAGGACACGTTCCAAAGAATCATTTCTGGCGTTTGTCATACGATGGGCCCGTGTCCTGAGCCTGATTCTCAGTTGCAGGCAGGAAAAAAAAAACGTAAAACTCCACAAAAGGGTGTTTGTTCTCCTTACTCACTGGTTTTTCTTTTTTTTTTTTCAACAACGAAAAAAAAGGAAGTTAAAAAAAATGGCTAACCGAAACTGAAACCTTTTGTGCCGTTGGAAACTGTTCTGCGGTTGCCCACCCTCTTTGGGGTAGGACTATAGCTAGAGTCCAAAAAGTCCACAGTCTAGACATTGCCATTTCCGTTTAACGTGACTGTTTGGCAGGAAGGCCAAAATGGAAGGCGGAGTGAAAACAAGGCGACGGCTTCCATTATCATCATTTTCGCCTTTAATTTGCGCGGCTTTTGCTCACTTTTGGCTCTTGTCCTCACCTTTTTTTTCTTCCACCAACAGCCATTTGCATATTGATAAAAAAAAAAAAAATATCTGAATAAAAAGGGTTGGCAAGAGACCATTTTTTCAGAAGTTTGTCTTGTGTTCACTCTGTTTGTTATAACAAAAAAAATCCTATTTATTAATGTTATTTTCCTTTTGCCTTTCATATTTTTTCGCTTTGTTTACCTATATCGCTGTCGCTTTGGGCTAATTCACTTAGTCGCTCGCTTTTCCTGGTCTAAAAGGTTTTCAAACCACAAAATCCAGGCTCATACAAACTCTCTCTCTACCCTACCCCGCGCTCGCGGCCATTTTTATTTATTTTTAGTTTATCTCTCCAGCCTCGCCCCACTGTTTGTGTACTTTTTGTTTATGACGTGTCAATGATATGAATTTAATCGATAAGCCACGCGAGAACGGAAACTGGTAAAAACCGCAGCAAAGCCGGCAGCAAACGATAAGCTTCTCGTCCTCTGAATTTTACCTCTCTACGTTCTGCAACCGTTTGTGTGTGTGCTCTGTGCTGTGTACTGTGGCTTTTTTAACCATACTGAAAATATGGTGAAAACAATTTATAATTTAAGCAAACTGCAAATGTTTTGTTGCAACTGAAATGGGCAAACAAACTGATGAAATAAATATGAGGAGGATGATGTGTGCGCGCTTAGATTTTGGCAATCATTTGTGGTTACGTTTGTTGACCAGCCATTATCTTGGGATCTAGGAACGTGATCACTCTGAAAATTATGCCAGTTAAGGATTGTGACTCCAGTATAAGAAAATACAATATAATACTGAGGGGTTCGGTAGTTTGGCGATAATAATACAGATTGTTTGAATCGATTTAATATTTAACTTTTAATACCAAATGACTGGAAATTCTAATTCTAATGGTAGAGAAATTAATAAATATGTATTTAATTTATATTTTTAAGGCAACATAACGCTGTGAAATGTATTTAAAAATACAATAACCACCTCTATTTGACCTGCGGTTAATCCATCACTGTCAGCTAACTCTGTATACACGAGCTGGTTCTGAATGCATCGTGAATTGGTTGTGGGAAAAAAAACATATAATATTATTGGCAATTTTTGCAATGTTTACCAAGTTGCAATGCCTGTCTGATAGAGAGAGAGAGAGAGAGAGAAAGCGACCCAGAAGGACGAGGATACCGAGCGAAAACAAATTCAATTGCAAATTGAATTTTTATTGAATGTTGGCGGCATGGCTGGCTAAAACAAAAACACAAAAAAAAAGGAGCCAAAAAAAAATAAAGAAAGAATCCCGCTCGTTGCCAGACATCGGCGGGGGCTTGTTCTCGATTTGTGTTTTGGAATTTTTGCTTTTCAGTTTGAACTTCCTTTTTTTTTCTGCTGCTTTGACATTTTTGTAGTTTTTTTTTTGCCGAGTTGCCTATGCTCATATGAAAGTTGTGCTGTTCCTGCTGCTGCTGCTGCTACCGATGCCCGCTGTCGGGGCTTTCCCCCAAAGTCAATAGCAGGAAATTCAATTTTCCCAGGCAAACTAAAGTCTGGGAAAGTTTCTTCCTTTGCCACTTTATGCTGTTGTTCCTTCATCCCTCGTTCTGCATATTTTATATATGGGTGAAGTGAAGAATCTCTCTCTTGCCTGGAAAATCTAATATGCAAGCTAAGGCTTGAAGCGAGTGTTTCATGCCTCCAGATGGATGGAACGAACTTTGCAATATGTTCTGCTCAGTATGTGTAGATATATACTATAGTGGCCTTCCTCTGGCCTTATCAAAGGCACATTTTGTTCATTGTTTTTATCGGGCGACACAGGAAATGTTATAGAAATTTGTGCGCTTATCAGGGCAAATATACAAGCCCACCATACACACGAGCAACGACAAAAGGCGTTTTTAGCCTGACACAATTTCCAACAGCGCTGTTGACGAGTTTTGTGTTTTGTTATAATTAAAAACAAGACTGATCGATAAATAAAAGGGAAAGCAAGTAGTTTTTGTTCGCAGAAGAAATATAAAAAAGGAGTGGTTTTCTTGGAACTTAGCTGCCGTCGTACTGATGTTGTCTGTTCGGTTTAGATGGAGGTTGCACTTACCTAAAAGTAAAAGAAAAAAGTAATAAAGTTAGTTAGAGTTTACAGAAAATATAACCCATAAGAACCCCACAATGCTTGTCTTTTAAATAATATTTTTAAGATATTTTAAATGAATTTAATAACTCAATTATGTAGTAATTAGCTTGACCAGAAGGAAAATGTACATCCCCTTAAAATAAAGCCCCAAAAGGGAAACGAAGGCGGTAATATAATAATGCCCCTTTTAAGTACCGCATCTAAAGAAGATGCCATGGCCAACTCCTAATGAAAAAATAATTAAAAGCAATGACAATTTGCTTTTATTTTGCCTTTTTGCGGGGGCGGCTTCCCATCCTCATTGCCCCAGCAATGGCGCAAGGGGGGAGTTAAATGGGGCAGGCAGACAGACAGACAGACTACTGGGACACAAATCCCCAAACACGTCGCTCACATTTCAATTTACGCATGAAAATGTCATTTCCGACAAGACCAAATTTGCATGCAGGAATCCGGGGCTGAAAAGGGGCGGCGGCATTGCGAAAAAAAACGAGGCTATCCTCTCATCTTAGACACGCCTCCTTTCGCCTCCCACTTTCGCACGAAGCTTTACGCACGCCAGAAAAAAGTGTAATAAAATTAAGAATTCCAAGCTGCCGTGACAAATATTTTTCTTCTTCATGTTTTCTACGTTTTCTTCGTGTTTTTTTTTTTTTTGCTTTTTTGCTCTACGCAATGAATGGGAAATGGACAAGCGTGGAAAAACGAGGGGGTTCTAGCGGAAATGGAGAAAAAATACAAGGGGGTTATGCAGGGGAAAGGGAACGAGCAAATGAGTGACAGCTCCGGAGAAAAAGAAATGGGGAACAGTGACGTTGAGTGCCAATTTAGCGCTGGAGAACCAGCATCCATTCCATACCATTCCATTCCCTCATAGTTACACAATCACCACCACCCATGGTGAGAGTATATTAAGCCATAAAATTAGTGCGACTCTGGGTTGTCAAGGGCGTGGGGGTGGAAATGAGCAAAAAGGGGGGTCGCTACTTGCGTCGCACGTTAAAGGCCAAGTGTAGCTCCAGCTTCAGTTGGAAATTTGTTTATTTTCGGATGATATATCGCATAATTAGGGGGAGTTTCGTTGTCACAAGATCATGAGAGGAAATTATAATCTATTGAGATGATGGCTAAATGAGGGTGGCATTATGTCCGGATAATCTAGCTTATTATGACTACAGTGGAGTTTTTTTTATTCTTTAATAAGAACCTGCATTTATTACTAGAATTTAAGGAGAAAAGTTGAAGTTACACAAACTTTACTTTCTTCAAGTGTTTATAACAAAAAAAAGAGGTCTGTAATTTCCTTTTTTCTAACCTCATTAAGCCTGCCTCTGCGTTACTAATACCCTTTTAATTGGCTTCAAATTTCTCAGGATCCTTTTGAGATGGAAATCTGAAAAAGCTGCAACACAACCCTCATCACAGTGGCAACTGATTAGAATACCAATAACGAGGCGGTTCGCTGTTTCTGTCGAAATAACAAAGATGCGCCCACCAGAGAGACGCACTCCTTGTACAAGATGATATACACCCCAAGACACACACACACTGGCACACTCATTGAGCGCCTAATCCAGTGATAAGCATCTCACTGGCAGACATCAGTCAGCTCGTCGAAAATCATCAAATTAGTATGCAAAAGACATGGGGCCAGATGGTCGGCGTTGTTCTTGCGACTTTACGAGAGATGCTACTGAGATGCTTGTTCTAGTGCTGCTGCTGATGCGGCTTGACAACGAGATGGAAAATAAATGAGTTTTGTTATCATAATCACGAAATTATGAGCACTGGTTATGAATAACTTGTACAAGAAATTGCCAAGGGGGGCGGTCTATGAGATATAGAGCCAAAGAAAATGTTAATCAGGTCAGATCTTTTTTGGCATTTCTCCTATAACGATGATGATGCAACAACAAGACTTGCGTCGATGGCAGAGACAAACATGGCCAGAACAGAAGAGGACCGAATACAGCCCACACAGCATTTGTCAATTTAAATGAGCCGTAAACACTTTTCGCCAATTTTTATGATTAATTAAGTGTCCACATTAATTGCAGTCGAACATGAAGCTGCAGAGGCAGAAACACGAACAACATCACACAAGGAGGAGGCGACATAGCCCCAACAATTTGCTGCCAGGAAAAACGGCACCGAAACAAATTGCAAAGCAATCGGAGGCAGCGGCATCTGTTTTACAACATCTATATGAGTCGGAATCGGAGGGCAGATCTATATATACGTACGTATAAATTATGGGCCAATCTATATCTGGGCATTTTCAGGTAGCTTTCGCGCTATATCTTACGTTGGCCTTTCTCGTTGGATGCTTTGAGCCTGATTAACTGTACGAAATGGCAAGACAATAATAAATTACGAAAAATTTATATGGCCACGTTCGGAGCATATTAATAGGGTCAGACAGAGCGTATAAAAAGGCAACCAAAAACATCAAAAACTAATGAAAAGATGAGAAATTGCGGGAGAAACAAAAAAAAAACACAGAAAATCTGGGAAGAATAAATAAACATGACAGATGGAATTGAGAGAAAGAGAGAAGGATGGAGTGAAGGGAGGACTGGCAAAATAAATAAAAATGTTATTAACTGAAAGTGTAATGTTGTTTTGGAATCATTCGTTATTATGCTGGCCATTAATAAAAAGACTGTCGAAAAAGGGACTAACTGAAATGATTGTGACTGCTGGAAACGACTACAACAACAGCTTTTTATGTTTGGTAACAAATGTCAGGACATCAAGACGGAATTTAATCAATTTAGGATTATATTACATTTCTTGTAAAATTTATATCTCAAGCTGAAATTTTATACAAACTTAAAGATGAAATATAATTTAAAATCTCTTGTATTTTGAAAGCATTTAGGCAAAGATTAACAATGCAATTTTGGCAGAAGAAACATGAAAGATTGGGGGAGCCAAATAGCAAACTGACAGCTGCAGGTATGGCAAATGTCTCGAAAAATGTCCAATCGAGGGGAAAAAACAACACAACAGCAGTTGCCATTTGCCTCTCATTATTTATGACAATTATTATTGCATTATATGCTATCTTAGGAGGAGCGGAGCCGAGAAGAGAGATTGATGCAAATGCAAATATGGAGAGAGCGATTTTTTTTTTTGTTGGTCACACGGCGCGGCGGTGACTTGGCTTAATTATAATTAGATACAAAATTGCTCATGACTGCAATAAATGTTTCAATTATTTATAATCTTTGCCTGTGTTGGGGAGACGTTAGAAAGCCTTGTGTGTCTGCCGTGCATTGCGCGTTAAATTATGTTCAATTTTCCTCCTATGAAAGTTGTGCAAAATGTCTCGGGGTATAGAAAAACAACTGACTTTTATTTGTGGCATAAATCATGTTAATTAGCCGCAGCGATCTTCCGAGATAAAGTATCTTTTGGCTCTCGCTGCTCGACCACTCTCGGGCGGCGGCAACATCAGATTTATAAGGGCAACTCCATTAGCATTTCGGGCTGAAACAATTAAAGTGCCTAAAACTTTTTAATGATGGACAATTTATTAAGTGCCTCGCCTCTAATGAGAGGGGATGATCTGCTGCTGCTGCTGCCCCTTGAAATAAACCAAATCTCCTCCTCTCAAAATCAATCCATTTGCTTGCTTGCGTATCCCATAAATAAGTTCTGCACAAATTTATCTTTCAAGAGCAAACAACAACAATTTGAGCAACTATTTACAAACATTAGCAGGAGAGCTGCTGGAAGGTAATGGTTTGAACATTTGTTGATTTGTGAGACTTCATCCTCCTCCATACCCCTTAAAGCAGCAGCAGCATCCGTAAAAACCACGCTAAATGTACATATTCCAAAGTTGGTCTGAACAGATTTTGTTATTCGTGTGCGTGTGTTGTTGTTAAACGCAAATTACGCAAAAATTTAATTGCAATTAAATTGAAATTATATCAGTAATTATGCATATGAAAGTAGTAAACAAATAGCAACAATAATTACGCGTTGGTAAACAAAAGTGATTGGGTTCAGGCAACACACACTACTGGCCGAGCGGACTGAGGGAAACGCCGTGTATGGTTATAGCCAGAAAATATTGTTTCGAAATCCGGGCAAAGTGTAAACAAAACAAAAACTGCTGAACCAAAAAGTCGGCAAACGAAATTTGTATGAACAGAGTTTGGTAAATACGCAAAACTAGTAGTAGTTACATACATATTAAAGCCTTGTAAATGCTGGCAATTTATTGGATTTTTTGTTGCCGAAATGGGAGGCGTCACAAGGCCACTAGTCCTCTAATAATTATTTTAGTTTTTAATAAAAATATAAAGCGGCACAAAACCTCTACTAAAATTAAATTTATTACGGAATCGTTCCAATTTCTTGTGAAAAATGCTCCATTAACTTGTTAATAAGCCAAACAAACATTTTAGGCTATAAATCAATGAAATTGGTTTCCAAAACATAAGAGATTTTCCATTTCCATTGATTTAAATGAAATTTCTCTCTTGCATCTGTGAATAGGCCTTAGTTTTGTTTGCTTTTTCGAATCACTAAGTAAATACCGCCAGCCACACCCATCAAATTAATCAAACAGCTGGCTGGGTGAAAGGAAATGAAAAACTAACCGCAAAAACAACAAGATTTTAATTTTTTGGCACACACTTGCTAGCCACCGAAACTAACGACAATGAATGCCCATGCGATGCGCAGCGAAAATGCTAATTAATGTGATTATGTGGCCATTTAATGTTTGAACAATTGTTTAACGATTAGTCAGGCGTGAGTGAAGAAAATACCCGGTTAGAGGAATCCCGACAAAGGCGAAGACACATGTTTGTCACAGAAACAAGAAGAACGAAGAAGACCGAATAAAGGGGCAACCCAGAGAGATACTGGGCGCCGACTTGATGATTAATTGCTGTGCCAGGAAACAAAAACAAAAAAAAAAAAAAAATGGAAAGGAAAGTGCAGAGAAAATCTCTGGCAATTTAATGCCAAAAAGTTTACATCGCAAAAATTGCACATACGCCCCATGGGGCTCTTACAAGCAGATTGAAAGTTTGCCTTTTGCAATAAGATTTTCCATGCCCTTAAAGAAGGTATTTTAATTTTTGTTAGGAGATTGTTAGGAAGGTCCTAGTATATTCTAGAATATTTTTACACATTTCCAGTTTCTAAGGGAATTTCCGGGTAAATATTCCGCTCACTTATGTTGTTTACCTTCAAACTAGTTAGAAATAAGGACCTAATTGGGCTTAAAATATTAAAAAGCTGTCTATAATCAGGTTACTAAATCAGAAAAACATCTTTAAATGTAAATTTGTTCATAAATAATGAAAAATATTCAGCGGAATATTCTCGGAACTGCAAGGGTATATAAACTACGGCTTCCTGACTTAGTTTTCTTTCTAAGTTTTTTTTTCTACTTTTTTTCCAAGCTGCTAGAGGTGTTGAAACTGCGGCAAGTTACGCACATTTGCACCTCCTAACTACCCAGGCAAAAAAAAAAGGAATAGAAACGAATAAAATGGTATGAAGGTACAAGAAGAAATAAAAAAAGAAGCGAGCCAAGTTTCCTCTTATCCCCAGAATGGCAACCCGTTAAACAGCCGCAGCCGCAGCCGCTGCCAGAGAAGGTTGGCCAAATGTTTTCACTGATAAGCACAGACACGCCTCGAAAGAGGGCCCAAACTCCAGGCACTTCACCCTGCACCCACTCAGACACCCAAGCATCACACCACCCACATTTTCCGCTGGAAAAACCACCTGCCCGGGCAGAAAGGCTAAACTGACAGCTATAGAGACATTAATGTGACGAGGGTTCTGGGGTTTGGGGGTTTGTTCGCACGGGAAAAGTTGCAGCATCGCGCCAAGCAAATCAGTTCATGTCGGTGCGAAAAAAAAAGCCGAGAAAAAAATCTGTGCAAACACACACAGTTCCCTTTATTCTCCAGTCTAGCCGGGACGGAAGCTGGATGGTTATATGATACGTTACGCGGGGCAACTTAAAGTCACACAGATTTATCTCAGAGCAAATAGCTTCTGTAGTCTGATAAGGGCAGCAAGTCGTCGCACTTGCTTGTCCTTCAACATGTTATGGCGGCAATTATGTCAACTGTTTCTGCTGTAAATTTTAAAAATATATTTTTATGAAGGGAAAGGAAAAAGGTCAATAATTTTTTGGGAAAATAAATAATTTTGAGGCGCGCACAAGTTGTCCAATATTTCATTTCAAAATAGTTTAAATACGTTATTTCCTCGCCGTATTTACCTATATACTTTCTCATTCGCGCCTACTAACACCTAACCCTAACAAGCACGTGCTTGGTATCGCAAGGGCCACAACATTTAGGAGTAAAATGTCAAAATGTGTTTCTTTGTTGTGAAGTTCAACCAAATTCGTTTTGGAATGAGATATTTATTTTTTAAAGACATATTTTGAGATATTATTAATATGCGCAAGTTAAATATTAAAACTTTTCCTAATTTTATAACTTTAAAAACCTTTCCCTGTCTGGTGAAAAAGGCGCAATATTCGAAATACAAATATATACTTTGTGATTCATTTGCATGCAGTGTAGATAATACCTAGAACTTGTTTTCTATGCCGCATAAATAGTACCTGACCGAATTGCCTGTGGTTTGGTTTGATTTGGGTAAATATGTTATGTTTACTCAGCAATTGGCGCTGACATTGCGGCAAAGATAAAGAAAACTGGCGAGAGAAGGAGGAGTACGAATGGTGCCGATAACAATGTTTGTCAATTGCGGCTAAACACACACAGAAATAACACTCGACTTTGTTCCACTCTCTCTCTCTCTATCGCCGCCCCTCCACCAAATACAATATACAGAAATTAACTTTTGCTGTTGAAAGATTTTCACTTAAAGATTTCCTGCTGCTCGAAAACTTTCTATGCGACGCGAGGCAGGGGCACTCTACAGTGAAGAGCTCTTCAATTATGGAATTGTCCCGGAAAAAGGTAAGCAACAACATGACATTTGTGGGTGATAAAAAAAAAAAAAGCGAACGATGGGAAATAGAAGAGGGGCAAGCGCATTGGGGCCTATAATTGATTTCGAGTAGATATCGCCTGACAATGGCAATCAATTGTCATTATGTTGGCCTCCGACCGGGGGCTAATTGAAAGTTGTCGGTGCTCTGTGACAAAATAATCAATCGATCTTTAAAAGAACAGAGCGGCGGCAGGGGCGCACATACGGACGGGTGTCCGTCATAAATAATTCAACATTTACAAGATACTCTTCGGTAAAAAAAAAAAAACAGAAAAATAACAAAAAGAAAGCCGGAAAAACCCAACGAAATATATTCACGAGATGTGCCACTAAAATCTGGATAATCCTTTAGCTGCCACCGCGTAAATACATCTGGACTCGTCGGGCCACCCTCGCCGTATACTTTAATTCCACACAGATATCGGGGGATGGATATATATATATACATATATATTAAATTTCGATTTTGCAACCCAACACAACACAAACGCTTTGGGAGCGTGAGCACGTGCGCTAACCTTTGACATATGAGCATGGCGAAACCATCAAACATATTTTATGTATTAAGGATATGCGAGACGACGACGTCGACCCTTCGCCATCTCTTTCTCCGAACAGACAAGCAATAAACTCGGGGCAAACATATATATATGCTGGTTGGTTGCAAAATATATATATAAAAAACACGTTAACCAAAATAAGTTCGCAAGGGTGAACGAGCAGTGTGGGCGAAAAGGGAAGACAGAGAGAAAAATCACGTTACAGGACTGCAAGGACACACACACTCGCTCTCTCTATCTCTGTCTCTCTGGGGAAATCAAAACAGATCAAAATGTCATCTTTAAGAGCTTAAATTTGTATGGAATTGCCGTCTCGTAAACCCCACCAAAACCAAGCAACGTAAACAAAGGTATTTTCTCACATTATACCCTCTTCTCTCCAACACATATCATCTAGGACTAGGGTCTCCCTTTTTTAGTGCTTATTATATCAAAGTGTGTTTACCTGATTTGGTTGGCTGATTTCTCCTGAATCACTCATAAAATTGAATGGATTTAGATAGTGAGTATATATTCTGCAATACTTTGGGGTTTTAGCAGTGAATTGCCGATTTTCTGGGAGTTATTAAGTTAAGAACTCACAATATTATTAAACAATTTAGAGATGTAAATATAATAAGAGATATGGGTCTTCTTAAGAGTTAATTGTCAAAGTAACAGTCTACTTAATAAATCTTATTAACCCAAAAATGCTTTTTCATTAATAAAACGTATAATGAATGAATTTTTCAGCTCATTAGACAAACTAGTTTAAAGTTAAACTGGCTGCCAAAACAGAGCCATTTTCTATAATTTCATGATCTTGAAATTAACGGAGACTATTTGGTTTCAAACCGCTTTGGCAGGTTTCAATTGAAAGAAACGAAACCATTTTAACGGCCATAAAAAGACAGTTCAATGCATCAATTCAATTTCATATGGCCAAGAAAAAGCAGAGACAACTTCATTGGCTCTTAAAGAAAAATCGATAAAAAAAAAAGGAGAAGAGTGACAAACAGAGGGGTAAAGGCGGTTAGAAAGAAGAGATTCAAAGGCCACCAAAGACTCAATAAACACATCGTAAATGGATGTGAATGCAACGCGAAGAGGACCGAACAAACGAATCTGAATTGAATGAGTGAAATTTTATATGTCTCCGTCAGCGTTGTGGGCGAACCCTACCCTCCCTCCCTTTTTTTTGTAGTCATCTCTTTCCACCAAAGAATCCCCCATTTAAACGCGACTGCATCACGCCCGTTCACTTTACAATAATAAGCCATAAGCAAATGCTGTGATTTCAGAATCCCAGAGATTCCTCTCTCTCCCGATCTCAGTCTGCTGCTCCCCATAAAGTCCCCCTTTGGATGACCACCCTCTTTTCAGACCGGACGCACATCATCATCATCATTCTCCCAACCCATGCTGGAGAGGGTGACAAAACCTAATAAAATTTAATTAAACTCAATCAAAATCCATTTAAGGCGGCACAAAACAGAAAAAATAAACGAGAGCTGGCCACTGAAAGAAAAAAGAGGGGAAGAGGACTTGACCACTACCACTCATTGCCTACGGCCACACTAATTGAATTCTTCTCGTTTTTGCATTTCTGCAAACGGAAATGATGTCAGCATTTGAGTGGATAAGATTCCACATGCTCGGCACTGTAATTTAATTACAACAGCACCTGTCTATCGTTGAAAACGCCAAGCACTCAATAAAAATGTCACAGAACACAACTGTACCTGAGCGAGGTACTCAATCTAAAGTGAGTATGGCCACACTAATGAAAATTACAGGTCTGCAGTTGAACGAAAATGCTTGAAATCAAATATCATTGAAGACTTTAAACTAGACTCAACTGAAATATCTTTGTGGACATTTATACCTGGAACTGAGCCGCCACACAGACAAAAGCTGATTAACTCACAGAGGGGCAGTGGAAGCTGCATTCAATTAAAATTGACAATTGTCCAGTGCAAATCAATGGCTAGCCTAATGATGAAGCTCTGTATCCATCTCTCACCCTGGTCTCAGGTCTCACTCTCAGTCCCCTTTATCCCCCATTTAACCCTTGAGTGGGTGAATGGGTGACAAGCGACAACAATGTCGACCAATTTGAATTCAAAACGTTGCCTCTGTTTGGCTGAGTTAATTCAATTTATCAGCTGAGCCCCACAAAACGATGAATATGAGATGTGAGCTTGTTAGGTCGAGAGATTCAGAGAGGCTCAGAGAAAACCAAGTAACCAAGAGGTGGGGGGTCAAAAGGTCAATTTATGCAGCCAAACGCATAAATACAAGAGACGGGAAGTATTGCCCAAATTAGATCGTCGTATTTCAGTCAATTCCATTTTGAATGACTTCCTCTACCAAATAAAATCCAATTACTACAAATTCCATTCGGTTTGTCATTAAAAAGTCTCAAAATTTTCCAGACTCGAGTATATGTATAAATAAAAAGACACAGACACACTCAGACATTTTCGAAATACATATATATCTCGTAATTTCGAACAATGTGTAAATTGCCTGCCATGCAGCAAGCCAAATAGAAAATATTTTTCTATCATCAAAATCTAAACAGAAGAAAAAGAAATTGGCCGAAATAAAAATCCAAAAAATTTTCTCTATAGCAAATATCAGGAAAAATGAATACACATATGCAGCAACAGCAGCACCGGCATATGCGTGAAGAGCGGAAAAAAATTGTGAAAATATTCTTCCAAATTAAAAATAAATTTTTACCTCAGCCCCGAGCACGAGCAGCGAACTGGCCGGCGTGCAGGTGTGTGCGGTGATGAGATATTTTTAGCAGACACTGTTGACTGCGCACCACTCGCCCGATTTCGCTCTGGCCCATCATCCCATCCCCCATCTATTTCGTCTGCTTAGTGAGTAATTAAACTAGAAAATAATAAGTGGAGGGGGTTGGTGTAGGAGGTGAGCGGTTCTTCGTTGGGATAGAGGAGCGGCATCATCGAGGAAAATACGGAACGACGGACCGACTGTCATTTCACTTAAGTAGACATTAATTATACGCCATGAACTGAAAAACCGGCGGAAAAATCAAAACAAAAAAGAATGGGATATTGAAAAAATATTAGCTAGCTGTTGGATGGGATACCAAAGTACCCTTTAAAAATTTCTTTACTACATGTTCTGTAATAAATGTACTTAATTTTAAACAAATTATAAACAACACCTGACTTAATTATGGGGGAATTTCTATATTATTTAAATTCTTTAATCATTACTAATTTAGTCACATTCAAAAATAAATAAGTGACTAATGCCCAACTGGTTGGCAAAATCAAAATACCCTGCAGGCATGCGTACAACAAAAAATTGGCAAAAATCCTCAGCCAGTGCTTTTCGACTGCACTTTTACGTCGTATGTTAATAATAATAATTATAAACATTTTTTTTTTAGCCGATCGTTAATGGTGTAATATGGTAAGGGGGAAATATAGTTCAAGGTGCTTTACAGCCTTGAGTTCATTGTTTAATTATTGTTCATTGTTAATAAACATTAAAAACATAATACGTATAAACACTTAATGGTAATTAAGTCATAAATGTATATTCGATTATTTTGTTTACAACCCAATTAAATATTTATTGACGAAGGCTACGGAAAAATACATAAAAATATCTGGCAAGGCATTAAAATGCAAAAAAAATGGTCTCAAGAGTTCCTCTTTTTCAATTTGTAAACTCTAAGCAAGTCCCGAATCCAAAGGAAATGTAATCTTTCTAAGTAGATTCACCCAAAATGCATTTGATAGTGTAATAAAAACCGGAAAATAAAAACCATTACACATGTGTTGCTTCGCTTGGAGTAGAGAGTAGATGGGAGGTGTTCGTTCTCGATGCCCCGCGTTTGATGGATAAAACTTACCTGCAAAGAAAAGAAGGGAAATAAAAAATTAGATATTAAAAATTTATTTCAGATGCAACAAGAGACAACGACAATAACAGCAAACAAACCACGGCACGGGGGAAAAGAGTGCCACAGTTGAGAGCATTTCAAAATTTTCGTAAGTTCAAAAATGTAATAAAAATAAGAAATTTATGAAGAATTTAGTAAGTGAGGAGTGCGGAGACGATAGCGTGCGGGCGGGCGGGATGAGTGCCTCAAAAGAATTTATGGCTGTAAAAATGTTTATTGCTTCTGTATTTTCCTTTTTTCTTCTTCTTCCCCCTCCGAATTTTCATTGTGTGGGCGAAAGAGAGAAAGAGAGCTTGGATGTATATCCCGGTATCTAAATTGTTGCACTGGCTGCCACTTGACAGGTATTCTCCAAGGAGGAACAGAGACGACCGGGCCAGGCCAGAGCCAGTGCCGGAGAGTCAGCCTGTCACTTTGAATAATGTTCGGGGGCCTCATAAATTGGGCACCGTGTGTGATATGTCCATGTCCGCCGATGTTCCTTCCTCCTCTTTCGCGGTATTCTCTCCTCTAATGAGCTCAACCATCCAAAAAGTAAGGCGCAATTTTCAACACTTTTTTTTTAATGTTGTTCTCCTCCCTCCCCCGATTCCGGAAAATTCAAATACGTAAATAAGGAAAAAAAATAAATGAAAGAAATTGTTGCCGTGATGAAAGAGAGCATTTGATGAAAGTGTCAAAATTAACGCGGCCACGTCACATGCATAAAACATCATAACGAAAAGCGGGACTTCATGGAGGGAGGAGAACGAGCTCTTAGCATCGGCATAATCCTTCAAGAGCTGATCCTGATGGAATGACGGCAGTAGCCCAAGGGAAAGCTTTGGCCTACGGTCTGAATGCGGATGATAGGCAAGTGCTATGCAGATATTTATGATAATTGAAGTAGGGATACTCTTTTTTAAAGATTTAATAAGGAAATTAAATATTAAGAACAACTAAGTCTTCATAGTTTTATTTCCTTTGTTAACTGCCTATTTTTTAAGAGTTTTAATTTAGAAATTTAGTATTCCATAAAAGAAAAATAAAGTAAACTGTTTTATATATACTTGAATATATTTTTTACCTTCTTTAAATTAGTAACTTATTTAAAGAAGTTTTCCCTTAATAAAATCTAATGAAAATTGTTTATTTTCCACACAATATATTCCACAAACACGATACATTTTACAAAATTTGATTTAAATGTTAATCGAAGTCCAAATCGAAGCTGAGAACCCTCCCTCTTTCAGACTGGAAGCATCCTACCCGAATAGAAAGAGCAACACAACTTTTTGTTGTGCCCCGGTCTCGACTCGTGGCTATATATATGTATATATTTTTTAATCAAAATTCTCTTAAATAATTAAAATGCAAATTGTGCGAGCATAAAATAACAAAAACAACACAGCTCCAATGGCAGGCGGCAAATAAACAGAGTCACAGACACTGACACAGGCACACAGAGAGAGAGAGAGAGAGAGAGCTGCTGACAGGACACACGCAAGGACAAAGGAACCAAAGGGACAGGACGACGACCAAAAAACAACAACTCGAAAAAAATCCACCCACGACAGGGGAATGATATGATGACAATCCTCCTGCCGCAGTCACAGCCGCTTCTGCTGCTGCTGCTGCTCCTGCTGCTGATGATGATGATGCCGGGTTTTTGGGCTGGTGGGGGGCTTTAAGGGGGTTTTGTGGAAGGATGACGACGACTTTGACAGTTCTTTGTGGTATTTTCAACGCTGACTGACAAGACGGAAGGCCCGGGGGGGACTAGAGGTAGAGCCCTTAAAGTGTTAACGATGATAAAGTTGGGTGAAAACTGTTGTGTATCGCCCACACCACGCCCTCTGGACTTCCAGAAAACAGTGGCAGTTAAATTATTAGAGGTTCTAACCTAACATTAATATGATTCGGCGAGTTATTTGGCAATATTAAGGTAGAAACTTGAAGAAAACTATACAAGATAAATAATGTAAAGGATATCCTTCGAAATGACTTTCCTTGTTCGCTACTATTTTGACCCTGACTGTATTTATCTCCATCTCTTTCTGCTGCCATCTCACGCACACGCACACGTGTTAAATTCATGACACAAGCTGCGCATCCTTAAAAAGGGTTGTCCCCCTCCAACTCCCCAAAATAAGGGGCGAAATGTCAGAGGCAAGGGGTCTCCCGAGTGCACGTGGGTTGTGTCTGTGTGTGTGTTCATTAAGCTGCTTATTATGTTTGCACTTAAAAATTCATATGTGACTATGGCAACCCCACAAACAAATTGGTCGTGTCCTTTAAAGTCCCTTTCCCCCATCCTTTGTCACATTATTCTCCTCTGCCAACCCAACTTATTGGCATACTTAAGGAGGACTACCATGCTTCATTAAACTGAGCCGAGGATTTGAAATTTTCAGCTGAGACCACCACCATCACCAGCTATGAATGGATGGGCCACCACCAGCTCTCCTTCCCTGCTCCTCTCATCTTTATTTTTTTGTCCCCCCGATTTTTATACTCATATATCCACGTGTGCGTGTGTCGTGTGTCTGTTTTTGTGTTTTGCATATTAATTTATTGGCCGGGACCGGGAAAATTAACAACTTGTAAAACACCAAATGTAATTAAGTATACGCCATGTGACGCAATACAGAAAACATTCTTTTTCTCGCCTGCTTTTTTTATTCTGTCGTAAATTTATAAATATTAAATAACGCAGTTTGAACCGGGTCAAGTTGGGTAATACTTGGATTTCATTGGTTCTTTGTGGACAGGTGAATGGGGGTTTGTTCTGATGAAATGCTTTTGCGGTTAGTAAAATATTACAAAAGGCATATAGCCAAAGACCCAAAAAACAACTGACAAGTTGCAAAAGTCAAACCACAAAGCATTTCATAAAGTTTACAAAAGAGAAAGAACGCAGGAAGAGTATTGCCTGATATAACAACATAGTTAATAAATTAAACATGTATTAAATTTAAATCAAGTTGTTCCTATAACTTAATCCTTAAACTAGTTAAATTTTTGCTTTAAAGATAAAATAATCCTACGCAATAAAAAAAACTGGCAGCAAATGGCCGGAAAAGTGGAAACAAAGAAACTGTGAGGAAAATGATGAACAGGACGGGAAATTCATAGGCAAGGATATGCGATGGAAAAGCAAATGGCGAGAAAGGAGACTGGCAAAATTGAGAGGAGGTAAATAAAAGCAAAGAGGAGACCCCGCTCAAGTTCATTTAAGCGAAAATGTAATTTTATGCTTTTTAATTGAGCGAATATGCGTGGAAACATGTGGCGCCGGAAATGGGTGAAAGGACCAAAAGCACGATAAAGTGAGCAATGGACCCGAGTTCAAGCCGTGGAGGGGCACATTCGCCTTGATGAGTTTGCGCCGCACTCAAGCGAAATAATCAACCGGCGGCGTGAAGAGAGTGAGAGAGAGAGATGAGAATAGAGATAGAAATAATCCTGGTTTTAGACCAATGCAGGTGTTATCCTGTGACACACACCTCCACATGCACACAGCTTCTAGTATCAACTTTAATATATTTAAACAACTAGAAGGAAAGGCTGCTGTGGCGGTGCTTTTGCCTTGATAAAAAGCAATAAAAATGCAACATTATTAATCATCATCAATCAATGTCATCCATCAAAATGCGTTGCCACCACCACCCCCTGCTCCTCTTTATCCATCATCTTCCCTTGGCTTTGTTCTCAGCTATTCTGCTGAATTCAACACAATCTCCTCTTTTCCTCTTAGTGTTCTTTATGCTGCTGTCCATTATCGTCATCAACGCCTTTTTACCTAAAACCCCAGACACACGTCCAGACATCGCTGAAGGAAATGCAAAATGAAGGAGGAGCTAAGATCAGATCTTAGCTTAAGGAGCCATTAAAGCCCTTCAATCGGGATTTAGGTTGCCTAAATTAGACTGTTACCATTAATGCATGAACTTTAAATGAAATTGAAACCTTATTATGAAGTAAATACACTTTGTTCTAGTTTATTTTAAACTTGTTTAAAAAAATAAGATAACGTGTCAAGAGTCATAACTGTAATTATCCAAAATATTCGCAGCTTTCTAACTGAAAACCCTTTCCTTACTACGACTTTAGAAAGGTTTACCCAACATGACCTATATATAATACGCTGTGTATATCTGACACCTTGTACTTAGAGTAGTTGGGGGAAAGGTTAGGTTCAGTTCAGTTCCGTTCCCTTCGAAAGTCAAACTACCTTCTTTTTTTGCTTCTTCCTTGCCTTGTTTCAATTTTTTGTCAGAGTTCAGTGAACCTTTCGCCAAGTCAACGACCAAAAGAAAGGCACACCGACTAAAAGCATATAAAACCAGATGCAGAGAAAGGCAGGCAGTGGCGAAAGAACAAGAATAATAAGAACCATAATGATAATGGTATCATATGGATAAACGGCCACTACAATGGCTAAACGAATGAATGAAAAGAAACTGAACTTGATTCCAACTTGCGGCGGCTAACTAGCATTTTGTTCACATTTCTTGTTTTGCTCTCTGGCTTTGTTTCAGTTTACTGCAAGTGTTTTGTATCTTCTTTTGTATTTTGTGTTGTTGAATTTTAATTTTTCCCCCATCTGTGTTTCTTTTTTTTGTACTAGATTACATCACACCCATTGCCGCCGCGTCTGCTGCTTTTGTCTTTGTTTAGCTTTGCACTTGGGGGGCTCATTTAAATTTATCAAGCGTATTTTTTTTTCGGACTCCCTCCTTCACACTTGCCGTGAATTTAATTAACAAACTCGAGGGTGACCTCTTCAGTCGTCTTTTTCCCTCCCCGCTATCGCTGTCTGCTTCAATAGTGAACTTCTTCCTGACTCTCCGAAAAGTCAGCTCATAAACTTTGCGGCACTTTGCCGGCACTTCTCCTGCTACTTCTTTCTTGTTTTTCGCTTTTTTTTTCTCCGCCCAGAATTTTCGTGAGTAGCTTGAATAGCAATTGACATACAAAATACTTTTGAGTGTCATGCTACCTTTACAGGTAACTTCCCTCCTCCAACTCCTTTATATTCTCTTCTTTTGCTGTCTTCTTCTTTGCTTCGTATTGCACCCATTGTTTTGTAGACGAAAAAAGTGTACCTTTACTGCAATTCTTTTTGGGTTTGGCAGGCGAGGAAAAAAAACTTTATTAAACTTTTAAGGTGTCAGCCCTTGGGGGAAGTAGGAAATAGTAATAAACTTTAGAAGAGTGAGAAATTTTAATAAAAAAATATACCAATCATAAAACGTTAAATATCTGGCAACCTTTTATGATAATCATCTGGCAACGCTACAGTCAAGTTTTTTTTATTAAATAATTATTTTCTATAATTATTTGTTATTTGTTAATACATTTTAAAGTAAAATTGCAGTAAAAATAAATAAGATATACACTTATTTAAATTTTCTTATAATTATTCTTCAAAGAGCTCCAAAAACCAAATCAATCTGGCAACTCCTAACACGAACTGCACCACAAAACCAGATAAATTAAGCAAATCGTTTTGCATTTAACGATAAATGCTACACGCATACGGAATTCGGAAGTAAAGCTCCATAACGAAATCCATTTTAATTTCCTTCTAAATTGAGTTGAATCAATACATTCCATTTGCTTATCAAAGAAGATTTGAATAATATTTAGGGGTCAAGTTCACTGGTTAGAAAATCGAGAAGGAGATGCTGACAGAGAATGAGTCAATGGAATTTTTGATATCAACGAAGAATGGAAACTGTTTAGATGCAACTTGAAATGAATACGATGAATACATAATTGTCTAATGTGTTTTTTAACAAGGCAAATGACTACTAATAGGCTACTAATCTTATCTGACAATCTTTATTATTTGTTTCCCCAAAAATCCAAATTGTAAGTAAGCCCCCTTTTTTGTGGACTTAATTGAAATTTTTAACTTTCTAGTCTCCCCTTTAAATTACTTAAAGTTCATACTTTCGTTAAGGTACAAATAGACCCGGGGAAACATTTTCCCTTCCTTCCTAAAGCCTCATTAGATCTAGAGTAATTTTTTTTGTTGTTGTGGCCCCACAAACAAACAAGAGGGCTTTCTTTCAATGCCAATTTCAGTGGCAGAGAGTAACAATAGAAAACGCAGACGCAGAGATGCCAAAATTCGACACACAACAATGGCAACAATCTTAACCCACTTTTCCTTAGCCACAATGTCTAAGCTTCGGATGCAGGCGACGACAACAATAATAAACCAGAAAACTATGACTAAGTATTTCTTCGCATTTCTCTCATCTTTCGGATCATCATCATCATCAGCATTATTATTGTTATTATAAGCAAGCATCTCATAGCTCGCTCGCTCGAAACTCACGACAAAAGTGTCAAATTAGACAGACAGACAAGCAGAATTATGTTGTTAGATGGATACATATAGCTACTCGCACACACGCCCACACAGTGACCGCCTTTTTTTCTGTTTGGCGGCAACTCTACGCTATCTACCTGGTGAAAATTCCAAAACGAAAATATATATATTAGCATTCGATTTTTTTTTGGCAAGCTAAAAATGAGCCAGCGCAATATTTATTTTCGTTTCCGAACTATATTCGCTTTTGTCGCTTTGTTTTTGCTGTCTCATTTCGATTTTTCACACTTTACTCGCTGACAGATAGTGTTGATATATTTTTGAGGGGCTGCGCAATGCGGGGGGAAATCTGCGGAAAGGGGTCTCTGCGAGCTGGCTTTTCGATGTCAAATGGTTTTAAAAATGTATCCATGGCACAAGAATGAGTAATGGCTAAAAAGATTGATCTTTAGTTTTAGGTAAGAAACATTTTAGTTTGCCTGGGGTAGTGATTTATTCTCTGCATTATTTTATAATTAAGAATATTTACGGTGACCTTAATAAATTTTATCTAAATTAAATATATAAATGAATGTATTAAATTGTATTTATATCTATTTATTATATCTCAAGTTCATTAAAAACAAAAGCAACTGCAAGTAAAATTAAGAATAATCACAAGCTTATTCCATTAGAAAATCAATCTCCTTATTTTCCGAAACATTCTGGTCAATTTTCATTACCGGCTGCCTTAGATTGCAATGCCTTTCCCTGGTCTCCTTGGATAATCCAGGCTGACATTGTCAACTTAAATACAGCTTGGGGTCAGTGTGAAGTGAGAGCTGACAGGGTCTCTAGAAGGGCAGAAAGGGAAGAAGTGGAACTTGGCTACGCTTGCCATTTTGACTGACAGTTTCAATTTGCACTAACTTTGAGTCAAGAAAGAGGTGCACTCGCCTGCCTTTCGTTGCGTTTCGTTACGTTCCGTTCCCATAAAGGTGACGCCTTTCTTTGGGTATTAAGGTCAAAAAGCGTTAAACCAAAACAACAACAAAGCCAGGTAACTGAAAGGATAGACGTAGCTGAACACAAAAAGTCCAACAGATTTGCTGCAACAACCGCAAAAAGCACAAAGGCATGAACAAGTAGTAGTGAGGAGTGAGAGAGAGGAAAGTCGAGTTGAGGATATATAGAGGAGCTGCTACAGGAGCTATAGAATCAGGTCAGGCCAACTTGGAACAAAAATGTGCAATGCCGTAAAGGCCAAGCGAAAATAATTGGCCAAAAAAAAAAAGAGAGATTGGTAGGAGGTTAAAAGGCAAAAAAAGAAAAACAAACAAACAAGATTTTGGCTTATGCACTTTTGGCTTAAATGAAAAGAAAGCTACAAACAAAACACAAACGCAGACAATCTGCTTGGGAAAAAGGCAAAGAACCAAAGTCAAAAGAACCAAAGCCAAAAGGAAAGAAGTTGATTCTTCGCTGTCTTTGGTTTACCGTTATGTTGACCGCTTTACTTAACGGTACTATCGAAGACAGGGGGGGTTCTGCGAGTCTTTCAGCCGGAGGTTCTGGAGAACCGGTTTCATTTCGTCGCTTCTTCAGCATTGACACCCATTTGAAGACGATGGGCAAAAAAAGAAGAGTCGCCGTCGTCGTCGTTCACTCGACCGGTTCTTCCGAACTCCCTCTCGAAGCCCCCTACACGCCTTCTCTTCGCACACGTTGCGAATTCTTAATTTCTACTCTTTTTTTTTTCATAGTCTTTGCCGTGCTTTGAGTTCTTCAAGCTTTCCAAATGAATGACAGTGCGGTGAGATTAGAATCGACAGACAAACGTTAATGAGTGTGGGTCTCTCAACTGTTTGAATGCAAAATTTGTCAAACTGGAGCAACTGGAGCTGCCTGAGATGTTATCAGAAACATTCACATGGGACTTTGGGTTTATATAAATAAATAATCATCATTAGGGAAACAAATTAGGAGAAATCTAAATGTAATTATGGTTGAGATTGTTTGAGATAAAATGCTATTTTTGTAGATAGATATGGTTCTTTCTAAGGCCTTTTAAATACAAGATGAGTAGCGAGATATTTTTTTGTGAACTATGATTTTTCGTACTTGCTTAAGCGGAGCTAGATCGATGTTCGTCTCCAGCATATTGCAATTGAAATGTTTGAGCGTTATGCATCTTAATATTCAAAGGTCTTTGGTTCTTTTATGTTCGTAGCCTTTTCTTTTTTAATAAATAAATGTTATATCGTGTTAGGTTTTGGCGACGTTTTCTATATATATGTGAGAGGCAACACATTTAAGATATTATTTATCTTTATTGATCATAAGTAACTGTATTCATTTGCTCATGTCCTACATGATTTTTAACACTTTGCTGACTAATTTTTACAATCTTTTCTGTGAATGATCGCTAGCAACTCATCTCGTATTCATTTTATAAACTAATTCGATTAGTATCTAAACAATAATTATCTGCGATTATCGTTCATTATGACGGCCCAACAACAGTTGGCCATTGAATGATGATCCATAATTCTTATGTAGATTGCATTGAGGCGTTCTAAAGCAGACGCAATTTACATAATCGCGGGTTGTGTCGGTCAACCGGAAATTGGCCAATCCACGAGGAGAACAATAAACATTCAGATCGCTCAACCAACTTGGTCGCTTCCGTTTGATTACCGTTGCTTATTAATTCTCTACTGGCGTTCTTTTTTTTTTTTGTTAAGTTTTTTAACAACCACAGTTGGACACAGTCCGTTTCATTGTGTATTTCTCTTTGGTGGTTGTGGTAGAGACACCAACACCAAATCCTATTGAATTTAACAGAAGAAACAAAACCAAAATGAAATCCAAAGCCAAAGCGAACGAAATACAAAATTGATTCTAATTAAAAAATAAAAATATTGTGAAATATGTGAAGCAAGCTTATGGCGAGGGTTGCTCCATAAGTTGGAAAAATGTGACTATTATACAACGTACAATTACAATTATGAAATCAACTTCATATAATTGCTAATGTAATGATGAGTATTTCGCTTCGAAATAATTGAAGTCAACTACTTGATAATTTAGTAATCATATGTTAGCTTTAACATTTCGCACAACTTTATGTGGCCATTAACTAAAAATAGCAAAAGTGTAACAATAAATTGTAAATGCTTATGACGGAATTCTGCCAATGATGAGTAATTTCTTTAAATTGATTAACTGATGTAATCAAAATATATTTGGACTAAAATTGTTTAACAATAAAGTAAAGCTTTCTGAATGAATATTTTTGATATCGTAATTTCTTCAGTCAATCTAAGCTTAGTCTTTATATGACACACGTTTCTTGTTTAAGTTTCGGTTTGTTTACGATCTTGACATTTTCCATTCAGGTCTAACTTGCTATAGATTAAGATTTCGGTTATGACTCTTTTTTCAATCGGGGAGACTCGAGGGACTTGATTCGGACTAGACACTAGTCTAGTTAATTAGTAAGTTGAATTGGCAGATCGAATGGCGTGTTGTCTATTTTATGACTCTTTGACTGACTCCACAACAAAAGAGGGTTATATAATTTTTATGGCTTTTTTATATTAAGAAACGAGATTATTTCTTGCAATCTGCATTGTTTACGCTTTAATAATCCTTGGTTGGTGAAAGCTTAATCTGTCTGAATTGTTTTTAATTACATTTTTTTGTATTCTTGCATCACAATTCATTTGTGCATTCGGTTTGATCTATCCATCTTCTACAGATTGTTGGCTTGGTCATGCTGCTACAAATTCTTTCACAAGTCATCAAATCAAAAGCTGTCGGACTTGTTTTCAAAGTCAAGAAGATAAATTAGCAACTTGTTTTATTAATATTGTATTTTATATATTGTATCTGTTGTTCGTTTTGTGTTTTGCTTTTGTTTCTCGAGACGACAACAATCCTTCAAAAGGCCGGCTGGCTAAAATCTTATACTTGAATCTATCTTCTTCGGCTGCGACATTTGTTATGCAAATTATCCATTGGATTTGAGGCCTATCTATATGTGTGTGGAATCGATAGAAGCGACAGACAAAGTCAGCTGGTATAAATTTAGTTGGCTGCCGCCGGCAGCTGCTGACTAAGTTGAATTTTCCTAATCAAATAAATATCACATTTTAATAGGTTTATGCTCGGCGAATACAGAAATAGGTGTGGTGTAAAAATAAACTCAAAATAGAGAAGAAAAAAAAAGGAAAGCTTGGGAAATACATTAGCAATTGGCCAAGAGGCTGATTTCTAGGGTATATCTTTGGTAAATATTATTTCTTTTTGTATAATTTAATAAGTAAATATCTCTAGAGCTTGTATACCCTGTCATCTACAGGGTATTTACTTAGATGACGCGACATTGCCTGCTAAAGATGATAATGTCGCCACCCGAGACTTGATGACTAACCTCCTGCCACTTCGTATAAATACCTCCATATATTCTGGATGTATTAATTGCTTCTACCGAAATACACACACATGTCCTTGAAAAATAGTATTTATCTTTAGCATCGCCAAAATTTATGGCACTCTCCGGTGCACAGAATCCGTTAGACATATATACATATATATCGCAGTGTTCACCTGGCCTCTGTTTTCTGTTTATGGTCTGCCATTAATTGCCCAAACAAAATTCCGTTTAGCCGGCATTCGGTTGCTTAGGCTTCAAGTTTAGTAAATACAATTTAATTGCTAATATCCAACAGCATCGATCCCCACCCAATATTGCAAATGACGCACTTGCCCGGAAGAATTTGTTTAGCACAAAAATAAGCAGGCCGAAAAACAATTATATAATACAATCATCTCCCAGCAATTGTTAATAAATATAAGCCAATTTGAGTGGTTAATGTGGAAGGGGGAAAGCCATCTGGTAGCCCGAATATATATATATATACATCACCAAGAGGTTGGGGGGGAGTTTCAAGGGAGATTGGATAGCACCAGAGATTTCCCTCCAAACAAGTTACGTACATTGTCACCTACCTGCAAAGAGAAAGAGCCAAAGAACGAGAGAGTGAGAAATGGTTGTGGAAAATGCAATTTCAGATATGTTGACAAATAAATACGGTTAAAGGTATCAAGATTTATAACCGACACTCACTGGGGGAATTGTTCACATAATAAATCTTTCAGTTTAGAAACTGGAATAGCAGCTACTACCTTTTCCATGCTTATAATAAATTTAAACTAATTTTAATGATAATACATCAATTAATTGTAATCTTTTTCCTTTTTCAAAGGCTTTTGGCATAAATAAACTAGTGAATAACAATTATCTTGAGATCCTTTTCTTTCTTATTTATGATCTTGACAATCTCCCAACATTTCCTATGAAATTTTCCAAGTTCTTACCCAGAATTCAAGTCGCACAGCCTGAAATATTCATAGAACACTCTTCTTCTAACATCTCAAAAGCCAACTTAAAATTTCCATTCAACTCAAAACAAAAGGAAAGAAAGCTTATACTTTGTTTGACTTCCTCGGAATATCTGCAGCCGCCAAGAACCCTCGAAGAATCGAGGCGAACTAGAGCAGCTCAAAGGCGAGAAGGCCACAAGCTCGACTCTTTCTGAGCAGGTTGTCAACTTCAATTTGGTCGCTTCTCATAAATATTGACGCGAAAATTGTCGCTTGCGTTTTTGTTTGGAAGTGTGTGAGGGGTGGGGGGTAGTGAAAGGCAGCAGCGGGGTTATTAAAAAATTCATGGCTTGTAAAATGCTGAAAATCCGGGCAATGGAAAATTTAAAATGCCTATAAAGGGAATAAGGGGTGGAGCAGAACACGGACGAGATGAAAATTGGCCAGCAAAGCGGCTTATAGAACGGAGGAGGAACAGAAACCAATGCCGCTTGCCCTGTGGCCTTTTCCGACCGCAATGTTGGCCGGCGTAGGGAAAATCCAGTAAAGAAGGTGGAGCCGGCGGCGGCGAGGGGGGGTGTGGTTTTCTGTGGGTCCGGGGATCGGGGCTGAGCTGGAAACATGGCTGCGTTTGACGTCCACTCGAAAATATCATTTACATATCCGCGGAGGAGTCGCCGTCGTAGCTCAGCGGGAAATACATGAAAAGCTTTTAAATTTTTGATAGCCACCCGCTTTTCATCTCCAACAAAAAAAAAAAAAATGGAAACCTGCTTGTTTTTCCTGCTGATCCCTAGCACCCACTTTTCCCCCCTTTTCCATCCGGTTGTTATCCTTTGATTTCTGCCATCAGTTGTTTGTTACTTTTTTTTGTTCAAATTAAATTTAATTTCCATGTTTGGGGGGTGTTCTCGATCATATTAATATTTAATTTATTTAAAACCTTTCGGCTTTTACAATTTGACCAAAAGTTAAATGCGTTCGTTTTGTATTCTTACTTTTAATTAATTTCAATTCCGCTGATGTTTGTTTCCAGTCCCAGCTTCGATTTCTTTGGTTTTTTTTTGCTTTTACCCTTATAATTTGGCTTCATTTTTTGTTTATTTATTTTCCCTTCCCGCAGGCTTGGAAAGATATTCGGTTATGGCCAAAAAATAACAAAGAAGAGCCGCGCGAGGGAATAATGTTTGTGCAGGCACATCTGTGCACTTTTTGCCTTTGGTTTGCTTTGCTCTTATTCTGGCCTTTTTGTTTATGTTTTAATTACGTTTTTCGTGGTTGATTTATGCTCATAAAATGGTGTGGGCGGAAAACAGAGGGAATGGAAATGGAAATTGGGGGTATGCGGTAATAGAGTGGTCCCAGTTGCTTCTGTTGGCCTTGAAAGGAAATTGGGTTATCCGGAGATTATGCCATAATTGGTGATGAATGGAATTGTGGTAGAAGCAAAGCTCGAGGGTTCTGGGGAATATTTAATTGAGGAATTCTGAGAAATGGAAATAAAGTTCGCTCTGAAAATTGTACTTAATAAATTTGTTTACTAGAAATTTGCAGAAAATATCCTATAAATTTATTTTGTTCAACTGCAAAAGATACTTTTTTTTCATTCTCCTTAAATCTGAACTTTCTCACCTCTCCTGGATTGTCCCCAAAAAAAAAAAAGATTCCTTTGTTCTCGGCTCCCTTCGGTCGTCCTGCAATGCGCTTTCCCATCCACTGGAGATGATAAATGACCAGCTATCCATCCATCTAACTATCCAACCAAGCTACCATCTATCCATAGACACATTGCATCTAACTAAGTAATATCTGTGTGTGAGTGTGTGTGTATCTATCTGGGCTATCTTTTGTGTGTATTGTTATTGCCTTTCGGTTTGAATATTTCCGCTATGCGAGACATACTTATGTACATATATCCATCTATGTATAATATGACCATCGAACGTTTTTCGTTCCTAGCCTGCAACTTGTCAGTTTCTGCACAAAGACCATCAATTTATTTAGTTTTATTATCTGCACACGCAGTGCGGCGAGTTCATACAATGAGGGAATGGGTATGGGTGGTGGGGGTCTTCCTATTTTCCGAACGGGAAGTTCTTTCTATATTGGCTCAGAGGTTATCTTTTTTTTTTTTTTTTTTTTTTTTTTTTGCTAGCCATTTTTTTTGTTGTTGCTGTTATTGCCCGCACTCTTCGCTTTCGCCCTTTTGTTTACGCTCTGCACGCAATGCATAACACAGAATACTAAACAAAAAAACGAATGAAATAGAGAGAGAAAGAAAAAAACAGAAAAAATTGTTTGTTGCAAGTGTCGTCCCATTCTTCGACAAAAAAAAAGGAGAAACAAATAATGCTAAACTTGAGACTTTGGACTGAAAGATACTTCGTACTAACTTTCACATTTTGACAGAGATAAGTTTCGTGTATCTTTTGCTATGGGCATTTAGTGGGTCTATCGGCTCCCATATATAAAAAAATGGCGCCCAATTGAAGCTTCCTTAGAAAACACAATCTAATAAGAGACTTTCCATGTAATTCTTGTTGAATAATGAACTCGATAAGTTACATTAAAACTCTAATAGTCCCTTATAAACCCAAAGAACTAGACTCTACCTTTTTCTAAAATAAAAACATAACTTTACAGTCACCAAACTGTCCCTGACTGAACTCTATATACCCTCTAAGCCCGGGTGTCGAAAAAAAACAATGGAGTGCAAAAAGGAATATCTTGACACTTTATCGTTAGCCAAAAACTAGCGCAGCGTAAACAAAAGACAAGCGATGGGCGAAAATGTGGAGGCAGGCACAACATGACACGATGGGCGGTGGGCGATTTTGGTGCTGACTGGGAAAAATGGGGGCGTGGCAGGGCATGGGCAGGGCACTGTGTAAGGTTTTGGCATTTTCGCGCTTGGCGTTAAATTCCCCTGACAGCTATAAAATTGCATTTTAGAGCAGCGCAGCGGCGAGAAGTCAAAGGCAGAGAGTGAAGGCAAGAAAAGTGAAGCAAAAAGAAAAGGCACGCAGCAGCAGATACAATGTATCCTATGTATCTAATAAATAGTTATTGCCGAATTGCAATAGCAACAAGAACGCCGAGAATAACAAAATTGATATTCCCTCGTGTTTGGTGGGGAGTAAAAGTGCGACATCATTATATAAATTGTGCGGTGGCCAAAGTGAGCATCATATGTTTCCTATCTGTATCTATCAGATACACTCGGAATGCTTGGCTTTTTTTCTCTCTAAGTTTGAAGTGATTTCACACACATGTTTTCCCCAAAGCAACTTTTCCAAATCCCCCCTCTCCGCTCTTCGTTCCTCCATCTCTGTCAACATGACCACAAAATGTTTCACAGCTGTGCACAGGGAAAAGCATTTGGGAAGGCGGGCCAGTGAGGAAAAATAAAATAACCGAGAGCGAGGGGGAGTTTCTCTTGGTTATTTGTCATTGATGGAGAGATGGGTATCGGGGGAGTTGGGCTTGAGCTTGTGGGGGGAACAAAAACAAACAGAAACTCGGGCACGTGACACGGAAATCATATTTATCTGATGCACAACTGGAAAATTTATTCCAGCGGCGCAAAAAAATGCGTCTCAAATAATCTTTTAATGTGTTTAAAATGAAAATGTCATTGATTGAATATTTATAAGGAATTAAAAGTACGTTCACATTGCGTAATTGTTATGCACGATTGGCAAACCCAATTAATTTAACGTCGTATCTCAATAAATTAATGTTAAGTTCCATGATTTAAACAAATACATTAAGGTATTTATCTCTGCTAAGAGTTGCCTATAACTTAGTTCTACATATCTTGATTTGATTGCCCAAAACATATCCTAGTAACCTATTGTAGATCTTTCCAATAACCCCTTCGATTTATACACCCCCTTCCTCGCGTGGTTTCCATTTCAATATGCCTTGCACAAATTGTTGCGATTGCAATCGTTGAGTAAGTGAATTTTTATGAGACATCATCAAGTCCTCTCTATTCTGTCAACCATGAGGAGAAGTGGGTTTTTTTTTTTTTATTTGGGCAGGGGATTATTTTTCCCCAAAGGCCCGCCTGAAGTTCCCGCGATAACAGTTCCCAGTGACACGTGTCTGGGCCACGTGTGTCACAGCCTGAAAGGGTTAGAAACTCCTCATTTTATTTTATTTAATTTTTTTTTGTGGTGGCTTCAAATGCTCTTCCACTTATGTCGAGATTACACGCTTGTCAGCGGAGGCGTTCCGCCCGCAAAATATGTCGAAAAGGGTTTTCAGGGTGGTGACGACAGCAGCAGCAGTGGCAGTGGCAGTAACAGCAGGACTCTTGGTGGTTGACTGATAAAATGAGCAATATGTTAGAGTTTGCTGGATTTAGATAAGTGGTGGCATGTGTGGATGGGGAGGAAAGTATGTTATGTTTGCTTTAGGAAAATATAAAAGTGTAAATATTGTTTGCTTTTTCTGCATTTCAAAATAAGTTTTGTATATTTATATTTGAATATTTATTCGTTTAGCTTATAGAGTTTTAACTTCATTTATTTATTTGCATTTACTAAGTAAAAAGACGCACTAAATGTAATTTCCTTTATAATTTTTCTCCTTTTATATAATTAACTTAAAGATTTGTCTGAATAGCCTTTGTAAATTATTTTATTCTTTATCAGTTGACCTACTTTATGATCGAAATTAAATAATACTTTTTATCTATATTCCTTTGCCCCAACTCCCCTAGTCATTACCATCCTAGACATAAAAATTTGTAGGTCACTTATATTTCTTCTTTTTTTTTTTGGCAGCTCGTTTAACTTTGCTCATCTTCAACAGTGTTCAAGTGCAACTTAGATGAACTCAACTTTGGATTACAAAATTTTCTTTTATTTTTTCTCCCCATTTTTTGGGTGCCAAAAACAAATTGCCAACATTGCCCCACTCTATTCAAAAGTTCTTCATCATTTTCTAGCCCGTCTTTTTTTTTTTTTTGCTCATTTTTATATTCACTTTTGGCTCTAAACGATTATGAATGCGAATGGAAATTTAGTCCGGCAGCTGCGGGAGAGAAAATAGATGGGGGAGGAGGTCGGGTCTGTTACAAAAGGCTCTTGGCTACTAAGCGCCTGATGAAGTAGATTCAACAGCAGCGGCAGCAGGCAGCAGGCAGCAGCATAATTTGCTTAAATAATTTGTAAGTGCAAAGTTATGAATTGCTTGGATGAACACCAGCTGCCAGAGGATTATAGGGCTCGCTTTTGCTCCTGCCACCCCACCCCTTTTTCTCCCCTTTTTTCCCCATTTCCCGGGGAAATGCATTTAGCCGCAAATCGTTTTCCCCTTCGACAAAATGCACACAAAAATCTTGCTCGCTCGAACATAAAATGTTAATTGTTTGTTTTTCCCTCCGTTTGACAGGGGGCCGCCTCTTCCTCCTCTTGCAGGCCCCCTTTTTCCATTGGCATCGACAATGCAAAAATGAGGAAATGAAGCTTAGAATTTGCAGAATGGGCACATACAGAGAAAAACTGGGTTAAATGCTTAATGATCTGATGATCATGCTGGGAATGGGAATGAAAACTGGTAGAATGCGAGCTGTAGTAATTGAAAATGGGAAATTGCAACACAGCACGTAGAACTCTATTCTCTTTTTTTTTTTTTTTGTTTTTGTTTACAGTTTTCCGGCATAAATTATTGTACACAGATACGGATGCGGCTACTCCTCAGATACTCAGATACTCAGATACTTACTGGGTGAAAGTTTCCCCCAGTGATGATGTTGACGCTTTTTTCCACGAATTAAATGCAATGAAATTGGATTTTTCATTGCGAGTGTGCTTAACAGTGGGTAACTCTCTGCTGGCTTCATGTCAATTTCCCCTTGCCATTTATGATTTATGACAATTTCTCCTTCTCAGACATGTGTGCGTGTGTGTGACACAGTTTGTCTGTGTGAGTTTTTCCATAATTGTTCTTACGTGACACATTTAAATGCAGAAAACCATGGTAAGGGAAAGAGAAGAAGGAAAAGCGTTGTCTTCCAGATACTTTGACACTTTTCAAACGCTCTTCACGAGGAAGGCGGCGGCACGTTTGGACATAGGCTGAAGTTGACTTTCTGTCAGTTTTGTAGGCAGCGCGCACACGAGCATATGTAACTGTCAGATACTTTGGCCCATGCACGTAGTCGGGATGTACTTCCCAGAAGCAGAAGCAGGAGAAGGCCGCATGCTCACTGTACCTGGCACGTTTTGGGCCAAATGTATCTGCCAGATAGTTGTCACACAAGGAGCACTAACCGAGAGATGCATATTTATGCTAGTCATTTCCATGACATCTGTCTGTGTGGGAGTTTAGTAACGATATTAAATATAGTTTATATAGTTTTTAAGATATATTATTGTAATTTTTTAATATTAAATTGGGAAAAGATAAATTTACAAAAACCCATAAGTCTCTGTGGTATCTTCCGAACTTATTTACTTTAAAAAAGCCTAAGCAATTACTTATGTTCGCCCCACTTTACCTTGCACAAATAATTGATTGCCGCTCCAAAGTATCCAGCAGATACTTAAATATCTAGACCCCATAAAAAATTGTAGTTATGCCCTAACTTATGGGTTAACTACCAATCAATGCAATGTGCCCACTAGCACAACACATAAAAAAAGCAAAACAAACACGGAGAAAAAAAAACACACACACACACACAACATATCTCGGTGAAAACCAAAATCAAATCCAAAACGCACTTAACTCAATATGGCTAACTTTTGCCCCCTGAATCTGTGGGCAAAGCCAAAGCCAAAACCGAACCGAACCAAACCATATCTGCACTCCCAATCCATATCCATTCCGCCGTCCCCCGCTTCGCATCGACATCATTCAAATAGTCGTAGCTAACAAATTGCACTGTCGAATGCAATATTTTTGCTTTTAGCCATAATACCTTTTACATATGCTACGACAGATGGCAGAGAAGAGCATTTTAAGCTGCCATCCTCCACCCACAAAGACCTCGGCATCGACTTCGACTACGGCTCGTGCTTCGCCGCAGCCATCTTCTCCTTCGTGGGTCCTTGCCCCCCCCTTTGGACACACAGAAAATAAAATTTATAAGGTTATTATCAGATAAATTATGACAATTTCTGCAGTTTTCTTTCAAAATAAAGATAATAGGCTTTAATATTAGCTATTATTTAAGTTCTAAAGCAAAAATCTCAGCCATAACTAGTTTAGAATCGTCAGATTTCCTACATTTCTCGCTGTGCACTCCTTCCACAGCCAAAAGGTAAGTAACTTGCATGCAAGCCAGCCACAAGAGTCAGTTAGTGAGATGGCATGATGCTCGGCGAGGTGCTGGGGATCATAGGGGGGAACTTGTTAGCATGAGATGTGTCTCGGACCAAAGGAGCAGCAGCAGAAGCAGCCAGAATCCAAGGAGATGCAGTGGGAATACGAGGATGAGAGCGATGCTAAAGTGATAAATCCTTGCGGCTTTTTATTTCCACCGAAGCGGCGTCGTCGTCTCCAGTATCTGTGACTGTATATGTGTGTGTGTGGGTGTGACATGCCACGCCCCCCTTTTGCAGCACGCATTGCATTACAGGCATAATAATTCTTACTGACAGCTCTTGGGTTCTTCCTCGGTCGGTCGTTCTTTCTTTCTTTTCCTTTTTTTTATTCTTTCTTGGTTTTTTTCTACCAACATTCAAAGCATTAAATTTCCACACTTAGCGCCCAATTAAAGGCAAAAAAGGAATCAAACCCAGGCAACGTCCACAATATACTAAAAAAAGGATACAACCTTTTTTTTCCGTTGGTCCTCTGATCATATACCAGAGAAATTTACGCCTCGTTAATTTCAATTTAAGTGCAGACAATTTAAAATACAACCTAAAAAAATGTATACAATAAAATCAGCACCAAAAAAGGGGGTGGGAGGGGAAAAAAAATAAACCAAAACTTGCGCCATTTTTACAAAAGGCAAAGCGCAAATTAACGGCTCCGTTTTCGGGGAGTTTTTCTCCACCACACCCCACACACACACACACACACACATTAGCTTTGGCATAAAAAAGTATTTTATCGTTGGCCAGGAAACAGTTTGGCGGAAGCCGGAAATGTTTCCACTTTTTGTTGTACTTCCCCTTCTATTCCCATTGCTTCTATTCGGATTCTCTCTAAAAAGGGTTTAGCAGAGGGAGAGACCAGAGAAGTGCATTAAATATTTGACTAATTAAAGTAATGGCTCGCAAGTTATTTGTTTGAAAAAAATAAATAAATAAATAAACGAGTTTATCATTTCCCATTTTTATGTTGAATTTTGATATACTTTTATGCTTTCTCTCTCTCCCTGCCCAACCCTTCTAGATAATTGTGTTTGAGTTGGTTATGAACTCTCATTGTCGGTATTGTTCTTATAATTGGGTCGACAACTTGTCCCCTTAAATAAATAAAAGGCAAAGCAAACCATTTGGGGAAAGGCCTTAAATAAGACTCATATTTATTACCTATAAATATGGACACAGGCTTTGTATAAATCCTAAAAAAATTGTTAATATTTTACACCAATTGTAATAATTTTGTTTAAATAATTGCCAGATATTACCACCATTTAAATTGTATTTATAAAATTCCCGTGACATGTTTACAATTTATTTAACAGCGCGTATAAATATCCCATAAATTAGCTACCCTTTATACATTTTTTCCTTTTTTGCCTACTTGGGAATCCCTTGAACCCCAGAAAATTACAATGAAATCATGTCATCAGCCTAAGGTTTAGTCAACTTTGTAATGGCAAAATAATCATAACAATAAAATAAAACACTTTGCTCACACAAAAACCAGTTGCCAAAGTTTATTGCCACAAAAAAAGCGAGAGAGCGAGAGAAAAAAGAAAAATGTGTGTTTCAAGTGTTGACAATTGACTTACTGACTTGTAGCTCTTGGCCATCTCGAGAAAAAAGCACACAACAACCAGCCAACCAAACACGAGAAAAGAGATCCCAAGAAATCAAGTCATAATATTTTTTTCGACATGAGTTTCTAGCCACTGGCCTAACGTCATTATTCGGGAGTGGCGAGGGACGGGTGGCATTCAAATAACATGGGCCAAAGAACTTTAAGCCGGCAGCAGCTGACTTCGGACACGTTTATGAGCTTGGCCAGGCCAACACACAAACACGCACACAGAGCCATGCCGTCATAAACTACTTTAAGACGGGTCGTTGACCACAGAAAAGTGTGAGCAAATATATATAAAAAAAATATGATACACGAATTATGAAAAGAAATTTTATTCAAATTTAATGAAATATTTGAAGAACTACAAATGGCAAACATGTGTGAAAAGCCTCAATAATAATTGTTTGCGGCAAAACCAATATGGAAATATTATTAGTTAAATGAAATGGAAACTAAAAATAGTATTTTTTGGGTAAATATTTGGGTAGAGACTCTTTGGGAAACTGAATAAATATATTAGTTATGCTGGGGTAAGGAATCTTTGGCATAAGAGAAAGCACTCTTTTAATAATATTTATCAATTTTTGTGCCAGTTTATGGCCACTTAATTAGTTTATTGAATAAACAAACAAAGTCTTTTGATATTTGCGCCAGAAAAATCTTAGCTTCATTAAAAAATTAAAAGTAAATTATTTTGTAATAATAAATCAGTGAAAACTTATGTTAGAATAAGAAGAAAAGCATTTTTTTGAGTAATTTAACTAAAAAGAATATTAAAATCCTTGTAAGAACTTGTACATGTTTATATTTTTTCTATTTAACAGCCAATAAATTCCCAATTTTAATTCCAAACGAAATATTTCAAAAGTTATAACAAATAAAATACAGAAAAGCTTCTGCATAATTTAACAACTTTAAATATGAAGAACCCAACCACAATGTCGCCCCAAAGGGTTGGATAAGAAAAGTCGGCAGAGGGGGGGGAAAATGGGAGTTTGCCTGGCTACGAAATTTTCCGCACATTTGAGCGGAAAATTATCGATTTATATATGCAGCAGCAGCATCGCACAGAGACCGAAATGCAACAGCGGCTGGCAAATAGACCCACAGACAGAATTGGTTTGGTTGGGAGTGGGGAAAAAATCGGGGGAAAATGGTAAACGAGTGGGGGAGAAGGGTGAAATGATGCGCCCAACATTTGATGAAAGAGGAAAATTCACACACACACACACAGAGATATACACAGCAGCAGAGCATATGTAACATGCTCGCACATTTGTACAACGGAGCATGGCAGATGGATGACACTCTCAACACGAGAAGGGAAAACTCTTTTGGGGAAACCTTTGGGGGCGAAATTGGTGGGGTGGAAATTGGCGGAGGAGGAAAAGCGCCGGCTACTTTTGCTTACTTTTCATTCAAACATTTTTTTGCATGACAGAAAGGAATTTCTTTTTCTTCTCTTTTACATTTTTCTCCTCTCCTTCCCACCATTGATATTTTCGGTGTGTGCGGTTCAATAAACTGGCGCGTGAATTTTTCTACTTCAATCGCACTTTCTTTTATTATTTTGCTATTTTCCTAAATGTTGAACATGTTTCAAAATAGAGAAATAAAGTGCTAGACAAGATAGGGAAATGTGGCAAGAAAAGAAGGGCACTTGGGAAAACAGGGAATATTCTGTGAAACATAGTCAGACTTTATATTTTTGTTATAGAAAATTATAGACAGCTTCTTTCCAGTTGTTTCTTTCGATGTACCTAATCTAATACTAAAAGAGTTCGTTGTCTGCTTTTTATGTGTCAAACATTCACTTCGGGAGGCAAAAAATTGGTACAGATATTGAAATTGTTGGAGGAAATATTTTTTGTCATCGACTGACTGAGGAATTTTTATTTAGCAGCGTCGCCAACGACCTCAAAAAGGTGTAAACTGAAGTGATTGCTAAAAAGGAAATATCGGTTGGGTTTATGTTCGTGTTTGATAAATGTAATAAAACTTAGTTTGCTTGTCCAACTATTTATGGAACTGATTTTGATAACAAAATGTAGATAATATCACCAACATTAACTAAGACTTACCTAATATCTTGATAATATAATAATTCCTTCAACTTTTTAATAGCTTTAATAATCCCAATAGCTCCTACTTCAAATACATTTATTCTCTTTCCTAGTATCTCTTAACAAGGCTCAATTTCCTTGAATAAATTCTATTTTTAGCTCAGCTTTTCCCTGAGCTAACCCAATTATTTCAGTCATCGAGCCTTGAAGTTATCTATCTTACATTCTCAATATACAATATCTGTGCATTTTTCGCACTTTTTCCAATTCAAGCAAAGACAGAGAGCAAGCGAGCGGCGGCGAAAAGGAAGAATAAACTTTTCATCTCTTCATCTCGGTTCTTGGTTCTTTTTTTTTTTTGCCGAGCAGTTTTCCAGTTTGGGTGCGACCTTTTTTTATGCCTCTGCTAATTTGCTGTCATTTTGCTTTCCATGCCTAGAGCTTTTTGCCCCACCCATTCCTTATTCCTGTCCCCATCCTTTGGGTCTGGTCTATGCATTATATATCGATCAAAATTCAATTTGTGACGCTTTTTTGTCAGCGTTTAAAGCGTGGCTGGGGCGACAGCAAAAGATGAGCGACGGGAAAAATGAGAATTAAGTTTAATTGAAAAAGTTTGTCGCATCTTTTTTTAGCAGCGTTCTTTCTTTATTTTCTTGGTTTTCTGGGTTTCTCTTCATCTTTTTTTTCCCTCTCGTTTTCCCCTTGGTTTTTTTTCCTTTTTGGCTATGACTTACGTATGACCTCGAGCAGTTTTTAATTAACCCAATTTGCAGTCTGTGCTTAAGAAGAACTTTTCACTCAAGATTGCTTGGCTCTTTTCGGTGGGTTTCCCTTTATCTCTCATCTGTATTTCCCAGAGCTACCCCTCGGATGTCTACCAATGTCACCTCGGATTCAAATTCGGTTGGAAAATTGAAGCTGAGCCAAGGCTGACTTGACAAAAACACGCAAAACCCAACTTCAGGCTCAAGTTCGGTTTTGGTTTTAGTTTCAGGTTTGACGTTCTGACATATCACTGTGGGAATATTAAACAGCAAAGTTGGGAGAATATAGAGCCGGAAAATCTTCCTTGTTTTGATGGTAATTTGTTTGCACTTTAAAAAAAAAAATAGTTATTTAAAATTGCAGCTGTATTTACTATTTAATTTATTCTTTCAAATCCAAGTAGACATCTTTCTATAATTGATTTTAAAGAAACCCAATTCTTCTTTTCTTTTCTTTCTAATCTTTAAAACTCTGCTTTTCTTTCTGCTTGTGTCAACTATGCACGACTTTCTCATTTTTCCAACCCAACAAACCTTCTTTGGGAACCCCTTGAAATGATTTTTCCGCTTTCTCACTTGGCTTTTCACTTCCGTTTGGACCAGATCTCTAATCAAGTCACTGGGCGCCATCGTTTCCCTTTTATTCTGGCTTAAAGCACAACTACTCCCAACTTTAAGTCATAAGCTCAAGATGTTGTTGTGCGAGTGAGGAAAATGGGGAAAATACTGGAAATATGATGGTATAAATTTGTCGACGACAGACAACACATGTTGTTAATAACTTTATTGTTCGCTCTGCTCCTCCTTTTCGGTCACTCCTCTCGTTCACAGAAATTGAAACACGTGACGACTCTGGGACCTTGGAAACAATTAAATTAAAGACAGATTTTTGATACCTTCTGCTTGTCGTTTTTGTTCCTTCGAGATTCTCTTTTGCTCGGCGGCGACTACTAAATTTTTCTGCGAACGTTGACAGAAAATTAATTGAAAAATTTTCTCTGTTCGGCAAAAACTATATAATGACTTGCCATCGATTGCAGGAGGGTGTGTGTGTGTGTATGCAGTTCAAATGGCTGGGATATTGCGATTGAGTTAAGTTCATTACAAAACTCTTAGGACACGAACAGGAGAGGGGGAGAGGATGGCAGCTGGAAAAAGGTAGAACTATTGGTCGCAGGTGGAAACAAGGTCCGAATGATGCAGCTGATGGCTGCATTCGATTGGATTAGTTCACAAAGTCTCGAAAGCTTGGACTGCAGACTCGTAAAAATGACAATGTTGTTTGGCCCAAAGTTTAATGAAATTATTGCTTTTTGGGGTGCAGAAGGAACTACCTTGAAGATACTTTATATTTTTAGGTAATCAGTTTTTTCCCCTATATTTCTTAATCTTTCTCTTTCCATATTTGTATTTTAGGCTAGTTTTTGTAATAAATTAAGCAAGGAACTTATTTAAATAAAGCTTAATTCTTTGCATTAATATTTATCTTATTTTTTGTACAAAAACCATTTTTATATATTCTTTTTTCCCCGTGTCAGTAATCAGCAATATCTTTGTTACAATTTGCATTACATTTAATCTGCATCTTTTTCCAGCATTTTTTTCATTGGCATTCGTTCGAGTTTCCCCTTTTTAAACTTGCTCTAGTTTTCACCTGAAAACCAAAAGAAAAAACCCAACCGAACCAAACAAATCCAAATCTGTACTAAGCCACGTACCGAAAAAAACAAGAAAAAGAGGGAAAAATACTACAAACTGAATCAAAACCAAACTTATCCACAATCTTTTCTCTCTCTTGTGTTCGCATTTACCCCGCATTCCGGCCCGACTGCACATGGAGTCGTTAATGCTGCAATTTTCCTTCCACACATCGCAAACATCTAGGGAAAACAGGGAGAAAAGCGGGGCAGGAAAATAGAGGTCGGTCGCTCGCTCGGTCGCATCTTCCATCCGCCTCAGATTTTCACTTCGCCTCGGGAAGAAGGGGGAATCCGTGGCACCTAATTTGCTGCAATTTTCACCGCTGCCAACGGAAAATTCTGTTGCTCCTCTCACCTTCGTTATTAAAAATGCATAAAATCTGCACAACACCGCAGCAACAAAAAAGCAGAAGGTGAAATAAATACAGTTTCCTTCTTGATTTTCCTCGCGATATTTACAAACAGTTCGGGTCAAGATTATAGGACTGAAAATGGGCAATGCTTTTGCGTTTTTTGTAATATTTTAAGGATCATATTTAAGCAAATAATCTGATCCTTCTTTAATCCTTATCTTGTAAATTCTAAAAAAAGATTTTATAATTATTAAAGAGTCTTGATAAAATAATATATTTATTACTTTAAAAAGTTGATTTCTAGTTATATTTTTTCATCCTCGCTTGTGCACATAAATAAGTATGATTCCCTCCCTTTTGCTGTAATTGTACACGCAGCGTATGGGAAACATGAAAATAAATATTAAAAATAAATTAGAGCTACCTGTGGGTTTTTATTAACTTTTAATTTATGAAGAGTATAAAATAATGATAGAGAAAGAGAGAGAGAGACTGCAAAAGAAGGGCAAGAGAACTTGCTGCAGCTGCAACCCGAACACGAATATGATGGCAGAAAATAAGAAATGGAAAATCGCAATATAAGCGCAAAAGAAATAAAACAAAAACAAAATAAAGGAAAATAACAACAAACCGTTCTCACATTCAGCCAGGTGTAGAGAGGCTACCTCATAGGTGTGCAAAGTATACAAGCCACAGATACAGATACAGATACATGAGTGAGTATTGGCCCTCACACACGCTGGCACATAATTGAAATAATGTTTGGAAATTGCAATTTGCAAGGCAAGCGAAGAAAAATTCGCACAGAGAAATACGAGCGGAATTTTCAATTAAAATTATTCCAAGCAACGAATATAAAGTGCTCTATGAAAGGCCAAGAAAAGGAGATACTTTCAATTCCAAGGGATATTCATAGGCAAAGTATAAATAAATAATTTCTGGCCTTGAGAGATTTCTTCTTGTTTAATTTTTAACCTAACAACCATTGGAAATATCTACTTAATGTATATTAATTCCTTGAAATCTTTAAGAGCCAATCTTTTTGCTTACATTAACATACCCCATTTTAGCATCTTTTTATAGAGTATAATCTCGAGAGAAAAATGCAAAACCACTGATGGAGTCAAGAACCAGAAAGAAGAAGGTTAATACTTCAGATTCCGGATTAGAGTGGAAACCTCAAGAAGAAGGGAAGTGTGCGGAAAACCGCAAAGAAAACTTGGAAGAAATCATGAGTCGTGATCGTGTTTGATTTACGCTCCAAGCCCGGCTAATTTCATAGAAAGTTGCGTGATTTAATTGATGACGGACCGTCGAACATGAGAGATTCGCTGCTTTGAGCTTCAGCTTAAGCTTCTTCGCTTCCTACAAGAAAACTCCCCCTATTTAATTTTTCGTGTTTTTTCTTTTTTTTCTACCTTTTTTTTAGCATAACCCAAATGCACTTGAGCAGAACCAGAGAAATACCAAGAGATACAACAACAAATTGCAGTCACAGGGGGTCGCGCGCGGGAGTAAAATGCTCAACAAAGTTACAGGGCCGGGAGAAAAAAAATGGTAAGGAAAATCGCCGGCAGTTGAAGGAGCAACAGGGATGGCAACTGATGTAATGACATTTAGAAAAGCCCAACAACAACAACAACAAGAAGCAACGGCTTAGATAAGTTTTTCCTTTGGAGTTTGAAGAGAGAAAAGCCTCTACACTACTTGCCATTCGCCTCGAGCACTTTTCAGTGTTTAACTTGTGTGAAGTTTTCGAGTTGCACAGAGCTCGGACAAGACAAGACGGATGGATGCGAGGCATCTTTGGCATCATGGCCACTTGTGGAGGTTAACCCACTGCCTGCCCGGAGGGCGAGGGGAGTTGGTTTAGGTTGCTTGCCTGCTTGTGGGTTAAGAATCTGGGTGTGAGGTGGTGACGGTGGCAGTGGCAACGAAGGCGGCGACTCTCTGAAAACCCACGACAGCTGCTGCCTGCGGTGCTGCGGTTCTGTGGGCCTTTTAAGCAGGTCAACTCGAGACATGAACGCCAGATTGCAGATTGCAGTTTTGCCGGAGAAGTTTTTGGCTGGAAGTTAATCTATTTGAAAAGTTGCCGGAGTCAGCTGGAAATTAGGGAGCGAGAAAAGAGAGATATGTAATGGCTACGGTTGGATGTTCAGGGGGGAAAACAAGACACTATCATTTGCTATGGGGTAAACATGCACGGGAATTGTAGTTTAATTTCATTTAAATTTACCCATTGTTCACTAAGCTATATATATACGGGCATAAATTGAGATATAAGCAGATAGATATTGTATTTCCTCCTTAAATTAGAGGGATTTCAATGCCCATTCGATGGATATTTAGCAAGTTTTTAGCTTCAGGCGTTTTATCCCACATTTTCAACTTAAAACCCGATACCAAAATCATGTTAGGCCCCCTATGCGAATGGATTCATAAAATCCATATTCATTTGCATAACGCACGACTCCATCCTCGTCCCCTCACTTGTGTTCTTTGGCTAAAATTCCCATCTAATTACCGTCAGAGTGTCACAGGCATTTGACAATGACATCTCCCCTCATTTGGCCCCTGGAAACAATGAGCCCAAGTAACAGACGAGAAAACAGTAATAGAACAGTTGCATTTACCTCCCTTTTGCCATATTTGGATCTCTCTCGGTACTTGGTTATGCACTTTGATATGCGTCAGTCAGTCAGTTTGCCTGGTTTTGTTGCCTAGATGCGAGAGATGCTAGAGAAATGGTAATGGATACCTCCTGAGTGCGCAACACACACGTCGAATACGTAATCTGCGGGTGGTTTTAGGTACTACAAAATGTGGAAATGGTAGGTGCTAGTACAGAGGTTAGCAAATTGCTCCCAGCATGCCCAACAAATTATAAACATTTATTATTTAGCCTATTTTAGTCTAAACATTGCATGGACCACTGGACAGAAGACTTCTTCCACAGCGGAGTATGCCCTGTGTGTGATTATGCATTGATAATCCATCTCCCAATGGCGAGTGTGTACTGTGTTTTAACCACTTTATAGGGATTTTCAAAGCGCATAAATCACTCAATTGGAAAATGCACTCTCTTCCATCTTCCTTGCTCGGCTGACCGCCTGCCTGGGACTGGCCTATTCCTGCCCCAGAGCATAACTCATATGCTATTTAAGCCTGGGCCATAAATTTAACGACCAACACAGGCACCCCCATTAATTAGAGCTAAAAGTGAACTCTCCTCCGCTTACCTACCTTTCGGGTCTGTGGCCGGTTATCTAATAAAAAAACATAGAACACACTCTCGGAAAACGACTAATGCAGAACCTCATTAGTCTTGGCCCAAAGATTAAGCCAGTTTCAGTTTCTTCTTGTCTTCTGGGCGGTAAAATTCCAATTCTTCTAGTCTGGACTGAATCGTGTAATCCCCGCTGCTTTGCAAAAAAAAAAAAAAATAAGTATGCAAAAAGCTGCATGCCAATACGCTGGCGTATATAAAAGGGATTTGGCTTGGTACTAAAATAATCAATCAATGTGCCAATCAATCAATCAGCCATCGGAAAAACGAAATCGGCAAATAGAAATTCAACGAGTCCAGGGAAAAACTGTGTGGAAAATGTTGCAAACAAATAGGAAAACAAGCAAAGCAATCACAATCAACGGAAATAATTACAAGACACTGGAAATTATCGAATCGCCAGTGTGTTTATTTTGGTTTAGAATATGTAATTTAATTTAAAATAATCTTAATATTACATTTTTTTTATTTCCTTTACCATCCACATTTTAAGAACGTTTATCGTCACTTTATTTTTGCTTTTATTATAAGATGACGAATTAAAGAATTCTTTCGAGATTAAACCAAAAAACAGTTGTGCAAAAAATGTTTTGTTATCGTTTGCATTTTGTGTTAAGAAAAATTGCTTTTCTGTGAATCACGACAGTCATATTTGTAGTAAGATTGTATGCCTTATTTGCATAAATATAATATCTTGAGCCACTGATTATAATGAGCATTTAGTGAAGTTTTTTTTACAAATATATTATGTTATTAAATAAACAAAAATGGAAGTGGAATCTGAACTTTTAATCAGGAAAATTTAAAGATAATGCCTATAAATTACATTCTGCATTTATGTGCAAATATCCACAACTTCTGCTAATTTAATATATTTATTTCCAGACCCCTGAGATTTTCGAATAAGGTTTCCAAAGGATCCATTTGAGATTGCGACTTACAATATGCTCCTTTAGCTCCTTGCTCCGAATTGGTCCCAGCCACTGATGTAATCCAATGTAGCGTTTCTGGACCATTTTCAAGGCGGGGGCGCCTTGGGCATATGGTCCGCCCAAAAGGGCGCTGGCAGTTTCTAAAACCACCATTCTGCTATCGCCCGGATCTGTGATAGTTGTTATTTTGCCTAGTTGCTGGTGTTATTTTTGCAACACTTTCCGGCTTATGATGCCGGAATACAATACCGATATTTCACTGTACTTTTCCTTGTTTTTTGCAATTTTTAAACTTTATTTCTTTGCTTTTGTTTTTTTTTTTTTATTTTTTTGGTTGGAATTTCTTTTGGGTTTCAATTAAATTTAAGCCGAATCTCGTTTTTTTCAGACGTGACACGGCAGCCACAAAAGCGATTCCGATTCAGATTCAGTTGTGGAGCACCCGGCTCCTTCTGCGTGTTATAATCTGCAGCACTTTTAATCCCCGAAACGGAAAACGAGACAGTTTCAATTTACTTTTGCCATTTGGCAATCCTTGAAATCAATTAAACGACACGCACAATCCATCTATGGATATAATATCTGTGGGACTTCCTACTTCTTTGCTTTCTTTCTTTATTTTTTTAAATATATATTTTTTTAAAGGGTATATATTTTTGGTAATTCTGTTTGAGGCACTGGATCAAATTGGGGGAAACTTGTTTTTAATAATTCTTGACTCGAGTGTAACACCCAAATAAACCGTAAATAAAGCACGAAAACTGCGACTACGGCGAAATTGAAGTGTAAAACGGAAACGAGATGCACGGAAAGAACCGTTGTGTTCAGAATTTCATCGCGAACTGACAATTTACAACTGAATTTCAAGTTTCGAACGACCAAAGCTGCTGCAAACAGAGCTGGCCGAAGACAGCTCGGGTTCGTCTGCGTTCGGGTTAACGCACGAAGCGTTTCGTCGAGCATCGAACATCAAACATCGAACATGGAACACTATCTCCTCTGAATTTGTTTTTAAATTCAAAATATTGATGAAAAAAAAATATATATTTTTATTATTTACTAAAAAATATAAAATTGCTGCCAAACTTAGTGTTAGAGGATAAAAGTGGTTCCACTTCGAGAGATCCATTCGTGCAATTAACCACGAGAAGTTGGTAAGAAACTCTGCTAAACAGCCGCTCGAACCGAAACGCTCGAGCAGGCACGAGCCGGTTCGAGCCAACCCGAAACCGAGAACCGGAAGCCGAGGCAAAACGAGCGACAACCGAATAACCCCCGCTAAACGAATGCAAGTGTCGTATAAGAGAGAGTGGGAGAAAAAGCACCTTTAGGCAGCGCATTGAAGCTGAGCGGAAAACACTTGTTGTTGACGTTTTTCCGCCGCAGCGGCACACCCCAAAAACTAGGGAGAGCATAAACAGAGGGAGTGAGCAACAAAAACAGAGACAGATGGCCATAGCGAGCGAGCGAACTGTTGCTTTTTGCTTATGGAGACTTTTGTTTACTGCTCTTATACGAGAACATGGTCTTATATTAGCAAAAAGCGGCATTGCCAGGTTGTCGCGCAGAAAAGCGCAGTTATCTTTTGTAGAAAATCGTCATGCGAAGGTTAAGGGGAGGGTGGTGATGAGGTGGATCGCATAGATAAATGTATGCATTTGTTTGTGTTTCACCATTTCCGCAGAAGAAGAAACCTAAAAAGCCGCCAAACTTGTAGAATTACAAACGGTTAACAGGTCACTTTCCAAAATATTAAGAAATGGTCATTAAATCTGATATTCTTGTTAAAAACGTAAATAATTATATGAATAACAACTCGTGAAGAATTTGTAATATGAAATGGTATGTAAATACTATAACTGTCAGTTCAATTTGAATTTACTATATATCCCACTCTTGATACAATTTTTATATTATTAAAAAAAAATACGCAATTTATAATGAAACTGTCTTAATTGTTTTAAAATTTCCAACAATACTACAAAGTGTTAAATTTTATTGCTTGAATATTTTTTAAAATAAATACTTCTTTTAATATAGACACAATGAATCACCATAATAAATATATGAAAAAGCTAAATCATCGAATCTAAATAACGAAAGAATTGGTTAATTCAGTATTATCATTGAATCATAAATAATCTGACCTTTGCCTGATATTATTGGCTGATAAAAATGTAGAATGGCCAAAATGTCAGCGAAGATATGCAAATTTTCCCACAATTAGATAACACTTTGCCCACCCAGAAGCCAACAGGTAAAACGAGCCTCTCATCCAAAAAAGTCTGAAAAAGTTTGACTCCCGTTAGCTTAATTTTCAACAGCTAAGCATAAAAAAAATGGAAAGGGGCGAAGCGATTCTAACCGAAATGAGCTTCATTAATTATACACAACTGGATGACAAGTTTCAGGCGCCTTGTAAGCATTTTAATGATCATAAACCAGGCAGCGAGCTAAAAAAAAAAAGGTTTCGTTGACTGCGTCGAGTATTATATATATTAAGCAAGCCCATGCGGAGTTTGTTGACTTCTTCAACAAAGTGTGACTAAACAAATTAAGCCGAGAACCGAGCGATGGGGAAAGGCTCAGTGTTGAGGAGAGTTGGGGCAACACAAAACAGATCAGAGGCAAAGCAAAAAAAATAACAACGATAAACCAAAAACCCGGAGCGCACTAAATTAGAAATTAAGTAAGGTTCGTACATCGCAACATCAAAGCCGGAGCTTTTTTGAGTGTGAAAAGCAACAACAACAAAGAAAACGCAAGAAGATACACGTAATACTTGGTAACAAGTAAAGCCGATTTCACGCAAGAGAAGAGCGAGGAAGATAAAAAAAAAAGAGGAAGAGAGACAGAGCCTTCTTGTCTTCCATTTATGAAAACTGGAAAATTGTTGGCAATAAATGGTATATCCATCACCATCAGCGTCATTATCCTCTTGGCCATTATCAACTACATTCACCCAAATGGGCACAAGAACAACATTCTTTCTTCCTTTTCCTGCTGGTCGACGAGAGCCAGAAGAATCTAACGGTTAATCCCACAAGGAGAAGTGCACTGAGATTTATTAAAGGTGTAATAAGACATAAATAATAATTACATGTTTAGAAAAATATAAATTTTTTATCTACCTTTATGTACACTAATTAAGCATCTTTTAGACACTAATTTTTATTTATACTGGAATACGTTTTATTCTTTTTATATTTATTTTCCAGTAAGAAAAATATTAAATATTATATTCCTATATATTACATTTCGCTACTGCCCTTCCTACTGACTCTTTTTCGAGTGCAAGATTTGCAGTGCTGAACCCAAATCCGAACAGACAGCGGCAACAACGACTTCTTGCCATAAACATGTTGCTGCAACATGGCTTGGTAATTAAGCGGTAGTTTCTGGTTGCTCAGCTCTCACGTGATTGTTTTTGTTATTTTATTTATTTTTTTTTTTTCTTCTTTTAGCTCACAAGTTCAATGCACGGGGCACATGAGAAATTAGCACAGAAGAAGAAGAAGAAGTGGATGAAGCTGGGTCTCGAGAAAATTATGCAAACTGTGAGAGATAGAGAGACAAAGAGAGAACCAACCTTGCACCACCTTGCTCTCAAAGCCTCGGCAATGACATTCAAAAAAGCTGCCAGTCGGGCTCACGATCGCTCACGATCTCGCCGCCCCGAGCCCAGCCAGCACTCTTTTTTTCGTATTCCAGTCAAGCAACTTTGATTGCGAGAGTTCGTTAACCGCACGAAATACGTTCGCTCCGATGGCAACAAAAACCATATGAGATCATTATGACCGAGCATCGTTGTCGTCATTAACGTGATCGGGTTCTTGGCCTAAAAATATTTTCAATGCTTCCACGACCTGCCTAACTGCATTTTGGCCACCTTAGTCCCTCTCTTTCTGTTCTTTCGCGAGCTTATACTGGCGACTTTTATCTCTGGTTTTAGCAATTAGCAACTAACTCTTAGATTGCATGTTCTAGCTGACAGAAATTAATTGAAACTACTGCATAAACTTAAGGAGATTATTTAACACGTTTTGGTATCCACTTTTGAGGAAAGAGTATTATTATTTATGAATAAGAAATATTATGACTGATTAGTATTCAAATTACTATCAGTCCTTCTTTAATTTAAACTTTTTTTTGAAAGTAATTTAGTATATAACAAAAATAATACCTAAAAATTTAAAATTCTAACCATTCTTTTGACCCACTTCTTCACATGTCATATTTTATTTTATTTATATGCATACCCTCTGCACCCTATAAATTTCCCAGTGAATTCTAGGACGCTGACAGTGGTTTTGTTTAGATAAAAAATAAATCCGTTTAGCCTGTCAAGGGCCTATCGATAACGATAAGTCAACGCCTGTTCGTTGTCGCGTTCGTCTGTGTGTGTGTCTGTGTTTGCATTGCATTCCCGTTCTCACCTACACTGCATTTCATTTGCAATTCACACTATGGGGAAAGTGAAGTACACAGCCAGATGTGTACAAACGCCAGAAGGGGGCGTAGTATCAAAGGGTTAAAACGGGGGCGTGCCAGTGGGTGGTGTTGCACTCAAGTTTCAAGTGTGTCAGTCGATGGAGTCGAGTGGTTGCTGCCTCTGCTGGCAGGGTTGTCAGGTAATTGAATAACGGGTCCTCAAATAAATACGAAATCCGCCATGATTTATTTTTTTTTTATTTTTCGTTTGCAACACTTTTATAGAACAGAGTTGGAAAGGTATACAAAAAATGAGAAAAATGTTGGGAGTTGGCTTTTGGCCACAATTTAGATAGGGATTACTACCGGTTGTGTGGTTATAAAAACCATTTTGTTTGTTGAGTGTTTGGAAAACAAAAATAAAGAGGATTTATGTCAAAGAAAAAATCTAGAAATATGAAATATTTGAAAATGTAAGCTAGAATGAATATTTTTGTTAACTATAACAAAATATATATATTATATTCTTGAATCGAGTCTTTTATGCTACCAATAAACTTAGTTTTATATTATTATATGTTGGCTATACATCTATTTTGAAGCCTGCCTGTTTTATTAATTAGTTTTCCTGGTCTATATACAAAAAAAAATTGCTTTATGTCAATATCCCTCTGCAAATGGGTAGTTTCCCCATTTTTATTTCCGCTATTCATCAGCTGCCTGGCATCCCAGCATTCATTTGTCTCGTTGCCTGCATTCATCGAATGGCATATCTAAATTGAATTTATAATAGTTGACAAGACAAGGAGGATGACCCCGCCGGTATTGAACCCACCCACCTTGGTCGGTTGGTCAACCAATTCAGAGCAATTCTCATTCATTTACTTCAATCACTTCTCATACATTTTTTTTTTTTTTGTTGCCCCCGTCATCAGACAGACACAAGCAGAAAGAGAGAAAAAATGTGGCGAAAATTAATTAAAAATCAATTTGATTTTGATTGTTAACTGGGTGGAGGGAGGACCTCCTTCTATCTCCACCGGTCTCTGTTAACCCATCTATTTGTTCTGTCGCCTCTGGTCGTCGTTGTCGAATGTTTAATTGACATTTGGTACAATGTTTGACATTTTTGCTCCACGAATTGAATACTTGTTGTATTTGCCTCACGTTTTTATGATTTTTCAATTATGCCATTTTTTTTCATCTTTCCATTTCTCTTTGGCCAGAGGAATGGGTTTGGTTTGTTGTTGTCAAAAAAAAAACAAATCAAATTAAAATAAAAGAACAGTTTTTAATTGAATTATTTCGCAAGAAACATTAAATCCCATTCCATGTACGAATTTATTTATCTATAATTAAATTCAATTCAATTGCAGAAGCTCAGAGAAAAAAAAGACGTGTGAAATGTATACGACAACTTAAAATGAAATTAGTCGAAATGAATTAATATAAAAATACGCTTGTTTTTTCTGACTGCATTTATCATTCTAACAGGCCGTTTCAATGGCAGCGCCAAATGCAATTTTGATGGCACGAAACACGTAGGACGCACAAAAAAAAACAAACAGGGTCCAAAAAAATACAGCAAAACAAAAAATGCAACATTTCATGGATATTTGGACAAAACTGGAAGGCAGCCAACGACGAATGTCAGACAATGCAAATGAAATGAATGTCAAAGCGTAGAGCAACCGATAAAAACAAATGTGAAACCGAACTAAAGGTAAAATATTGAAATACTCTAAAGTTGAGGGAAAATATCTATAAATTTGATTTGGAAATGTAATCTGCGGCAATTCATTAAATAAATATATTTTATCCTGTTATAGAATTAAACTTTGCTTCCCCATAAACTTTAAAGTAAGAGCATGCAAGAGCCACTAAAAATATCAACAATACCGTATGACAATAAAAAACCTTTTTGCTTTAAATTAATTTTAAAATTGGCACAGACACAAGAAGATATAAATGCCAAAAAAAGAAGTAAACAAAAATGCTTCGAAAAAAGGTGTCAAGTTAAGTATTTAAAATGTATTTAAATCGCAGCAATGCGACTTGCATACCAACCAAATAAAATAAATAAAGCCGAGAATGAGAAGTGATAAAAAAAAGGTACGCTTAAGTAAACATTATAATAAAAGGTAATGATGTCGCACCTTGAAAATGCATTCAGCTTTGGGGTTTCTCTTGGGGTTTCTGAGAGCTCTTTACAGTATTTATTTACAAAAGTATTGCTAGTTCGGGTACAGTCATCTTGTACAGCTTGTTATCGACCACAGTACAGTCACCTACTTATCGGCATTCATTAAACAAAACTAGATTTAGTTCAACGCTTTCACTCCATAAGTGTCTGATGCATTGTTTACTGAGTGAGAAATGGCAAATCGAAAAAAGCTGTTGTCTGTCACATATAAGGCAAAAATATTTATTTTGTATGACTGGATCAGGAGGTTGTACCTTTATAAAGATTTCATTCAGTTTCTTTTCGCACTTAACTTGAGTTGAATACATTTTCAATTCAAAGAAAATCGATTTGTCGTTATTATAAACTTACATTATTTCATCATCATTAAAAGATCTGTAGCTTAGATAGTTAGTTTAAGTATACACGCACCTGAAAAGATAAGATAATATTCAAAAAAGATTAGTTGTTTGCTTGCTTTACTAAAAATCTAAAAGAGCCAACTTAATTTACAACAAATTCTGCCCAGTAATTCCATTTTATGTGCTTTCACTTTTTATCCTCACTCTTGGGTTGATTAAAAATTATAACGCACTTAAAAAAATTATTTTTTTTCGTGCTCACTTATGCCTCATTTAACCAAATTAAAAGTAAACACGAAACCGAGTGCTGGGGATAAAAAAAAAAGCGAGGAAAATTAAAAGGAAATTCTCCGAGGTTGTGTGTCTCTGGCTCAGTGTGTGTGTGTGTGTGTGTGTTTGTGCAGATTTAATCAGCACCCAAAGTTACCCAACCGCAAAAAGTATGCAAAGGAAAATTATGAAAAGCCAAGGCACGAAAAACGAACACAAAAAAAAAAAGGTAAACAAAGCGAGTAAAGTGAAAGTGACACGCCAATGACGGGAAAAATGAGCCTCATCAACAAATATTGAAGAGGCATACTTAGTGGCTGGAAAAATCCATCCCAAGTTTCACAACAGATGAGCCAACTCATTTGGAATTTGTTTGGCAAGTTCACCTCTCATTTTCCTCTTCTTTTTCCACCGTTTATAATTCAATGGGGGAAATGCGGGTAGAGGAGAGGCCGACAAATATGCACCAGACGTTCATTCTCAGGTCTCTCTGCTGATGTCATCCGGCTCGCCGCCGCCCTCGCCTCAAATAGACCGCAACCGAGCAGCAGTTGACATATCCCAGCCTCCAGTGTCCAAGCATCCCACCACATCGCATAGCATAGGCTGAAGACCGACCCCGAGAAGATGCAAGAAATCTGTCCTGTCTTCCCTGTTTAGTGCTGACTGAGCTAAAGAGAACCTTGTCGGTAGTTTTCTATCTTTTAACCAGTTTTCTTGCGTAGAATTTGTTTCTTTTCATCACTTCTAAATACCCTTTATTTTACTAATAAAAGATAATATGTATTTATCTCAATGTTCATCAAAACAAACCGAGTTTCTTTTATATATTTATTAAATAAAAAATATCTTTGCTATTTACCATATAATTATTTTATTAACTCCATTTTCCTTAAAAAATTCACACATTTCCCCCTAAATCAGTCGTAGTTTAAAAATTCTCATCTTTTCCCGAAAAAAGGGCATCTACCAAGGCTTATAGTCCTCCACTCCTGAGCAAACATTGACATTTCACAGGGGCTGGGGGCAAAGTCCTCGTTTCCCTTCGACTTTAATAACTTTAAGCAGCCACGGTCAATTTAATTTTCATGGCAGGCGGGCAGAAGACCGGAGACATTCGGTCCGTCCGGCAAAAGGACCTTACTACGGATGGAGGGCGACAGGACAGGACACAACGATATGTATATCCTAGCATCCTTGCACAAGGCAAGGCGACAATTTGAACGAACATATGGAGAAGAAACAAAGAATAAGAGGGGGGCACAAAAAAAAAAAAAAGAAAAGCGAGAACACTGAAAAAGAGAAGAAAAACTTGAAAGGAAAACTTGATTATAAAGCGATGACTTCACACTTTGCTGGACGGCGGATAAAATAGGAAGAGGCGGTGTATGGGGGGAGAAGGAGAGTTGGGTGGTTTTAGGACAGATAATTTTCCTTTTGGCCTGGACAAGGACATTGTGCAAACAGAGGCGTGTACCGAAATGGGGCGAAAAAAGGAAGGGGACACACGACTCTGCGCTGCTGTAATTTAATACTTTTCTAATATGTAGTTGTCGTCTCTCTCTCCCGATCCTTTCTCCTATTTTCTCCACATTTTTCGGGAAAAGAATTTTAATAGAATTGGTAAGCTGAGATGGGTAGACTCCCATTTCTCCCCTTTCTCCTCCTTTCTCTGTGCGTGATTAGATGTCCAAAAAAGTAGGCAATGAAATTTGGAAAATATGCTATGTGTGCTATCCCTTTGCTCTATCTCGTTTTCTCCATTTATCTCTTCTTAGTAGGTCACACTAAAATAAAGGGGGCGTTTGGATGGGGGGAGTGGCTTACAAAAAGCCGCCGCAACAGCAGAAACTAAAGTCAACAAGTCGATTCGGCAGACTTTTTTACGATGCGAACAGGATTGGCAAAAGGATAGATAGGGTTAAGGGATAAGTGATTGGTTAGCTTAGGATGTGTTTTTAAGAGACGTGAAAAGCATGTTTTGTGGCTGCGTATATAAATAATAGGACTGTGTACATATTTTCTTAGGCAACAATATTATTTAGAGTTGCCAAAGGTTTATTAACTGTTACTAAAGATCATAAGTTAAAACAAAACAGAGATAATTTTTTTTAGTTTAAATTTCTTTCATACCATTTTGTAAAAAAAAATACCTGTCTATAATTATCTTTATTTTACCAAACTTTACACTAATTTACCTCTTTTTTTGTATAATAATTATTGTATTTCTCCTTGCCACTATAACCCATTATACTTAACTTATCTAAAAACGCAATCAAATAAATACGAAAAAATACAACACAAGTGTTTCTTGAAAGTGGTTTTCTTCGGCTACCTTTCATTTTATCCAGCCATCTTTCTCAAAGTCTAGTTAATGTCGTGTCTCGGGCTACGTGTCACTTACTACAACAAAACCTCATACTTATTCTCAACTATACAATAGCGACAATTTGCCAAAAAATAAGAAAATAAGAAGCACCAGCCAAAGCCAAGAGAGAGAAAAGGAAAATGCCGAAGCCAAAAATAAAGTCATGTTTAATGGCGCACAAAACACACCGTAAAAAGGCGAGAAGAGACCACTGAAGAAGGACAAAAAAAATATATAGTGTTGAGCAGCACAAAAAAAAAAGTGAATGCAAAGTTATTTGATTAAGTCACTTAAGGCAAAAAAAAAAGGAAGCAAAGGATGAAAACGTGGGAGAAAGAACGAGAACATCTTTTAGTAAGGCTAGTTCCAGCCAGGACAAAAACACTGTAAGAAATATTGCAGTTTACATAGGAGAAACTCTAGTTCCAACACTAAAACTATAAAAATTAAAGTTTATATTATTTTAAAATGAATAAATATAATATTCTTCAAAGCTTTTCGAGAAATTTTGTATTCAACTGTATTCTCTTAACTTAAATTTTTTCCAGAATATGAGATTAAATAAAAAAAACTCAACTCAAAATATTTTATATATTGGGTAAATATTAGGCAACTTTTTTCAGACAATAAACTATATAATATTTTTGTACAGTGTCTTGGTAATACCACTCAGACAGAAGCAGCAGGGCAAAGGATCGCAAAGGAGGTTGAGGGCAGACGCGGGATTCTCCACTCTGCATGTAATATTGACATATTGAACAAACGTGCGGCAAGCCCAAAAGTAAAATTGGCGCAGAGAAAAGAAAAACCCATCGAAAACGCAAGTGCAACAAAGACATGGCAGGGACAAGGGGCAAGTGGATTTTTCCCCCCTTATTTTTCGTTGGACGAACAGACAGTGGGGACTTAAAGGACTAAATTCATATTAAAAGTACGAGCTCAGCAGACATGACAGCAAAAGGAGATAGATGGCGGATTTTTCCCTAGCAAAAGGAGTTTGAAGAACTGAGGGCGTGACTCCAAGAAGGGAACCTATTTATGTATAAATAAAAATTTGATCTTTTTAATAATAAAATAAATTCGATAATAAATTTATATTTCATCTAAAAAAAAATTAAAAAGAATATTTTAAAATCAAAACTATATAGATAATAGGGTGAGCGTTTATTTTTTATTATTTTTATATTTAAACGTCGTAAAATACATATTTTTAAAATATTTAGATATATTTCATTTTTAAAACCGAAGAACTTCATAAATAGCCAACATTTGAAATATTATAGTTTACACTTTTTTGGAACCCCAACGCCACCTTCACAGCTTGAAACCACAAATAGTTGGAGAGAGAAAAAATGGTGGGAAAAATTCTAAAATATATTGCCAAGGACTCCGAGTCGAGCATAGACGCACGTACACTCCTTTTTTTCCGCCCCACACTTCCACAGCCATCGTCCTGCGCGTCCAACGGAAACTGTGGGTAAGAGAGGATGCCGCACAAGCAGAAGTAACCAGCATCGAGACACATTTTCTAATAATGTTCCAGCGTCACGTATTAATGCGTTTGTTTGTATCTTCATTTTACCCGCTGGCATTTTAATGTATTTATTTTTTTCTCTCTCAACCGAGAGAGAAAAAGCTAGGGAAAACTGACTGAGAACGGGGTGAGAAGTTTTCTCTGGTGGCTTTTCTTTTTCGGGCATGTTTGTGCATGCGACACACTCGTCTGGATAATAATGAAGTACGTTTACGTGTAAACTCTATCTAATATGTATGCTAAAAGCTTCAGCCACACCAAAACCCAACGGGTGGGAACAACAAAAAAAAAATCAGGGAGTTCGAGGCAAGGAGACCCGAGATACACGATGAATTTTTCTACATTAGGTTGGATAAGAGCGGTTGACAAAGGGGTAAATATCAGGAGTAGAAATTAATTACAGCTCCTGGCTGGAGAATTGAGTGCTAGCTAGGTTCTTGCTGCTGCTTCTGGAAGAATCCGGGGCATTTGGATTATTGGGAATAGCAGAAGAGAGAAAAAAATTAAGATAATGGTAATGGAGAAGCGTGTAAGTGAGTGCATGAATAATGAGTGAGCGCTGGTGGCAAAATGGTTGTAAATAATGAATTAGATCAAAAGGAGCATCCAGGCTGATGGATGGTGTGGGAAATTATTTATTAATCGAAATGTGCTTGGTTTTGGTTAAATTAATTATGAGCAGAGTGTAATAACTCAATATTTAAGCATACATATAAAATAAAAAGGAGACCTTGCTCCCAGTTAGATAAGGAAATTATAAATTAAATTTGTATGAATACAAATATATCTTTGCCTAATTTTAGACAGATTTGACAGAGATTTCAAAGTCACTATACTTAAAATTAACATTTAAAATCCATTTACTAAATATTTCACTTATCTTTATTTAAGTTTTAGTGCTTCTACCATCATAATTTATCCACTCTAATGAAGTGCACTTCCCTCCACCTATTTGACTGCACTTTTGATCGGCTTTTCCATGCTCAAATTCTCTTCGACTGCAGTTGCCATTTTCGTGATGTTGCGGGGAAAGTCTAGTCCTGGGCCTTATATACACATTAATTCACTTTAGCATGAAAGCCACTTTACACTATTACCCGCACAACAACTCGGGGGGTGTTAGTTGGGGATTCCAGGGGCTGCGTGGCTGTGTGTGTGTGGTTATTGCAAAACTGCGCAACGTGGAAAAATTCATCAAGCGCAAAATAACATTGCATACTTTATGGCGCATTATGAAAACACACGCGCTAGACTTGAGTGTGCGGACAGAAGGCGGGAGAAGGTATGATGGATGGAAGTGGAGGAGTGTCGGAGCAGCAGAGAATGGGCAGAGATGGTGGCGAAATTTGCGCTACATTTACACAAAAACGTTTTAGAAAATGTGCACAACACGACAACCCTGTCTCTCTTGGAAACCATCTCGCTCCATCTCGCCTATGCAATCGAAATTACAGTAGACAATATACAAAGTGAACGAGTAATAAGATGAAGAACAGAAAAATCCGTAACACCCCCTATATTATTGGATAGCTTTATTTGTAGTTCATCGTCTTGATAATTTAATATAATTTTTGTTTTGAATGAATGCACTTTATTGCTAACACGGACCATCAGCAATTACTACTGATTAGGCTGTTGTCCTGTTTGAAACAGTTGCTGTTCTTGTTTTCGAATAAACTATCTTTTTGTGTGCTCTGGCATACAAATTTAGTCACAATTAATGGGATTCTGAAGCCGACTAGACCTCGAGTTAACAGAAAATATTTATTTTTTGTTATTTTTTAAATATATAAAATATAGAATGTTTTCTTCATATTCTACACAATTAATTTCTTCTATTTATATACCACTGTTTCAAAAAACGTGGAAAACGCAAGCTGGCAGTTAACCCCGAAAGCCTGCACATGCCGCCCTCTTAACCCTCCACAGCCCCCAACGAGTTATGCAGATAGTACTGCTGATAATGATGATGATGATGACGAGAGACCCAGACACAGAAAAGTTGAGAGGGGAAAAGTGTGGAGTGTAAACAAAGCAACAATCATGGCGACGAGGACGATGATGATTGTGATGATGGGTATCCTGATGATGATGATGATGACGTTGGTGGCGGCGGCGGCGACGTTTCTCTAGCTGACGTCAGCCAGTGTCCCTGCTCCTCTTGTGTTCCCAACATTCGCGGGATATTTTCGCCATATGGCAGAGTAATGATAATAAACTCCTAAAAACACAGCAAGGGAAGAGAGAGATAGAGAGGAGTGAGCGGTGGAAAAAAGCAACAGGAGTCGGGAAAAGCTGGCGTCATCGCCTTCAAGGATGTCACCAGGCTTCTTATCTGCGGCAGGAGCTGCTGCAACCAAGCGGCAAACTCGGCAGCCCTGCAACTCGGACTAACGCCCCAGATAGCGTCAGTTATTTTCATTCAATTTCAGGGTATTCCCGCGTCCTCTCCTCGACTCGACTCACATTCCACAATGTGCCACAGATACAAACCGCAGGAAATTGCGCATTTTGTTTGATTTCCATCCGTCAGACAGGGTTGGAAAATTTAAGCAACAATAAATCTTGCGTGCGAATGGAAAATAGTGTGGGGGCTAAACCAGAATAAACGGGTTAAATAGGAATTTATTTGGTGGAAACTGCGTTTCAACGTAAGATTTGTTTTCCTACAAAAATTTCTATGCATTTCTGGATTAGATTATGCCATAACATGAATCTAAATAAATATGATTTTGTACAGAGATAAATTCTTCAATGAATATATTTTATATTCCTGTATATTAGCAGCATTAATCTACATAAATATATAATGTATATCACACCATTATTTTATAGATATTATTTTCCTTATTTTCCTGATACCTTAGAATGGAACTGGTCCCCATTTCCTGCCCACAAATCGCATTAATATTTTTACTTAACAACTAACTAACAACTGACAAATGCAATTAAAAATGTGCAGAAACAACTCAGTCTCCCTATGTTAGTAACAAGCTGCATATTAAGCGAATACAGAGAGAGAAATATCTGAGAGAATATCTTTTATTTTAATTAGCTAACATTATTAGTGTGAAAATGTTAATTCAGCCTATAGTATTATATTATTCCTCTTTAAAAAACAATTGTCTAATTATCTGAAAAAATGTCAAAGGCCTGAAAGAATTCCTTTTAAAATGGAATCTAAATTTTCATAGAAGCAAGTAGAACTATTCAAAATATTTTATGGTGATCCTTTAGAAATATGGCTTTCTTTATATTAAGTAATTAATTAATAACCAATATCGACTACAATTTGTCTCCGTGCAGAGCATCATCAAGCGGACAAGGACATGGCCATCAGCGCTTGGCTAACGTTGTTTCATCAACTCATCGCCGGCATCCTTCGGCTGCTCCTTGGGTCCTCCTCTCTGCCTGGGTTTTGCTCCTGCTGCTTTTTCTGATACCAACGCTCGCTGCTATCGCCGCTGCGGCCCCACAGGCGTTATATGTAATTGCATTTTTTAGTTTTAATGGAGCGTACACAACCAGGAATAGGAACTGAACTGAACTCAGCTCAGAACTGAAATGAGAAGCGGCAGCAGCAGCAGTTTCCCTTCGGCTGTGGAAGCTCTCTTTCTCTCTTGCTGCGAATGTAATTAATTTGTAACGTTTGATGACAAGCTTAATGGCCAACCGTCCAGCTGGATGGGATGATCAGAGAGAGAGAGGGGTCAGAGGGTGGTGAATTGGGTGGAAAATTAAAGGAAAAGCTGTGGGGAGGCCCGGCGTCTGCCGCCTGGTGCGTGTGACTGCGAGTAGCGAGCGGGGGTGGGCTCCTAATAGTTTTATAATTGATTCTGATATGATTTGGCGAAATGAGAAAAAAAAAATCCGAAAACAAGGGAAAACAAAATTGCAAAACATTATATATTCGATTTACAGTCCATTTGGGGTTGGCAGGAAACTCAATTGAAAATTCGATTTGGCGAGGGTTGCAAATTTAACGAATAACCTGAAACATTTTCAAGGGATATCAATCAGTTTGTCGACTGAAATCGATTAGAGTCGCAAATTGAATTTAAAAATGTTTTGGAACGATTTGAAACGATATTAATTTTGTAGGTAGATTTACAAGGTTAAAATCTAGAAAAGTTCTATAGACTTAAAGAATTAAAAAGGATACTCCCGTAAACTATATCTAATCAGAGATCTTTTATAATCTTCAATAAAAACACCTGCAATTCCCCCTAAGTTTGGCCATTTCTTTAAGCCGTTTCAATTATTTGCTGATTGCTTTAATTTAACACCAAATTCCAGTAGAAAATCACCGCGTTACCCCTAATAGGCATTGACATGATTAAAGCCAAGACAAACATTCGCAATGGGGCGCAGACACGTGCAAAATGAGTTAACAATTTGCATGTAAATCCGCGACGACAAGTCGCCTAATGTTAACCCATTAAGGCCGTGAAAAGCTGTCGTCGTTGTCGCTGCCCTGAAATCAAATTGCCGCCGCGGCGGTCGTCGTTGCCGTTGCCATTGCCGTCGCCGTCGCCGCCTCGTCATTGCAGATTTTCCAGTTCGTTTCGCGCCAACGTGCGGGCAAGAAAAAAAAAAAGTCACATTAGATGACTTCCCAGCGATATCATAATGAGCGAAACCCTGAGCATTTTTCTTGCCTCCTAATGATGCTTGAAATCAGCTTGGATAGAAATGGAGAGAATGCGATCTGCTACTCAAAAAAATAAATAAAGGGAGGAATATTATATTTAAAAACCGTTGATGATCGGAAGTCTGGGAAGATTTAAAGCAGCGAGGCTTAAGTCAAGAACCTCTGGTTATTTAGCTTTAATAATATAATTAATAAATCATGTTTAAAAGGAGTTTTATAGGAAATTAAAGTGATATTTATAAAACACCGTTTTGACTTTTAGTTTGGTTTTGATGTTTTACAAATAAAAATACTTTAAACTAAAGAAAATTGCCTGAACTAGTTTAGTAAGTCTTCTAATAAACATGTATATTTCTTATATATTATTAGCTTAACAATAACAACAATGTTTCCTTTTAATTGAACCCAAAAATAAAATGTATTCCCAAAACTTGTAGCCTCATTAAAGTGTTTGTGTGATGATCGCCTAATAAGTTTAAACATTTATAATTATTGTAGGCATCAATCAAGGTGGCGGCGTGAAAATGCTGTGGACATTAATTGGAATCGCCTCGAGGCGGCGAGCCAAACAAACCAGAGTTGTCAACTCTATCTACGTCTATCTGAAGTCCCCCCTCCAATCCGAAATCCCCCTTTTCACACATCAGTGCTATCATCGGGGCTCTTCTTCTCTTTTTAGCCTTCAAGCTTCGGCTTCGGCTTGTTCTTCTTCTACTTCTGCATGTCGGCAAAGTTTTTTGATATCATGAGTGTGGTTAGGTGCTGGGCTGTCGCAAAAAACAAAAAAAATAAAAGAAAGAAAAACAACAAATAAAACAGAAAAAAAAAAAATCAGAGTAGGGGGCACTGAGGTCTGAGTGAGTCTACAAAAGTGTCACAGCATAAAAGCACAATCTATCCCCACCGCCGCCCCCTTTTTACCCTTTATCGGTGGTGTGTGTCCACTCTGAAAAGTGTGAGAATAATGTGGACACGGCGGAAAAGGCAGAGGAACACCCAAAGACAGACACAAAAAGAATCAACACACACACTCTCACATGAGCATTCAACCATTGCTGTGTCATTCACACCGAAAAGAAGTTTTTCCCTTACTTTTTCTACTCTACTTTTTGTAATACCCTCCACTCAAGTGGTAATATTTTTTATTAGCTTATTATTATGTTTAAACATTCACAGACTTTTTCTATGAAAAAGTAGAAAGGAAGTAAAATTGGTATTTACTATGATAACAAAATATATAAGCACTATTTTGTATCTATAATTTGACAAAATTCTTGCACAATGAGCACCTAAAATTCTCAAGTACGAATTCGGTGCAACAAACTCAATAGACCTCGAAAAATGATTGTACATTATATTTCAAGATCCTTTTCAATGTAAATCAATTTAAGAAATCTTTCTAGTAAGTCTAACTATTAATGATGTTCTTTTATATTTTATATAAATATTAATAGTTAATTCCTGATATTGTGTAAAAATACAATATCAGGGAAAGGGTATTCAAAGATCTCTTCTTAACAATGTTACCCTCGCATGCTTCTAGTATTCTTTTTTAGGGACATAGAGGACAACTTTTTCGTGCCGAGTTTTTAGCAAACTCATTTATGAAGTTTTCGCTTCATGTTTACTTAAAGTTCAACTCGAGTGTTGTTTTTACAAATTGTTATCCACTATGTGTGCCTGTTGGTTGTGTGTGTCTGTGATGTGGGTGGGCGGTAATAGAAGCAGACAGTTTTGGAGTCATTGCCGCAATTTCAGTTCAGGAGTCAGTCGAAATTCAGTTTCGGTTTTCGGCTTTGTTGCTTTGACCTTAGTTTTTCCTTCCAGTTTTCCCTTTTTTCCGTTGGAGTTGGGTCCATGATAGTTTCAGTTTAGATTAGTAAACATTTCTAATTAATGTTGAAAAGGCGTGCAATTTGCTCGGCTTGCGGGTGTAGTGCTGGTTTTTGAAAAAGGTATATGAGTTTGGTACTCGAAATCTAGAGAAGGGGTTTTATCTTTAATTATGTCTGGAAATTATTAACATATTAAATTTTGAAATTAAAAAAAAGTACATGGAAAATACATTAAAAGCATCCTTGTACAAATATTTAAATGTATTCCAATACAATTTGTTTAGATCTCGTAAAACTTATAACAGATAATTACCAAAATCTTTATTAAAACGCCATTAACTTTCTAATATTTCAATAATCCCTTTTAATAATTTATCTGGAAAATAATTACCATTTATCAGATTGATTTTTCCATTAAACTAATTACAAAACAAAAATCATAGTGCAATAAGCAGTCAAAGCACTTAATTTCAAGTCTTTGATATTTTATTGATGACTTTTCTTGCCACATTTTTCCCAAACTATCACTTTTGTTACCACCGCTGACGTAAGCCAGTCAAGCAGTCAAGAAACCCATCAAAGAAATATTAACGCCAGTCTTGTGGCCACAATAAAAGAACAGACATATTGTCCGGGCCGTGTCAACAGTTTAGCACACAAATAGTAGATGTATCGTGTATAGCAAGTGGACCCCTAAGGAGGACCCTCATCAACTTTATTTATAGATTTATTTATGCGTTGTTTTCCCCGCTTTTATTGATTCCCATGAGTCTCTCGTAGATCGGAGAGTTGATTAATTTAATTAATCAAATAGACATTAGCGGCACGAACCACGGAATCCCGGATCGAATCAAAGCAATCATTATAGAGAAGAACATAAAGCAGACGGCGAGAGGAAGCCAATTCGTTCAATGAACTTGCACCAGAAAAAAAAAACAATAACCAGAAACACAAATCAAATCGAATCTAGCTAATTATTATGCTAATTATCGTTCCACTTAATTACCAGCTTGTTGCACATTCTCGACACTTTTTAGACCATGGAAAGTTGGCTTAGAAAGTCGCCAATAAAAAGCACTGGCCATTGACCCAAAAACAAGGCGAGTAGTAAAGGAAGACCCAAAGAAAATCCGTTCTACCAGAGGAAAAACCAGATTTTCCTCCCAACTTCTTACTGACATTTACAGCTTGGACAAAAATTGCAGCAGCAGCGGCAGCAGCATCTAGGCTCTATGTGGAGAGAAAAAGCTGCAGACAGCAGACACATGAAGATAATGTCTTTGCATGTTTTGTGCCATTGCAAATCTCGGTGGACCCAAAAAGAAAATAAAAAGAAAGATGAGGAAAAAAAAAAGAAACCCAAACCAGGAAGCCAAAGAAAAAAGGCCCAGATGTTCGGTCAGACAGAGGTGCATAAAGAGGGGCTAACCAGTTGAAAGGGGGCCATGGTCTCTCTATCATTCTAACCATTTGAGTGTGTGTTTGCATCGTTGTTCTAGGCCAGTTTACATAGGAAAACTTTTGAGAAATTGATGCTGCACGAAGGCACACAACTGCGAAGAGGTAAGACAAAAAAAATAAGCAAGCTGCAGCTAAGGAAAGTGGGATACCATAGGTGTATTTTTAATAATAATAATACTAAGAATATTAAAAACTAATAATAATTTTTATATTAACCAAAATTAATTGAAACAGAAGAAGACAATTTTATTCTAGAAAAAAAACTATACAAACTTTTATTATTATTCCTATGATAATCCCACTTCCCTTTGAAAGAAAGAAACTCCCCTGAAACCCCATAACTATTCGCTTTTAGCCCCGACTTATTGTAGCTTCAAAGAAATCCCAGCGAATTGCTTCAATTTATTGCCATCGATTGTAATTATTCAAATGGCTGTGTGGCTAAAGTTTTTGTTCTATTTTTCTTTCCCCTTTCCCATTACCATTCCACAACTTCTTGTTGGATTTTCCAGCGGTTTTTTTTCTCTTGTTTTTTTTTCTCCTATATCAAGTTTTTCCAGTTCACTTAGAACACACACTATGCAAATTGTTTTCGGAACTATGCAGCTAAATGAGATGGATGGCAAATTGCTTGGGTGTAATAGCCACAGTTTCAGATGCACTGCCGAGGTTTTTGAATTAATTGGGCGGCTATAAGTGTCTTCTATACTTTTTTTTTACCCATTCATAATTGGCCCATGACGAATAGGGAATATTTCAGAATAAAGAGAAAGAAAACAACAATAATAATAAGGGAATGAATGGAACTGGCTAAGCAAACAAAGCCCGCCGGATATGGTACAACAGGTACATAGGGAAAATACTGAGGAGGGAGGGCTTAACACCCAAAACGTGACATCATCACTTTACGACTCTATGATTCCCAAGAATGGTCAAGCAAAATCGACACTGGTTCCGACAAATTGCAATTAAATGTGAGTGGAAAGCCAGGCGGAAAAGGGAAAAAAAACTAGCCAGAAAGAGACAAACCGAAAGTGAGGAAATAAAAAAAAGATATGTATATATATAAATAAAATAAAGACGGCCGATCAAATGATGGACAATGACCCGGGAGTGGAAAACTGAGACTCTTCAAACACTGATGATGGCGGCATTTAAAATAATAGTAAAGCAAAATGTTGGCATAAACAATAATTAAGCTTAAGCGCAAAGTGCGTAACAGTGGGGGAAATGAGACGAAGAGAGGCTGGCCGAGTGAAAGAGGAAGCCACAACAATGGTCAAAAGCGAGACATTGACCCAGGCTTATAAGCCGAGACTCGAACCACTCACATGCGGGGCAAACACAGAGCGCAATGTATCTCATTACCATAATGCAAAACTTGTTGCTTACAACTACCTCAACATGTTGGTAAGCGCGGTGTGGCTCAAAGTTAAGGCCAAGGTCAGACTGGCAACATGTTGACGAGCTCAATTTGTTGGCAATTATAAAAAAGGCACGAAGGAAACAAAGGGTAGGAGAATCAAGTAAGATTGCATGACGTTTAAATCGAGAATTGACCTCAGATAAAACCTTTTAAATATTAGTTAATAAATATTAGTTAATTTTTTGTTATTCCTAATATTATTTAATAAATTTACACCATTAAATATATTACAAGAAAGAACATAAGCTTTAATAACTCTATACCATACAGGCATAATAACAGCCTGCTAAAAATAATGTATAAGGAAGCCTTAGCTATGAAAACCAGTTGGCCTGATCTACATCTTTTTTCTCTTCTCTTTGGCAACATGTTGCCAAGGTGTGCTCGTATGAAATCTGGCTTCCCCGGCGAAAAAGATACGCGCAGGTCAGGAGTTGCACATCGTGAAGCTGTGCTGGTAGCCATAACACCAAGAGGAACACATACTTGTTAATAGCAGTCGTAGGGGGGGGGAAAAGCAGCCGCCAACAAATGCCGGAAAACTTTGGCCAAGAAAAACCACTTAAAAAAGGTCAGCGAAAAGTCGAAACACACACATAGACTTCTTCACAGCTAGAAGCTGATTATCATTCCCCCTCATCCCGAAACAATTTAACATGCCTGCTCTTGGACAGGAATAAAGAAAGAAAGAAAAAAATATAGAAACTTCAACTCCCACTTCCTCAGATTATAGCCCCATCTCCCGATTTTCTATAATTTACTCCACCACCACCCAATAAATGCTCTCTTCAAACTAATAATCATGACTTGTTAATCTTTACGCTGCTCTTCTCACTTGCTAACTTTTTCGCTTTTTTTATTGGGCATATACACTAACTCTATTGATAGGTATATGCGATTTTATGAGTTATACAAACTACTACTTACAATAACATGAGTTGCCTATCGATATCGAAGTTTAGACGTTTACACTGGGCATAATTCGATAAGCATTAACGCATCATAGTGTAAATAGACTATAAGTTTCGGGTCTTATGTTGTGGTAGAGTTCTGTAAAGATTTGACATTTTAACGCCATAATTCCCAAAGGGTTCTGTCGTTGCAGAGATGAAAAATCATTTATAAAGCTGGATAAGTCAGATATGACAAAATATGAAAGCAACTGGTTATCTTTTGTAGCAATACAGTATTCCGAACTACTTTTTAATAATTATTAAGATTTTATTATATTTGATTAAATGATTAAAAACATTTTGCTCAAAATAACATCGAATAAAAATGTAGATAATGCTTTATCTGTTGTGAGTTTAAATATATATTTATATTTATTAAATTTAAAATTGTATATTTCTTGGAAAACAACTAATATTATTTTAAATAATAAACAATATTCTATAGAGCACTTAACTTTTCCCATACAAAAAGGCATAAGTTCCCTTCATTTCCTCATTTTCACATCATGATTTTCGACATGTTCTAAGCTGCTTGGATTTAACGGTGGATGATTGTTGCTATTTTTGTTGTCGGCTGTTGGCTGTTCTTACTACCGACTATGCTATAGTTATTTTGTTGTTATACCCGCTGCTGCTGCTGCCTTTTTCACGCATTATCGTCATTATCATCAGCATTGCGAGAGATGATTACCCGAATGCCGCCAACTATTATAGATGATGTAAGTGCAAAAAGCCATTGAACGCTTATTATTTTTCTACCTCTACCTCTCCGTCTCTTTCATCTTTTTTCCTGGCCAGCTTTACTTAACCAATAAACGCGAACGGAGCAATAAACTTTGAACAGACTGTGGCTAGACTAGCTGGGAGAGGAGAACCTTTCACTTTGGCTTCAAGTTGCCCTTTGCCGATCTTTAATGTTAAATTCAGCTAAGCAGCTTAAGACCATTTGGGAAGGGAAACTTTGTGGTTATCCTTGAAGGAAAACACTTTCGTTGGCTCCCAGGCGTTGGCGTTGCCAAAAATTTTTTTTTTGTGGGCGTTGGGAAAGCAACCAAAACAGAAGAAAAGGACACATCATTTTGCTCTCTCTCTCCCTCTCTACCTCCCTTCCTCCCTGCCACTTATCATCTGCAGTTAGTGGCTTGGAAGTTACTTGGCTGCATTTTCTGTTTAGCTGCGTTTAGCTTACCCCGTATTTTTGGCACTTAACCAAGGTTAAGTGAGACTTTCCCCCAATCTCGCTGAGAACAAAACCCCAGAACGAATCCGCCAAAGTGATAAAGAGTGAGTAAAAAATGATATAAAGGGAGGAGGACCAGAGCAAAAAATAGGGTTGCTTAAGATTCAATTCAAGGACTTCTGGCCAAAGTCGTTAAAGTGGCGGAAAACTATAACTGAAGCTAGTAAAAAAGTGAACCCTTAAAAATGTTGCCACATCTACTAAAAACATAAGAAACAAGGAATAATTACCACTAAAAACTGAAGAAAAGATGAATAAGTACAACTTAAAACTAGAGAAAGGTCGAATTACACATAAAGTAAATGGAAGGGAATGCATCATGTTTTATATTTTAATTAAAGAAGAAAAGCAGCCATTAAGGATCATAAATATTAATTATACTTGCTCCTAGAATTTAAGAGAAATTGTAGTAGTTGCTAAGGAAGTTCGTCTATAAGTTGAATAACTTTTTAAGCCTTGCATAAATATTAAAAAAATTGTTTTAATTATGTACTGAAAAGTCTTCTAATTAAGTTTAATTTTAGGACATTAAATTAAAAGACTCCTGTTAGCTTTTCTGTGTCTTCTCTTAGGTAGCTAAAACATTTTTCCGGCTTCAGACTTCTCATTGAATATTAAAATAAATCAAATTGCTAGGAGAGGGACAAAGTCAGATTGAAAGAGACATCAAATTATCGAATATGACAAATAGAAAGAGACAAGCACAAGCTCGAACTAAAGTCAGCGAGCAAAGTGCGTAAACAAAAACAAAAACAGATGCAAATTGAAATTGAAAACGTTACGCATGCGCTGCTTTTCCGAACCGAACTTGACTTGACTTTCCATGGAACAGCAACAAAGTTGCTGTTCCTGTCGCTCGACTTTCAAACCTATCGAATATCAAAGCAAGAGAGAGAGAGAGAGACGGCAGCACAGGAGCAAATGGGAAAAATGCAATTGGAAACGTGAGGTTGAGATGCTGAAAACTCCACATCCACATCCACCCCAACCCATCCACGCATCTTTTCCGTTCAGTGAGCATCGCATCCGATGATGATGATGATGAAATTGAATCTGCTCCGGCTGTAAAGGCAATAAAAGTGGGCGACTGACCAGAGAGATGCGTCACAAGTCGGTCGACAGTCGGAGCTGCCATAAGTTATGGAGCCATGGATCTGGATATCCTGAAACAGCACACGTTTACCATCCTTTGGACCATCTTCCTGCTGACATGGAACCTTGAGGGTGGCCAGGCCAAGCCAGGAGGTTCGAGCAGCGGGGAAAGGTAAGTTTGAAGGAACAAAAGGGTTTGGAAAACAAGGATATTCAAATATATTTTAGACTTCTTGAAATTTGTGGGTGTCACAAGACTTCATGAGAGTTTAATTTCTTTTCCAGGGTCCACATCCGTCTCCATATGCCGGAGGTGGTGCGTCAGCACACGCATTACCACAACGTCTACAAGTATCCCCGGAAAATCCATCCCGTTCCCGCTCCACCGCCCACAACGATCGCCTCGTTGCCTCCGAAATATCTGGGAAAACCTCATGTTCAGCTTTTGGGTTACACAACGGCAGTGGGAAGTTCGGGACCAATGTCTCCCAATCTAATGCAACTGATGGCCACCGCAGCCACGCCCAGTATGATGCCATCTCCTACAAGACTAATGCCCAATTTCGGACCCGCTTTATTCGATAATTACAATCAGGATGCGACGGCTTTGAGTGCAACGACAACGACAACTACAATGAGACCTCCTCAGGTCTTAAAAGCCTCCACCAAACAGCAGCAAATGCTGCAACAATTGTTCTCGGCACCTCAACAAACCGAAGATGAGGATAATTCCTTTGAGGATAATCAAGTGGAGAATAACTCATTGCTTAACAACAGTTTCCTGGAGGCCCTGCAGCGAGAATATCTTTCGAAATTCGGTGGACGTCGAAAACGCAAGAAATCCAGTTCCAAGTTGAAGAACCCCATCAAGGAATACTCAAATCACTACAGGAGTAAGCCCTACTATTATCAAGATGAGGATCTGTCGGAGAACTTTGAGGATTACCAGGACGAGCCACAGAATGACGAGTACGAGGAAGTAATGATGATAAGTACACCCAATAAATATGGAAGTTACTATCCATCAGGATCGGAGGAAGTCGAGGATCAAGCACAGGGCTATGACACTGCTGTGGCTTTTAGTGGGCAGGACAACAGCATTTCATCATCTATACCCACAACTATGGAGGATTTTCTTGAAGGTGTCAATAATCCCGGTTCCATGACCAACTACGATCCTTATGACAACTCCCATGAGATAATGTCGCAATCTTGGCAGCCTTATTCAACCAGTCCAACAATGAGCAATAGTTGGTCCAGACCCACCACGAACTCATACACAAATTCCCACAATAATTCCTCAAAAAGCCCCAGATCGAGGCCTGTGCGATCCAGAGGTCGAAAGAAAGTGCGATATGTTAAATTAATCACGCGAAAGAAACGAAAAAATCTCATTCGAAATAAAAGATATCGTACCTAAAATCCAAGTAAACTTGCCAAGGAAAAGAATTTGGAGTTACTCATCTTTAGGTAATGTAATCTAGCATGTTATCTATTTGTAATTAAATTCAAAACAGGAACAGCATATGTATTTTAAAATCAAATCATTTCAGTCTTACCCCGTATTATTATTTAAAATTTTTCGAGTAATTTTAAAGTCCTTACCTGAAATTAAACAAAAGTGAAAGTGGCATTTAATAAAAATATTCATAAATATAATGTAAATTAAGAGAACATTACAAATTGTATTACTAACCAGACTTGTTTCAGGATATAAATATATTAAAGACATTTATTTCCATTCATAGTTGTCCTTTTCTGTGGCTTTTCTAGGCCAAAGCAAACACTCATTAGATGGGCAAACAAACCATAATAGAAACGAAGTAAGACGGCAGAAACTACCCTATAGACAGAAACCAGAAACTGATCTGCCATCCTCCCACGAATTTCATCCCACGAAGCCAGCAAATAAAGCGTACAATTAAATGGGCAGTTCAGAGGGAGAAGGGACTTCGAGCTGAGCAAATAATAAGTACAAATGCTAATAAAATTCAATTAAAGGCCACAAAATTACAATAAAAGTGGCCCCAAAAAGGAAACTAACTTAGGTCTATGCGAAAGTCCTAAAATAATAAGGGAGGGCTGCTGGGTGGACGAGTCAAGGGGAGTCGTTTGTCGCCCATGAAAAGTCAAAATTAACGACTCATTTGGGCAAATTGAAGTCATAAACTACAAAAGCGAGAGAAAATGGAGAAAGTGTGGGGACTTGCCATCTTAGTCATCTAAGCAAATATATAAGAAAGTCTGTGAGATGAATAAATGCGAGTACAATATTACCCTTCATATTAATATATAAAGAAGAAAGTAAGAAATGAATTCTTTATAATAAAAATAATATAAAGTCTTTATAAATAATTAACTATTTTGTAGCCTTGGTTTTATAACACACCAAAAATTTAAATAACACATAACGTATACACCCTTGCCTTGAAAAAATACAGGGTATAATATATATATAATAGATGTCTCTGTTTTTGTATATTATTCATTGTATATGGAACAGATCCAAGTGAGCGACACAACCAGTTACAAAACAGGGGATGATGTGTAGGCGTGAAGAAGGACCAAGAAGAAGGCTTTTTGTTTATGTGTCGCCTTTGGTTCCTATTCTATTTCACATTCTTAATTTTCTGCTGGTCATATTTTTATTTCATTTCGGGGCCATAAAATTGCGAGAAAGTGTGATGTAAAAACATTCTCGGCATACTTTGGGGGGACGGCGAAATTAAAAGCGTGTAAAGATTTTCATTTGCTTGTCCCAAAAGCCAGAAAATCGTGGGGGTTGAGCGGCGAAGAATATGTAAGGCAAGGATATTCGCCAGGACATTTTGGGTCGGGGGCCAGGCGAAGCACATAAAGTGTTGATGTGTCAACCATATGACATTTATTGTTTAGCCGACGACAGCGAATGTCTTCCACTGTTTTTCGGGGGGTTGTAGAGCGATTCGAGTATAGAAACCTTGGGATAGGAGAGGAGGAAAAAGAGGCGCCATGTTTATTACCCCCAACAGATGGCATCGAAAATGGGGGACTGGATTCAAGGCAACAAGTGAGAGGAGAGTGAGACCGGGCGGCTTTCCCCCCGACTTCGTTTGGAAGATTTATGTGGCGTGGGCTCTCGGTCTGATGTCATAATATATAAATGTATTTGCGATTAAAGTCGTTCGAGTTGAGCCTGCGCAATGATCAATGGCTTTGTTATACGGTCATGAATAAATCGTTGACAAAGGTCACAGAAAAGGGATGCCGAAGGGGACTTTAAAGGATATTCAATTTATCTATGAATGGTTAGAAAGTTTTAAAACTAAAGACAACTAAGACTCTCTCCTAAAACCCAATGAAACGTATGTATTTATATGACTCAGATAATTAAAGATGATATTGTTTCTAATAAAATAACACAGTATCACAGTATTTAAAAATGTTCCCAAAATGTAAGTCTTTTTCGAACGAAACTGTACCTTTCATGACTTATTTTTAACAAGTTGTCAGCTCTAGAGCAAGATCCCAACCGGTTGGCAGTCCTGGAGCCATAAATTTCCCTCACAAATTGCCTTCACTTAAATACCAGACACTAAACTTTATTTCAGGATGATTTTTTTGTGCAAACATGTATACATTTTTATTCGCCATTGGCGTAATTGATTTTCTCGAAATAATGGACAAAGAGACGCAGCATAACAATGACCAATATTCTACAATATCCGATGCGCCTGCCCGAAATGACAAGTTTATCTGCCCTCAACCACACACAGGACACACACAGAATGAGTAAAAATGTTCCATTTCCTCTTTTGGTTTAATGAAAGTGACATAAAAATGGCACCACAACGAAAAGTGTGGAGGAAATCTCTTATATCTGGCCGAGAAAACTCCTCTCCCATCCGTCTTCTTTTCATTCTCAATTTAACACTGAAATTGCCATCAAGTTTATAAGCCTAATAAAAGTTTTATATTACGTTTCGCATATGCCAGCCAATAATTTTATTGATGGAAAAAATTAATTTTCCAATTCAGCTGGAGAAAACTCTCATACAAATCATTAGCAGTAAACTGCGAAGGGAAAATCATGTGTCATTGTGGAGGATTGGTGTGGGAAAACTAAACAACATGATGGGGAAAGAAAACTCTTATGGCTTGGCTAATTTTTAGACAAATGACTGGAAATCTTCTCTCCAAACAATTCATTAATTTAATTAATTTGTGGCAATTAAATATGGTTGCACAGGCGACAGCCGCAGGGCGAATTTCAGCCCAGTCATCATCCACTCAATGGGACAGCCATTTGTTAGATATAAGCAAACACACAAACACATAAGTATATACCTATATATATTCCACTCGCATGTTCATCAATTCCCCGGAGAATCTATGGGGCGAGCTTTAGCACTTTCCTCCATTTGCTGGGTGTGGTTTCAGGTCCAAGTCCAGGGACCAGGAAACCCACAGGACCCGGGCTTAAATGGGTTAAGTGCTGGCGATAAACACATTCGCATTTGCCAGGGAAAAAAAGGTGGCGATGCCGGCAGTCAACACCCACTAAAGCAAACCGTATGCCACAAACAAAACAACAACAAAAAAGTGTACTGTCATGCCACGCCCAGCTCTCAACACTTTGCCGCCTCAAGATTAAGGGGAAGAATGAAATGGCAGGAATATAATATATAATGAGGGATATAAATTGGCTAACCATTGACTTGAATCTAATGTTAGTTTAAGAAGTAGGAATTTTATTAAAGAATTCATGTAAATATGCAATAAATAAATATTTAAACCTATAGAACAAATTAAAATCTTTTATTCATGGAAATTATTGTAGGAATTACATTTATTTTCTCCCTTAACTGCACTCGAGTGACATCATCTGACTTCTGTTTGTGTGCGTGCTGGGATATATATCCGCTTCATTTGCATTAAAGTCAAACCCATTGCCCAGACTTTTCCACCAGCAGATGCAATCGTATATAATCATCCGACCCGACCGCTGGACAATCAAGCAATTTAATTAAAATGAAAAGTAGGGGGCACAGTGGCAATAACAACAACGACGAACGAAAGGCGACCAAATGAAATACTCGGGGGCATTACGACAAATGTATTACAAAATGCTAATTAAATGCCAGGAAAATTGGGCCAAGCCTCTCCTCGTAATGGAAACTAAGCTAATCGCGCCCCAAGGAGGAGCGCGCAGTGCGGGGGCTGTATATAATTCCATTGAGGATTGCACATTGTAAAAATAAAAATTACAAAAAAATTCCTTTCGCTTATTTGTGACAATTAAGTGCAAATTACACTTTCTGTGTCACACAGTTGGTAAGCTCATAGCTTGGGCACGCACTGTCAGTCCCACATTGGTCAACAAAATATTAGTATTTTGGAAGATGGTATAGCATAATATAGTATTTCCAATTTATTTCTTATGTTGGTTTTAGGAAGTTATAGAATATTCTTACAACCTTTTTTATTTAATTTATATGTCAGCTAGGGCCTAAATAGTTGTTTTATTTTTTTTCACTTATGTAATAAGTCAAAATCTACTCTATAATAATAATAATAATAATAAAATCTTTTTACCAACTACAAGCTCCCAAATTAAATCAATTTTTGTTCTAGCCTTAACTGTATATCTCCTTCCTTTTTCTTAATATAAAATTGTGCCACTGAACTGAGTTGAGTTTGTCCAGTTAGTGCCAGACTTGCATTATTTAGAGAAAGCATTACAGTGACATTTTGATGATAACAATTAAAACGAATGAGTGCCGCCGCTGTGGTTTCATCAGCAGAAACCTCAAAACAGATGGAGAACTGTTGGAGCATCGGCACCAGATGACTATTATTATGTTGCTGCTGACTATGATGATGACGATGATGCTGGAAGCGTCTGCTTGGCCGGAAAAATATAAATAAAATGTGTGTGCATGCAGTGCAGTGACAGTTGCAACAACAGTTTGCTGATTATGATTATCGTACGCAGAGAGCCCCCATATCACTCCCTATCCTTTTGTGTGTCTCTGGTTTTCTGTATCCCCATTAAGAGTCATAGATCCCTCATGGTCCATCATATATCTGGGCATGGTTTTCACTCAGTTCTCCGACAGCTGTGATTACAACTTTTCTGTTTATGTTTTGCAATTGTGTCGCCCTGTATATATGCAATAGATGTGGGAATGAGTTTCTGTCGGTTTTTGACAGTTATGATGGAGAATTGTGTGTGTGGCATGCCAAAGGGCAAGGCACTTTAAATGTGACGCACACCAAAAACTGTGGCAATCTCTAAAATGGAAATTCACTCAGGCGAAAGTCACACACACAAAAGAAGCCCAGTTTGAATTATTGTAAAATATTCGACGCTTAAACTATACAATTATTTTCTTATTAAACTTAAAAATAATCCGATAAACCGTAAGAGAAATCTAACCCTTTCCACTCGTGTCTATTAAGTCCTGTTTGTATCTACATATTTCATCCTTTCAATACATTGTACTCCGCTTTCCGGCATTGTCAATGCATTTCGCACATATCATAAACGTTGACAACGCTTGACCCCTGACATTTCCAATAACACGCCGGGCGAAACCCAACTCAACTCAACCCAAAACCCAAGAATCCAAGAACCTTGAAGTATTGTTTACGCAAAACCGAAGGCGAATGGCAGCTGGCGGTAAGGTTAAAGTTTTCTCCAACAAGAAAAATAGTGTAAGAATCAACTGAAAACAACAAACGACTGACTGGAAAATAAAACAGAAAATATATTGTATTTTATATATTGCCTTTGCACTCTCGCTGACCCTCTGACCCTCCTCCTGTTTTCTTTCTGGCAAGGCAAAGGTATATATCCGTAGAACTGCCAACGCCCCAACAATGCAGAAGGAATAAAAAATAGAGAGAGAGGCCTGCGTTCAAGTGCCCTATCCATATATCATTCGGTCGAAGGAAAAATGTATTTTTTATTTCATATATATATATATTTCTATATATATTTCAACTCCTGCCTGCCTGCCTGCCTGGGCAACAACTTGTCCTTGAAGCCATCGGACAGCAGCGTGAAAAAGAGGAAAACTTTTGTCATACACGCGCGGGTGGCGAAAGCGGGAAAATTGAAAAATATGCACGGGGCGGGCAAAAAACTTTTCCATCATCGCACACTCATATCTGTGGCTTGTGTGTGGTGTGTGGTGTGTGTGTGCATGTGCATTGTGGAATTCGTTTGGCGGCTAAGCCAACAGAGCCCTAGAAAACAGTTTCACAGGAACTGTGTCAAGTGCAGTCCGAGCTGGACAAAGTTCAATATTTAAAGAGCGTTATTTTTTGGGTAATAAATATCACTAAAAATGTTGTTAGAAAGAATATAGCTTTAGAACATTTTGCGAAATTCTAGGAGAGAGTGCTTTTTAGTACAAACAAAATACATATCAATTTTTTGTGACAAAAAGATTTTAATAACAACACGAATTAATAACAAACACGAGACTACTTTAGTCACTAAGAAAAATGTATATTTACACAGCGTAAAGAGCGGGAAATTGTATGAATAAATTAGTAAATTGTATAAAATAATAATTAGTTTTCTTTAATTTGTGTGTCTAGGAATTCGTTCACCATGTTTCTTTGAGAGACCTTCAAGGACCTTTCGAAGGTCTTATTATGATTATATATAGGAGTCTTCTTAAGGAGCTCATAGATAATTTGTAACCTCATTCCAAAATTATCTTTAATTAGGTTAAACATAAATAATAGATATTTAATCCTGAAATTGTACATTTTTCCAAATACCTACATATAAAATTTGCTCTGCAACTATCACAAGTTATTTTAAAACACCTTTGCAAGCTAATCCTAATCCTAAGGCAATTGTGCTCATAATTCTAAAAGTTCCTGTTCACGTCCTTAGGAATTTTGTTTGCCTGAAAATGCGCAAAGAATGCAGGAGCAAATTAAGTTCACTTTTTTTTTGGAAAGAGGTTTTTGAGAGAGGGGAGTGAAGGTGGTTTCTGGGAGGAGCGGTAGTTGGGTTTATCAACACTTCCGCACGACGGTGCGCATACAAAAGCTGCAGAATTTACGCTGAATAACTGCCATAAACACACACACGCACACACCAGTGTGTGTGTCTGCAGGCATGCATATCCTGCTACTTTGCAGGACATTGTTTGCGCTTTGATAACACTCACACATACACAGTCTCTGTTAGATACACCAATACAAATGCGCCATCATTACTACTATGAAAATTGCACATGCCATGGTTTTGTGTTTGACTAGAGAGAGAGAGAAGGAGTGAGCGAACGAGGCAGAGGAATAGCTGACGCTGCAGACAGCAACAGCCGCTGTTCCTCTTGCCATGCCGCGCCCCCTTTCCCTTAGAAAACCCCGCCATCGTCCATGTGAAAAACAGTCAGCAGTCAAAACTATTTTTCGCTTGGCATTTCAAGCATCTTATGGTTTTATTTCGACAAAAATTCGCCCCTTAAATGCGCTCGGAATAGTCCTTGCATGCCACGACACAAGCGTTAATGCACTGCAAGAAATCAGGAGGGATATAACACCAATTAAATATAAGAAGCGTCGAAACTTAAAATGTGGAAAGTACATTGTAGAACAGAAATATGAATTAAATTAAACAATCCTGTCTTATTAAACCAAAGACATTCTATCTTTACTCATTTTGTAAAGAAGGTTAAAGTGATTTTTTGAATCCAAAAGTACTTTCAAAAGTTTACAGAATCTGTGTAATTTTTTCCAAGTGTTCAAAACCCACACACACGTTCCGTTCCCATGGAAAGCTAGCGGAGACAGACATAGACCAGAGTTTTAGCCACCAACTGGTCATGGCAAAGCCATGACGATGATAGCTTCCGTTTCGTTCTGCTTGTGTTCTGCACACTTCCGTTTCCATTTCCATTCCGTTTCGATTCGTTCGCCATTTGCCTCTGCCATCTGTTGGGTGTTAATTCATTGTCATGTCCTTTTCATTACGCACACACACACACACTCGCACGCTTTTATAAAGACTGCCTGCGAATTTCATTGAAATATTTTCACAAATTCTCACGAAATTAAAAAGAGAAAGGGAAGGAAGAAGCTAAGATAAACTAGGCCAAACATAATGCATTCCTAAATTGCAGGATTTAATGAGTTTAGTGTCTTAAAATCAAGATAAATTGACAATAAATTAAAAAAGGGTTCAGTGTGACCACGGCTGTGAAAGATAGGGGACACTGCATGGTCACACTGTATCATGAAATATGAAGAATACCTTTATTCAGGAATCCCTATTATTTATTTAATTTGTCATAGGACGTAAACAAACACCTTTAAGATACCTCCCGCCTGTTTAATAATAATAAAAACCTTAGCACAAGTAAATGACATAAAACTTAATTTGTTTACAGACGCTTTCACAAGGAGTTCAACCGATTCTTATCTTATATTTAGCACCCACGAAAGCCTATTTAAAAAGATTTCCCCATAAACCATCCACCGCGCAAATAGAAACCCCTGTTTTTTCGGAACCCTTTTCACCTAGTCCCGTGAAACTACGAGCCAAGCAAATAGAACGTGAAATGAAATTAAAAGAGCAAATTACGCTTTTCAAAACTTGTACAAATAAATATAAATATCACAGGACAAGACAGGACGACATAAAGAGTGAGTGGGTGAGGAATTTCCGCAGCTTCCGCTGGGGAATGGGGCTGTAGATAAGCTGGTAGTATGGTATGGGGAGGCTTCTAAGCTCTCATAGTCCTTATTCGCCCACTTGAAGCTCTCATCCGGCTCTCCTTTCATTAATATTTCACAGCGAAAACGGCAATGCGAGGAATTCTAAGCCCATAGAAAGAACAAGGATTTAGCAGCTAAAGCTCTTTGGTCTGCGTTCTCCTTTTCTGCTCGCCCCCTTTCTTTCCTCCAGCTGAAACGCCACCCCAATTAAAATCAGATTAAAGTTGCGCTAATTTATGCGACCGCACGGCGACAAAACAAAGCGAAATTCTCACAGCCAACAACACAACAGGAAGTGGAGCGAGGGATGATGGAAATCCAGGAGCTGGATTGTGGATAAGGCCTGACATCAGTGGCATCAAAAATGGAAATACCCAACTTGACTGCTCTGCTCTGTGTTCCCCGAGCTGTAATTGCATGGCAAGAAAGTTTTCCTCCTTCGTTCCATTGCCTTTTATTTCACTCTTTCCGTCTCCATTTCCAAAGTGAATGTGGTTCTGCTCCTTTGTTTTGTGGTTTCCGAGGCTTTTGAATATCTTAAAGATATTTAATTGTCCAATGGAGTACCCTTTCCCCCTTTTACTTGGCAGAATATATATATCAACATATGGTGCTTTGGTAGGTTTTCTTATTTTTCGTAGTCTATTATAATGTTTAACTGATGTTTACAATTCCACCATATATTTTCTTAACACATGAATTTAAAGGCCTTGTCCACAAATCAAAAAACGTGTTAATAAACCAGAAAACTTGAAAGGACAACATTGTAAAATTGTCAAGGAACTTAGGGGACCAGACACCCTTGATAAACTAACAAAGATTGTTTCTGAAGGTTAATTTCCATGACCTTTTACCCCAATAAACATGTAAATCAGCTTAGTAAGAAACCAAAAGGCAAATGTTGCAGTCAAAAGTCAAAGTAAAATCATCCATCCTTTAACTCCGCTTTAGAAAATGGAATTAATTGTAATTTTTCAAAATCACATAGCAAAGAATTACAAGGCTACAATTTTTGTGTTCTGAAATGCAAAATTGAGCAGCACTTTAACTACATTAAAAGCAAACCATTAACGAGATTGCCGTAGTCAGCTAAATTTTAGTTCACTCTAAAATCATAATCTAAAGTCTGGTCCCCAAACCTGAAAATGCCATCATAATATGCCGTGAAAAGTCAGCAAATTGTGGTTTTGGTTTGGAGATTTCTCCAATCCTCCTGTTGCTCCAAACTTTTGGTGTTTCTCAATGTTGCCTTTTGTTCGTAGCGTCTGGACTGGCAAAAACACATGGCAAACAATTCAATTTAATTAAGAGTTGTCCTCCCCCATAACCCCAAAGAAGTCAGAAACTGAGAATGAGAACGAAACTGGAGTAGACAGATTTTTCGGGTGGCGCCCAGAAAATAAATATAACGAAAAATTGTCATGGGGCGGCTGGCTGTGGTTGTTGTTGCATCCATCACGGGACAAAAAAGTTTGTTTGCCAAGTCTGGCTGGAATCTTTTTCTATTTTTCCTTATTTAATTGAGCGCATTGTAGTCTGGTTACTATAGAGAGCAAGAGAGAGAGATGTTTTTGAATATGTGATTCATGCCTTCGTAGTAACTTCGGAATTAATGTGACATTTCTGCTGATTCTAGGTTTACTACTTTTTTTTCATCTTCCGGTTTGCAGTATCCTCTTGCCCTTTGACAGTTTCTACTAATTCATGGCAATCAGCAATGCAAAGCCACAAAATCCGAAGAAAGAAAATTGAAAGCAATTTATTGAATTCACATTTTGTTGAGAGTTCAAAGCAAGCAGAGGCAAATCCGCAATTCACAACCAACATAAAATGTAAATAAATTCAACTGGCTGGCTGACTGGCAACAACAAATCCCAGGCAATTATTTACTGTATATGTGTATTGTTTATTAAAAGTAAAAGACGACGCATCTGGGGACTAGGGCCCAGCAGAAAGGACACGCTCAAGTGCTGCTTAAGCAGCAGAGCAAACATAACACTTTCCCACTAGGGATACAAAACTTGCATTCTGGGATTTTAGGGACACACATGCAGGCAAAATATTTACTTGCAAGGCAGTGTCGGTGTGTGTGTATCCTTATTCTACGGCAAGTTCCCCAAACTATGTAGCTTAAATGATTTTCAAATGCCACTTGAATTTGTCTGCAGCCAAACCGGATTTCATAATAATTAATTGGCTCTATATTTGCACATCTGTAATACAATACAAGACCATCCCGCCCCATATCCTTCCCCTGCAGCATTTATAGCCATTTTAGAATGTTACTTGTATACGTTTATTAAGTGCCAATGGGCAAAGACTGCCAGAGTTTATAGAATCTCCTTCGACTTAAGCACACACACAGACTGCTATTGACCGCAGGACAAATCCAATGGAAACCGTAGATAAAAACGAGTATATTTTCGAAAGGATATATTCTGCAAAAGTTCCTCCACTCTCTGATTGTTTATGATTGAGAGCAAGTCTCGAGTGAAATGGCTGGTTGGCAGAATTAAATGTGAGGCACGTAGTGCAGCAGCAGCAGGATATAGCCAGACACTTTATGATGCCGATAAATTAGCTGCAAGGTAATATCGGTTGCAAGTTAAGAGAAAGTGTGGGAAATAATCGGGCACATAAATTAATGAAATCATTTGTGCAAACTTAAATATAGGAGTTGGTTTTAATTATGGTTAAATAATAATATTTGTTCAACATTCAGTTGTGATATTTTGAGAGTAGGCTAGAGAAAATGTAGAAAATATTCGGAGGAAAGTAAACATTGAAGTTTAAATATTGTAAATTAGCCCGTTCTTTTCCCACAAATATTAATAAATTTAAGTAAAGGATTCAATGCATAAATTACTTCCATAATCTCTTGAATATTTTCTTTGTAGGCAGCTTAGTTCGCCTTTTATCCTGCAATAATAAGTTAGTTTTAAGTCATTACAAAAAATGTCTCACATGCAAATCACAGAATATCTTTTTGTAACCATTTTGTGGCATCTGCGTATATTTGGCCGTAAGCGCATTGTCGTCTTTTCAGCTCTGTTGCTTCAACCAATTTTGTTTGGTTTTCTGGGGAATATTTCAACCACTTGTTTAAGCATTTATGCTACGAAAATATTTGTGAGTACTTCAAATCAGATTCTTTAGTGCAACTGAGCGAACCATCATCTCTTCTCTACCTTAATTTAAATCATAATTTAATTTGCCTAATAGCTTTTTGAACAGATTTTTGCGTGCAGAGCCAAGCGTAAATTTTATTGCAAAATTTAATTGGCTGACTGGTTTTGGGTTAGACTGGTGTTTTTGGACCTGGCTAATAGACTTGGAACACCAGCACATAGACACACACACGCACACATCTACTCACTTGTCGTAGGCATTTTAATTGAGTTTTTGAGCTGCAGCAGCTTCTGTTTTCCTCCTCCCAGAAGGAAATCCTCCTAGTTTTGACCTTTATCCCCAGACAGGTGAATGGGGGCAGGTGCAGAAGGCCAAGCAAAAGGCTCACTGACTACCTAACTGGCTGGCTGTATGAGCGGCTCAATTCTTGGCAACGCTTCGCCTCGTTGATTGTTAGCATAGGCATATCACGCATACGCAGCGTAAGCTCGATAGATGGCCAAGGCAAAAGGTAGGTGGCAAATTGGGAAAATCCAATGGAAATTCGAATAGAATGCTTTCAGGCAAGGAATTATTAGACAATAATTGGGGAAAATTCAAATGCCAAATAGGTTCTAGGTGCTTATGACACTCTGTTAAATCTTAAAATTCACTTTTTTAAAGTGTCCTTTATATGTGGGATTTTATATGTGACTATTTTCCTTTAACTTCAACTATAACTCTATTAAAAATATTACAAAATTCATAATACATAACAAAGACTCTTGATTCACATTTATTTCTTGAACTCCGCCTGTAGATCACAGATTAAATGCCACCGATTGACATTCCATGTTAAAGGTGTCACCTGAAACTCAACTAAACTCCATTGAATCCTATTTTGACATCTCGCCCAGCGCTGGGCAATCGATAAAAATTGTTTTGAATGGCAAATAAAGCGACAATTCTGAATGGCTCAGTAGACAAGGGCAAACAATGGCAAAACGAGAGAATGCACAGTGTATAAAAAGAAACTGGAATATCTACCTAAAAATGCAGTTACAGGGAAACTGATCCTGCGAGTTTGGGGACTCAGCGTGGGGACACAGGACATAGACAGGGAGCCGAAAAAAAAATATATATATAGAAGCTAGCGCCTGCCAGACTGACTGACAGTTAAAGCTAGTCCAACAAAACGTTACACTCCCTGCGATGCCACCCACACACACAAACACACACACACCATCTCCATTATTTATGCATCAATGGCTGCTATGACGACATGCGCTAAATTGAAACAGTACACAGAGCGGAGAGTGAAGAGCGGCAGGAGCGGGTACTTCTGGTGGCAGGATGATGGCGCAAGGACACAATGGCGCCGAGCGACAACGACACACATGCAATATACAGGACATGGACAAGGGGAACACACCCCCAGGTAGGGAAATAAAAACTCTAGAAATATTGGCAAAATTGAAAGAAGTTAAACACAAAAAAAGAAAGCTAAAAGAAGACGAAACAGAGAATAAAGCTGTCGGAGCTAAAGGGAAATGGAAATGTGTAGTAGGCGGCGACGGCGACGCCGTCAGAGGACACATAAAAACTGCAGCCCCATGGGCTTATTTCGATACCCTATATTTAAAGAGCGTTAAACGGGTATATTGAGTAATTGGAGAGATTTGAAGTATAAGGAGTATTAAATCAAATAATTCTCGTTTTATTATCTCTCTAGAGCCTGCACAGAAAGTTCAAGCGCAAAAAATTCGTATGGCGCTACTCATCTTGTTATAACGTCTATTTTTACATCTAAAATCTATTTTTAATCGATTAATATCGATTACTTCCGGCTTACAGGTAAAAACAATTACAAATTCTAGAGCTCAGATAGCCCATTGAGTGCTTTAGACTTTTTAATTATTAATTTTGTTAAAACAATTTGTAAAAACCATCTTTTACTGGAACAATTTCCTCACTTTATAATACGAATCTTACATTTAATGCTAGTAGCTATATATTTAGGAATAACAATAAGCAGAGGTATCTTTAAGTTTCAATTGTTCAACAGGCTCAGGCTCTACCATATCTCCGCTTTTATTGGTGTATCCATGTTCTATGAAACCAGCCACATAACTAAATAGAATTTACCTCTCCTTCCTCCCCTATTCCATACTTTTTCCTTTGTCTGCCAACGCCGACGCTGCCTCATAAAAACTGCAAACAGAACAGAAACAGCAACGGCGGGGGAAAAAATAGAATAAAAAAGAACAACTCCAAAGTCGCGTCGAGTCATTGAGCCAATTGAGTAAATTGTTTTATTGAAAGATTTTTTCGTTGTTGTCCTTGTTGTTGTGGCCACCGATGCTGCTGCTGGCAGTCGCTTTTGGGTCTTGTTGCTCCTACTGGACATGGTCGTTCCTATAGTCAGTTGTTTGGCTGGCCTTTACGATATATGTTCTAGCCATTTTGTTCATGTGCTTCGTTCTGTTCTTCCTTTGTTAATGGCCTACGCTGACATTTATGTATTTTTGATTGTTTGAATAATACAAGAAAAGGGAAATCAAATATATAGTGGCATTGTTCGAGTATTTCTACAAGTTGTCTGGCATTTAAATCTTTTTTAAGTGGCCAATTTTAAAGACAATCTTAAAAGTAGTACAAAGAAATGTTCTATTTTAAAACGTGTTAAAATAAAGGGAGTTTTAAGTTTAATTGATTATTACTTGATATTGTTTAAACCTATTTGCAGTTATATATTTTTTTTGTAACCAACATTCAATTTATCTTTTATCAATCGTATGTAAGATATTTATTTACTTAAAATTCTCACTGCATTTTTAGTCTTCTTTTACTGGCTTGCATTTGTTCTCAGCCATACTTTTATGGTCCCCACTGTCCCCAGACATTATCCATAACTCAGATTTGTCTGGAACATTTCCAAAAGGTGGCGCAGATGTGTCTAACAGATTTTCAGACAGACAGAAAATAAAGAAAACCAAATAAATCGGTGGGGGAAAAAATACTTCCGATTGCCAGCTCCCCAAAAAAAAATGCTAGAACTAAATGCCATACTAAATGCTAGAACATTCAATGTTCTGTTGCAAAAATAGAAAATGTCTGAGGGTTGGAAATTATTTTGGGGCTTAACAAATATTGTTAGAATAAAATTTGAACGCAATTCGACAGGCACTTTGGGCCTCATTACGTACGGGGCATTCCACAGTCAATTGCATTCCATATTTCAAAGTCTATCTCTCTCTCTGGGCCACGATATATGCATTTGGTACAGTCGAGGTCATAATAATAATATTGTTAGTAGGAAAAATTCAAGAAAGATTTCAATAACTTATGTAGTAATTATTTTAAGTAGCTTTGTGGGTATTACTTGATGTAACTTTTATTAGGAGCTTTAAAATTATTGATATAATATTATAGACTCTTCTATATTATCCATATTCTATATACTTCATCTTAAAGAAATTTTTTACTGGCATATTGCAAGTGACTAATTGCACCTATTTCTTTACCTACATCTGTACATATAACATGTATGCAGAGTGCACCACTTCACAAATCAATAAAAACGTCAAAATCAAACGTTCCGTCATTAGTTTTTGTGTGTGCCCTCTATCCACCCATAAAACTGGGCCTCATAAATTGAATACAAAAAGCCGAGCGCGGGAGAGCAGCGTCGACGACGATTTGTGCGAAAAATATTTTTGCATTTAGCTATTGTTGGTTGGCATTCTCTAGCCCCCGGCCCCTTCTTTTTGCACTGTACAAAAGCCAATTTCAGCAAGTCGACGCCTATGACAATGCAAGGGGGGAGCCAGGAAGAGAGGAGTTTTGGGGCGGGAGAGGAGGCGGAGAAATTGAAGGGGCGACTGTCAACGGCAGAGAATTTGTGGGGCTTCAGCGGCAGGATGTCACATGTCCTGGCCGCCTGCTTCTGTCAACACACACATATCCTACATCCACACACACACGCACTACAATTCAAGCACAATGGGATCAATTATTTTGCAAGAGAGTGAGTAGTGTGTGTGTGTGGGTGTTGTGCAATCATGATTGCGTGTATATGGGTGTAGTGTGTGTGTGTGTGTTTCAGCAGGAAGAGCTTTGCGCCATAAGCAAAATGCCAAAATGCCTAAAACTGTCAAGGGGCCGCTTTTGAGTGGTCAATCAAATGTTGTTTTGAAGGTTTCTGTGGTCTTGCAGTTTCGACAACGCCTGATGGAAGCGAGTGGCTCACTCTCTCTGTGTGCAGCATCATTGGGGTAAGCTGTCAACTTGTTTTGGATGCGGACCCTGATCCGGATCCTGATCCTGAACCCACTGTTGCCAATTTCATTTAGGAAAAGTAACTTCTTCCCATTAAAAATATCGGTTTTATGAATTATATACATAATCGATTGTATTTCAAATACGGCCATAAAAATGTATCAGAACTAATATCGATAAGTTAGTTTGCAGCTAAATTAACGCATTTACGTGAATTCACGCATTTCTATGAATTCAAGTCAATAGATTTTCAAAATCGTATTATGGTAATACAACCCCTTACAGTAATATAACGCTTAATCGTTATATAACGCTTAATGGTAATATAAAGCTTTATATAAATATAACTCCTTATAGTTATATAACGCTTTATATTAATATATAACGCTTTATAGTAATATAACGCTTAATGGTTATATAACGCATAATAGTAATATTACACTTTATACAGTGATGCAGAAAATTTCTATGAATTGAAATCAAGGTTTCCAAACGCTTTATAGTAATATAACACTTTCACTTCACCTTCAACAAAGCGCTTTGATTAATGAACATGAACTTCTTATATTAGTCTCTGATTTTCCTTTCCATTTACATTATTCTACTTAACCTTTATGCCTGTCAATGCACCTGCTCTTCTCCACCAACACTCTCAAATCTCTGAAAAGAACAAATCTAATTAAAGCTATGTTTTCCTATCTGCCTTGTTTTCTTTTCTTAATTTGCCCTATTTCAAATCCAATGACATTGCGACTGTCTAATTAGTTGAAGTCCACAGATTGGTCAATGCAGCTTATTATTTTCTATTATGTCCATTTGAAAAGAGCAAGAAAAATCAACGTCATCGCTAGAAAATGCCTTCTAATAAATTAAATATTTATATATTTGAGGTGAACGAAAATATTTTGCCATTTGACAACGTGTTAATAAATGTTGTCAGTTGAAGGTCGTCTGGGATAGAAGAGAAAAAAAAAAGGCGACAAGCTGACAGAAAAGTGTCTATGCATATTGATGGAATGAGAAATAGGCATTATAATTAGGCACGTACACAATATCTGTCATAAAGAACAAGGACATTTTGGCTTTTGCTACTTGGCGTGGAATTAAGTTTTAATTTAACTTACATTTTAATCATTGTGAATTGCATGCTCCAATCACTTTAATCCACAAAATCATTAAAGCAAAATAATTCTTCAATTACCTGAGGATATACTGAATCAATGATCATTATAGAGAAATTACTTAAAATATCAACATTCGTCACACGCTTCAGTTTCTCGGGCAATTAAAAAACCGAAATGAATTGTATTCTATGAATAATTTACTATATCAATTTCAGTGGCGCAGCGACACGCCAGATAAACACACACAAATATATATATTTATATATATATATATATGTATAAATGTACGACAAAGCAGAAGCCCGGCAAAATTATATTATGGGGGAAATTTCATTAAAATAATTTTAACAAAATAATGACAGTGAAACCAGACCATAGCAGAGCCCCAAACGAGACCATCCCTGAGCAACAAAAGCTGCCGAAGCGTGCAAAATGTTATGCATAATTGATAGCAAACAGAAATCAATCAATCATAAAATGTCAACCTCTCCCACTTTCGACCAAAAACCCAAAGAGAGAAAGAGATAGACAGAAGGGGCCGGGTAAGGAAGGACAGAATGCGGCACATAAATAGACAAGACAAAGGACATTTTGAATGTCTAATCATTTAAGATGGAATTTAATTGAAATTCTTGTGACAAAAGCTGTTGCAGACAACAATTTCTCCCTTGAGAAGGGAATGCCTTTAAATTGACATTAAATTGATATAGTCAAATATAATTCGTTGCAGAGTTTAAGGTTTTTAATGATTTATTATAAAAAATAAACAATTCAAATTAAATAAAAGCTAACATCTGGCTGGAATCCAATAAAGTTTTTAAATCAGCATAATTAATAAATATTCCATAATTATTTTAGCAGGCCTGAATGAATATTAAATATATCAAAGCGGCATACGAATAATTTAGTTTCATGGGGAAATCCAGTTGAAAAATACAATCGAAAATGAGTCAATTTACACAAAAAAGAACAAACGAGTTCCGATGAAATGTAATTAAATCGATTGGCAAAGGAATTTAAGGCACACACAGGTGGCCTTGCTTTTCCTTCATTTCCTTTTAATGATATTTAATATAACAGTTATTTATTTAACATATAAAAAGGAGATAAGGATTTTAAATGGAAAAGGAAGCCCAGGATCTTTTTATTTCTGCTGATTAAAATTGCAAGACTCAAATGCAGTTGTATCAATTACGTGAGATGGTTATTATATGCAGAAAAATGTCCTTTTTCTATTTAATAAAAACGAGAAGAATTGAACCTTAGTTACTTTATCAATATACCGCGTAACCTCAATGTTAAAATGTAATTAACCAATCAGTTTTTCACACGACTGGCTCTCATTTAATATCCAGAGTATGAAATGCTTTTATTTTCCATACAATTTGTGGCAATTTTTTGTTCACCCCTGCTGCAATTTATCATAAAAATATTTCAATGTTAATTAAATCGAATACCCAAATGAGCCACATTAATTCACATAAACACACGTACACACAATGGCGACGACTTCGGCGCACGGAGGTTGCACAATATATAAATTATTAATTATATTACAATTATTTTTTTTTAATAAACCGGCTGCAGTTTATTAAACAAAAAGCCTTCACTCACATGGGGACAGAGGGACAGAGTCCCGTCTCGTGTGAGCTGCAAATTGCCTGCCAATGAATTTCAACACAGAAAAGGTTCGTGAAGTATTCATCGTGGTAATTAAAGCGTTAAATTGAAAACAAAAGCAACGAAAACTTTTGCCCCAAGAGAGTGCCGAAAAATCGTTTAGCTATGGAAAACTTTTAGGGCGGAAAACTAAAAGTTTTGTGAGCGAAGGCGAAGAAATATACCCAGCAGGCCATAGACAGGCGTTGTAATAATGAGTTGTAAGCACAAGTTCACACAAAGGATTAACAACAATAGCTTCACGCATCTTTTTCTCTCTCTCTCTTACACTTATATATTCAGTCATTTGGTCCTTAATTCATTCATTCAGGCATTCATTCACTGATATATGCCAAAAGGATGCCCCATGAATGGTTAACTGTTCTGTTCATGCAATGGTATTAAGATATTATCGACCAAGCGAGTTGAAGAAGAGAAAACGTTGCTCTGGGATTACTTTTGGGAGCGGAGATTATGGAAAGTAGGGATGTGTTGGGTATATAGATATTTAAATAATATATTGAAGCTATTTGAATTAAATTTATTCGATAATTTAAAAAGTAAATAGAAGATTTTATTTATTTTATTCATGAAATGCTATAAAAGTAGATTTAATTTTCCCTCGAATAACCATATACTTTACCATATTCTCTTATTAAATCCCAGCCCTGTGTTATCCCTTACACATTTCTAATTTCAAGTGCTCCAGCAACTTCCGCATTATGTTCAAGTCTTGGCATTAAGATCCACTCAAGGCAAAAACCCCAACCTAATCAAGCAACTAAAATCTATTACACCAAAGGGTTAAGGCCTCTGTGTCGACATGCCTTATTAGACGAACACAAAACGGACGGATAGACGGCCAACGAAGGTATTGAAAAGGGGTGATGAGGTGAGATGGAGGGGCATCAACTTTTGCCAAACAACTTCATTAAACTAGAGACCTAGCAGACACAAACTGGGGGGGTAGAAGGAGAGAAATAGTCGGGGGAAAATCTCAACGAAAATCCATCATGAAGTGGAGGAAACCGCAGCACAAAAAGACTTAAATGGTTTCAGACCCGGCTTTTATATGTGCAATCACCAGAAAGCCAGAAAAGGGATCACACTCACACGCAGGAACTAGACCCAAACTAAACTCAACTCATTTTCACATCATCCTTTTGTTGTTCCGCCTGTCAGGACAAATGTCAAAGGTTTTCTCAGCTATTTGACGAGGGCCACCCGACCCCACAAAAACTTTATTCATAACTCTGAGCAGAATGAGACAAAGAATTGTTTGGATTTTACAGTCGTCTGCGGTTTGAATTACTTTGTATTTGTATTACTTTTAAATGCATTTCGGAATTACTGGGCGGACACCAGCCTCACCTGTGGCCGCCAGATTCCAAAGCTTATTAAACTTCCACCGTCGACAAATCCAATTTAGCAATCGAATGAAGCTACTCTCTGCCTCTATACATGTATCTTCTCCTCTGGTTGTTTATTATTTTTTTACAGAAGTAAAGTTTTTAATAGTGGAACACACACACAGCGATTCACTTTGGCTTTGCTTGGCCACCGCACAAAAAAACTTTTTGCCCATGGAAACATCTTTCTGAGCCACTTAAGTGCAGAGCAAACAAACTTATACACACAGTACAACACACAACACACACCACACACTAAGCCACGCCCACTGGCGGTAAAGGAAGAAAAGAAAGATATTGCTGTGAAAGTTGCCGGGGGTTTTCGTTTTCAGTTTCAGTTTCCGCGCGTCGGGTGTAGTAAAAGTTTTTAATAATAACCGCAATACAAGAATATAAACATTTATATTACTGCTTCATAATGCGGTCGTTCTCGAATGGAGAATTGGAGGGGAAAGGAAAAGCTGGAGGGAGGTCGGAAAATCTGTTGAAGAAAGGATCCTGTTGCCGACCCCGGATCCTCGTCGTGGCGCGTATGAGCAATGCGCTTCCTTGTAAGTATTATTTTACTTTGAGCTTTGCTCTGCTTGGCTCGGTTCGGCTCTGGCTTGCTTTGCTCCCGCCTGGCGTGTCAAAAGCTTGAAGGTTAACATGCATGTGCCCAGGGAAAATGTAGAACGGGGAAAATATGGTTGAGCCAAGAGAAGGGGGGGCGGAGCAGCAGCCACCCGACAGCAGGTGCAGATGCCATAAATGTAAAGTTTCCTTCGGTTTTCGGTGGGTTAAGTAAAAGAGGAGACCAAGACGAAGACGACGCCGGTGGAGGTGAGTTAAGCTCTACCTCAAGGCAGCTTAAGCTACTTTGAAGTTGGTAAGTTGATAGCGAATTTATATACACATTTGTTCCGAGATTATTCCCAAACTTTTGCTCATAAGTCCCCGACTAACCAAGAAGCTGGTCTGTGTAAGCTAATTGTTGTAGGTAGGTTTTAAAAATGTACAACAATACGGGGGCTTACGGTATTTGAGAGAGGTTTAAAAAAGGCATTTTAAGAAAATCATAGTTTAATTTGTTAAAGAATATTATTTAAGGGAAAATAATGATCGAGATAAAAGTAAGTATAAGTATTCCCAAAGGTTGTACTTATTTATTAGAAGTTTTCTATGGAAATATCATCCAAAAAATAATTTATAATATGAAATATTACTTTAAATCGGTCAGAATGTATTATTAAAATGTTTACAACTTAAAATTTAATACATTTAATTTACAATCTCACTTTTAAGACAATTATAATTTAACCCTCTAAATTGCTTTATATATTTCCTTAATATTTACCTTCCGCAATTGCTTTTTACTGCTCGAATCTGTTTACTATATCCTCCAAATTAAAGGACACACCCAGGGGTCTGCCTCAATGACTTAAATCCCTGCACAAAGAAGCAAATGGCCATACTCTCCAACAAGCCCCCGTAAAATCCAAATGCATTTAAGTAAGCCAATGCTTCAAGTGAATAAGTAGGGAGTTTGAGTGCAGCCTTGCAGCTGTGGGTTTTAAATTGGGTTGAGAAGAAGCCAAAATGGCATTTAAAACGAAAAGTTTGCAGTGAGTCTGTGGTGTGGGCCTGAGGTAAAGGCATTCCCTCAACTTCATTGGCACCTGCTCCCTGTAGCAACATAATGGCAACTCAATTAAGCAAACCGAGGAGTTGTTTCCTCTCTCGACTTCTAGAATTTCCATTCCCATTCAATGCACTTCGATAGAGATGAAGTAGCGGAGGAGTAGGTGGCGGCGAGGGGAAAAGCTGGCGATGAAAAGCGGACGAAAAGCGAGCTGCTCAATGGCTTGGCATTTCCTGTTTCCTACACGCCACACTACTAAGCGCCACTTCCTCTTAATGCCTTCCAACAAAGGCAATGGCACTGAAGAAATAAAAAATAAAACGGAAAATACCATTCAAGTAAAATTAAAACTGCACAAAATGCCCGGAATGGAGTTGACAAACAGAGGACGAGGACGAGACGAAGCGACTCCAGACGGGACACAAAGGGCGGAAATGATAGAGAATGATTTAATGTTGCAAGTGAAAGAGAGAAGCAAAAAAAAAAGTATGGCAGGGCCAATAAGTCCAACTGATCATCCTCTTCTGGCAAAGACAATTTGATTGATTGTTCGGGCCAAGTCAGCAACAGGCCATAAAGGCAAAGTCGGCACAAATGTCTGGCTAAAAATGCAAATAAAATGATGGTGGGCCATATAAATTTCCTTAGTAAATGGCATAAGGGAAGTTGACATCGCTGGAGAGGGAGTTCTGATTGATGGTCCTTCGAAAAAAGAAGCTAAACTTGAAGAATCTTACTTTTACTTCTTGCTTATTTAAGCTGATATTCTTAACTAATAAATTTATGAATGATTTAAATAGTTCTTGAGGCAAAATAAATAATTTGAGGAAGTTCTTTCCTCTTTCTCTTTCTATTCCTGCATTTTAAATGTCATTAATATACCAAATTAATAATTTATTACCTTTTTCCCGAGCCATTTCTTTATTCCCTCTGCTGTTTTTCAATTTAACCCTTGTCTAACATACATATTTCATGGCTTTAACAATCTTCATCAAAAAATTCAACCATTTCTCATCTATTTGATTTTCATGATTGCTACTCGTTTCTCCTCTTTCCTGAAACATTTGTTGCGCTCCCATTTCTATTTTTTTTTTTTTTTCTTTCTTCTATTTATTTCATGCTCATCCATCCAAAAACTCAATTTCTCGCTATTAAATAAAAATCAAATATGAAATCAATACGTTTAGACCACACTTCATTTAATGGCAATATGCCACGCCTACCCATTCCCCCATCAATCCTACCAACAGACCGACGAGCCATTCAACCAATCGAAATCATAATGAAAACAATGGGTGGTTGTTGGGAAGTAAGGTCGTTATGGTGGAAAGGTCACCGGAGTTGAGTTTGCCACCCGAAAAAAACAAAGGAAACCGATGAGGAAAATAAAAGAAATTGGAGAAAGAGAGAGAAAAACACAGAAAATCAAACTGGAGAACGTTTCGATTACAATTTGTTATTCGTTGAGACGCGAAGACTTTTCAGTTTGATTTTTGAGGCAAATTATTAAAGTTTTCCTTTATTAAATCTGGGAGATTTTATTGTAAATGTTTTACTACAATATATATCCCTTAAATAAATGAACATCTAATATCCTTGATTATTTTTTACTTGTTAGACAATTGCGTTGTTAATCGTTTCTGCGTTTAACTTGTATTTCCTGTAGCACATTGTCTTTGCTTCCTTTTAACTTGCCTTCCCCCCTGTGTCTGTGTGTTTTTTCTTCTTATCGGTTACCGGACAGAAGTTCTTTTCCTTCGACTTTCCACTTTCTCCCGCTTTTCCTTCTCCATTTCCCTCTTGATTCCGGCACTTGACTGTCATTGTTTACATTTACAAATTGTTCGCTTGTCCGCAAATTGCGAAGCGTTTTGTTGGTCCTTTCGCAGGTCCTGCTATTTTCTTCCTCCCTTTTTTTCGGGGGCATATCTTTCAAAAATCTCTCTGCTTCGGCTTCCAAAGGGGCTTCCCCTTCCTTCCTTTATTTCTAACTCACTCAACTGCCTTGTTTGTTCTCGCTCGAGGGCGACGGCAGCAGGCATCTTTTTTTGTCGACCAAATGTTGTAGTAACAAAAGCAAATGTCGCTTTTCCTGTTTGCCACTCGCCTCCTGCCTTTCCCTTCTCTGCTTTTTTTTTTCAATCATTTAGCTGCTTGCGGTTTCAACTTTGTTTGTATTTGCTCATCTTCAGAGTTCTCTCTGTTGATTTATCATGATTTTTATTTGGCTACTGAGAACAGTCGAGCCGAGCCTCCAGCAATTTTCCTATCGTTCTAAAATTGTTTGTTCATTTCTCTGTGGCGAGCGGAGAGAAGACCAAGCTAATATTGTAGAAATAACCGAATTTTTCAATGATTTCAAACGTTTTAAATGGGCCAATAAAAGTATATTGAGAAATAATACAGGGTAATAAAGGTTTTATTTAAAAATAAATAAATACAAATATTTCCTTGAAGTTTTTATGAAATAATTTGTTGCTTTAATAATATCTGAGAATTATATTTTGTCGCAATTAAAGTAAGAAATAGAAAAATGTCAAGAAAAAACTTTTAATGCCTTCAGAAGATTTCCTTTTACCTGTCATTGTAAAATATATGTTTATATATAGTTTTCTATATTTTTCTATATTAATTATCCTATATATTCTATTTATAATTATATATTAAATTTTCTCATTCATTAATGTTTCTCATTCATCTATATTTTCTGACATTGTAAAATATCCTTTTTGTAATTTATTTTATCCAACTGAACTAATGTTTTTATTAAAAAAAATGCTTAATCAATTTAAAGCTCAATTCAGTGAAAGTGTCAGTTTAAAAAAATATGTCACACTTCTCCCATTCCAAATAATCCTTTTTTTTATTAAAGAAAGTATGAAATTTCACGCTTACTGAATGAATGAACTGCGTGTTTGAGTGACAGGCGAGGCTAGGGATAATGCCACATATTTTTATGACAAAAGCTGAAAACGAAAGCGCACAAAAAAATCTATTGCAATGCGGACAAAGGGGATTTACTGAAATGCTCTCTCTTACAACAAAAAATAAAACCAAAACTAAAGAGAAAAGTCTACACACAGGGTTTTCTATTACTTTGCTCCTCTGTAGAGTTTAACTGTTGAATCATGCGGCGTCAGAGATGTCACAAAAGTGCAAGACTTCCTTATAAAATATCTAAATAATTATAGAAGTATTATTATTATCTATTTCTTCCTCTAACTTGATACTTTTTTAAGTTAGTTTCTAACTATAATTTTTACAAGAAACCCTATTACGTCATTTCCAACCGGCACCGACTCTTCTACACTCTTATAAAAACTCAATTCCTCTCATTGTCCTTTAGAACACTCCTTACGCATGCGTCGAAAAATGAGGGGAAAACTCTACAACACTCAAGGCCAATGGAGAAATTCTTGTAGGAATTTTTTCCTGCATTTGCAACAAGTTGATTTTCCACACTCCATGAAAATAATAAACAAGGAAATGAGACAGAGAGCCGCCACGCAACAATTCCAAGTTTTCGAAAGCAATTGCACTTGATTGCACAATTCTGAAGTCGATTGGAAAATTGACCAAAAAGTCAAGTTAATTTGCGGCCAAACAATCGAGAAATCAAATTCAGATATATATATTTATATCTGCCGCAATATCCATAGATGAAGTTGCGTAGCAAACAACAGTGGCAGGGCGTACTAAATAGAAAATTTAATTCAATTAATTATGTTTTCACTTAGCAGCCGGGCGCGTCAAAAAAGGGGGCAAAGGGGAAGTGCCCTTGCATTGTGCAATGGAAATTAAATTAAGGCAACTTCCAGCCAGCACACAGACTGAGAGGGGGCAGGCCAACAGCAACACTGCAAGTGCAACTACTATATATAGTGTATTGCCATCGGGTAGTGGTGGAGTAGGTTCTGCTTCCTGATAATCACATTTGATGTGATGTAAATCATATTACGCATACGCCTCGTGCGCCCCAAGCCAGCATCAAAATGCAGACCAGCCATCACCCCCACAATCCCCACTTATTGCCAACGGAGGCCAAACAGTATGTCTGCCTTGATTGCTGTTTAACTTAATTAGCTCCTCCGCCTCCGACTTCCCCATAGAGGCAAAAATTTGTTGGGTTTGAGACGGGAAAAAAAGCAAATTGCTTTGGCAAAAAGTATAGCATAGTTTGTGGCATCTGTCGGTTAGGGAAATAAACAAAAACTTGTACTTTTGGGTAACAAAATATGTATTATTTTGTAGTTAAAGGAGTTGAAGGAAGCTTACTCAACGTATATTTTGAAATAAGGCTTCTGTCGCAGTCAAATTTATTTATAAATTGCCTGTAACTCTTGAATTTCCCATATTTATTTCCTAATCAACAAATATATTTGGCTGAGTAATTATTTACACATCTCACACCTTGGAATCCATTCTCTTAACTCATTTTCCATACCTGCTTTTCCTTTTCTATTCAAAATCATACTTGTTTTTGTACATACCACATTTATAAAGCGTATTTAAGCCCATTCTTTCAACTCACCTGCAAGAAAAGAAAAGAAATGAATTGAAATTAGTACTAAATAGGCTTAACAGCTGCATAATGATAAAGTCAAGGAACTCTCTTTAGCCCCAAAGGCCTACTTAGTTAAATCACATGGCTAAGAAACACAACTGACCGAGTAGGATGTTGGGGGTGCCTGCAGGACATGGAAAAAAATAGAGCAACGAGCCGGAAAGCGCAAAGCGAAAATAAAAAATGTAAAATAAAATGCAACAGTGGAAACAAGCTGCAACAGCAACAGCAGCAGCAGCAGCAGCAGCAGCAGCTTAAAATGTGGCCAGCGGGACATGGGCCAAAAACAAAAAATAAAAGCAAAAAACACAAAATGAGGACCGGACCAAATACATAGGAGGAAAAGCGAAAAAGCGACGGAAAAGAGCAACAGACAAACGGGACATGCAACACAAATTTTCATGTTCGACATGAATTGGGAGGAGCGCAAAAAAAAAAAAAAAAACAAGAATGGTACCGAAAGTGGGTGAGTTAAAAGGTGGAGAGACGAAGGGTCAGTGGTGCTAACAACAAGTAAAGCCCAACAACGAGGTGCAAGCCAGAGAAGCAGGCCCTGCAAAAATGGTCGAGACGGAGGAGGAATGGGCAAAGGCAAGTGAAGGTTGGTTTCCTGCAAGAGATATGGTCACGGCTTTGTACTGTTATTTTCCAAATGACTGAGAATTATTAAAGGGGCATTATTGCAGCTTCATGAAGCAAACACACACACACACACAGAGGAAATGGTGGAAAATGGGAGGCGGAAAATTGCGGCAAGGGCGGAGGTGGAAAGCATAACAAAGTAACCGTTAGTCATTGTCAAAGACAAGTGCATTAACATCCAATTTTGTAACTAACTAAACAAAGTGCAGTTAACTAAGGAAAGGCATTTTTCCAGGAAAAACTAGCATGAAAAAAGACCATGGTCTAAAAGGGGCCAACAATTAACACAAATTGGTCACTGAAGTAGCGGCTTTAAAGAAATTTTTATGTGGCAACTTTTGTAGTTCAGAATTTGTTTGAAATAATTTAAATGTGTTTTCTTTTATTAAAGAAAGTAATCCCCCTTTTATCTGCTGAATTTTTCTTATAAAATTTCTTATTTATCCTTTGGCATCTGCTTAGCTTTATATCCCCTAGAAATATCTTTTGACAGCAAGTAAGGAAACCTTTTGCCCGTATAATTTGTATTTGTCAAGCAGCTGCCTCAGATACTACTTGCATAATTAGAATAATTTTCTGCTCCCAGCTGCTCCTGCCACTACATGCTACTACTACTACTTCCTTCTTCGAAAAGGAAATGGAAAATAGGGGAAACTCATGACAAACTTTTTGCCAGGCATCCCATAAAAAATGCAACACAAAAATGGGACACCAAACTAAAGACTAAGGTATACTCTTTGTACTAAAATTATTAATAAAATAAGTCCAAGTAGGAATGAGTTTCTTATATAAAAATAATATTTTGTTTTATAATTATTTTAAGCTTTATTTAATTTAATCTTGCCTTTATCTCTTATTAAATAAAAACCTCTTTTGGCAAAGCATGTAAAGTGAACTTTATTGGGTAAAACAAGTCACCATCTTCCGCATAAAATTGCAACTTTTGCATTTCATAAATGAAACATGTGCATAATATTAAATAAAATGAACGTGTAAGTAAACAAACACGCACACGCTGCCAGCGGAAAGTCAGCAAAAGGGAAATTGCTAGCCATTGAAATTCATGGAAATACTTTAGACTGGGATCCTGTTTTCCTTCCTTGGGCAATCATATATTTATTCTTTATTAAGCCTTAATTTAATTGCAAATTATAATCACTGTCATATGAGAGGGAACTTCTTTTCATTTACGAATGAAAAACAAATAAAAATGCGTGGCAAAACTTCATAAATAGAGGAGCAATTAATTAAATTACATATTTTTACTTTAAAATGATTTAAAGGTTTTTAGGTAAAGTAAACCCTTTAAAAAATGTTTCGTTATGGAATAATTAATTTTTAAATATTTATTTTAACACCCTTTTCATATTTATTATTATTTTACATCTACAAATATTTAATTTACTATTTCCTTCTATCAAATTCCATCGATTAACTCGAATATCAACTCCTCATGAATATCATTACAATGTCTCGCCATAATCCAAACACAATCCACCAAAAGTTGAACAAACTTTACCCAATAAAGTTGTAGTAGAAGAACAACAAAAAATATATATAAATAAATAAATAAATATAAAAAAATAAACTGAATAAAAGAGGGGAAAAGACATCAAAAAGACTGACAGAAAAAGCTGACACTGGCAGAGTGCGTTCAGGAATGCAGGACTCAAAGTTTGTAGAAGCAACGCAGGAGCGACTACTCTCCATAGTCTACTCCAAATGATATGACACTGAACAGAGAACAGAGCAAGTCGAGTGGGAGAACAAAGAATATCCAAAGTTAAATTAAATTGTAGTTTGTAAGGCAAACTTTGTCCTTTTGAGTGCTGCGCCCGCCCTCCACACCTGTACGGGGAAGTACTTGCTTTGAGAGAGCGAGAAGTGCCACACTACTCCCTCCCACTACTACTATTCACATTTTTATTCAATTGATTCACTTGCATTAACATTTAATTAAAAATCACAAATTAACCCACAAATTCATGAATTTCTTAAGGGAAACGACACCTCATTCTCCGCACCTCTTCTAATTGTGAGAACTGCAAGCTCATTAAAAATGTAAATCAAATATGTAAACAGCATAACCGCTAGAGATCGTACGCGACACAAGGCAGAAAGTTTTCCATCCGCCGCCATCGGAATCTCGAAAAGTTGAAAATCGCACAGAAACTTCTGTGGCTCCGGTAACAAGGTGAATTTTAATGAAAAACATAATTATAATTCATGCAGATTTCAACTCAGCCAACCAGAAGAGACCTCATGAGTGCAAACTTTCGGATAAACTTCAAATTTCACTCTTCTTGCTGCTGCTGCTGCTGTTGCTGTTGTTGTTGGTCTTTGGTTAGTTCCCAGTTTCACCCCCGAATTATTTGCTCTTGTAGTCTACGGAATTAAAATGTAATTATGTCCTAAAGCAGCTGAGCATGGCATTGCATACATTTTGGGAAGGCGGCGAACGAGCGCCAGACGTTTGCCAGAGACCACCAAGAAAGGTGTCGACACAAATTGAGTTTTAGAGTTTAATAAACTTCCCAAGGTTCATAACGACAATTTGGGTATGGCATTGTCATGGATATTTAAATAAATAAATATTTTATACAACAAGAGAGGGAACACAGGCGATGTTTCAACCAAAAGATCTTAGTTTATGGATTTAAAGGATTGCTTTGAGGTTGCCAAATAAACAAGCTTAACTAATACAAAATTTAAGATAATTTAAGCATTTTGTTATGCATTAAAGGAAGAAGTATTTAAAATCAGCAACTAAAATAATTTTAAAGGAGTAATTTGGTATATTTTTCCCCCAAAAACTGTCACAAAAAGCGAATTCAATCCTTTTCTTTCGTCCTTGGGACTCCCCACACCAAATGCCAATTAAGTCTGATGCATTAGGAAACCAAGCTAAAGTGACAAAAACCGAAAGGCAAACAATGGTCTCTGAAAAGGAGAAAACGTTCTGGCTAGAGAAAGAGCTAGAGGAAAGCCGCCACATAATTTTGATTGACAAACGTCTATCAAAAGAGTGAATGCGGGCGCACAAAAAAAAATGTGAGAGAACCGACTCTGATGAAGATGTCGCACAATGACAGCTGAAATGACAGCTGCTGCACTCAATCCGGCTCCTTTGAGCCAAGCTAAGAGACCCGCCGCCAAGCGTCGGCATTCAGAGTGCCATTTTGAAGACGCACTCTCATTATGGCCAAAGAAATGGCAACAAAAGGTCCTGCCACAGGACCAGCAGCAGCAGCAGGAGAAGCACCCGCCAGCCAACCAATAGAAATGTGACGCGAATGACATTTTATCGAAAACAAAGAACCGCAAAACTGTTTCGGGTTGCCGCCCATTCATTTCACAAAAAATATATATATACAAGTATATATATTCTTGACGCCTGCACTTCGAAATGTATTGTTTTTCATACATACATACATTAAAAGATATGTTTATTACTTATTTTTACTAAATACCTTTTAATATCAAGATGAGTAACGCCATAATGTTTTTTTTCACTAGATCTGGCTTTATTTGCAGGCATCAGAAATATTTCTAGCTTATTGCAATTGAAATGTGTGGTCGTTACTCATCTTCTTATTGAAAGGTCTGTCGTTTTTACTGTATTTTATATTATATATGATGTTTAAATTATTTTATTTAATTTTTGTATCTCCCGCTGAATGAATGCATCTTTATATCTTTATATTATGCTGCCTCAATCTTTATAATTAAAATAAAATTTCTAAAAATCAATTTATGATTTAATATATATTATATTATATAAATACTTTAGAACTGCCTTTCTTTTTTAATTCGCTATTTGTTGAAGTGTGGTAATGAGCTCATTGTGTCAGTGTCCCAAAAAGGATGCAGCCTCACTCCCAACTACACTTGCACACACACACACACTGACGTCAAACACACACTCGCGAGACCGCGACATCCGGCTCTTTATCCTTAATGAGATGCACAGGGGTCCCCGTGGTCTCAACCTTCTCACATCATCTCGGTGATTATGTCGGGGATTACAAGTTGAATGTGTGTAAATTAGCCGGCACTTTGAAAAGCTTAGCTAAAGCGTCGCAAAACCCAAACGATAATGATCGGGCTGCTCCTGCTGATGACGATGATGCTGATGATGATGATTATAATGTTGGTTTGGCCATATACAAAAGACCCACAAAAGATTTCCAGCTCTATTCCTTTCCATTCATATTTTTTTACCACTAATTAAAATTTCTGCGCTTAGAAAACCTTGAAAATGTCCAAAAACTTGGAGGCCTTTCAAAGCGCACTTTTAATTACGAATTTTTCAAATAAAAAATAAAAGCAGTGAGCACGTAATAAAGAAGAAAAAAAAACAAAAAAATCAGTGCATTAAATTGTCTTAAGTAGCCTCTAAATGGTTATGTAATTCAAACTGCAATTGCAACAAGATTTACGGCCCAATGGAGCGCATCCGCTGCAACTACAAAATGCAAACGTGAATCAATAGGGGGAAGTGAAACCCATTGAGTTAGGTTAGTGAAAATCGCTTTGGGGTGTGTACAAATCGGCACAAGTACATATATAACTATATATATATATATTTTGTAGGCAAGAAATCAAGTTCAGTGATTCACGATATCGTAACTCCTTCGCCAACTTTCGCCATGAAACAATTTCCACAGACACACAAACACACGTGACGAAATTAGTTGGCTGTCTTCATAAAGTTGGCGTGCCAAATAATAACCAACCATTCTCATTGGATATAGATTGCAATCGTTAATAGCTTAACGCTGTAGAGGCATCAAACTTGGACTTTTTTTCACACGACAGCCAACAATCAAAGTAGAGAAGGGAATACCAATAAAAGGAAACATTAAACATGACTTTTTTATGAACATCAAACTTAACTTGATTCTTTTTTTTCGGGTTTTTGTTTCGCTTCTGCTCGAACATGCGGCAAATTTAGTTGACAAAAGCCGCATAAAAAACGAGGAGGTAAAAATATGAACGTGTAAATTTAATAGAGCGTAGCTAATACCCTTTTTTCAATGCAAATATGTTGACTTCTTTTTTTAGCTTACAGTAATCCTTTAAATAAAAAACAATGGAGTATCATTTAAATTTAAATTAAATGAAAGCAACTCAAAATTTAGTTCATAACTTGATTTTTTTGCTGGAATAAAGTATTTTTCTATTTTTTTCTATCAATCAGCGATTGATTTAAACGGTTGATAAAGGAAACTATCATCGCCACAGACAAAAGGGAAAACTCTGCCATCAGCAAAAACGCAGGAAAAAAAAAAGCGACAGACAGACGTGGGCGACTTCCGACTAAATGTAGCGTAAATATAGAGCACAGAGTTATAGACAAAAAAAATAGGATATAAAAAAAAGGAGATATCGTTTGCGTGTGACATGCACGGCAAAAAGTGCGGGGCACTGGTTGGTTGGCCCGCAGAAATATAATATCAAGGAAGTATATATTTAAATTGCACAGCGACACCACAAGCGCTAGTGGAACGAACCCCTTTTTCTTTTTTTTGTCAGAGGTCTAAACCGAACCATTAAAGTGCACTGAATCGGAATATATATACTCCTAGATATATATATATATATAGATGTTGGTTTGAGGTGCCTGCCCTGCTAAATGTTGCAGAACTTCAGGACCCAGAAAACAGGTTGATTGAGCGCCGCCCAACTCGTGGAAATCTATGACTTTGCCAGTGTCGTCAGCTCGTTTTTCCCCATGCTCGTGAAAAACATTTTCCATCTACGGCACATGGGCCGTTGAGCAGCAGCAAAATGAAGTCACTTGACAACTCTAACTGATGTTGATTGCACGGCGCCGCGGCATTAATTATTTAGAATATGGCAGCGGTGTAGGATACAAAAACGAAAAAAACATGCCGCGAAAATATGCAATTAGTTTTTGGCGTGATTGTTGCAAGCATGGCACCATTATTGTCCGATTGTTCATATTTGATAGTGTGTTGGTAAATTGAAAATTGGGTTAATGGTCGAATGTATTTAAAACGAATATATAAAGTGAGCATCACGGTCGCCAACGATTAGATTTATGGGCTTTAAGGCTGTTTAAACTGATAGTTTGTGAAATATGAACATAAAACCAGGGAATCATTAAGCATTTCTATTTTAAAACCCTTCTTTATCCTTCTGTTCATATATTATGATGATTTTTGACTACCTCCCCCTATATAATCAGCAGTAATCATTGAAGGAACCCCCTCCGTTATCATACTACTATTATTTTCGATTCAAATATGAAATATCATCCCCTAAGCTCTTCCCTAAATCGTTTAAAAATGAAAATAAATCTCAACACCCCTCAACGTAATCAATGGCTCAAACAAAATATTGCAAAATGAATAAATCAACACAACACTCTCAACAAAGTCTTCCTCTGACTTCTCTTTAATCCCCACATAATAATCGGATAAAAATATATTCAAGTGCTCTGCTCAGCTTCAAAAATAACTTTAATAGGAAGCCGAATAACTCTTGAAGGACCTAAACACTCTATCAATTACACACACCACCCTCTCCCTCCAGCGTCGTCCTGCTACTTTCCTTCTATCCACTCAAAGGCTTCGACAACTAACCCAAAACTGTCAACATTTTATCAACTCAATGTCTTCGCTTCGCTGTGTGTGAGCACTGAGTTTCAGTATGTGGTTTTCCATGCTCTCTCCCATATATATAGTATAAAATTCAATGAAAAACTTTTCACCACACACACACACGCACACACTTTGCAGACAAAACCATTTCCCATTTTCCCCCATACCCCTGATAATGTATAAAGTGTCTGCATGCGGTTTCCTTTCTTATATTTTTTTTTTTCTCTAACATGCTTTTAGTTTAGTTAAGCTTTTTGACCAACAAAACTCAAATGAGCTAGACAAAATGGAGGGGAAAATGAGCTGAGCAGAGCAGAGCAGAGCAGAGCAGAGCAGAGCAGAGCAGATCAGAGGCAGTCAAGAAAGCAGGGCAAATTTGGTTAAGGGACCGAGCTGCTTGCTTTGGGGCATTCGTGGTTAACCCCTTGCTAATGAGCCAATTTAAATTTATGGCTTGCCATCCCTGCCATACACACACCGCCAGGAATTAAGCTTTAAATATGGCTTGAATTTTATATACTGACTTTGCCTCGATTCCTTGGATTATTCATCAAAACTGGAGAGGGGACAGGAGAACAACTTGTCAAAGTGCAAGAAAAGAAATGCAGATGAATGCAAAAGGCGACAAGCAGCAGGCGGCAGCAAGTGGCCCGGAAAATGAGCAGCTGAGGCAGCTGAGGCAAAACTACTGTCTGCGAATGAAAGGTGAGACGTGAAAAACGCTTTGAGGGAATTGCCCGGGAAATCTCATGACAGGACAACAAACAACAAGTCATTGACAGACCAGGCCAAAGCAACTTTATCAGCACATCATTCCGCCAAGCAAAGGGAAAAAAAAGAACGTATAAACTTGGCCAAGAAAAGAAAGTAGTTGGAAAAAGGAACCCGACTTGGCCTGACTTCCCTCTGTCGTCTGGCTTGCTTAATTATGAAGCTTGTTAACTATTAATGAAAAAGTTGTTGTAAACCTCCCCAGACGTAACCAACTAAAAGTTGACAAACTACGGCTAAAGGTCGAAAGTTATTCTGGGTAGGAAAAAGGTTGGCTGGAAAATACAGTAACTGTGGCTAACATGGCCGCAAGTGTCAGGCTCTAGAAGTGGCAACAACTGTTGGGTGAAACTTCATTCGTTAATCACGAAAAAGGAATGACAGCTCTACCCGAATAAATCCTAAAAAACTAATAATTGAATCTATATTTTAAGCCATTAATAATTGTATAATGGCATCTAATTATTCAGTAGCTCGATCGCGTGGTGAAGCCAAATTTGTGCTGCTAATTTTTTTTTTTTTTAGTTAACGTTTTGTTGCCTCTTGCCGTTTGCCTCTTTAATTAAAGCGAAAACCATAGAAATATGTCTAAAATTTGCATAGGAATTTCCTGATAATAAATATTTATGGGATTTATTAAGTTTTGTTTGAATTAAATAAAGATATGGATATTTCAAATTACTATAAAGTATTTAATATAATAAAAAAGAATGGATAACATTTGTGATCTAATACATATAAACCTAACAAAAGAATGCCCTGACCATTGAAAATTATTGAAAACAAATCTTGCATACTTTTAAGCAGTAAAAAAAAAAACACAAAGACAGTCGAAGCTACAACCTAATTTAAGCAACTTATTGATAAACCTTACTTCTAGTTATCCCCACTTTCCTTTCCCAACTAAATTGATCTACTTTTCTCTAGGGGGATTCCTGTCTATAATTTATAAAAAAAGTCGAACAAAGCAATTTTCGAGTAAATTGTGTAATCAGCAAATTAGCATTTACATATATTACCATTTTCATTTGTACTTTGCCTTTCCTATATTGAGGTCAATGCCTTTTTAGCTACGCACTTATGAGCTAATCAAGCGATTGTCCAAACGTCGTCTGCAGCGAATTGGCCCGTTCAGTCTGGGGCCACGAATAAATAAATAACATAGTCAGTCGGTCGGTTTGGTGGGGGCCAAGTTAATGTGATTAATTGCGTCATGCAGAGAGCAATGTCGTCAAATGATTTCACACCCGTCGGGGGGGAATGGTTGGTTCTTCGGGTTTCTCCATTTCCATTTCCATTTTTCCCCATCGCTCTCTGTCAGCTCTCGGTACAGCGATTTTCCCCGTCGCCCCTGGAGTGTGATAAGTGCGCTTTTGGGTTTTGTATTACACGAGACGTCGTGTACCCTGAGCTGCGAAATTTACGACGTAGTTTTTCTAATTTTTCTATTTAATTAGCACAAACACACACACACAGACAGAACCAAGCAAGGCCAAGGCAAGGTGGGGCTGACTGCCAATAGCAATCCCAGGGGGTTGGTTGGGAGGCCAGCTCTGGCTTGGGGATGATATTTCCTGCGGGCGTGAAGACAAATGATTCGACTATCTCACAAACTGTTGCCATCTGCTTAATGATGTCAGCATGTTAATTAAAGGCAAATTATTTGCTAAACTCTACCCGCAACTGGCAGCCAATATTCAAACTCTTTGCATGTTCTTTTCGCTTGCCTTAAAGTTTTCCCCCATGAGGTGGAAAAGTCTCATGTGAGGTTTGTGTTAAAAGTTAAGAAGTGTTAATGGGAGTAAGACGAACTGAAGGGGTTCTTGTTGGCGGTGGATGGAAGCCAAGCTGTTTGATTGATGGGAAGGGAAAGGTGGGTTCTTTGACATGCAAAACAACAGGTTAAAAAGGTGTTTAATAGGCAGCATAAAATAAATAAAATACCCTCGAAGTAAATACGTATTTCTCGGCCTGCAAAAGGTTAGCAAGTTCATTAAAAATGAAGGATTTATTACCCGAGCATCCCCAGCTAAGCCATTAAAGTGAATTGAATTGCAGCAAGGACACTCTGTTGATAAGCGCAAACGCTGTGAAGCATGCATCAGGGCGTCGCTTAATTAATGTCTCGGCTACCGAATTCGCGACGCCCCCTTGCCCACCACCACCACCCAACCTAGTTGCCACTCCGCCTACAGCCCGATGTCAACTATTTGCCACTTACTAATTAGCATTTGCGTGTCCACACAAACTTCAAGGGAAGAGGCAGCGAAGAGTAGAGTAACTGAGGCGTGGGGCCGACCGCTAATTGGGCTTTATTGGCGGTAAATGTCAAGTGACGGCATTGGATGACACTCTCCGTCAGATCTCTCACTCCTTCAGCTGTTGCCACAACTCCTGCTACTCATCCTATTCCTTAGTTCCTGCTGGTCCCATACCCAAAAACAACAACCACTTGATTATGGCTTTTCGCCTGATACCAGATGGAGGCATCGACAAGTGCCTGAGGAGGAGCCACATCGTCGTCAGTGGCAACTAAGGTCTTTTCGAGAACTTAAGCCAAATGTAGTTCAAGGAAATTTATGTTTAAAGTATATAAGTTAATTTATTAAGTTTAAATTAAATAATTAGAGGAAATTCTATAATATATATATATCAAAAGGAATTCAGATGTATCAACAAAAATATCGTGCTCAAAATCATATGTTAAATATATTTTAGCTTTGATAAGTCAAATTTTTACGTATAATTTTAAATATCGCTATTAACGTAAAAATATCGATATTATTGAAAAATATACGATTGTATTGGTTCGATATATCAAACATAATATCGATTTATTGCACATATATCGCAACGTTAAAATATTAATATGTATATCGACTTTTGCCTCGAATTTAGATACTGCATCGATATTTCCCAACGTTAAAATATCGAAGTATTTATAGATATCGTCAAATAAAGATACTGCATCGATTTATCGATATTTAATGCCGATTTAATTAACCCTTATTAATAAATTAAATAGTTTTGATGAAAATATAGCTTGTTAAGACTATCTGGCTAAATAGTTGAAAATAAAAATAAATTTTAAATCATAAAGCAAACAATAATAATTATAAATTCAAACTCCATAAACTTTACAAGCCACTTTCGACTTGTTCAGTTACCCCCACATTCAAACCTTGTTCTATATTTTATAAACCTTGTCAGTTACCAATTTAAGTTTTGCAAAACAAGAAAATTTATCCTGCATTTAAATGGACAGGCAGGACAATTCGGGGCAGAATGCGAAGGGGACAATTGGAAATTAATTTACTAAGTGCCATACACACATGCATAATGAGCAGTATGCTTTTTGTGCCAATTAACGCTTAATTAATTGCTGAATTAATATATGCCAGTGACAATAATGAGAGAAGATAGCAAGCAGAGGGGCAGGGCAAGTAGTAGGAGAGCCAAAAGCAGATGTTGCATTTCGCTGAACACTTCCATTGATTTAAATGCATTTTTATGCAAATTTCAGGCTCACACTTAACACAATCATAAATTATGCACGACGAATTTGAATGTGAAATGCATTTGGCATTTGTGCGGGAATGAAAATGGCTATCGCTGACCCATTCTCCATTAGTTAATGGCGAACACACACATACACATGCTTAATCTCATTCGCCTAAAACTATGCCACAAATTGTTTGTTCACTTTATGCACCGAAATAGCAATAAAAAGAGTAATAATAATTATATAAAAAAGATTTTATTCGATTGCAATGCATAAATCAAATACTGGAAATAATGTATTATGAAATTTGCATAACATTGGCCATAAATATTTGCATTCGCATAAACATTTTACGTTTGTTATTTAACACAAATAAATTAAAGGCCAATATGAAGGTTTAAACCTTACCCTCCTCAACAAGTAACAAGGTCTTTCTTTTAACTTTCAAGGAAAAAAGCAGCAAAGTAAGCCAACGCTTCTCTTTGGAAATCAATTAAACATACTTTCAGATCAAAGCTGAATTAGGCCGAGGGAAAAGCGAGCGAAAACAATTATCCGATTAAAGCCCCCGTTGAAGACAACAAAAGCCTCAACCAACTGACTGATTAACACACAAAGGCAGTCAATGAAGCATGGCTGCGACAGACAGCTGCCAAAAGTGTTGGCCAAAACAGAGGAAAAAAATCAAGTAGTGGCAACAAAAGGAAAACTTTTCCCAAGTCTTTAAACATTTTAGGCCATAAACGTAATTGGTTTGTTTTTTTTTTTTCAGAGAAATATAAATAGGAATAGGATCATAAATACATAACAAGTTGTATAATTTCTCTAAGCTACATCTTTATCAAATAAATGATTACAAATTTAAATAAAGTATAATATCTTTTCAGGTATAAACATAAGCTACTCAAACTTTCTTAATTTCTCAACTGGCTTTTCCTCCATTTAATTGTTTCGAGTCTCGGGCATATTTTTCTTCATTTTCTCATGGTTCGTTTCGCAAATATGTTATTGGTCACATTGAAATTTATATTGATGGTTTCTTGGCAACAGTTTGCATTAATTTCCAACGATTTGCCAAGCAGTTTTCCAAGCCATACAGTTCGGTTTTGTGGTAGATTTTCTTCCTACATCACCCACTCTCTGAATCTTGAAGCATATAAATAATGATTTCTTTGCCATTTGAATGGCAATCCATCCATTTGTCTTCCACATGCTGACACACGCACTCTAACTGTGTGCACACCATATGTGCGTAATACAAAGTTCTTTATGGGTTTTAGTTAAACTTTTTGTAGTAAAAACTTGCTTAAATAAGCAGAAATTAAATGCAAGCTCAAATAAATTAAAGAGAAGCTACTCTCATGAAACCTTAGCAACTGATTTAAAACCCTTACTATTATCTAAATACAATTTCAGATTTAGTACAAAATTCCAATGATTTTTCATATCTTTTTCGGACAGATCATCACATTTTCCTTTAGTTCGTATCAATCTTCTTTGACCTTTTTTGTTCCCAAAACGAACAAAAGCCGGCAAGTCGTTCGTCTTCATATTTATTGCATATAACCATTGTCAAAAAATCGGTTGCATTGTATGCGCTGCCATAATGCCGCCCTCTTAATACCCGAAAAAGAGGGGGAAAACCCTTCTTTTTCCTTCTTTGTTACTTGGCATGCAGTTCGTCAAGAATCCTTTTCTTTGCTTCGCTTTTTTTTCGGTGTTAATATCAACGCCAATTTAATAAGAAATATGCACGAAAGCCACTGTGTGAAGGGAAATCAGAGGAAAACAAGGGGGGGAGGAAAGTGCACGAGTGCCTGGCTTGCATTATCCATTATCGGGCAACATATTGCCAGTGCCTGCCTTCTCATGAAACCAATAAATGCATATCTGTGGGGGAACTTCATGCGGTCTTTGTCCTTCCCTTTTCCCTTGGTTTATTTATGAACGCCAGAGTGTTGAGAGTTGCTTTATCTCATTCTCGATGCGAATATGAGTGCATAATAATAATTATTACTATTATTGCATATATATTATGGAATTTATATGTTGCATTCTATATTAATTTAATTTGTTGGGGTTTTATGTCATCAAAAGCCATGGCATCGAAGAGGAAAGACATTTAGCTATGCTAAAGGCTAAGTCTAAAGTTATATTGTTCATTTAGTTGCATATTTAGAAAATATTTAATTGTATTACCAGTTTTTGAATATAAAAAATAAATAATAAATTATTTTATTTGAAAATTAGCATCTTTGTGAGTCTAATTTAAGCTTCAAAGTTTATTTTATAAACTTGACATATACCTTGATATAACCCAAACTATCCCTTAACTTAACCCCTAATATTCCCTATAATAATATTATTACACTGCCAAGAGTTCACTAACTATATTTAATCCGTCTGCAAGTCGCTGCGGCATAACTTTCCTCAAACATAAAATAGGCAGCGCATTAAACTTTCATCTTTCGCCACAGGCGAGCTTCTACAACCCTAATGACATTTCGCGGCTACTTTGCCCCAACGATCAGAGACGATACGACCCAACTATAGCTTAGTTATATGGTGTAAGTATAGCTTGTAGTTCTTGCTGTTTAACAACATTTTCTGTCAGTGTTCTTTTTCACTTTGATGCAATTTTGTGCAGCATACTTTCCAGCCAGGCTCTCACTTAAAATACAAACAAAGAGCTACGATAAAGTTTGCAAGAGAGAAAAGCGAAGACAAAAAAGCGAAACAAAAATGCCTGCAGGATGTGGATGTCGATGTCGATGTGTGAGTGTGCGTGTGCGTGTGGAGCGAGCGATAAAAAGCGGAAGTGCAGATTGGCGACTAAAGTGTGGAAATGTCAATTTGCTTTGCGGCCAAACAGTCGAAGGCCACAGGGAAATCTGGAGTGGCGGAGGGTTGTGTAAGGGCTATATCCCGTTATACAGCATCGGCAACTGCAACAACGTATATTGATTTTCAATTTGGCAAGCGAAGGGAAAAAGGCAGCATCGTTGCTGTTGTTCTTTGCCAGACATAAAGCCCAAGTTGACAGAAAGAAATGATACTGACGGCAAGTACAGTGAGAACTCAGCTATAAAGCAGTGGTGCCCACACGCATGCATTGTAAAGTCTTTGCCGAAGGCAATCGAACGTTTTCACTGTTGGTGTAAGCAGAGCATGGGCAGAGAAATCTGCAGACCAGCTGGTTTATCTATAAAGGTTTATAATATATCTATAGTTTAAAGATTATACGTTTATTTTACAGGTTTTCAAGTCAAAAACAAAGTTCTTTAAAATCTTGAAAAATATTTACGACTTGTACTATTTTTATTCTTTATTTTTTAGCACCTTTTCCCCTTATAGAAGCCCCACTGTAACCACAGAAATGTGACTGAAAGCGAGCCTAACCAACGAATGGTTTGGCAGCCACTGGTACAACAGAGCACACGAAGCTTAAAAGCAATTTTGTGGCTAATAAATCCGATTTCCGTTTTGTTTCGAAATAAATTGCATGCAACGGTATGGGGAGAAAGGATATATATGTATATATGGGAGAGTGGTGCTCTGGGAGTCAGAGAGTGCGCCTGGCTGCCGGAAATGGCTACCAGGGGACGCTGCAGCAACATCAGCAGTAGCAGCATCCGGCGGATGTGCAAAATTAGCCAGCTTCTGTTGCGCCAACAACACTCAACAACACTCACTGTTGTGGTGCAACCCCACAGCACATGACCCAAATTTTTGGGCTGCTGCAACCACAATGAGAATGTCACTCCAGGGACATCGAACCAACCGACCGAGCAACAAACTCTTTTCCGAGAAAGACAACTCAGAAACTCACCTGAACATCATAATTTTGCTGCTGCAAGAGATTTCCGGGAGATTCCATGTGATTAGGTCCAGCTGCCTGGTGATTCAACATCGGAGACTGTGTCGCATAACAAAGTTAATTATTAATTAAATATATTTATAAATTATTTAAGTTAAAATAGATTACAAGTCCTACCTGAGCTGCCATTGGCATACCGCCGCCCACGCCGTTCATCATCGGCGGCTGCAACTGACTCATCTGTGCTGCCATCTGCTGGTGGGCCGCATATGCACCGCCTGCACCGCCGCCGCCACCTCCGTTGCCACCAACGCCGTTGCCGGAGCCCACAACTCCGCCCAGGCCGCCGCCCATGCCCTGGCCATGGTCCATCAGCATGTGATTGAAGGGCGGCGGCAGGGGGAACAGCAAGTTGGGGGGACGAGGTAAGGACTCCTCGGCGGGTGATGGTTGACGAGAGCCAGGAGTGCGACTGCAAGAAATAAAAAAATAAATTTAATAATAAGAAATTTTGCATATAAAAATGTTGAACTTGTTATTTTTAGATTAATTCTACATTAAAATTTATAAAAATATATTAAATATTTTTTATTTTCATTTATTTATATTATTTATTGTTTTAATTTATTTTTAAACATTTTTAAAATAAATTTAAATAATTTCCCAGTTTTGTAATCACTGAAGCCTATTTAAAAAAAAAACTGTCACAGTTTGACATGAACTAAGCATCGTGACCGCTTGTAACATAACATTACAGTTTTGACTTCACAGTTTCTTATAACAGCACTGCAACAGTTTACAACAGTTTAGCATTCACTGTAACAAGAACTTAGCCAAGACAGAAACCACTATCTCATCCAAGACACCCAACCAAATATATGAACTAAAAGTGACAAATTATTTAGTGCGCTTACATGAGCACAGTGGCTTTAAAACCTAGTTGCAAAAAAAAATGAAATAAAAAACACAAAAATAGCTTATTTGTCTAACAAATTAACTTGGCCATAAATCACAGGTCTTAAGAGATTTATGACAGCTAATTTGTCAAGAAATGTGTGCAGAAAAACAGACAGCACAGTTTTAAGGCCACTGAAAAGTAGAGACAAACAAAAGACTGAAGCGACAAACTTGTTTGCTGTTTTTTTTTTAGTCAAGCGAAATTATGACGTCAGCCCAGCAGCAGCCTGAACAAAGTTCATAAATAAACAAAAATTAACGAGCGGCGCTTAAAATGCAAATAAAATTCAAACTGGAAATGTTTGCCGCTGCTAAAGAGTGTCTGTGTGTTAGTCATGCTGCGTATACAAATTAATTAATGCATTTATCTCCGCACGGCAGCTCCCATTCATTCATTGCTATTAACCCATTGCAGACCCCGAGCAATGACTCTGCAACTGTTGGTGCGCCTCTTTTTTTTAGCTTTCCTAGATTACTTTGACTTTACTTTACTTTGTTGTTGCTGCTGCTGCTTTTTTTTCTGTCTTTCTAACGTCAGTTTTTGCTGCACGAACTGTGTGTGTGTGTGTGTTTGTTTGTGTATATAATTGCGAGCTATAATTTCATTGTCGGGTCATTCACATCGCTTTAATAACAATACAAAACGGGCATATGGATAAAAAGCGCAGCAGGAGCAACAGAACGAATGATTAACAATGTAAGGCAGTGGTTGTAAAACTTTAAGGTGGGTAAAATACAAAACTATAATTTAAAATCATTTGTAGCCACACTTTGTTAGGGAATTCAAGCGTTTTTGTGACTTTAGCAGTGCCTATTATTTAATTATAAGTGAAACAATACCTAGAGAGTATTTGAAAGGCAAGTTATAGAGATTAATCTTATAATTTATGATTAATAAACAAATTATTTCTAGCAATCTAACATTTATAAGATTTTGGAGTCTTTATCAGTCCCTATTATTTAATTATAGGTAGAACAATAACTAAGACACTTTATAAACATTAAGAATATAATAAAGAATATAATATTTTAAAGCAATCTTATTAGCAATTAAAGCAGTCTATTAGTTTCTCTTAATATAATTTATTGAATTTAATTAGTTGCCAAAATATTACTCTTCCTGCATTCTAATCTCTTGAACATGGGAAATTAATAGTTAAACAAAATAAATTTTAAACATATATTTCAAGCATTTATCTCGCTTGATTTATAGTTATTTTTGGCAAAAGCTTATAAAAACAAAGGAAATCCAATGACTGACTAAACTGACTACCCGTGTTAGTCATACTGAAAAAATCAAAGCTTAGGTGGTTTTCAGAGTTCTGTCTGTGATTACTAAAAAAAAAAAAAAACAACTGGCAAGTGAATAATAATCTTAATCGTGAGCTCAACCAGGCATAACTGCGGGGAAATGTAAGCACTAACTGTTCATAGTAATAATTTTGACACCAACAACAGAAATAATAGTAAGGGTATCAAAAATAAGAAAAAACTACTGCAATAAGTGATTAACTTAATCAACTTAATAGAGACAATTAAAATGATAACTTACTTCTTACAATTTTCTTTTAGTTCGAAAAGGACTTTCCCCAGAGATACGAATTTGAAATTAAAAAGTTTCCATCACGTAATTCGAGGGAAAACGTGATCAAAACGCTTAATATTTTGACTTTTAAATGAAAACGAATTCCTACGTGACCCATAATTGTAAAGTGTTTATGTTTCTGAGTTGAAAGCCTTAGACAAAGTTTAAATTTAAAGAAACTTATAAACATAACAGGTAAATCTAATAGTTATTAATACCATAATCTAATACTATTTATATTTATTTCTATTTCACTCTCACTTTTCCCCCCATTTCCACTTGCATCTATTTATTCTTGTCTAAGGTCAGGTTTTCATTGGCAACTTTCCATTCCCCGAGAGTCATGTCTGACCTAGGCCAAAAGCCATAATAAAAAGATTATATAATCCCCACTGGCCTCGTGCTGCTGCTCCTACTCGTCTTTCGTTGCTGCCTCCCAACAAATTTTCACTTTCCGAGCAAAGAAAGAAAAGAAAGTACGGGGAAAGGGGCAGCCAAAAAGGTCAGCGTTTGGGCTTATGTGGGTTAAGGGGCGTGGCCGACTGCGGCGGCAGCGGTGTTAATGGGTTACCACCAGTCTGTCTGGGTCACCTGGCGGGCGGACAGGTGGCGAAGTACAGCCGTGTGTGAGTCAGTCACTCGACTGTCCACTTTTGCCTGCCTCAAATTATTTTTAGCAGCTCGCTTTTCGCTTCTCAATGTTTTCGCAACTTCAATTTCAAACAAAACGTACAGCACAAAAAAAAACGAATAAAAAAAAAAAGAAATCTCCAGCGGCAGCAAAAAATAAAAACAAAGGCAATTGAAGCCCACGTTGTAATGCAATATCACGCGAAAACTAATCGAAAATGTTTACAAAATAAATGATACAAAACGTTTGGCTTGCGGGTTTTATTTTCCTACAATGCTTATATGTCAGGATTTTTCCACTTTTCAGGCTTTAATTGGAAATTAAATCGAGCGATCTTAATTTAATTTGATTCTGCAGGGCTTTAGGATTGTTAAAAAATATATTCTAATGATTTTTCCTTATTTTAATGAAAAATTCTAATATAATACAGGTGTTATTAGTTTGACAAAATTATATAGGTCATAAAGAAGCGTTTTTTTAAACTAAATTTAAGCAAAAATAAAATTTTGATTAGAAATATTGTATTTAGTCTTATTAGGTAATAAATTAAAGAAAGATAATTGATTTTATATAATACTTGATTGTATTTATAAGTATTTTATATAGTAATAATTGTTTTTACAAATCAAACGTTAAATAAACGCAAATTTGAAGACAAAACCTAAATTTTCCATACTTTCCGCCTTTAAGTTAATAACTTAATTAATCGTTTGCCTTCCCTTGCAACTACTAATCGTTTTTCTAATACCCGAAATAGCGAAACGAATTATAATTAATTGAAACCGGCACACATGCACCTTCGATGCTTCGATTTCGATTTGTTGCAGGTGATTTTTTTTCGTGGCTGCTTCTTCTTTGGCTTTTCTTGTGGCCACTAGCCGCTGTTACTGTTGCTGTTGTTGTTGCCACTTACATCATAACAGTTATTACGTTTGGCATTGAAACATGTTTGGGCCAACCGGCAATGAAATTGCAAAACAGCGTCAGCAGAAGCAACAACGATACCAACGAAGCCGAGAGACAGCCGGCGGCTGCCACAAGGCAGAGAATGAGAGAAATACTCAGAGCGGCAGAGAGAGAGAGAGCGAGAAACCGCAGACTGGTTTCTTTTTTTTTTTAGGCCTATAGCTGGTTACTTCAGTCTGATATATATATTTTTTTTGTTTAGCGAGGCAAGAGGAAGTGGTTCACAAATTGTGTAACTAGAAATCGATAATGCCCTTTGTTTTAAATAAAAGACTTGTTAAAAGGGTTACTAATAAAAATGTAAATCATAATGATAATCTATGTATAACAACTGAAGTTAATGTTGGTATAATTTAATTTCTTTTAACATATGAATTGTTAAATGATAATAATTGGAAATTCGATCTCTATTTTTTATTATAAAATTAAATAGGTTCTATGAAATTGTTAAAGAATTATTTTTAGGTTTCATGCGCTTAAGTGTACACTCAAGTGACCCTTGCAATACCAAGCACGTGCTTGTTAGGGTTAGGTGGCGCAATATGAAAAAGTATAGGTAAAGTTTGCGTAGCAATTAACTACTGACATGAGAAATCAGTTTTAGTTCCTACAGAATCTTAGGAGTAACGAAATCTCTTTCTCGAAACTATTTCAAAAAATATAATCAAACGCATCAGGTTTTTAAGAAAATAAAGGCAAGAAGGTAATACAAATATATATTCCTTATACTTTGGAAAACTTACAACTAAACTAACGCATACTTAAAGCCTGAATCTATGACATCGATTTTTATATTCTTTATATTCCTATTTATCATACTTCCAACTAAGATAGACACCAGTATTTCCTAAATCATTGAATTAATTACCCTAAAACCCTATCCCCAATTACTAGCCAACTTGTTTTAAGCCAATAAAAATGGTCTGTGAATCAAACATACATTACATTACATACATCTTTCGACATAACTGCACAAATTCCATTTTAACTCACTCAAAAAAACTAAAAGTGTCGTCGTATTATCGTTGCGTCAAAAGGCGCAAAAACGCAGGTGGGCCATACGATGACAGCGACGACGATGAAGAAGAAAAAAGCTTTCCCCATCGCCATAAATAACAATTAAAACATAATAATAAAAAATGTAAATGGAAATACGAAAACTGTGGGCAGACACAACAATCACTCGGCGGCTTTATGCCATATATACTCGTCGTATATATAAAGATATATGACGATTGCAATTGAAATATAAGAAATATGGGTTAAGACCGACGGAAATAATTGTTTGTGGGTCAACTTTTAACCAAAAAAATATGTATATTCAAGGTTTGCCATTTAAATAAATATTGTCTAGACCCCATAATTAATAAGCCAAGCAATTATTTGCTCAAAATTGTAAGTGGAGTGCTCCATAATGAATTAATAATGATTTAACAAAGTTATTCGTTTACTTTCAATAAACATTTCCTTAATATTTGATCTAGTATTAAATCCACCTTCAATTCCTTATTGAATAACCTTCAAACATACAAAAAAGAGAATGACTAGACATCTCTATATCATCTTTTCTAAGCCATTTGCCAGTCACGACGATCACAGCATGAGAAACTGGAAAAACTCCTCACCTTTCTTTTCTTGTCTTTCGTTTCCTTTCCTAAACAAGTGAAAGTTTATGCAAAAAAGAAAGAACCAACCTTGAACTGGAAAAATTTCAGTTTCAGTAATCATAACATGAAAACATTCTGCGGTCAAAAGAGAACCGAAGAAGCGGAGAATTACCTAACTGGCAGAGGAGTGAGGAAACCAGTTTTCTAACCAACATCAAGACCAAGAGAGTCTAAAGTTCGGTGTGTGTCTAGTCTGGGCATTAGTCGGAGTCTGGGGCGGATAGATTGAAAGTTGTCGTCTGTCTACTCACTTGAAGCCCTTGTCATCGTCAATGCCATTGACAACACCATTTGTGTTTGTGACCTGATCGTCCTTCTTCAATCCGTTTGTGTCGAACGGAGAGTTGGCCTTTTCCTTGTCATCGTGTGACTGCAAAAGCAAATATGTATAAATTAGTTCATGATCTCTATTGTGTCTTAAGGTTTGTCGGAACACTCACCTTATCGTTGTCATCAAACTTGAGATTACGCAGACGCGGCTCCAAACCGGAAAGAGGACTCTCCTTGTTGGTGGGCGAACCACCCAAAACGTATTCCACCATTTTAGCACATTGTGAGTCGCGGGGACTGGAAATATTAAAGTTTAGAATATTATTTATCAATATATAAATATGTTAATATTACAGAGTTACTTTGCGTTTAGTTTCACCAATTTCTTACTTAGTATTATGGATGTATATCGATAGAGGGATGTAAATATCACGTTCAGTATCGAAAATATCGCATATTAAAATATCGATATAACATCCCACAAATGTTATTTTGTTTATCTGCGTCAAACATCGAAACAGTATCGATATATTGATATTTTCTCCAACTTAAACCAAGTTACAATATTATATTATATATATTATTATATATTATATTATATATTGTAGAATAAGTAATAGGATATAAATATATAGCATTTTTACTATATTTCAAGTATTTCTACAAATAGTATTATCTCAAGGAATTCTGTCATATTTGTGACGTAAGTTCTTTGGCTTTTATAGCTATAATTTATAACTAATAACTCATACTTGTACAAATGATTATAATCAATCAATCCATCAATTAGCCAGACAGGCGAAAAGTCATTAATGTTTGCTACTAATATTAAAATGCTGACTAAATGCAATATGCATTACATTTTATGACTTACCACTTTAAATTATTAAAGGTCAGTCAGTGCAAATGTTTATATTAATGAGTTTGTTTAATATATTTAGATGAATGGTACTTAAAAGTAAGCTGTAAATATATTAAATAAGTTTACAGGAATCAGTTAAATGCTTTCCCTGATTAAACACCGAATTCAAAATATTAACGTCATTATAATATTATAATTGCCCTGGAAACACGCTTTACACTGGGTTCTTCCCCGCTCCCCATTCACAAATATGTGTTCTAATGAAATCGAAATGAATTTTCTTATCTATATTTCACGCTCCACTGATTGCATTTGCTCATAATTATAGTGTCAGAATTCTCACCTCAGAATGCCCGCATTTCCGCTGTTTGATGTATCGGAGGCACCACCATGGGCGGCATAGGCTCGCGATGGAGGCGGGGCCAGGATATTCTCGCCCTGGGTGGACCAGGTGTGATCCTTCCATACTGACGAGGGATCCCCAATGCCGGGAATCTGCAATGGATTTAGGGGACCGCCGGAAGTGCCCGAGGTCACGCCCTTGCCATCTGATTTCTCCCACAACTTCTTGGCAGTGGATGTGGTGATCTGAAAGCGAAAAGAAAAATTCAAAAATTATAATTTTGCTTGTAATGTTCACAAAGTTTATCATAAATTGTGTCCCTAATCCCCTAGGACAGCGTTTGCTGTAATTTGGTATCCCTTTTAGCTTGGCAAAGGAAAGCGTTTATCATTCGCTTTAATTCCCAGCCATTTAACTGACATTTTGAGTCATTTTTTCCAGCGGAAGTTTATTTCTAAGGGAAGTGAGTTGAAAAATGACATTAAAAGGACTAGAAAATAAAAGGTTTGTAATAAAATGCCATTCGATTAAATAAGCTCAAAGCAAGTAATCAATAAATGGATCAATATCTATATATAGAAAGATATACGCTTTAAATTCACTTTTATAAATACGTATTATCCTCGCCGTAATGCGTTTTTCGAGTGAATTCCCATTGGCAATCGACGGCAGGACCAGAGCAAATATCAAGGAAATCACATCATCATCATCTCATTGACAACAATACCAGCGACATTAAATGTCAACGAAGCGTTGCAAACAAATTGTTAATTAACTTTTCCCGCCTGTCGCTCTCTTTCGCGCACATTCCATTTCTTTTCCTCCTCATTTTTTTTTTTCTTGCTGTTAACCATTCCCAAAGGCAATTCCTTGCGTCATAATGCGACACAATAATCCCCACCAACTTCCCCTTCGGTCGCCCACACATCTGGCAACTTCCCGACATCCCGACATACACAGTTTAAATATTTAAGCGCTGATCAACTGGGATTGCCCAGCGAAGGGAGGTAGAGTGGGCGGTGCTGGGTAGTGTTTGCGGGCTGGGAAAATGAAAAGCTCGCCTTGGCTGCGACTTCTGCATTAATAACAGCGCAAGTCACCAAGGCAAAGGAAAACTTTTCTGAACGAAAAGAGGCCGGAATTTAGCACATATCCAAGTTTATATATTAAGCATTCACAGAAGAAAAATGCAAGAAGGTTAACGCTGTAATTATATTAACATTTCAGAAATATGTAGCAATAAAAGAGGCAGCAAAGCCTTAAAAATATCCTCGGGTACTAAAGTTAATTTTTAGCTTACCTCTGACCTGGAACAACTGATATACAATTTCACAGACTTCAATGATCTGCAACTTAAAGATTACCAAACATCCCAAGCTTTAAAGTTAAAGTAACATTTAGCGTAACCAAAACTGACAAATTGTAAATAAAGCAACCAAATATTAAAATACAAAAAAAGAGAGCGTGAAGTGAGACAAAGAAAAACTTGACAGACCTGAAGAAAATAAGCTTAAGGCAGAAAAGTGCGAATTCGGATCTCCAGACAGACACAAAAGATACAAAAAGATTACCCAAGCCTTCGCAACAACAGCAGTGATAAAAAGCAAGAAAAACAATACAAAAATATATATATTTATAATATATACATATATATAAAGGCAACGAACTGCTGACGCAATTTATTTAATTTAATATGGGTCACAGTCTCTCTCCCTCTCCCTAGGCAAAGTGCAAGAAAATGAGCAATTTTCATTCATGCTGCGAGTAAAATAAATCAAATAAATTAATTAAACCGCATTTAATAAATAAGCACAAGAAACAGAAGGCAGACAGAAGGTGCCAACAACAAAATTCAAGAAACCGCGGCGCCAAGCATAAAAAATAAACGAAATCACAAAACCGGAAAAGTCAACAACAATAGCAAATTTGTTAATGAGCAAAGCAGCGACTAAGGAAAAATATTTCAGTTGAGAATTAATGTGGTATCTTAAATCCTTAAAGATTATTCAGGAAAATAATAGATAATATAAGAGAGTAGTACGAATTTAGACAATTTCCATAATATAAGAAAATAAATATAGATTTAAATGTGTTTTGTATATATTGTTGATAAATATTCATTGAATTGAATATTGAAATTGTGAAAAACACCATTAATAATAAGGTAAACAAAATCGTACATTTTCCTTTCAGCCAATTTGTCAATGAGTTGAAAAACACAAGAATGAAAATCGTTTCACTTGAGTATAATGTGCATAATTATTTCGATACGAACCTTCTTCCCCACCCGGAAAATAGGAAAATCTACACAAAACAGAAAATCGTTCATTAACTTGTCCTTGACTGTGAAGATACAAAAACACAAAACGCAGATACAAACACATACTCACATAGATACGCGCACGCACACACACACACAGATACGAAGACGACAGCTGAGCGAAAAAAGGGAGGAAAGGGACAAGTGGGGTAGAATGGAAAAACAGGGAGAGACAGACAACAGAAACCGGCCTCCTCTTTGTTAAAAAAAAAAAAAAATGCGTGAGAGACACAAAAGAGAGAGGGAGAGACAGAGAGAACCAAACGAAAATGCCTACAAAGGAGAATCACCGATTAGCAAGAAGAAGAAACAGCTAGAAAACAACGCAAAAAAAAAAGAGCAAAGAAAAACTTAGAATGCCAAATGGGAGAACGCATTAAAAGAAAAATACAGGGATCACTCTCTATAGGAAACTAAGAATATGAAGGAAAGAATATATAAAGAAAAAAACATATTTCTATAAATAAAAAAATTTTTATAAAGCTTTTTTTTAATACTTTTTCATAAATAAAGTAACTAAAACGTGACTTCCTAGTGATTTCAAATCACTTCTAATTTTCCAAGTTTCAAAATCAATATTTTCTTAAATTAAAAAAAACTTTAAACACAACAAAAATACAAAACCCCATTAAACTTAGTTCAATAAATTAATGACCATTTGAAGGCAATAAATATCATCTTGATATATCATAAAATCTAGCTATTTGTTCAATACTCCAAGCCTTCACTTTACCAAGGAAAAAGAGAGTCCCCAAAAAAAGAGAGAAAGAATAAGGTGGAGAAAAGAGAGTGGTAAAGGGGGGTGGGAGGTTATTTGCCTATAGGCTCGTGAAAAAAAACCAAGAGAAACCACAAAACATAGCATAAATAGCAAAAACCAGTCAGGAAGCAAAAAAAAAAAACTAAAAATCTAAATTACATTCTACATTTGGGATTTGGTTTTGCTTCTTTCTGATTGTATTCAAATTTATTGTTGTTCTTTAGGCGCCTTAGCTTTAGGTGCGTTATGTAAATAAAGTTTGTTTGTGCTTTGATTGAAAAGCGACTTGGTTCAGGAATGGATATCAGCATATCGAGATATTTCTTTATATTTTAATCATAATATCAAAATAAACTGACCATCCATCCAACACATTTTCCAGCAAAGCAACTTTACTAATAACAAATAAAGGAAATTCCAAAACATTTTTTATTTCTCCCCCTCAGCCCCAACAAACTTTAAAACATTAATTAGTGAGTCAAATTCCTTTGAAGTTATTTTTCTGAAATTGATTGGCCTCTCTAAATGCAAACTTTTTTAATTGTTGGAAAAAAGTTTTCTGCTTTTGAAGTAATAAATATATTTAAACGAAACTATAAAGTTTCGTTAAAAATTAATGTGGGACTACAGAAACTATTTAAGCTACTTCATTAAACTAATTGCCTTATAATGAACCAGTTCTTCAACAGCCATCATGGGTCCAGCGTAAAGTGAATAATCTAATAATAACCAAATAGCTTCAACACAATATAAAACCAGTTTTTCATTCAATTAAACATTTATAACATAAATTTTGTATTTTTCTATTTTAATAGAACAATTATCGCGCTGGCCTTGAGAGGCTGGGTTTCATTCACAAAACCCAAAAATCTTTTTAATTTATTTGATCATATTTGGGGACAAACGCATAAGTCATGCTGAAAACGCACTTGCTATGAAACATAACAAGCTCGTGGGATAACCAAAAACGTATATAAACACTAGGAGTAATGCAAAAAAGCCAACATGAAAATCTAACAAATGAAATACACACAAATTATGCACTTGACACATTTATAAATCAAATGAGACAGGCCAGAACATATACATAACAAGCAATGATTTAATAGGCTACACTTTCCGTCTAATATTAAATAAATAAAACATTCACAACTGGAAATAACTTAAACTTCATGAGAGACCCCTGAAAAAATATAAATAATCGCACTGCGTTGCAAGTCCAGCCTTGAAATTAAACTACCCTCTAAGCCAGAGTATGAAAACATTAACAACATTTAATTTTGAGCACGTCAAGTTGTTGACTTTGAATTTTTGTGTGTGTAACACACACCGAAAATAAATAAAAGTGTGTGAGAGAAAAAAAAATGAATGAATGCCTCGAAAAGATGTGCGAAAAGTAGTCTGTCTTTGAGTCAAACATCAAGATTAAATTGTTTAACGAAATCAAGGCAAAATTGTTGAGAAGGTTGTTGGAGTTGCGGCGTGGCGGCAAGAGAACACTTTGTGTTCCTCTTTCGCTTTAAAATTTGTTCGCTTCCACCTTTCGCTGATGTTGTTGTCAAGTGCAAAGACCTTTCGCGTGTCATATGAAAAGCCAAACGAAAATAAACTAATAAAAATAAAGCTAAACACAGGCGGCGGCACACACTCACCTCACGTAAGAAAAGGAGACATGTATATATCTATAGAAATACTTATGTATATGCCAAATTGGGCGTGGCAGCATGGGAATTACGAGGATAATTGCATCAAGAAAATTGTGCTTGAGTGAGCTAAGCGAAATGGGTTTATGGTAATGCTATTCACTTTATAAAACGTCAGGGGAACTAAATCTCTTAGCAAACTAAGCCTAAATCGTTGAGGTTTTCTTTTTGTAGCCCCAAGTTTATTCTCCTATTTAAATCTTGGTACGCCTTTCCATCTGTATCTGAATTTGACAGACTGCATAATTTATATTATTGTAATTCTGGATAATATTCTCGATGTATCTGCAATTGTATCTGTATCTGAGTGACTGCTCGCAGTTATTTTCGGCTCTTCGCGACTATCGATTTTGTTTCCCTTGCTCGTCGGTCGGTCTCATCGCCTTTTTGTTTGCAAAACGAAACGAAACAAAACAAAAACCAAAAAAAAAAAGTGCAGCCTGGCTGAGAAATGCGTTTATTGCTATTTTCAACAGTCGAGACTTCGCTGTGTCGGCTGTGCATATTTATTTGGCTTTCACACAAAAACCCAGAGAAGGGGAAGGAAAATATAAATAAAGAGTGCAATGCAACGCTAAATGGTTTTTACTTTGCTGTGTGTACTTGGCAAAAAGCAGCCGCCAGCTTGAGCTTCAATAAATTTTAGAAGATTAATTGTTACAAATGGGTTTATCCAGAAGCAATAAACCTGTCCAAGGTGTTTAAAGTTTTTGGGTAAACACTAATGGACTAACTAATTCTTTAAAATAAATAAGCAAGCTTAAAGAAATGAAAATTGAAGTGGAAATTATGCAAACTATTTCCTGAATAAATCAAGAACTCAAGAACCTTTCTCTATTTAATGAAATATTTATTTAATAAACAAATACTGATAAATAAACTGCATTAAATACATACTAATCTAACGCACAAATCTAAGTTACTTATTAGTTTATATTCTTCTCACTCGGTTTAAAATATCCCCGAGTTCTTTCTAATCACACACCTGCAACTGCAATTTTCTTTGCAACTTTTGATGCTTCTGCAAAGTTACCTGAAAAGCCAGCGAATTTTCCGCACAGCGTAAACTGATGTAAAAGTTGCAAGTTGAACGCCACGGTAAAAAGTTCTTAATGTTAAACTAAGTCACGTGACTTGCATTCACAGCACACAAAACTATATATATATATACAGGCAGAGAGAATTGTTGCATTTTACCGCATTTTCCCTATAATTCAGCAACTTTGTTGTCATTGCTATTGTTATGGGATTCAGACTTTCCCCCTCAACCCTTTCGGTTGCCGCATAAGTTAAGCTGTCGTGTCTTCCGTCGCCTGTCGGTGGAATTGTCATCACTCCTTTGGCCCCTCGACTTCCCTATTTAAGCCCATTTCTCCTCTCCACTTTAGAGTTGCTGCAAACATTTCCGGCGCCTTCGTCCGGCAATTGTCCGTCTTGTCCGTCTTGTCCGTCAGTTTGTCTGCTTGTCCGGCAATTGTCCCGCCTGTCCGTTTGCTAGGTCCCCCGAGTACAATAAGTCAATCCGTTTTGGCCAAAGGTGTTGAGACTGGCCTGTCGTTGTCTCTCTAGCTGTGGCTATCTCCATCTCAGTCGGTGTGTAAATCTTTATTACATAACTCAAGTTTGCTTTAGCACTAGGTTTTCTTGGTAAATTTATGGAGTTGAATACCTAAAGCTAACAGAAATAACATGCTTTAGGGGAGCACTAGTGAAATGAATAACAACTTGTGTAAAGCAGATGCACAAATTGGGAATAGAAATATACATTTGCTATTACATATTTTTGAAGGATTTTGTAATCATAGAGAGATGTACTTGTAATTTAAGCTTTTATTTATATGCAATCAACATTAGTATAGTATATATATATAGAATATATATGCACTTGAAAACATAAGGTTAAATATTTATCCCAATCTTGTTTAAAATTTGCATCTGTGTTTATTTGCCATACATGGGGATTTCGTTGATTAATGCAAAATTGCTAAAGTAACATTGGAAAACAAACAATTGAAATGTTCATGAGGACCCTCATCCTCCTCAGATCCATTATTCCAATCGAGAACAGCCCCCCAAGGTGTCAACTCATAATGGTTTCAATGGTTACATTTTAAACGGATTCAAATTGGATTACCATTTACCATTTGTGAATAAATAAATGTTTATACATATATTCGAATAAGAGTCATGCCCTTATCGGGCGTCGACTGTCATCTGCCGTCTGACATCGCCACGCCCCTGAAATTGGCTAAAAGCCAATTCGGGACACATATATAGAGCCTAATCAGTCAGCGAGTCCGCTTCAGTTCAGTCAGACGCAATGCAATCAAGCGTGAAATAGATCGGGGGGAAAAAATATGTGAAAATAGGGGAAATTCGGGGAGGAAAACAGCCAAAGGTGGGGGCACTGTGTTCGTCGGTCAAAGGCAAAAAAAACACATCGCATATATAATTGAAACCGGAAAATATTTATTTTCATGTAAATTCCCTCGAAAAAAAAGCGAAAGAGAAAACGATGAACGAACGAACGAACCGGTCGGTAGAGGCAGATAGCATAAAATCCAATTCTCCCCTCTACGAAGAACAGAACCCTCTTCTGGTTCTGAATCTGCTCACTTTACAGTTTACAGTTCTGTGGGGTTAAGCTACGTGAAATGCATACAAAAAACAATTGTCAGAGTGGAAAAACAAACCCAATGAATGAATGAAATGAAAGAAAAAGCTAAAAAATCAACTGCAGTCAGCAGAGGCGAAGGCAGAACCAACACACCGACGGGGGAAGGTAACCGCAAAAACGCTTTTATCTATAGAACTCAGGCCCCACAATCGGGGAAATAGCGACAGAGGCAAAACCAAAGCTACGCTGCTTGCTACTCTGGGATTTAGATCGGGAGGCTACACTAGAAACAAACAAATAAATACAATATGATAGGCCTTCAGAGCACATATTTATACAAGGAAAAATGGAATAGGATCTTTAAAATAGCAACGGATTTGGTATTTATACTAAGGAAAAGGATTTTGTTTAATAAAATATCATATACATTAAAAATTAATACTTTTGTTGGGGTTTATATTAAAATAACTAACTCAATATAAAATTTAACTTAAAATTCTCAGTGATAAATGCGAAAATTACCCGAATTCCTATACAAAAATATCATTTAAGGTATTAAAGACAATGTATTATATGGTCACACTGGTTTATTGGTATCTTTCTGTTCTTTGTTAAATCTTCATTTATGAAGTTATGGTGAAATAAATTAAATTATATAAAACATAAAACGTATATAAACCAAATTGTGTAATTATTTAGAACTTAAAAAACAACATAACAAAGTTGGTTTTCTTTTTAAAATTTTATATGCAAAATATGTTACCAAATAATTATTTCTATTAAATTCTTTAAATTTCTCTCAGTGGATACTTTTTGTTGTGCCATTATCTAATAGCAGCAGTAACAAGAAGAGCATGAATGAAACGTGTCTCGCTTATCTCCCCAGTAGTCAGTGTGTGCGTGCAAGGGGAAGTAAATGCAGCTATTTAAATTACTTTAAATATCTTTTATGGCCCTCCCCCTTTATTAGTGCTATATGATCATTATATTTAAACCACTTTCATTTAGCGTTCAACTCCATCAACTAATTAATAGTCACAGTGAGAACTAGAAATGATCAATTACACGGTTACTAATTTGTATTCCAGTATTTCCATTAAATAAAATGTATTCAAATTATCAACGACAGTAATATATTCTTTTAGATATGTTATCGGTATTTATAAAGCCGCTTAAGGCTGATTGATTTGCCTCGTTGTCTGCCTTTTATCACTGGTAAGCTAGTTTATCAAATTGGTTATGTTTTCCATGCTGATGTTCATACGAATGGCAAAATAATGGCAAGCATTTGCGATCAAATCATTAAAGACCTCGGAGAGCAGGTGGAATGGCAGCGTTTAAAAGCAATTAACGAATATCAAGAGCAGGAGCAATTAGATGTAGACTCAATCATTAACCGGTCGGCTCTGCAAACAGTCTAAGCGGAATGAACTTCTAGCTGTCGCCATCGTTCGTCTCCCCTACAATTGCGACGAAGCAATCAATCATAATTCCTCTCTCCATAAAAGATAGGACAAATGCTGGAGTCGGTGTATGGAGTATCTCAGCTTAACCCTTTATTGTGAATCTGACAAATTCAGTCATTAGATGAAATTATAGCTTCTGTAAACTGTTGCTTGATTAGATTGAACTTTTCTTATAAATGTTAACCTTTTCAACATGAGGTCTTAATTTTCTTAAATTTCAATATGATTTATTCAGCGCTTAGAAATCTGATTTCTGCGCAAAGAATCAGTAAATATTTTATAATAAATACCAATTAACAAAAATATATTAAAAAGTTGACATATAATTTAAGCAGGAATAAAGGCTTTGTACTTAAAAGTAGCTCTGGGAGCTCCCTAATGCATGTTCCACATTTTAAAATCTTTAACTTTTTCTGAATATAGCTTCAATACCTCCAAAATGGCAATAGCCTAGGCCCCCTAAAGAATCCTACGTCTTTTGGTTTATTAAATTGTTAAATTGTTTAAATTTGAACACCTTTAGACTCCATTTCTGAGGGACAGGTGACCAGAATGGTTAATGAAACCGGGAGGTGATCATTGATCGAGGATCTTTTTGTATCATTTACCATTTCCTGCGTGAGGGCAACATCCTCGGCGGTGCGAGGGTCCAACATAAAGTCGTCGTAAAGTAATTTCATCATTGGATAGGCTGTGCGAGCGAGAGGGCGGGATCGCAAAGAACACACGGATCCAGTGGCGAGATGGAGCGAGAACAAGCGAGCGCGAGAGAAAGGGATAGGGCGAGCGAAACACGTTACACTGGCTTTATTTCTTTTTCCTTCTTTACTTTTTTTTGTTTGCCGCCTGGTGATTCTTCTTCTTTCTTTCTTTCGTGGGGACAACACCGCGTTTATATACACATATATACGATATATATATAATTTTCGGTATATAAAGATTAATGATTTATTCACAAACTCAATATATTGATTTCGAATTTTAAATATGTATCTCAGCTGCGCTTTTCGCACGCACAAACCAATTTACAAACACCAACTATATACAACTATGTACAAACACAACACACACAACAACAAGTACACTTAAAGCATTTTGTTTAGTTAATTTTCACTTGTCCGGGTTCGGTGATATTTTATTTGGTCGTTTTCTTCCCTTTTCTGATTCTTTTTCTTTTACTTTTTTTTGCGGCAAGAAACAAAAAACGTGCTTAACGATCGACACACGAACTGGTGGCGGCGGGGGCTCCTTCTCTCATTTGTTTAAATCCCATGCAGACGAGTCAACTGTTGCGGCCAAACTGAAAATTCTACGCTCCCCAGCGGCGGAATAATGTTCGCGAAAAAAAAAATACAACTGAGAGCGGCAGAGCAAGGGAGAGAGTGCTACCTAGATGGTGACTAAGGTGGGCGCGAGCGAGCGAGCGAGCAGCTGTTGACTGACAATAACATAATCAGCAACAATTTATGCTGCCAAAGGGGGAGAGAAGGCAAAGCGCCTCTCTCTCCCTCTCAGCCGCACACGTGCAAGCTTAGCATTCTATCAGTCTATCTCTGTTTGTGTTTGCTAAGCCGCATTTGGCATAGTTTTGATACCCGGTAGCCATAGGGCACATAGGGTATTACAATTTAGTGGTATGTTTGTATGTCTCAGGCAGAAGCAGTTATCACCGATAGACCATTAAGTATAGTATACGTATATGTCGTATACGTATCAGCATCACCAGATATATGTGTATTTTATTATTTATATTATATGATTCTTTGGACATTAGTAAAATTGGATAATACAAATCGGAGTTGCAAGACAATGCAACCTTGAATCTATTCCCTTCGTTATTTAATAACTTTGGGCACCGGGTATCTCGAGGTCCAGCACACTGAACTGAAGCTTTCCTACTTGGTTTTGTTTTTACGTAATGCGAGAGACCAAGGCGTTGAAAAGAGAGCCGAGCTTACGAGGCGCGTTGGTGTTGGTGTTATGTGGGCAGTCAAGCTCGCTCTTACGCTCTCACCCTCTCTCAGCCTTTATTTGCTGGAGTGTGTGTGAACGCAGACTGAGTGATCATGATTTGCAAACACAAGCTCAAGCAGCTGTTTGATTACAAAGCGAAGAGCAGGGGGAAACAAGTAAAGATCTGGTAATGGCAACAGCTAAATGCCCTACCTTTGGACAGTAAATATCAGCCATGTCAAAAAAATGTAGATGCCATTTTAATTACTCATACGTACAGTTAACATTTTTCAAAGTCTTGTCTCAGTTTTCCATATAAAAAATATATTATAATTTAATTGTCGTGCCGTTATTATTGATTTTAATTATAATCTTTTCTTTTATTTTAAGTCCGAAAAAAACAGATGTACAATTTTATTAATAACAAGTTATAGTTTACAAACAGCCTAACGAAATCAATATGCTCCATCACTTTTTTTCCCCCGACTTAACCTCCAAGTAATCAAACAGCTCGCGACAGTTGCTGGCAATTAAAAACGTTTGGAGAGCCAAGTCAAACAGTAATACGAAATTAAATTGTCAAACAATTTGCCGCTGCATTTGAAATGCTTTATTTAATTAATGCGAAATGAGTGTGAGCATAGTGAGCTCTACGAAGAGATGGTGGAGAGTCCGAGAGAGGCCTGAGCGTGACGCATAGAGCAGCTGCTACTGCTGCTGCCATCTCAGCTGACCACCCGGTTTCTGTTGAGATAATCGAGGAAAACGTGCCAGAAGACACAGATAAATGTGGCAACAATAAAAAAAAAAAAACGCAACCACCCCGCAGCAAGTGAGAAGTGGCGGCCAGAAAGCGAGATAAGGAGAAAGAGAGCGCGAGCGGGTGAGAAACTAAACCAGGTCTATAGCCGGCAATGCAAATCAATCAAAGCCGATGGAAGTTAACGCTATTGCATGTGCCACACGCATCAACAAATACAACAAATCCAATCCACAAAGCCTAATTTTCTGCGAACCTAAAGAAATCTCGCCTTCATACCCATAAGTTATGTTTCGCTTTACATTACGCTAATGGAAATTACTTCCATAAATCCAATTTTCTAGATACAGTGGGAACCCTGAAAAAGTTGTACTTGTTTTTGTGTTACAATTTTGCAACCAGAGAAAATAATGGTTTCTTGAGCGTCAATGTGAGAGCAAAAATAAACTAGGATCTAAAATCCCTGTAAACTTTTTTTAACAGTTAATTCGAGGAAGTTAACAGAAGAAGAAGAAAGAAGGCATCTCAGCCTGTGCTTGCGCTTTGCAGCACAGTTCGGAGGTTAACATCACTCAGTTGTTATTTCTCGGTTGGATAAATTAAATGCTTATGAAAAACTAAATTGATTTTTCGACAGGTTTTCTGTTCTTTCTTTCTTTTTTGTTCAGTTAGCTATCTGTGTCGCTTGTAACTGTTAAAAGTGACCCTTAAACCCTGCCCCCCTAATTTTCTTTAATTCTAAACGTTTTTTGTCGGAATTCATGCTTTTGTATATTCAATAAAATACTAGTTTTATAAACAAAAAAGATTTTTAGATTAATTTTAAGTGATTTTAAAGAACCTCTACTGTAGCCTGAAAAAAACAACAACAAACAGACACATTTTCCGTCATTATCATCAAAGCAGAGCGCGTCTTGGATGTTGGAAAATGGCAAACATTTCAGCTAATTGGCTAGCATAGCAAGAGGAAGCGAGAAGGAGATAAGGAGAAAGAGAGACAGAGTGATGACTGAGCGGCATTTGTTCAATTAGAACGTAAACGTTTATGAGAACGGGGCTGACCGAGGAAAGAGGAGAATAAAAACGAAGTTGGCGTGAAATAAGAGAATGGGAAATTGCAAATTCGGAAAATGAGAAAAGAATATAATAAAGAGAAAGAAACGAAAGAAAGCCTCCGAAATATTGCACGAATTTTAAGCAGTATCAATTTCTTTGGCTTCGGATTAGGAATGTTTTTAGGTTTAAAAATATCTAGTATCCGTATCTTTATTTTTTTGAAGTATCTACATATTGAAGAAGATTAAAGTCTGCTATCTAATTATTAATTTACATGGGAAGTAACGAATTGTAGACCTTTTTTATGCTTTTCAAACGAATTTCTGAAAAAAAAAAAAAAGTCAAACAAGAAAAGGAGGACAACAACAATGCTCGAAAAGCTTCTTAGCAGAGATGTTCCAATTAGGAAACCCATTATCCAACCAGAAAACGCAAGCGAAACGAGGGAAAAAAGCTGCGCTCAAAATCAGATGCCTCACACAGAGACAAATTTACACACACACACCCGAATCATTACGCGCAGGAAAAGCAACAACAACAAAAAAGATACAGGGCGCGGGAGGAAAAATGGGTGGACTGGATGAGGATGGGAATTGGCGGAGGATGAGTAAGCCCAGCACAGCAGAGACAACATGAAAGAATAGCAAGTAATAAGAACACCGCATAGAAGACGAAGAAGAAGTAGGAAGACGAGGAGGAAGCCGAATGCGCCACATGCAGGGCAACAACAAAGTAACGCAAGTGAAACAATAAGCAAAGCCAACAAAAAAAAAAAAAAGCACCGAGGCAACTAGAAGAATCATCGTCGCACCTCTCTTTCACTCCCTCACTCTTCTGCTCCCCTTTTTACAATCTATTCTATTCCATTCCATTCCGTTCCGTTCCGCCCGGCTGTTAAGCGCAAATCAATGACCTACGACATCAACAAGAGCGCGTCAAACACACGCAGCCCCACCAAGAGTGCAAGCGAGAGCGAGGGGAGACCGGAGGAGAACGTGGAGATACACATAGTTCTTGAAGCTTGATGGGGCAGAGAGGGATAGCACGTGGCAGATGCGGGGGAGGCAGAAAGAGAGAGGAATCATAATCATGGAGTTTGTCGAATTGCTGCAGTTGCCGTTGCTTTGATTTCTTATCGTGCACAAAACAAGTGTATACTACAAACTACAGGGGGGACTAGGAATAATTAAATAGGATGACAAAGATCTTTCTAAGAAATATTAAAAATTATTCATTTAGTAACTATTACGAATTATGCGTTACAGATGATTCTTCTTGCGGAACCATAGACTTGACTTCTAGTTTGATATTTTCAGAAATATTTCAAAGTAAGTAACCACTAGGTAGTGACTACTGTGACGTTACAAGCCCAGTAGTAACTTGTAAAAAAAACTAGAGTAACAGCTCCAGACACTGAAAGGTAGAGAGGAATAAGAGAAATATGAGAAAAGCATGAGGACAACAAAATAAACTTTACTGAAGCTCTCTTTTGGCACGACTTCACCTTTCCATTCTTCTTCCTTTTTTGCTTTACGGCGGAACAACACCGAGGAGCAGAGCAGAGGACGAAGTTATTTTTTTGTTGTCGTCCTCCTCCTGCTTGGGGGTCCTTCTGTTCCGTTTCTTCAGCTTCTTCTTATGCCTCCTGCCGCTCGCATAAATGCAATAAATATTCTCTTCCTCTTTTTCACAGTTCTTCGTTCTCAAAGAAGAGAAGACTGCACAATGTATGCACAAAAGGAAGTTGTGGCAAAGAAATACGTTTAAAAAAAAGGGTGACACTAGTGGCAAAAAGTTAACAACAAAATACGACGACTTCTGAATTCTCTTTCTTGTGAATGAAAGAAATGCATTACATGAAATCTAGAGATGGTAGAATCGATAGATCAATCAATAACTAACCTTAAAAACTTGTTCTGCATATTCGTATAAATTGTTAGCATTAAATGTTAAAATTGAAAACTAATAAAAAAAAGATTTAGATCCAGGAATACAAAAAATAAGTTCAGAAAAGCATAAACGATAAAGGGAAAAAATCCTGCGTCTGCTAGTTAAAGTTTTTGCCAATAGAGCACTTGAAATTCCCAAGTACGAATTCGGTGTAAATTAATCTGAATTAAATCGAGTCTATTATGATCACAAACAGAAAAATATAAAGGAAAGTGCATCTGCATTTCATGTCAGCATTAAATGTTAATATTGATCATTAAAGATAAATGCATGAGATCCAGGAATACAAAAAAAGTCAAGGAAAAGCACAAAAGTTAAAGGGAAAAAATCCGTCTAGAAATTCCCAAGTACAAGTTCGGTGACAATAAATCTGAATTTAATCAGCAGACTAACTAGAAAGGAAAGTGTATCTAGAGTGCTGCTCTACAAAAACAATGTTGTTTCGACAATTTACTTGATAAAAGCATAATCGATTGTGAGCCAACACTTGTATGTGCCTGCGAAGGAAGTGAAAAGGAAATTGCAGGGCAATGCGACAGCAAGGGAATCACCTGGATGGAAAACACCAAGAGGTGAAAAGGAGAGGGCTCAAGCAGGTGAGCGTAAGGCCAGGCGACGGGTGAAATTCTTTAATTAAAATTGCGTTTCCTATAAACAATTGTGACATAAGAACAGCGAGAAGTTCTGCTTCTCAGTTCGCTCATTAGGTCCTTGTCGCAGTATTCGTATCAAATTCTTTCACTGGTTAAATTCCGACAAGTTGTAGTTTCTGGCTAAAATACCAGTAGCAATAGTCGTCGTCGAGTTCTCAAGCCGTCAGATTTGCGGACAGACACAGGTGAGTTGTGGTGGTAGTAGTAGTAGTGTAGTCTCAGGTGTGCGTGTGTTACCGAGGCATGTGCAATGTTCTGGCTTTATAAGGTTGAAAAATTGCAACCGGAATTGGATCTATCCATGTATCTCTCATCAGACCCGCCCCGTTCATCTCTTCTCGCCTATATTTCCACATTTATCTCCATTAGCAAGCGGGGCAAAGACATGTAATAAAGCAGCACAGCACACACACAGCGAGAAGAGTAAAGAATGAAGAGCCAGCCAGCGAGAAGAATGGTCAACAAACAGGTAAATATTATGGAAAATTCTTTAACAATTATAATTTATCTTTTATACAAGGAGAGTTTAATACACTCTTTAAAAGTGTAATATAAAAACTTCAAATGTAGATAATAAATATCTTTTACAACAATCTGTTTTCAAAGAAACAAAAGATCTGTATTAAAGTTCATATACAACTACATTTCACAGACTTCATACAATAAGCACTCTTTCAATATAATGTTATAAGTCCTTGATAATAATATCAGCACTTAAAGGCCTATAAGACGAAAAAAAAAAAATGAAAGGCATCAAATGAAAGTTAAGCAATGAAAATGGGCAAAACTTTTCGCAAAAATTCTAACCAAAGGAAAAGGAAGAAAACCCATAAAACACCAAGCAACAACAAGAAAAATTATTGATTAACCTATCAAGAAAATATCATTAAATGAAATTGAATGGTTAAAGTTTCGCCTGCTTTCTTTTTTTTTATTTGGAAATAAACTTTCGTTTTAAACATGTAAAAGTCCTATTAGGGCCACTTTGCGAGAACTATGGCTATTTTGTTGAGTTTGGTTTTGGCCATTTAATTGGCAAACTCAACTTTAGTTACAGTAAACGCTAAATAATGAGACAGAACAGCGGGAAATGATAAATCTATGAAGGTTATTTATTAATCCACAGAAAACTGTCTACAAAAGTAGATGAGTCATCTTCAGTAACAGCGGAAAAAGCTATAGACAATGTTTTGTTTAGGGCCTATAATTAAAAGAGAACAGCGTTTAAGTTCGTACAACATTGTGAAGTTTGTGAATATTTGATTAACTTAACCTTATAGTTAACAACAATTAGCATTCTGTATGTGAACAAATAGTATCGATTGGTAGTCAAACATGGCAAGCCAATTAACGGTTGGCAGGGCTTATCAAATGGCCCACATCGATTTAATCAAAGCTAAAACCAATATTTTTATGACATTTTACCAAAAACTAAGCTAACCAATCTATGCCGAATACCGAGTCACAGATAGATCTCTCTGGTACATCCTATCTTTAATAGCCAAGGATCTTCCGAACTTATCAGGGGACTCCCATAAAAAATCAATCTTGTACTCACCGCTGCATTCCGATTGACGACGGAGCTGTTCATATACTGATTCTGTTGCGGCATCATTGCCGCACCCATCGGCACCGTCGTCTGGCCGCCCATGTACACATAGTCCTGCGGTCCCCCGGCTCCTGGTGGTGGTCCTAACGGTGGCTTCGGCATTCCACCATTCATACCCGGATGCATGGCTCCACCATGATGATCGTACATATTTCCACCCGACTGGGCATAGGATGACATGTGACCCATGGCAGCGGCATGGCTGAGCAGATTCGAGCTGTACTGCTGGCCGGCATGCTGGATGCCCAGGCCATTGCCATTGCCCATACCATTACCGCCGCCCATCATGTGATGTGGATGACCCTGGTTCTGGACCTGCTGCTGTTGTTGCTGTGGATGCGGCGGCTGTTGCTGGTGCTGTTGATGTTGCTGCTGCTGCTGCTGTTGCTGCTGCTGGGCTGCAACGGCTGCCGCTGCCTGTGACATCATGTGATTGTGCTTGGCCACGGCAGCGGCCTGCTGCATGGCAGCCATATTAGCGGCCGCTGCAGCCATCGAAGGATGATGAAGACCACCATTTGTGCCGGAGCCACCGTTGTTACCGCCTCCAGCTCCACCGCCACCGCCCATACTGCCCAATCCGCTGCCCATGCCAATGGTTCCAATGGCCCCGGGGCCACCATTGCTGCCACTACCAGGCGGTCCGCCGGGAGCTGCATTAGCTGGATTCATCGGCGGATTGTATTTCCATTTGTCCGGGTTCTGAAATGTAAAAAAAAGGATGATGTTAGCTTTAAAAAGAAAATATAAAAAGGATATATAATTGCTATAGAAACCTCAGGGAAAGCCTAAAGTTTCCTACTACACCTATTGCTTATTTATTTTTTGAAACAAAACTGTTTTCTTTATTAAAAGTATTCTTATAACTTTCTAAATGTTTGTAACTAATTTGCCAGCCAATTACACTGATAATCCTTTCGCCTTAATCTTGCTTTCCATTGGCAACTGTCTCAATGCCAGATTGTAATAATCTGTTTATGCAACCATTTTTGGCAGACAGCAACCTTTGAAACTTACACAATCCGTGGAGGTCAAACTAAGACAGTGGTGTATCCTATTTCACCCTCCGAATTAGAGACGCCACAAAAAGTAATCAAGGAGGCAACGATGGGATAATAAATACAACGAGAAATAAAGGAAACGGTCAAATTATGCTAATTGGACATGAAAAATGCAATCGTTTTTATCTACTTCTGTTAGTGCAAATTTCTTAATAGAAAAATGTAGTGGAATTTGGTTGAAATAAACAAATTAAATGAAAGTTAAATAACTTAGAAAAAGCTTCTAGCTTCAAAAATCCTGCCATTACTTTTAGAATAAAACTGGTTTTACATTATTGTCAGATCGATCTTTAATTTTTCTGCCTGCAGTTCATGGGTCGAGTAATTCATAGTTCCCAAAAGTATCTATATACTTACATCCATGCCGTGACCATCGTCGCCGCAGGCCCAGCGCGTCTGCTGTTGCTTCTGGGCAAAATGAGCGGCATATTCGGCGGCGGCGGCCTCGTGCAAGGTCGAACCAACGGCTCCAACACCGGGCACTCCTTGGCCGCCACCTACACCGCCCACTGCTCCCGGTGAGGGTCGTTGCTGGAAGACATAGCCAACGGCACCGGCTGCATCGGCAGCATCCTGATTAACGCCACCGCGTGATCCTACCACAATGGCATCCGTGCCGGCGCCAACACCGACGCCGACGCCACCGCGGCCATTGCGATCATCGTTGCCACCCAAAAACTTCATGTGTTGCTGCTGGTTGTGCTGGTGTTGCTGTTGCTGCTGGTGAAGCTGTTGAAAATAGGGCGGTGGGGGACCGAAATGTTGCTGCTGCTGCTGTTGATGTTGCTGGTAGAGTGTTTGTTGTTGCTGCTGCTGCTGATGTTGATGCTGCTGCTGCTGCTGCTGCTGCGGCGAGGGCGTCGATATGGCGATTGTGGGCGCGGTTAGGAGCTCAATTTTGACGGCTTTTCTTAGCTATCGCAGCTGACAATTTTGCGCGTATTGCCAACTGTGTTTTCTTAGCTACACTTTTTTTTTATTTATTTCGAAATCAGAATTGGGATAAATTCCCTTTTATTTATGAAAAATCTCCACAACGTCACGCGCGTTTTTAACTCGGAAATCGAACTATATTCACAAATGGTTGTCGCTTTATTTAATTGGCTTGATTATCTCTTCAAATTTACACTTGTTTGTTGTCGTAGAGAAACCGCACTTTATTCTTAATATATTTAACATTTATTTTACAGGATTTTCGGGAGATTTGAATCATTCACTTGTGGCTCAAAAAAAAATTTGGTTTGGTTGTTGTCGTCGTGGTTGGTTGGTTGTTTTTTTTTTTACATAAATTTACACAAAAATTATTAATAATATTTTACACAGTTGCACAATGGTTTTTACGGGGACTTAACACAAAACGGAATTTTATTATATAATTACGTATGACAATTGGTTAAAATTTGAATTTCTTTTTACAGATTTATTTTGAGAATTGTTGAAATTACCGGGTTTTGTTTTTTTTTTAATGTAGTTGTTTATTAATTATAATTAGGATGAAGTTTAATTTACACGACGTTTTAATGATGAAAATATACACAAACTGTAAAGAGAAATAACATGGAAAGTGCAATTAATATTGAGCTCTATTTTCTTTAGGAAAAAATAAACCCATTTTAAGACACATGGCTACCTCTTCTTTTTTTTTATTTATTTATGTTCCAATGTCATTATTAAACCCACTGTACTTTTGTGCGAATAAAATCTTTGAGCTGGTCATGGTAAAAGTAAAAGAAAGGAATCCGATAACGCCGACAGCAGACTGGGAGCATAATAATCAACAAAATACAGCGCACAAGGGGCGAAGGCGAATAAAAACAAAGCGAATTCTTCTAAAAACTGAAAGACGGGGCAAGACAAATACTAGCCATGAATTTCCTCATTACGAAAACAATAACAAAGTCTGTCTATCCGACAGTGGGGGTTAAGCACAGGGGAAACAGGAGCCCCAAGAACAAGTACAAGAAGAATTCTATCCGTACAACGCACAGCTGAATCATGCGCAAAAAATACGGAAAATAAAATAAGCTCACCTAAGTACACACGTAGATGATCGAAGCATAAGATACTCTCAAAGCAATTAATTCTCTAGGTAACAGTAAAAGATATTTATATTAACTGGCTAATCTTTAAGGATAAGTATTAAGCAATATGTTTTTAATTATATATACGAATTAAGTAGAAAGTTCTTAGGGGCCAATGTTAATATATTAAACCATAAACCAATCTATAGCTGATGATAACTTTCACGATATATTCTTGTAAACTTATGGACAAATAACTGAAGTTTATTGATTAGTATTTAACATACAATGTTATACCAAAACATTTCAAGGAAGTTTGCTAGTAATTATTACTGGATCTATAAAATTTTTAAAGAAAATATAGTAAAGGCAAGAAGTTGATCTACGATTTACAGCTCCTATTAACAGCACCTTTTAACATTTGACCTTCGGTTAAAATACAGGAGAAGAGGAATTTTAACTGGTCGTTAACTGAGAGCGAGAATTAAGAAACTGACACCTAAGCTCGATAGGATTTACTTTCAAAGTAATATCTCAATAGCTTATGATAAATATTATATAATATAAAGAGAAAAATCTGAAGAGCAAAAATTAGAAAAACAAAACTGATCCGTCAATTGGATTATTATTGGGATTATAATAAGAAAAAGTATTAGAAATATAGAAAGCAGGCAGATAATACAGGCATGAATGTAGTGATTTATAAATTGAATAAAAATATAAAGATATGCAAAACATTTCCGATTTCGTTCAATGAAAATAGATAAGTAAGTTATGTCTAATGATAATTGTATAGTGCCGAGAATCACCGATAGCGAGTATACACTACGATATCTGGTACTTCTCATAAACTTCTGGACAGAATTATGGCACTCCCCCCCGCAAAGGGAAATGAAAAGCCAAGAGACAGCGGCTGAATAGGAAAAGAGCAAAGGGGGGCGGGGCGCAAAGAGAGGGAGGTTGAAAATGGAAAACACATAAAATTAACATACACACAGAACACTGAACAAGAACAACAACAACAACAACGATGCCGGCACAGACGATGAGCGAATGGCGAAGAAAACGAAACGAAACGAAACAAAACGAAGAAGAAAGGCAAGGCGGCCGCAACATTTGAGGTTAAGTTTTTTGCGAGAAGAATGCGAGAATATGTCTGTGGGTCGGTCTTTTTTTCATTTTTCCCTTTTTTTTTGTTGTCTTGTTTACGAGAATCTCCTTCTTCCTTGGAGAAGAGACGGGAGCGAGCGAGCGAGCGAGAGCGAACAAGTGCAGCCTGCGAAAAGAGACAGAGAGAGACCCCTGGAAATCCGCACACACACACACGCACTAAGTAATATAAAAACAAACATAAAGATAAACCATAAAAGAGACATGTGAAAAACAAAGGCACAAGCAGCCGAAAGGCGTAGCGGTCGGGGGCGTGGCACTTTCCCTCCCCCTGCTCGCGGGCACTGAATAATTAAACGAATTATTAAATATTTTAGTTAGTTAACCTTGCGTGTTTGTGTGTGTGTGTGTGATAATACGGTTGTTATGCGTTCTTATTGGGAAAAATTCGTGTGTACAAATGCAAGGCGTCCCGAGAGAGAAACAGAGAGAGCAAGAGAATTGTGCAAATGTAAAGAGAAGGAGAAGAAGGAAGCAGTAGCAGAAGAAGAAGCAGAGCAGCCAAATGGCCGCCGCTGACAAGGAAGAAAAATGATGGAACAAGGCAACAAGGCGAAATAATGAAACACACAACACACACAGGCACAATCGGAAAAATCAAATGTTTCACCGAAAAAAAAAGCGAATCAATTATTCAGTCTCCTCCTTAATTGATTTTTACCATTTCGGGAAAACGCAATGTAATTTTGCAAACTATTTATATGCACAAAAGTATAAATATATGTAAAAAGCGGTCTGGAAATACACACACACACACATACACACGCACACAAACAATTGGCCGCCGAAGTGGAAAAGGAAACCCGATGATGACAATGTAAAACGAGGCAGAAGGAACGGAGCGCACGGGCAAAAATTAATACGAAAAAACGGTCTCGTCGGGACAAAAAAAAAACTCTTTTTTTTCTTTCGGTTGTCGGTTTTTTGTTGTTGCACTTACACATGCACTTAAAAAAGCATTTTCGATGCGCTTGGATTTCCTTTTAATGGTGTGTGCTTTCGTATTTAATTTAGATTATTTAAATTACAATTATTTACACAGGATGATGAAGAAGTCGGCTAGAATTCTTCAACGTCGCCGCCGTCCGTCGCAGAACGATAATAAAAGCGAAAATGCAAAGACACACTGGCCAAATACAAATACAACGAGCGGCGAGCCAGAGAGAGAGAGAGATGAGAGAATAAGAACGAACAGTGTTGGCCAACGGGCGAAATCAACACGGGCATGCGCCGGGCAAACGACAGAGAGAGCGAGAGAGAGACAGAGAGCAACAAGAGAGTTACATTTTAATGGAAATTAATGTTTAGAACTTTGCAAAGGGGAGCGTGAAAGAGCAAAAAAGACCGCCCGCTCTCGCAAATACAAATAAATTTATTTCACTTTTATTAACATGCGCGCATAATATTTATATAAATTGATTACACATTTGGCTTCTTCTGTTTTATTTCATCAAACCATCACAGTTTTTATTCACTTTGGGGAATTATTTACACTATGTCAGTCCAAATTGTTTATATATTATTTATCAATCGATTTTGTGGGCATGCCAAATTTGATTAGACGCCAGACGCACACTCATGCACACACAAACTCACACACACACACACTGTCCCGCATATATACACACACAGTTGTGTTTGTTTTGTTTTTGTTTGCGGCTTTTTTTTTATCAACTTCTGCTTTTTTGCTGGGCGAAGAAGAGGAAGCAGCAGCAGCAGAAACCGCAGAACATTCTGAATTTCGTGCAGGCGGAAATTGAAAAACACCTTCGCCAGCACATAACGCGCTCTGCCTTTGTACCCGTGTTCTTGGCAGACCCTTTCTTTGTTGCTTTTTGCACACACACCTTAGCTTATTTGAAAAATTTACATATTACAAGCACGCCGTTCTATGTCTGCTTCTTCTTCCGCGCGAAGAATAATATATAAGAAATACTAAAAAACATGAAGGCGGGTAGGTGGATAACTTGAATGGAAATAGGTGGAAAACTTTGCTAAATAGTGCTGGGTAGGCTTTGCTAAAGAAAAACGTAATCAAACCACCTGAAGAGATCAAAAACGTAATCTTTGGACGTAGACACAAAATGGTGGAGAACTTTGCTATAACGAAGAGGAAAGTTGGCCTAAAAAGAGGTAGGAAACTACGGTTTTTAAACAATGTTTATTGATCAAAAACGTAACTTAAGGAAATATTAGGCTGGTATTTGCAGCAAAGCTTTCCACAAATATTAATTTAATTAATTTCCGTTTGGGAATTGTTCGAAGACGAAATGAATACAAAAAACGTGATGTAAGATACAAAGATAATAAGAAATTCTGCTGAATAAAGGGGACCAAATTGGGGTGAAAAACTTTGGTGCACAGAAACATGAAATGTCCCAAAACGTAGCATGAATAGAAAATACGCAACGATCTTCTGTGAAATCTTTTGCTGAATAAAAGGGACCAAATTGGGTGGGAAACCTTGCTGCACAGATTCTTATGACCAGAGTTGCCTAGCTGAAGCCCCAAAAAAAAAAAAACAACGCATTTAAATCTAATGTTTATTTAAATTTGCATCGGGTCGAAGATATAATTTCAATCAAATTAAATTACATTCATTTACGAAAAAACACATTTAGAATTCATGGTTTCTTAGGAAATGTGATCCGTGTTCTTGGATCCTTTCCCCAAAACAAAAATAATACAGATTATGTGTAATGTAATTTATTGAAAGTTTGTAAGTGAAACGTAAAAAGGGTCCTCAATCGTGTTTTCCATTCTGTCCCTGCAAATCAGAATCAGAATATATATATATAATATATTACGTTGTTTGCGTTGTTTCATGGGAAAGGGAGTCCGTTGGAATCCGGATGGGGGGCGGGGGGTGGGCAGGTCCTGGTCCTGTCCTGTATTTTAATATGGTCTCTTCTCGTGTACTTGTGTGTTTCTTACTTGTAGAAAATGGTTTTTCTTTTGTTGCCTTTCTCTCAAATATTTTCGTTTTGTTGGAAATGTGTGCAATTGGTTTTTAGGCGGCTCCCGATTCACCATCCTGATAGGCATCCGATACATATTCGATATCATCGTTGGCATCGTTATCGCCTTCGGAGGAATTCCACTTGAGGGCGCCATCTGCTTTGGGTGAGACACCCTTCTGATCGCTGGATGATCCCTTCTTGTTGTTGGTCTCCGCCTGGTCGGCGGAATCCTCATCCTCATCGTCATCATTGCTTGCCACCTTCGGGGGACGACCGCGCTTGGCAGAAGCTCCTACATCATTGTTGAATTTGTTTGCATTTAGCGAGGGTCGTCCACGCTTTTTCGGTGTCACTGCTGTCTTTTCGGCCGGGCTATGCTGTTGGCGCTCTTCCTCCTCCTCGTCATCATCGTCATCGACATCTTCGCCATTGTCCTCGGTGCTCGCCGCCTTCTCCAAATTGACAGTGGCCTTTGGGCGACCACGCGGGCGACCGGTGGGCACATAGGCGGTGCTGCCACCAGTACCGCCTTTGTTCATTGGGGGACGTCCACGCTTCCTTGGCGGATCACCTTCGCCGTTCCACTCGACAACAGGTTTGTCGGGTCGCTTCTTCTTGGGTCTGCCCTGGCCGCGTCCTGTGCGCACTATGTTCAGGTTGACAGCTCCGGTCGGTGGTCGGCCCAACGGGCGAGGGATCACCTCTTCCTCGTCATTGTCATTGGCATCTGTGGCGATAAGAAGGTGGATTGATTAGATTAATATTGCACATCTTTTTATTTTGAATGTAATTAAGATCCAAATATCATTTATCTACATGGATTTATACTCAAAGCACGTGCTTGTTTGGGGTGGGTGTTAAGTAGGCGCGATTATAGTTGAGTTAAAGTAAAGAATACGAAGAAATTAAGGTAGAGAAGTAATCATATTTACTTAGCAAGAAATCCTAGTATACGATTTTAAATTAATTAAAAGAATAATCGTATTTTGGTATTTTGGATATATATTTAAAAATAAATCATAGAATAAGGTCTTTATGTCGTTATAAACTATACATGTACTATTATTTATGTATAAAATACCTAAGAAAGTCATTTTATAAGTTATAAGAGACTGATAATCGCAATAAAGGTATTAAATTAAAGAAAGTCAAATAATCTATAATGTATGTATATTTAAAACGCGATTATTTATATATTTCTAAGTATTATATACTTTTTAAATAGTTGTAGTTCCCTATTAATGCCCTAGCGCTTTATATATTTCAACTTTTATCCCTTCTCTCATTCAAAATGCCCTTTGAACTTTATTACAGCCTGCTGAACTCTGCTACCTATATTTTATTAATAATATTTCTATTGACTTTTGTCTTTACTTTTGTGGCGACTCTTATAGAGATCTTTGTGGATGCGCCCCAGAGTGGTACCCCTGATGTTCAACCTAGGACAGTATGGGATCCTTGGCAACGCTTTGTCTAGAACGAATATGTCTAGAAGAGCTAATCGGTTGGCAAAGATATTCAATATTAAAATACCGAAGAAATCTACCTAACTCCCTCGAAGGGTTTCGAGTAAATCTCAGCCAGGTAGGTCTTTATATTTGTGTAAGAACAAACAGAAGACGAAAAAAGAAAGAAAGACAGCTGCTAATTCCTGGGTTAACTGTACCAAACGTGAGTTATTATTTTATATTTTAATGCTATTGATAAAAGCTAAACAAAATTGCACAAATCTGAACAAAATGCGCAAAACCTATTAAAATATGGTCACACTTAAGATGTAATAATAAAAAATGACAAAATTGGCGAGAAGGCAACACTGGAAAGATAAGAATTGCACTGAGAAAAATACTCCACACTAGCATAAATTTATATTTAATCTCAAGAAAAATAAATACATTTTCACTTTGCACTTAGAAAAATTTATTTTGTACTCATTAAATATAAAATATATATAATAATAAAATAAATAATAATAAATAAATTTAAATTAAATTAAAAAATTTAAGTTCATTCTCATTTTCAATTTCAAATGTTAAATTCCCATTGAATTTCTTCAAGTGTACCTAATAAATAATCATAAAAAAATGGCGGTAATTTTTGTTTACGCTTGGCTTTTCTGTTTCATTTACTTTTCATTTACTTTTCGACATTTACAATTTCGAAAGGCCTTTTAAAGATTCCCTCTGTCTCTCCCTCTCTTTCACCGGTGGTACCTAAGACATGTTTTTGCATGGTTTTATGTACAGTTTTCGTTAAAAGACACACACATAGGGAACTACTACTAAATTGTCAGTGTGTGTTGCTAAATTATTCAATATTAATGCATTTTTTTAAGAATTTTCGAAGTTTGTACTTGCCTTCCTCACTGTCACTGGGCTGATGCTTCTTGGGGCGACCGGCCTTGCGCTTTTTGGCGGACGACGGCGTCTTGGCGCCGTCACTGCTAGCGCTACCAGCGCCGCTGCCCCTGGGCCGTCCTCTGCCCTTTGCCGGCGTTGGCGATGCGGCGGCCTCTTCGCCGGAATCCTCATTCTCGCTGCCCTCAGCGTCGTCGTCACCGTTCTTGGGACTCTTGGGCACCTTGGGCGGGCGACCACGCTGGCCACTGCTTGCGTTCTTTGCGGGACGGCCGCGCTTTTTGCCGCTACCGGCAGCCACCGGTGCTGCGCTGCCTCCTGCCTTTGGGGGTCGGCCGCGCTTCCTAACTGCAACTTCCTCCATACCTGGCCGAGATTTAATTAGCAGAAGCGAATAAAGAAAATCCTTGTTCTTTCTGTACCTTTTTTTTTTTTAGCGGCGTCCCTTCGTACACACGCACACTAACAAAAACGCGGACTCTCGCACCGACGCTAACTGAATCGCTCTCGTTCGCGCACACAAACACACACACACACGCAGGTACAGAGACAAACGGCTTTTCTCTTTGCTTTTATTTTATTTTGCTAGCCGAAAATTGAACTGAAAAATACAAGAGAAAAACCAAAGTTAGTGTGTAAATTAATTGAACGAAAATATGCGGAAAAATTTTGGAAAAAATTGCACAATTTTTTGTTTGTTGAAAAATCTGTACTTGCCTGGTCAATTTTCTTTAACAAATAAAATAAGCGCAAATGTGCTCTCCACAGTACAGTTTTTTGCGCAAAGTATGCCCGTATGCCGGCTTCGCTTCAACCTTATCGGGACAGTGTGACCGCCGGACCTATAAGATAATAACGCGCTATTCGTTATTTTTAAGATCGATAATAATTTAATTTTATTTTCGCTGGTTTTTATTTTACTAGACCTATTATGTTTTATTTTACCGTAGCTATGCTGTTATTTAGATTCGGTCCCGATACTTTAAGCCCGTTTTGAACACAAACTTTTTTTTAAACCAAATATTTAGCGCGTTATATTTTTTTGTGGTTAAAAAAATATTCGAAAATTTCTAGCCAATTTATACAATGCGAAGAACGTGAATATATAATAATATTTTACAGAAAAATCACCGTGAACAAAATTAAAATTGTTAGTTGTTATTCAACCTCAAGCTGAACCGACAAGGACTTTATGTTGAAGTTTCGAACTAATGTTGATCAAACACAGGCGCACGGCTTGCTATGATGATATTTTTTAGCTATTTTTAAAACAAACTAACTCCTCCATTAACATTTAGTTAGGAGCCCTAAAAAATTGGTGTTCTCAAATCTATTTTCTGTGAAACCACCAAATTAATATTTTTAAGCATTTGTACAAATAATAGGTTACATTTGTAAAGTGTGTACAATTTTTTATTTTAAAAAATAACCCTACTGAAAGCTTTTACAGCAGATTTCCTGGAATCCCTTCCCAATCAATATTAATAACCCGATTAACAAGAAAATATATATTCCTCGCTTCAGTCCTTGATTTCTTAAGCTTTTCACATTTTCCTACCCATTAAGCCGAGTCCAAGTCAAGTGCTAGTTACACATATTGCAGTTTATTTAGGCTAATCACAGTTGAATAATTAAATACTATAAGTAATAGCGGGTCCGCTCACTTCCACAGCTTGATGACACCGTCTCGCGATGCCGATGCTATGTAGATCTGTCCCTTGTCCTTGCACATTAGCAGATCCGTGATGGCATCATGGTGGCTGGCCGTGGGCATGTCCGGCCCTGAGCGTGGATTCTCCTCCGTGGAGGCGCGCAACTGCTGTGAATCGGCCGTGTTGCTCATGGAAATGATTTGCTCCTCGATCACCTGGCTGCCATCGATTAGGCGGGCGCTGAAACAAAGAAATATCTCCAATAATACAAAGATAACTTCAAAAACTAACAGCCATTTACCTGTAATTGAAGGCCACATCCGCTAGGTTATCATTGGCGGCCGGCACTTTCAGCGAAGAGTTCTTCGGCTGAGCTATGTCCCAGTATCGGATGCGCTGATCCGAACTTCCGGTTAGAATGAACGGTGAGCCATCGACGACGCCACTTAGGATGCCGCACGTTGTGGAAGGATCACTGGGACTGGCGCTAGATAAAGCCGCCGCTGGACTGGCCCACAGCACTGTCTGGCGCTGACCCGTCTCGATATTCCACACGGACACCTCGTTGTTGGACTGTGAGGCCGAAATGAGATACGATGGCTCTGTGGGATGACAGGCCACCTTACGGATCCACGAGTCGGCGGGATGTTTGATTTCGGCAATCGGCAGACGGAAGCGTAGATCCCAGCATATGTGCTTGCCACCGCTGGTACCAGTGGCCAGCCACGAGCCCGTGGGATCCGCACAGATGGTGGTGATAACTCCATGGCGTAGTTCGTTTTGAAGCCGCCACGCACTGTGCTGCATGCGTGTATCCCAGGCCACAATGCCGCCGTATAGCGTGGCATACACGATAACGCTTTGCGTCGCCTGATCGTAGGCATGCATGTCGACCACAGGTCCATCATTGTGATCGCTAAGAGAAAGAGTTAATTAAAGAAATATTCCAGTGACGAAGTGCTTGTACACTTACTTATGATCCAGCGCCTGCTGCAGCGTCATCTTGGCCGAATTCCGATCGATCCGCATCATCAGCATGCTGCCATCTTTGCCGCCCACCGCCAGCGACTGTCCGCTATCGCAGGCGGCCAGTGCATAGATGGGCGTATTCGCTGAGTAGGCCTGCCTGGATTTATTCACTCCCTGGTTACCATTCAGCTTGCCGCAGTCCCACAAACGCACGGTGCCGTCGATGCTGCCGCTGGCAAAGAGCGATCCATGTGGACGCAACGAGGCCAGCTTGATCACGGATTCCGAATGCTCGTGCAGATGCGCCACCAAAGTGCCATTCATCCGCCAGCCAGGGGGATAGGGAGTAACCAGCTTGTCGTAGCTGCAGCGCTGTGATATTGCCAGCACATTGTACCTGCTCTTGATCTTGGCCGTCAGCGATTCGAGATCCTTGCGACACTCGGATGAACGCTCCAGCCAGCAATTACGCTCCGGCATCGTGTATTCGCCCAGCGAGGTAGCCGCACTCAAGTTGGCTGTGGGCACACCCAGGACTATGGCGCCAGAGGCCGGACTGCCAGCTAATCCGCCGGCGCCCAGCGGAGTGATGGCTGCATCTGAGGCGGGTGAAACTAGGGCAGGTCCTTCGCTGGATCCTGCAAGGAAATGCGAGATGCGTTTAAAATATATTAAGGCAATAACTTTTGAATGGATGCGATACGTTTTTTGTTTATAAATTAGAAGTTAAAATGTGTTAAAAGTGCAGTCAATAACGACAAGTAAAAGAATAATATTTAAAAGGTTTGAAACATAATTTATTTTCGAATTTTATTAACGGTTGTTTAACCGATTCAAAAGAAGGCACAAAGGGAACATAAATTGAGGAAATATGTACAGCAACATCGTAAAAAACACCGAAAAAGATTGAATTCAAGTTCAATACTTAGTTTCAAACACACAAGTTTGATTCATGGAAGTTGTTGTGGCCTTTGCGACACCAAGCACGTGCTTGTTAGGGTTAGGCGTTAGTAGGCGCGATAATAGAAGGTATAGGTAAAGAATGTGAAGAGTTAAAGTTAAACTCTTCAACGTATAAACGACCAAACACCAGAACTAAAAAAATCTAAAAAAATGTTGGTAATAAATAAATAAGTTACTGTTACTAAAGATTTTTTGGGGTTAAAATAAAATATGAAATGAAGTCGAGGAAAATTGTATGCTGAGGAATATGAATATAAGATAAATGACCAATATATCAACAAGATGAGTAACGCCAACGATATTTCCAGAGCTGTCCCTAGTCTTTGTTGAATTGTTTATTTATTTATTTTGGTTATATATTGTCCGCTATATAGGATGCATTAAAGGCTTCAAATATTAACAAACTTACTAATTAAAACTTAAGAATTTGTATCGCGTTATGCATCTTTTCATTATAAGATCTTTGGTAATACTCACGATTTTCAATGGGCATCTTTGTTGCCTTGTCCGCCAGCGGATATTCATGGCAAGCAACTTGCTTGCGACTGACCACGATGCGACCATTGCCCGTGGCCGTATCGTCCACATCCTGCAGAGCCTTGTGCTTCAGGGAGATCATAAACGGAGTCATGGCCAACAGTTGCATCTCAATTAGGTGCGTCAATCCCTCAGAGGAGAGGCGTCTAAACAGCTGCCAATGTGTAAGAAATATAATAAATTAGAAACTTATAAAATATGATAAATATCTACCAGAAACCACTTACATTCCTTAGCGTCTGTCCCATCTCCTCGTATTGCGGCATTGCCCCCTGCCTGGTCTGACTGCGTACCCTCGCCCGATCCTCCAGCGCCTCAAAGAACTGATGAATGTCCTGAAAGCGCAGCACACTGTCAAAGATCTGCCGCGGCACCGGCGGCTGTACGCAGTCCAGCAGAATGTGCGGCTTCTCCACCTGAATCAGTGGCACCTTAAGAAAGGCGCCAATTGCCGGCATTATCTTGCACTGGACATCGATGGCGCTGAGATTGCGGGCTGTGGTGGCGATCATGCCGCAGATTTCATGGCGAACCCACAGATTCGGGTGGCACAAGTAGCAGGCCGTCTCCTGAACGATTTCCGTCACCGCTGGCTTCTTGATGTGTCCCAATTCAATGAGAATGGTCACCGCTCTTATAGCCTTCGCAATGACGAACTCTTCGCGATCCGTGAATCCCTGCTGGAGTAGCGGCACTAATATATCCGATGCCTGCCACCCTACGTAACCAGCGACACCGGCAATGTTGTCATAGAAGGCACCCCTCAAATTCTTGTCTTCGTCATTCAGGAAGGTCATAATGTGCGAGAGGATCACATCGTTGGCTTTTTCCTTGCCGAAGAAAGCGCACAGATCGCAAATGCCCGACTCCATGAGGGTTTGCTTGACCACCGGCTGGGAATCGGTGAGCAAACTAAGCACCGCCTGCCTCACAATGTCATGGAGAGCATTCAACTCCGCCTCGTAGCGTGGCGTTGGCATCTCATTCGGTGCATTCCGCTGGGTCTCCTCCAGAAAGTAGACAGCACTCTTGGCCAGCGCCGCAATATTTCGAGCAAAAGCCACACGAACAATTACCGCACTCGCTTCGCTGGCTAAATCCGTAATGGAGGGTAGGATATATTCGGGAAAAACGTTGGCATCGCTGCGTGGAATATCCTTTACCATGCCCAAGCAGGCGGTCAGGGTTTCAATGGCCTGTACTTGCACCTTGGCTGGTGATTTCTGAGCCAAATGAAGCTGGAAAGGAGCAAGATGATTAACTCTACACTTTTACATTTAAATAATAATAAGCACTCACAATATAGGGCAATATGCGATCCAGTATCGTCTCTGAAGTCGTGTATTTCGACAGCTTCTGCAGGAGTTCCAAGGCAGCTATCTTGGTATTGCTCTGCTTGAGACCGCGTATGCAGGAGGTGACCACTGTGATGATCAGGATGAGGCCATCGTGCTCCGGCGGCAGTCGGGATGCACACATTGTGGGATCCCTCTTCTCCGGTTGCGTATCCTCTTCTTCCGGTGTAACATCCTGCGCCTGTGTCAACACCTTGATACAATGCCCAATGTCCTTGTGCAGGCACTGGATCTTATCATCCGGCGACATAATGGGCGTGGAGGAGAACATTTGCAAGTAGGACTGGAGGAAGGAGTAAAAGTATTCCGGGAACAGCTCGCCACGCTCCTGATCCAAGTAATCTTCGGCACTCTTTCGGTTTATCGAATGAATGTCAATCATGGAGGCAAGGAGATTGCGCAGCCGTTCGTTTTCTATGCCCGCCAAGTGCTTCTCCACCAGATCACGTTCACCGCGCCGATAGGCCAGCAGCTGGGAGAGCTCAAAGGGTGCAGTGCCCTCGGTCCAGAGTTCCAACAAGGCGCAACTGTGGAAACATTTAATTAAATTCACTTAATTGCTTATAAAAAAAACTCGCCTCTGAACTTACCCCGCTGAAAAGATATCCATGGCCGGCAGCAATGTATTTCCCGCATAGCTGGGCGCCAGACGAATTATGGAATCGGTGTGTATGACCGACATATTGCCATTACTGCCATCATCATCCGCGGCCAAGGTTTTAACGAAACGCTCGGGGGCTATGTAGCAGGTTCTCCTGCGACTCGTATCAAAGAAATATGTATAGTCGGCGGGATTATCCTCCGGCAAATACGTGGGCTTGAACGAAGCAAAGTCCGAGAGCAATATCCAGTTCCAGGACGTGATCAGTATGTTCTCCAGCTTGATGTCACCATGGCAGATCTTTTGCTTGTGACACTGATTGAGGGCGCACAGTATCTGGAAGGTGATCCATTTCTTCTCCAGCACGGTGAGAAAGGGTCGCGTGGAGACGCGGTCATAAAGGCTGTGCTTCACATACTCTCGCATTATGTAGGCGGCCTTGTCAATGAGCTGGAGAGTGAAATTGATATTTAATAATATAAAAACAAGTGTAGACATTTCCCTGATAAAGTTCGGCTGTTTATCGTTTACTTTCTTATCAGCGGAACACCCTTAATTGCTGGAATATGATTCAGAGAGTAATATACTTTAAAATTACTTAAATTTACTTTATTTAGCTTTAAAACTTTAAACTCAAACCTCAACTCGTTGAAAGGGCAGACAGTTGACGGCATTGGCCAAGGACAGTGTCTTCTTAATCCCCTCCAGTCGCTCCTTGTGATCCTCCAGCGGCAGGGTGGGATCGTGCTTCACAAACACCTTGACCACAATCTGACCCTCGTCCGTCTTGGCCTTGGCCACCTTGAAGAAGCGGGTGCTTCCCATGCTGTGGAAAATACGTCGTGGGTGTCAGTGGTCATCAGTTTTCACGGTGTGCCCTTCTCTCCTTCTCTTTTTTCACTCACTTGGAACTGAAGGTGATTTCGGTACCGAATTGGCCGGAAAAATAGTGCTCCACCGCATAGATCTGAGAGGGGGCAATGCCCACCAGTTGATTCCCCATTTTGCACTCGTCAGTGTCCGCAATTAATCAATGAATTTTTCGTCAACAATAACACAAGAAATGTACGTCGGGTAAATAGAATAGCTATCGAATAGTCGATTTCAGCTGATGGATATTATCGATTCCATATACCGTCTGACCAAAACAATGATGTCAGCTGTTTCAATTATAGTTGCCATATAGTTTTTTTTTATGGATTAATGTAGATTATGTTGAGTAATTTGTAAAATTTTGAAATAAATTTATTAATACTTGAATATATCTGTAGACCACAAATAAATTAAACATATTGTTGAAATAATTCAAGAGGCTACAGTCTTAAAAAGCAATAAAATATAATCATTAATTTTCTTGCCTACAGTCTTAAAAAGCAATAAAATATTATAATTAATTTTCTTGTTTTTATTAATTGTAACAGAGGACCTAACGCTGCAACTTAAACCAATCTTTAAAAATTAAGCTAGTCACACATTATATATTTATTTAAGAACATTTTATTACTAAGTATAAGGTAAAATAAGATTAAAAAATATATTCAAAAACTAAGAATCTTTTTGTTAGAATAAGTTGCCTTTACAGTGTAAAGATATGAAAAGTGAATGTTTATAACAATAATAATGTTAATGTAGTTCTATTATCATATGTAAATTGCATCCAGAAATAATGCTGGAAATATGGTTTATTTAAATCAAAGAGTTATAGGGAAAGGTCACCTATTTGGGGAGTCGTGAAGAAAGAATAGAAATTAAAGAGCCAAGAGAGCGTTTTAGCTTAGCACGACGGAGCCGTTAAACTGATTATAAATTTATGTAACGGGCACAGTGCAATCCATTTTTTTTGTCGAATAAAATCAAAATGGGCCATGACGACAGTCGAACCGAACCCATAAGAAAAATCCAGGTGACAAATGTGCTAGGTATTCAATTGGTGTGTATTAAGAACTCTGCATAAAACACGAACTTAGGATACCCTTAATAAGCACACATTAAAATACATATCCTTTACAATTTTAAATTCAATATTCAATATATATGTAAATATAAAAATACAACAAGAAAAATATATTGGTATTTAAAATCTTAATAGGATCCTCTTTAGAAATATTCCTTGTGGCTTAAACCTTACAATTAAAAATTACAAAATAATCAAATATTATTATTCAGAAATCTTGTTACATTTTAGTAATGCAAATTAAGCAAACACCTTAAGATTCTTGTCATACCCAGAGAAAGAGCTCCAAAAACTCCTTCTTGATACTCGTATTTACATAAAAAGCCCAAGCAGGCGGCATTAACGAAAACGTTGGCTTGGCTCCGAGTCCAAGTTCGAGTTCCACTGTCCACCAACCCAACCACCATTCCGAGAAGAGAACTTTCAAAGCGGACGAGACGACAAACGTGTGTAAAAAGAAAGTAGGTGGGTAGGTAACATAAACAAAGTGCGAGCCGTAGAACAGGCTGCACTGGAAGAAATGCCTACAATGGGTTTTAATATATGAATGTTGAATTAAATTATATGAGTCAGAGGAGGAAAAGATTCGATAATTTTAAATGAAGTATTGGTTACATGTTCCGAAATTAATTTTAAAATCATTTAAAGAGAACTCACCTATTACAAATCAGCAAATAGATATTTATTTCTTTAAAATTATGCATTTTCTTATATGTAAATAAAATATAGAACATTTTCTCTATAAAAAACATGTATTTTAAACTTTCAATGCGCTTTTACTATAAGAGAATAACTGTATCTTCATATTTTTCCACCAAAATGTTGATTTTAAAATATCTCGTTTTCAAACAAAAGCTTATTTATTTTTTTCTGTGGAAAGCAAATCAAAGCGTTTTCTTCTCTCTTTTTGTCTCATTTATATATTTTTGTGGAGGCAAAGACGGCAAAACCTGACGTGTACAAAGCGCAGGCGTAAAGAATTCCGCGAGAGCGTATCGCTGGGAACAGGTGAGAGCAGGAAGAGCTTGAACTTGGTCGAGAGAGAGAGAGAGAGAGAGATCAGCGCTGCAACATGTTCGAAGGCCACGAAGAATCGGTGGCTTAAGAAGTGTTACAAACTGGCGCAGCGCCTCAGAAGAAAGAAAGTTTTCGGCTCCGCTGGCTGGCTTTTTATTCGCTCCTCCAACGCTGATCTTGGTATAACCATCAGCACCACCATCACATCGCCAGCAGTTCAGGCAATTCCCTATCCGTGTGCTCAGTGGAGCGTCTTCCGCGTTTTGTGGCTGCGTCGCTTAATTGGCCCAAAAGTATCTCAAGTGTGTGATTGTGAAAGTTCCTGAACATAAAAAAGAATCGAAAGAATGTACGTGAGACGGGCTCTGCTCTTGGCCTGCCTGCTGTGCCTCCAGCCGCTGGGACCCTCGCTGGCCAGCGAGGATGAGTCCAATCCGTTGCTGGACATGGCCTCCATGTTCTTCCAGGAGGCGTTGTCCAATCAGAACGGTGGCAATAACGGTGCGGGCGGTGGCGGTGCTGGTGCTGGCTTAGCGGGCGTGGCCTCGCTGCTGGGCACCTTCATGCAGGCCAGTGGAAAGTCTGGAAGTGGAGGCGGCGGCGCCGGCGGTGCCATGCAAATCCTTTCGGGACTGGGCAGCCTTTTGGCCAACAATGCACGTGGCGGTCAGGGCGGCGGTGGCGGCGGATTTGATCCCTCTATCATTGGCAATGTCCTGGAGATGTTCACCCAGGGTGACGATGAGGAATCCACCCCCAGCCAGAAGCGCAGCAATGGCGGCAATAGTGGAGGCGGTTCAGAGTCTGGAATTGGTCTCGATACCATCCTCCAAGTGGCTTCAGCTTTCATGAACACTCAGGGCAGCGATAAGGCGACGCATAATCACCAGAAGCGATCCGCTGGCGAGGAGCCTGAAAGCGACAATGGACTGATGAATCTTCTGCCCTTGGTGATGCAGGCGGTTAGCTCCTTTGCCGGTCCCGAGGGTCAGAGCACGCAGGAGAAGCACAAAAGCCATGCCTGGGTATTGCCACCGTTCCTCGAACACATCCATGTGCTGTGGGATCACTTCTCCAACTCGGAGCTGGCGGATGCCCTGTACGAGAAATCCGGAGTCAACAAGATCATGAAGGTGGATTTCTAAGATATAGATAGGAGTAGATATAAAAGAAGATGGAGAAAGGAAGATAAATATATAAATATCATCCTCATGATGGGTTACATTTTAAAACAAAACAGAATAGATTATAGAAAAGAATGAAAACTATCAAAAATATATTATATATTTAAAAATATATATATTTAAAGTTAAATATTAACGAAAGTCCATCTTTAAATATTATAAATAAACAATTGTAGAAGCATTCTTCAAATAATAATTCTTTATACCATAAAAAAACACAATTTATAATTGAAGATAACTAAATTATTTCTGTTTTTACTAATCTTCTAAATACTTGGCTTTAAAATAATGTTATTCTACTTTTTCACTCTTTAATTCCTTTCAACTAAGAGAGTAATTTTTAAGATCTTAAAGATCTTTATAGATCTTTATTTAACTTATTTAATTTCTGTTTCTTCTCCTTTGCAGGGCTTCAAGGGCAACGATGGCAAGCTGGACTATGACAAGCTATTCGAGTCGCTGAACAACCAATCCTTCCGCCGGCGCTGGATCAAATCCGCCACACTTTACCTGGCCGACTGGGCCAGCTATCTGGCCAATCCCGATGTGTATCTCAAGTGAGTTCTTTGAGCTGAGCAGAATACGTGGCTCAATGGTGGTGCGTGTTAATTGTGGATCACGTTCTGCTCTGCAACGGTGTCCAAATGCAGTTAGCACCTGCCTGCGATTCTCGCTTCCAGTCCCCAGTCCCCAGTCCAAGTCCAATTCTGATTCGAATTCGAATTGGGATTCTGATTCCAAGCGGCTGGTTGCTACTCCTCTTCTACTCGTGCTAACCATTTCCCGTTAGCGGCACAACCCGTTTGCACATCGAGCATGTTCGATGCGGCTACCTTTTGACCCACTTTTTTCGGAGCTGGCACTTTTAGAACGTGCCTGTTAATCCAACTGGTCAACAGTCCCAGTCCCAGTCCCAAGTCCCAAGTCCCAAGTCCAGGCTCTGATACAGTTACAGTTGATATGCAGAAGATATGCCCGAAGTCAACGGCATCGTTAAAACAAACAAATAAACAAAGCGGGGCCAGAAACCGGTCGAGAGTTTCAGCCAAGGGGAAATGGCTTAAAGCCAAGGCAACCTACACTTGGCTAAAAGTATTAAGTATCTCTTATCGTAGAGAGTTTAAAGGCTACAATGATTTTAATACCAAATTGTACAAATTTTTATTAAGAAAAATAACTTGGGAATTATAAGAAACAACTCTCGTAGAGAGTTTAAAGGCTGCAATGATTTTTATTGCCAATTTTAACTAATTCTAATTCAAAAAATAACTTGGGAATTATGAGGAACAAATGCGAAAACTTTTTACTAAAAAATTCTATATTCTTAATAGTTTTAAAGGCCAAAAATATTAATTTTCACTGAGTTTCAGATTAATTCATTGCAGTATTGCTCAAAAACACAAAAATATCATTAACTTCAGTGAAATTTCTTTCCCAAAGCTGTGCTCCAGCTTTGCATATGCCTTAATTTTTGTTGAGTGTATTTGGGGAATCAAAAATTTTTGCATGACTTCAAAGTGGGTCAGGTTTCCTCAGACTTCTTGCTCTTCTGGCACTTTTATTTATTTTTATTTCTATTTCGTTGCCCCATCATTGTTAGATGGCCAACAACAAATGGCAAACAGCAGCACAACTTCCACTTTCTAGCGAGACCCTTTCACTTGACTCAGAGTCCGGCGGTGCTGCGTCATCGAAACTCATCACTTACCGGCTCTTTCTCCACACTCTCCAGGTACTTCCAGACGGCACAGATCATGTTTAACGGACTGCTGAAGTCTCAAGGTTACCCCAAGCAGACACACTTCGATCCCTCGCGACCGGGCGAGACCATCTCCAATCTGCTGGACCATGTGGCCAAGCATCATCTGAATGTGAAAATCGATTCCAGGCAATATGTTAAGCCGGCTGTGGGTTATGCCAAGGAGCTGCTTAAACTCGGCCAGGCACGCGGATTATTGCAGTTCAATGCCACCGAAATTAGCGACAAGCTAACGGATACGCTCAACCTGGAGGTAAGTAGATACTTCGATCGATCTGGGAACTGGGTTGCTGGGCAATTAGTTGGAGCTCTTTATCGGCAAATAAGATACAGCAGTGGTTAGTGGAATAGCACTGAGAACTTGTGGAATAAATGGATATTTAAATGGATATTTATCTAGTCGCTGGGGGTAACATTTACAAATTTAAATCGTTTTATAGGCTTAAATTTAATTCATTAACTAGCAGACTTAAATTTCCAACTATTTATAGACATAGTCGTTGTCTTTCATCAGTATCCTTTCGTGTTAAGTCACAGAAAAGTATGTTTTTGAGCTTTACAACCATTGAAACTCTACAGTACCTTAAAGTATCTAATCTCACAGCTTTGTGATAAACTCAGGATCTGCTAGATAAAGCCACTATCAAGCAAGAGACGTACAATGCTCTTATTCTAACCGCTACTGTTTTGTACTAAATACTTAAACTGGACACAAATTAAATTAATTACGCCATTATCTATCTTCGCCTACCATTCCTTGGCTTACAAACGACGCCACTCGAATTGTATCTAACAAACGGATGCCGAATGCCAAACAGGTTATTGAACCGGTGCTAAAAGTCCATCGCGCCTACAGATACATCTCCAAGACGCCGCAATGCGACCGCTACGTGCTCTGCCAGCTGAATGCAGCGGCCCTCGATCTCCAGAAGAAGCAGGAGCAGCATGAACAGTACCAGCAGCAGCACCAAAAGCAGCAGCAACGGCAGACGACAACGGCGTCTGGCCTGATCGCCGGAGTTAGTCCGAAAATTGTCAAGATCGGTAGCATGGGTGCAGCGATCTTCATTAGCACGGAAACCGGTACGCCATTCTGGACGCTATTCGGTGTGATCAATGCGCCATACAATTGTGAGGTGAGTGCCACAAGCTAGCTACTGCATTACAGCGAGAAAAGTTTAATCCCGTTTCGATAAGAGCGAGTTTTATAATTTTATATAGGGTGGGGATAGTTGAAATAATGTTCCTAAATGTTATTTTCCCCTTCAGTTTATTAAAAATTAAATTTCAAATACATTTAGGACCTCAAAAGAAGTACTTTTGTGTAGTTTTTGTAACCGTATGGGTTGTTTTCCTACTCAAACCAAGTAAACTTTCTTAATTCAAGTTCAATTACCTTTGTTTTTGAAATATTTCAACAATTCACCAATGTAAAACATTATATTTCTAACCCTTAAAAATTAACAAAGATCTTCAAGATATTCTCTTAAAAACTACCAAGTAAGCTATAAGGATTCAAGCTCAATTACCTTTGATTTTGAAATATTTCAACAATTCACCAAGGTAAAATATTATATTTCTAACCCTAGAAAATTAATAAAGATCTCCCAGATAATATCTTAAAAACTACCAAGTAAACTAACAGGATTCAAGTTCAATTACCATTGGTTTTGAAAAATTTAAGCAATTCTGTTTCCGCTGATTACTATTAAACTTACAAGCAACATAACTAAATATAATTTCTTTCTCTGCACTCTCCTTCTTGTCGCCGCTTTCTAACTGCTATTTCTGCGAATCCGTTGGCCCGCCAATACAACAGGCCAAATACCCCGTCGACTGCAATGGTTTCCACGAGGGCGAGGCCAAGGTGACCACGGAATATATCCACAACGAGTTGTAGTCGGTCGCCCCACCGCTCTCAGGTGCAGATCACGACGATCCGATGGAGAGACGAATATGCTCATTAAGAGAAGGATTTAGATGATAATTGAGATCAAGATTTCGTGTGTATATAGTATTACGGATTGAAATATATTTAAATTTAAACCATACAATGTAATGGAACGTATTTTTGATGGTAGATTAAAGAAACACCTTTTGGAAAATAAGTTGGGTTATCTCAGATTTTAAAACTTCCCAAAACGAAAGTGCAGCAAATTCATCAAAAATGTTAAATGATTAAAACATATCTTATCTTATCTTATTCGTGAGGGTCGTGGAAAAACAAAGAAGCATCATTTATCTTTTTCTAATGATCGTTATTATGTTACAGATTGCTCTTTGTGGTCAACGAACCGCAAGAGAAATGCTTTTCCCCAGCTACAGTCAAACTTCCATAAGTGAAATCGATGGTAATTTTAAATAAATCAAAAAGAAATATAAAGAAAGTACATTTCAAGCAATTTTCTTTAATATCTACTGCAATTTTCTTATGAAAAACTTTTTATGTTTAAATTTTAGATGCAAGAATTTAAAACTTGGTTTAAGGTAAAGTTATTATCGAAGTTTGCCTTTAGTTACGTCGTTCAAAGTTGGTTTTTTTTTAGTGAAACCAGTTGATGTGTTTGTGTGAAAACTCGCCCTGGGCATATTTTCACCATTTTCATTTCAGAGACCACTCTCAGTTTGCACTTGACTTCACAGTGCAGCGTGGATTTTCGGGCTCGACGGACGGTTATAATTTCCATTTGCCATGCAGCTAATCTATCGCGAATTGGAGGCGGACATTGTCCGGCGTACGAATGCCATCTTTCCCGCCCAGAATTGTTTTGTGGAGGTGCTACCCGATCAACTGATCATACCGAGGAAATTCATGGAGCTGGGTGAATCGATACGTTCGCTTCCCGTCTTCGAGAACGATGTGTGGATGGTTTCCTATCCTCGGACTGGTTCTACTTGGGCCCAGGAGATGGTCTGGCTGTTGGGTAATAAGCTGGACTATGTGGCCGCCGAACAGGATTTGCGTTTGCGTTCTCCGCTGATCGAGTTGTCCGCCTTGTTCAGTACGGATCACCATGAGACGGTGGCGTGAGTAAAATATTATTCTTTACTTATTAGGGCTTACAAAATTAATACAATATAAGCTTAATATTTACCCTAAATAATAAATAAAAATGTAAAGTAGGGGCATACTTTTAGACACCCTTTTCAAGGGATTTCAAATTATTACTGACTTTTGTGACACCTCCGAATATTGATCACAAGTTAATACATTTAAAAGGTTTAAAGCTTTAAAAAAAACTAGTTTTCCTTGCAATTTGTATGCAAAATAAAGCCTACATGTACAGATTTCTTAACATTATTTCTTTCTTACTTGTACATATTAATAAGTACACAAAATAATAACACCTATGTATTTTTTTTTTCTACAAAAATGTACATAATTAACTTTGTTTTTTATACTTAATTTGTTGCACTCACCACCCTTCGTTTGAATTAAACTTTCTCCCATTTTTGGACAGCCAAACTTTTGGAAATACCGTGGATCTGGTTCGCAATCTGCCACGCCCCCGCTTCGCCCGTTCGCATTTGTCGTGGCATTTGTTGCCCGAGGAATTCGAGACGGTGAAACCTCGAATTGTGTACACCGCTCGCAATCCCAAGGATCTCTGCGTGTCTTATTTTCACTACTGCAAGTTGCTTCACGGCATTAATGGCGACTTTGAGCAGTTCGTGGACCTCTTTCTCGAGGGACACACACCGTTGGGCTCCTACTGGAAGCATGTGCTGCCCTTTTGGAAGCGAAGTCAGGGGGAGAATGTGTTGTTTATCAAGTACGAGGACATGATCAAGGATCTGCCGCGAGAGGTGCGTCGCTGTGCCCGGTTTTTGGGTGTCGAGAATCTACTGACTGCATCCAGTCAGCAGCAACTTTGCGAACATCTCACCTTCGACAGGATGCGGGCCAATAAGGCGGTGAATCTGGAGAAGCTGCTGCCGGAGTCAGCGTCGAAGTTCATAAGGAATGGCAAAATTGGAGATTGGCGCAATCACATGGGAAATGAGATGTCCGAACGATTCGATGCCTGGACCGAGAAGAATGTACGTGGCGCTGGCTTAACTTTCGATTACGAGTGATTAATTGGATTATGTTTCAAGTTGTTTATAAAATATCAAGTTTTGTTTAGCGATAGCTTGGGATGTAAAAGAGTATATTTAAATATCAATATATCGATATAAAATGTTAACATATGTTTTTGATTATACAAAAATAAAAATATATTTATACCGTTATATTTGGTTGCCCAACTATCTGACTTTCTTTATGATTTGCATATACTTTGGTTACCGTTAAGACTTCCTTTATTTATTAATTCCATATAATCTTTTTGGTGAAGACTTAACATTCTGTTAACATTCCCCATACCGATTAATCGATATAGCTCGTCGAGAATTATCGACTATTGCCGGCGCATTGTTAACTTTTGTTTTGGTTTTACTGGCTTGCGAATTGTTTTTGATTTCCAAAATTCGCAATGTCTGATGAAGCCACCGAACGGCTCGTTGCCCAGATGTGCGAGATGGTGCAGTTCTACATGCTGCCGGAACTAACTGAGGATCTGGACAGCATTCAGTTGGCGGCATCACAATTCGAAAGCTATCATTCGCTGCTCATTCAGGATTTGCCAAAACTCTACGATTTAGTGCAGGATTTCCTTCAAAAGAGTGAAGAGGCGGGACACGAGGAGGTTGTTGTTGTTGCCTTTGATTTGTTCTAAATTGAGAACACCATTTATTCTGTTTTTTAGTTAAGAGGGAAGCTGCTCCGGCTGCTCTGTGAACTAACAGCAGCTCCCACGATCTTCCAACTCAAGGCTGGCCATGGACATCTTCTAAGGAATGCCAATGAGCTGGCGAAGAAGCTAACCTCCGGCTGGAGCCAGTCCACGGATACCCAAATGCTAAAATACTACGAGAAGAAGCTGCACAAGGATTGCTGGAAGCGGCAGCTAGGAGCTGTTCATGGATTTGCCAGATTCTTGGAGGTATAAATCCCTTAACTGCTCTGATGTTTGGTTTATTTTATTTACAATTACTTCTCTGCAGCTACGTTACACGGATAACTCTAGAATGCCCATACAAATGCTGACTTTTGCTCTGTCCGTCGGTCTTAATGTCCGGGAATGCTATGATCCAGCCTACAAACAACTTGGCGTCCATATCTTCTCTGTTATACTGAAATTTAGCGTGGGTTACTGGTTCTTTAGGCTTAGAAGCATAATTTTGAATTATTTTCCTGCAGGATCCCAAGGATATTCAAGATTTGAATGTGCACAGCGTGATCTACAATCATGCGCTCAAAGATGCCTACAATATGGAGTCCATTGAGGCTATAGATGCAGTTTGGAACTGCCTGTACCTGTGCCTTGATCACTTTATCGACTTGGATGCATATACGGTGGGATTAAGATCAGTTCCGATGTCTATATACCTTAAACTCGCATCTCATTGCAGTGGAATCAATGCGACGACATGCTGGACCGTTTGATTAACAATGTGGGCATGACTTCAAATCCAAAGGTCTCCATTTGCCTGCTGCAGTTCATAACCCGACTGGGCTACTATTTCACCATCAATCGTAGCGATGTGGAGGCTGCTCTCGCCACAGATTTCAATGAAGGCAATAACTTGGCTGCTTGCCGCGACGAGTGCTTGTCTTTGAATGCCAGCACCAGTTATCGTTGGGCCAAGGCCATCCTGCAAATGTTCGTTTTGGAATCGGAAAAGCTACTCCAGGGTGTCGAGGTGTGTCTGCAGCTTATGGAGCAAATGCAAAGATGCTATCTGGTCTGTATTATGCCCATACCTTTGGAGGCCCTGCATCCGCATTTACCCGAGTTTTATGGTAAATTTGTGGCCGTACTTTTGGAGTGCCTAATGGTTCATGAACGGGCGCCGGCTGTTCTTAAGGTAAACTCTTCTCAACTCTTTTTAACGTTTCAAAAATGTAACAAATGCATAAATTACCCATTGCTTTCTCTGTTCGAATAATAGATACATCCATAACCATATATCTCCCTTAGATCGTTCAGCGTTTCCTCGATATCTTCATCTTCCAGGTGGCCAACTCGGCCAGTCCGGCTCAGATGAATTATCTCCCCAATTTGGCGGAGTTTCCGGAAGCTTTAAGAAAAATACAAATTAAGATATCAGAATAAAGTAAGAAAAGAAAGAATACTTTACATTCTGGTCGAGCAGGAGTTGGGAGACCGCTGTGGCCAGAACGATATTGGGAAAGATACCAATTAATATGGGTTTTAAGCCAGAGAAGAAGCCTTTATAGCCATGCTTTCTTATTACCCGTCGACACATGCTATAATACGAACGACTTCTAGGCCGCGATTGATTCAGTGTCATTATAGCCAATGTGTCTATCGGTGTCATAATCACGGCTATAATGCCTCCCTTCAGGGCCAAACACATGAGATTTGGAATCCAAGACTTTTTCTTCTCATAAAATCGCACAACGAAGCCTTCCACATGATCGCTCACCGGCTTATGAATCTCCGCCACCAGGCCGCTACTGAGGGCATTCATCTCCCAGCCGGTAAACAGATGGTTAAGACCACCCTTGCGAAACATGCACCTGAGGCCGGATGAGAAATTTCGGTAGCTACGGATTCGAACGGTGGAAAGTTGGTAAATTAAAGTTTAGTTCTATTTGCCCCAATCTTACTTGCGCCTAGCATAGGGGCTGCGCGTGACATCCGCCTGCCGCATGATCGATAGCTTGGCAAAGGGTGTGGCCAGGATGCCGCCACCAACGCCACACATTCCCTTCAAGGCACTGATGTGAAGCGGTTTGAGCTTGTTAAAGTATGGACTGGTCTGTATCAATTCGAGAAGTTCATTGAAGAGAGTGAAAGTGCAAATGGTGTGGACGGTGAAGCGAATGGCGGATGTGGCGATGCCATAATAGTAACCTTGCAGGCCGCGACGCGACATCTTCTTGAACATGTGCGTCATTGTTAGCTTGCGGTGTCTGGTCACGTTCGCCTGGATATTGACACGCATTAGCTCCATGGGATGCGACAGCAAAAGCGAGGTCATCTTGACCATGTAGGCCATGTAAATGGGCATATTTACAAAGGTATCCATCGTGATTCCCGCATCGTAATTGTTCATTATATGCGAACGTGTGTGTGTGTGTGTAGGTATATATGTGTAAATTTTTATATTTATTAAAAATTTTCAAGAAGTTTCTAAAGTTCAAAATGCTAAGACTACTCGCACTCGGCACGCAGCTTGACGATCTCCAGTTGGGTCTTTTTTGCCTCCAGCATGGTCACAGTGCGTCGCAGCTCGGCAATCTCGTTCATTTTGTTAAAGTAACCGGATTTGGCCTCCAAATATTCCGTCTCCGCCTTGATCAGATCCTTTTGCAAACGATTGCTGTCGCTGGGCAGCGGGGTAACCAACTGGTCCAGATCGATACGCACAAACTGATCGTCCTCGTCCAGCAGCTTATCCATCAGGCTGGTGGCATTAGTGGTTAATTCGTTGCCAGCAGGAGCAGCAGCTGCCCCCGGCGCCACCGGCTGGGACTTGACATTTCTGTGAACCGCTGCGTCTGGTTTGATGCTAGACGGTGGATTACCTAGCTCATCCGTTAGATCCTCCCGGAATGTGGCGCAGGATTTCCTGCGGTAAGTGAAAACTATGTATATTGTACGGAAAAGAGCGGGAAATACGGGTTACACACATACCTGTGGATAATCAGTCGGTCGATGCTGGTGTTGGACTGATATTTGTGGCAGTGATTGCATTTCGCCCTGTACTTCTTCGACCCATCCTTGCTCTCTTTGTCCGCTGACAAGAATCCAAGTCTTTTCCATGTATCGGCCTTGGTAAGACCAGCGCGCTTCTGTCTCTTGGATGCCAACGACATTGTGTTTTCGTCAAAAAATTAACAACAAACAAAAAATTCGACACCGATAGTTTGGTTTTGTCAGCGTCGCTAGCAAGCGATATATCGATAAGCAGTCGATTTTACGCGTATAATACATACACAGCTGTACTATACCAATCAAGCCGCTTGCATAAACAATACATACATGTCATAAAATGCCACGAAAGAAATCGGAAGACTTTTACAGGTAAAGTAGTTAATAAATATTAAACGAATGGAGTTTTTAATAAATATATTCTAGATTACACGACTTCACGCCCAACTATGAGCGAGGGAAGTACACGGCAACCTGCAACATATGCGACAAAGTGCTCCAGAATACCGCGCTGACTCGCCTATCGCTGCACAGGTAACATCCTTGGTTCATCCGTTAACCATTATACATATACATATTTATGTACATACATATATTAACACCAAGCAATAAATATTTTTCATTTCAGGCAAACTTGTGATGAACGGCGGCGTAAACTTCAACAAACGGAGATCTTGGAGAAGGATTCTGAAGACCGGCCACAGTTCAAGGTAATTAGCGAGGTCCCGGGAGCTCCTTAAACGAGCCAATTTGTATCCAAACATCAAGTTTCCGTTTCTGTGTCTATATACATATGTAAAAGTTTATTTAAATGTTTTCTTTATTTTTACAATCGTAATTTATGTAGATTCCTTTTAAAGGTAACGTAAAGTCTTTGTAAAAATTATCTAAGAGTCCTTGAATCAACGATAAGTACTTGAAAACGGTTTAAAACTAATCTAAATATAAATTTTGTCTTTCTTAGATCCAAAAAATTTCGGACGAAGAGGACGACGGATCGGGTAGTGACACCGAAGGAAAGGAGATTATAGTTAAGGTCCGGTAACTATAAACTATGAACTCTGAACACCTGAAAAAGTATCTTTGTATAACTTGCGGTGCATCCTTAGATACAGCAAATTCTGGATGCAGCCGACAATGGAAATGCAAAGAAAACCCGAGCACCAGTTCTGGTTAAATCAGACCCGGATCTAGATGCGGAGCAGCATATGGAATTCGAGATCACCGGCACGGACTACGTAGACGACAACAAAGAAGTAAGATATCTGCATTTTGCACATCTTGGAATCTATGGCTAATGGAGCAGCATTACATATTGCAGCAAGAGCTGGGGGACTCGCTAAACGGTTCGACGCTGTTCTTGGAGACCAGGCCCAGACATAATCTAGCTGCCCTCAAGGCGGAGAAGATGCGTGCGGAGATCAGGCATTATCAGAGCAAGACCAAGTTCCTTAAAACGGAGACCGAGAACCTCAAGCTTGAGCGCACGCTAGCATTGCTAAGGATACAAAAGCTGAGACTGGAAATCGACGCCCTGCGCGCCTAAGCCTAGAGTTTAATGAAAAAAATTATTTAAGAAAATATGCATGTCTATGTTTGTTCAGTCTTTTAGTGACCATTCTGTGGAAGCTATATATTTAAGGGAAAACCATATATACAGTATGTATATGTTTTAAAATAAATATAGAGTATTTTGTACATCGAAAATGAGTCAAGCGTTTTGATTTTTGCTTTTTGAAAGGGAAACTTCTTGAGGCTCGTTTAGGGTTAAATTCGTTAACAATGAAACGCTAAAATGCGACAGGAACAAAGGAGAGGGTAACGTAACGAATAAGAACTGGAAGAAAGACAAATAAGCAGTCTGAGAAGGGAGGGGATATCGTTCATTTTGTATTTTAAAACAGTTAAATAAGTTTTGAAATTGTAAAGAAATTGAAAATTTCTTAAAGGAAATATATGTAAGATTCCCTTAACATCATTAAGATACCACCGAAAGGATAATTTGAATTAATTGTAACATGAAAAGCCTCCCCCCCTAGGTTATATCCTGTAACTCCCCATTCAAAGAAAATTTCTCTTTATGAAAAATAATGATATATTTTCTAGACAACCTTAAAACTCTTACACTTGCATCTTAAAGAATCAATATATATATGTCAAATAAGTTTCAGCACATCTTATAGATAGATACCGAGACTTTGAGCTCAGCTTAGGCACTCAGGGCGTCGATTTCCAGTCTCAGCTTCTGAATCCTCAGCAAGGTCAGAGTGCGCTCGACCTTCATGTTTTCGGTCTCCGTTTTGAGAAACTTGGTCTTGCTCTGGTATTGCCTGATCTCCGCCCGCGTCTTCTTCGCTTTGAGGACAGCCAGCAGATTCCTGGGCCTAGCCTCAACGAAAATGGTCGAATCCTCCAGCTCTTCCTGCAATATGTAATGCTGCTTATAGAATGAATGATTTAAGATGTTGGGAGATGTTTAAGATGTTGGGAAATACTGAACTCTTACTTCTTTGCTATCGTCTACGAAATCAGCGCTGGATATCTCGAATTCCATATGCTGCTCCGGTCCTTGACCTGGGTTAGCACTTTTACGCGTTTCCGATTTAACTAGGACAGGTGTTCGAGTTTTGTCAGCTTTCCCATCGTCGCCTGCATCCAGAATTTGATGAATCTAATAAGCAGGGGGAAGTTGTATATACTTTTTGGGGGTTTCTGAGTTCACAGCAACACCTACCTTGACTATAATCTCCTTTCCTTCGGTATCGCAGCCCAGGCCGTCATCTTCGCTTGAAATTTCCTGGATCTACGAAAAAAAAAAGTATATTTAGGCGAGTTTGAAACCTTTTTGAAGGACTTGTGGTATAATTAGAGTTTTTACATTGACTTTACCTTGGGTATAAAATACAAATTTGAATATTAATACCCCTTAATTGTTGCATCGATCTTACATTTGGAAAATAAGCAAAACAAACTATGGATGCACTCTTATAGGTCTTCCCGGAGATCTCTATTTCTTACCTTAATTCGGTGGCGATCTTTTAGATCCTTTTTCACCTCGGTGATGCGGTAAGGTAAGGGATCTTTACTATTTTGTTCAGTACAGTTTTGCCTGCAATTTGTACAAAATAATTAGTGTTCTGTCCATATGTATAGAATGTGTTTACATTATGTGAAGCCATGGATGTTACATACCTGTGCAGCGATAGACGGGTCAGTGCGGTGTTCTGGAGCACCTTGTCGCAAATGTTGCAAATTGCCGTATACTTACCTCGCTCAAAGTTGGCCGTGAAGCCGTGTAATCTGTAAGATATCCTGTAAAATGCCAATTCACTTTTTATTTAAATATTATTTTACCTGTAAAAGTCTTCCGATTTCTTTCGTGGCATTTTATGACATGTATGTATTGTTTATGCGAGCGGATTTAATGGGATGTACAGCTGTCTACGTATGATCCACGTAGAATCGAGTGCCTATCGATATATCGCTTGAAGCCGATGCTGACCAACAATCGGTGTAAAATCCATATTGTTGCATTTGACGGCAGTGTAAAAAAAAATGTAAACTTGTTAAATAAATAATTTCATAACAAATTTGATCAAGAACTGAACTATCTCGAGTCAAGATAATAATTCTTAATTACACCATTATATTGTCCTTCAACAGTGGCGTCGATATATACATATTATTCGAATTTTACATATATTACTTAACGATGCATTGGTATTTATCTGAATTTTAGTTCTATGTAACGAACAAATAGGTAAACATATATGTCAATACATTTAATTTGTAAGAAGAATTTAATTTATAAGAATTTGAATAATATAATATAATAAAACTGGCTAGTCGATATATCCAACTGTTGGCAACCCTGCTCTGCGCCACTCGATAACTGGCCACTGCAACCCTACCTATCACATGATAGCCAGGGAGAAGTCTCGGGGAGGAGAAAAGGTTTTTCTTTGCAGTCGTTTGTCATATGATTAAAAGTCCAGCGGAAAACTGAAAATGTTGCGGAATTGCGTGATTTTCTCGCTGTTTATTGCAGCCAGTAAGTACAGATACCAGCAATAATTGTATTAACTGCACCTGCAGTCTGCGCCAGTTAAGAAAAGTGCCGAAATTCTGTGTTCATCGATTCTTTGACTGGGGGTGGTGACCGAGACACCTAAAAGTCTCGAGTCTCATGAGTGTTCCTTATGCCTGCGCAGAATCAGGAGCAACGAATCATGTCGAAACTGATAATATGCTTTATTCTTTATTCACAGTCCATGCCGCTGGAGAATTCACAGTGCTGAACCGCCCGAAGGCAATCAGCTTCAAGGGCAATGATGCACTGGAGAGCCAGTATGTGGGCGATGTCCTCTTCGCGGCCATGGGCAACGCTGTCGTCGGCGACTCAAACTGGAGCGGTCTAACCATCAACGATCCCTTCAACCTGGCCAAGGGCGTCATTCTGGTGCACATTTCGGGCATCAGTCACGTGTCCACCGCCGGCAATGTCAAATCCTATGAGCTGACGGGCTCAAACACTGATTCCTCGCTCAATGCCCTGGCTGCCGAGCTGGAAGCCGCCAACGAACCTGTCTGCGACATCAACTTTGAGCAGTTCGACAATGGCGTAAGTTGAACTTATCTAGGGCTTGGGTAATAAGTCTACATAATCATTAACTTAATTTATTGCCTTAGGTTCAAGCCTGGAAATCTTGCTTTGGAGAATTCGAGGCCCCAGCCGCTAAGCCCACCAAGAACCTGAATCCCTCCCTGCACACCGCCGACAAGCAGTTCCTGCAGGAGGTTGGCTTTATCAACGGTGCCGCCGATCATCTGGCCGAGATGGTCAAACCCTCGAATGTCCTGCTGCTCCGCGTCTCCGTTGATGGCGTGGCCAAGGCTCATGGCGCAAAGTCTGTGGCCGTGGATGAGGCCAACAAGCTTTTGTCGGCTGCCATCAGCCGTTTGCTGGCTGCCTCCCAGAAGTCCAGCGACTCGGTTCTGTTTGTCCAGTCCACGGAGAAGGATGTGGCTGTGTCGCGCGCCAAGCGTGATGCTCTGGCTGCCGATGCCAAGAACCCCTTCAACCTGGCCACCTACTACAACAGCGACTACCCGGTGATCTTCAACATCATTCTCTGGTTCATGGTCGTCTTCGGCCTGTCGCTGCTGGCCATTTGCTACGCCATTGCTGCCATGGATCCCGGCAGGGACTCCATCATCTACCGCATGACCTCCACCCGCATCAAGAAGGACAACTAAGCGGGCTAGAGCTTCTGTTACCTCTTTTGTTATTTCGTCCCCTTTTTTCATTGAGTAATAAGTTGATCTGCCAACTTCCACTTCAAAAAACGCGACAGAAATTGTGTGTGTGTGCCGCTGTAGTTGGTTTTATTATCTATAAATAAGTATTAACAAACTTATCAGTTTTCGAAGCAGTTGCGCCTGAGCAATATAATTCCATAGTAATTTGTTACATTTCCCTCTGTTTTTTGTTGTTCTTTTTAGGTTCATATATGTAAACATGCATAGATACGAGAGAATATGCACAACATACTCGCCAGATCGATCAGTCAGTTCTATGTCAAAGCTATTCATCATATGTAAATTATCAAAAATGTGAAGTGTTGAAAAAAAAGTAACGTTAAATATATATAGCCTAAAAAGACAAGGTATTATGTTTATTACTTGCATTTTGGGAAGAACCTTAATTAATTTAAGCAGTAGATAATGGGATTTATGCGGAGCTCGCAAGAGAAGGGATCTGTTTCACTAAGAGTACAGAAAGTAACGCTTGACCTTCGAAAATGTGTCATATTGGTGTGACCTACTTCGTTATCCTTTCGCGCTTTGCCCGCAATGTACAAGCTAAGGGGCAACAAAAGCTGAATTTTTTCTTTACGATTTTATTTCATGGAAATCTTCTGGTATGTCCATATATTACGCAATCACCTAGGGGGGGAATGATAATGTTTGATCAAAGAGTATAGAACTATGTATATAAAAAGCGTATCTTCAATGCTTAGCCTTTATTGAAGGCCATCTTCTTCAGCGATTTTGGTTTCTTTTAAAATGAATTCAACTTTTTTTTAAATATTATTTTAACTTAAAAAGTAAACAAAGAAACTTTCTTGTTTTTAAAAGAATAAAGATTAAGCCCTGAAAAAATATGCAACGTCGTTTTAAATCGAGTTCATAGTTTATTTTAAATAAACTTAAATTTTAAAATTAAAATTTTAAAAATAATACAAAGAATTGAAGAAAAATAGAAATGTAAATTCAAATATACAGAAAAAACTAACACTCTTAAAAAATATAATAAAATATTTACAAAAAGAACTACAAAATTTGAAAACTCTTGAAAATAAAACAAAAATCCGTCGTTTTAAATACTATTGTTGCATTGCTTTTGAAGTTCTATACATGATACATACTTTCCTTAGTTTTAGTTAATTAACTAATCACATGAAAAGGAAAAAAAAAAAGGATCTGAAATGGATGAAAATGAAATAAAAAGGTTCTGAAAAGCGATCTAGAGGGATATGTAAAGGATGGGAAAAGGATGTGAATAGGATCTTAAAAGGATAGAAAAAAGAATGAAAAGGATATGAAAAGCATTTGAAAATGATGAGAGGAATATAAAAACAAAAAAGGGAGAGGCGATTAAAAATTATAAGAAATGCATTACTTAACATGTAGATCGATCCTTAAGAGAAACAATTTCTATTTTTATTTAGTTTCGAATTAGTGTTTGTTTGGCTTTTCTTGTTCTACTGTTTTGTGTGGATGTGTATGTGTGTATGTTTATTATATAAATATATATACCGTTGGACGGCGGAAGGTATAATGGACGGCATAAACAAATATTTATTTATTGGTGGCTGGGTCTGCTACAGTTGTTCCTGTTGCTGTGCCGAAGGCTGCTCCTCCTAGATCTCCAGTTTTTGGTTGTTCCTGTGTGTGGTGTGATATGAAAAGGATCTGAAAAGGGCAATATTGATTGATTCTTAAGTTTCATGTGGTGAAAAGTGAAATACAAAAAAATTACCAGTATCTTTAGATACCCAAATCCATAAATGCCATAATGATGACTTAATTGAATGTAATTTAAATTCAGATCGCTTCTATATCATCATCATCATCGTCGGGCAGGGCAATCGCCTGGGCCTCCTGTAAGTCGCGCTCCATCTGTAGCATATAATCTTTGTCCATTGTGACCTCCGGCGGCAGCAGGGCTGGCATCGCGACGAACACCAGGTTGGGATCACCCACCATCTTGCGCGCCAACCACAGGAATGGTTTCTCGAAGTGGAAATTCGATTTGGCAGAAATGTCGTAATACTGCAAATTCTGTTTGCGATGGAAGGTGATGCTCTTGGCTTTCACCTTGCGATCCTTAATGTCAACTTTGTTGCCACAGAGCACGATCGGTATAGTTTCGCATACGCGGACGAGATCACGATGCCAGTTGGGCACGTTCTTGTAGGTTACTCGCGATGACACATCGAACATAATGATTCCACACTGACCCTGAATATAGTAGGCATCGCGCAGTCCTCCGAACTTCTCCTGGCCAGCCGTATCCCAGACGTTGAAGCGGATAGGGCCACGATTGGTGTGGAAGATCAAAGGATGCACGTCCGCGCCCAATGTGGCTACATATTTCTTATTAAATTCGCCGGTCACGTGCCGCTTGACAAATGTTGTCTTTCCTGTTCCCCCATCGCCAATAAGCACACACTTAAACGTTGGGATATTCTGTTCTTGAGCCATCGCTTTCTACTTTTGCTTTTTGGTGAAATTTAACAGGTCGATCAATTTCCTTAGCACAATGACAATTTTGGCGAAGCCCGAACGAGTGGACTTTCTGACAAGCAGTATGGCCAGAGCTAGATCAAGGTTGGCGGCAAGGTATTGTTTTAGTAAGACCGTTTAGGATTAAAGCATTTACCCATTCATTCATTCAATCATTTTCCAATTCGAATATTTCCTACACGACTAAATGATTACATTTCTAAATATGTGCATATATCGCCGATATATTTTGTTGAAATAAAAAAAAATCGGCAACTAAATGTTGATTAGCTGATTTCGCAGAGTTCTCTGCTCTGAATGAATTAACAATTGAGTCTGGGGATTTTTAACATTCTTTTTCCTAGCCTTGCGTGTTGTAAATGAGTGCATATTTATTTATACTCGTATAATGTTCTATTAATCTATTTTGTATGTGTGTAGCCACATACATGTGTTTTATGTTTTTCAGTTATGTTTATATGAATATTTTTAAGCTCGGATTAAAGTAATCAAACAGAACTCATAGAATCTGCTAAAATTGGGCACCACAACAGACATTACAATTAGAATTTCAGACAATCGATAGATGAATTACAGACATCGCCTACAAAATCCACTGATAGGTTAACTATAAGACTCAGTAAAAAATAGAGCCACACTGGCAGATATGTATATTAATTGATCTAAAGTTTAGATTGTACGGAACAGCTGTTTTTAGCTGCTGATATTTTTAGTCATTTGTGTTGTATCTAATTTATAAGGTCTGGTTGTGTAAACCAATATTATTTACAAAGTATTCTTAAGGAATTCCCATTATAGCATATATACTCACCATAAATAATAAAATGCTATACATTTAAAGTAATATAAGATTTTTCTTGAAAGTCAAAACTCGACTGCAGCGATCATACTGTTAAGCATAGGTTCAGCTCCTAAATGTCGGTTTTCCTTTAATTTATTTTTATTCTTTATTTAAAATTTATTTAACCTTAAATAATTAACGAAATAAGTTGTATAAAAATGTATATTGCTGTGGTAATATACTTGCAATGACATGCATTGACTTACAGTCCTATATTATTTCAAAATCTTTACATTTAATTAAATTTGGTATCAATTTTGAGGAACTATTGATGTTCTTAATGCTAATCCTTAGTCTGGTCTTCATAGGTTAATTAATTACAAAAATAAATCGATGCTTATCAATATAAATTTGAATTAATTAGTGATTACTTCCACTGATTTCTTTGGTTTAATCTAAGGATATTTTCGAAATTTTGATATATTTCCTGGTAAACTAAACTATTCAATAGAATCTAAAGCGAAACTACTTAGTTTGAGTGTGTGAACTCATCTGGATGTTATGGAAAATAATAGTAAACAGATTTTGATAACTTATTTTAGAACTACAAACTAGAATAGGTTAATAACATCTTAAAAACTGTCATTTTATCAATCATCTTAAGTCGGTGACGTTATCACTGGGTAACAAACCGAAATTTATATCGAAATTCGATTCAGTTCGATATCTGAATTATTATATCCAAGCTACGCTCCCCAATGATCGTTGCCATGGTCATAGGGTGAGCTGCTTCCACCGCTCCAGGCATAGCAGCCGGCGCCATTGCCATTCTGACCCACAGAACTCTCCCGCAGCATTGCCTGCAGATGATTGATATAATTGATGGCGATCCTAAAATAATAAAATTAATTAATAATAAATTAAATTAAACTCAACCTTTAACACTCACCTTAAGCTCTCAATTTTGGAGTACTTCTTTCCGTTGGGTTTAGAAATGGGCAGCTTGGAGCGCAGTAAATCGAATGCTCTGTTCATATCCCGCATCCTCGTCCGCTCCCTATCGCAGGCAGTGCGTCTGTAGTCCTTCTCCATCTGCAAGGCCTTCTCCCGCCAGGCGGGATTGTGCTCCTTGGATATCTCAACCTCTGAGCTACTGGCCAAACTACTTCCTCCTCCGCCTGTTACTCCGTAGGTCATGTACATGGGTGGCGGCACCAGCTCACTCGGCTTGCTGCATTCTACCATGCCTGCGGGTGAGGCAGAAGCCACATGCCCGGCGGCATGCCACATCGACACGGGCTGTGGAATTACACTGTAGGTTGGCGGTAGCAAGCCCATATTGGGTGGTGGTGGCTCCTTATCGTAGCCGCCGACCATCAGCGATGGCGAATAATTGTGCGAATGGGCAGGCGCATAGGCCAATAAACCGCCCCCATCGGGGGTCAGGGTGTAGTTGAGACTAACCGATGGTTGGGGAGCGCCAAGCTCGAGGAGCACCGGTTGCTCCGATGTCTCGGCCTCACCCTCAGAGCCACCACTGAGATACGGTCCAGCCGTAGAGGCTGGCAACGGTACCAGAACGACAGGCGTATCCCCCGGAGCGGTAGCGGTGGCCGCGGAGCTCAGCAGTTGATCCGTCATCGCCTAAGCCGATTTGCGCTCTGTGACGAAAGTGCTGTTGGCTTTTGGTTTACCTGGACGGACTGTTGCGCCGTTCTCGGACTCGGACTCGATTCTTATTTTTATTTTTAAGTGCATTAGAGGCCGCGAATCGTGATGAATGGCTCACCATCGATCCGAGACGTGACTACTACTCAGCCGCGGGACGATGAGGGCCACATCTCTGCTGAGTCTAGAAGGGCCGACCGTCTGTGTGTGTACGTGTGTCAACAGGTGATCTATAGGAGGTCTCTGTGGCTCTAAGGACCCTTTTGTCAGGTGCGCAAACAAAAGCCGACTAAATTTCTCCGCTATTGTGCGATCCGATCCGATCCGACGACGAATGGCGATCGAGGCGCGTGTGGCAGGCTGGAGTTGCGTCTCCGCTCTGGGATCAGCGATCGACGATCGCCGATCGTCACCACAACTTCAGTTTGAGTTTTTCTTCAACCGCTCTATATACAAAGCACCCACACACTCGGTGCCGAGAGCACATAAGCAGCGTGTATTTTCGACGCATGTAAACACAAGTGTTTTGACTTAATTAAAAAAAAAAAAAATAATACATATCCATATCCACAGTTATGAATATATGGATATGGAGGTGAGAAAATAGAGTATAGCCTGGCTCTGACTGCAGTCGGGGGCAGCGCCTAAATGTTTGCCCAAATTCAAATTTCAAACTAATTAGTTTTACGCATAATCCCAAACAGTACCGTGTGAGAATAGCAAAAACTTTGATTTTATAATTCAGATTTATTTGATTTTATAATTTGACAAATTTTAAATGCAATATAAATAAATAATAATCAATAGGAATTCCCAATTTTACACTTAGGTCAGTATTGATATCAATTTAGATTACAGCATTTTGTACGATATAAAAACAAAAATGCCATCTACTTCGTGTTTAAAGCCAGTATCCATTGACGATGGAGGTCGTTAATAAGTTAACAAGCTAATAAGTTTGTATAAGAATAAGCTAACAGGAAACCCTCTAGAATAGAGCATTTTACAATAAGGCATCAAGTGAAAGGTTGGCAAAGGTCCTAATGATTAATAAAAGCTTTAAAGCGGTCATAAAATATAAGAAACAGGATACATTCAATTAAGTAAATAAATTAAAATAAAAGCAAATTTAGTAAGTTTTTATAAGAATAAGCCAACGGAAAACATCTGGCATAGAGCATTTTACAAAAAGGCATTAAGGTGGACCGATCCTACAGATAAGTCCAAGAATTAAAGAGGTCCTTAAGTATAAGAAACAGGATACATTCATATAGTTGTTAAATAAATTAATATAAAAGCAAATTTAGTAAGTTTTTATAAGAATAAGCCAACGGAAAAACATCTGGCATAGAGCATTTTACAAAAAGGCATTAAGGTGGACCGATCCTACAGATAAGTCCAAGCATTAAAGAGGTCCTTAAGTATAAGAAACAGGATACATTCATATAGTTGTTAAATAAATTAATATAAAAGCAAAATGAATAAGTTTTTATAAGAATTAGCTAAAAGAAAAACCTCTAGAATAGAGCATTTTACAAAAATGCATGAAGTAAAACTTTAGCAAAGTTTCTTATTATTAATAAAAGCATTAAAGCGGTCGTTAAATATAAGAAACAGGATACATTTAATTAGTTGTTAAATAAATTAATAAAAAAGCAAAATGAATACTTTTTTATAAAAAGGCATCAAGTGAAACATCCTTGTAAAATATAAGAAACAGGATGCATTTAATCAGTTCTTAATAATAGTACAAATAAAAACAAAAATAAGAACTTAAAATAGATACAAAAAATGAAAACCGCAGTCGACGTGAAGGCCTCGACTGCTGGCCGACTACTGAAAAGCCAATTCTGCAAATGTGCCAATCCAAGAATGCAAGTCAGAAATCGATTGTGATGATATCGATATGAGTGTTTTTGAAGTTTTTAAATTGTGAATATTTTTCACCTAATTTCAAAGGGTTGCCACTTAATAAATAAAAGGCAACTCTTTTTCACAAAATTGCCCAGGGCTGCGACTTAACTTTTAAATAAATAAAGCACTAAGCACCTATTTCAAATCTATTTCTACCCATTAAAATGTATTTGTAATCATTATAAGAATTGATTGATTTGATGGGTTTCATTTGGTTATCTCCTGTGTCTATTTAAAATGTTCCTTTATTTGTAGTTCATTGAACGATTATTTGTAAATATATACCATTACATTTATGTACAATAATATTTAGGATAAGAAGGCTCAGTTACTCGATATGGCTTGAGTATAATTTTATGTCAGATTGAATAAATATTTCTTGTATATCGCCACCGAACACAGTTATTAATATTTCCTTTCTATATATGTACATATTAACTACAGACGAGTTTTGAGTCATATTTGGGATCACTTCCCGTTCTACAATTCCCCCCAACCAAAGTCAATCCACTGGGAAATCTAATTCATGGCCCAGGCATCGGATTACTAACAAACTCACACCAGTCGAAATGGGAAATTACTTAAATTTTTTTGCGAAGCCGAAAGCTATTTTGTTAGCTGGTTTACCAGAGCCGCATGGCTTGCCGGGAATCGGAAACTAATACGGGCTTAGTTCCGCGTAGGGTAACAGAGACAGGCCCCCAAATAGATTTATTTCCCTCAGCGGCGACTCGCCTTGGCCGGAGGTGTCGTGTGGCCGACGGTTGCCGCCTGAGAAAATCATATAGCGCCTTTTTTTTTACAACTCCTGTAAATGTGGGTCACTGTGGTTACGATTGCAAATCGAAGGCATATTTATTGTTTCTGCTTTATACAAAAATAAACACCATGTGTGTGTAAAATATTAAAATAAATAGCGAGTACAACGAAGCATTAAGTGGGCGCCATTCGGACTCACGAGAGCCCCCGCCATAGATCATTTCATTAGAGCTATGTATATACATAGGAGTGCCGGCTAATTTAAGCAATTTTATGAACAGAGTAAAGTGAATCGTTGTGTGTCAGGCAAGTGGTGGTGGTAGTGACTCCATCTCCACATCTATTGGAGTTCTAACTGCCGAAAATCAGGGGTCGCAGCTCGAAGTACTTATCCAACACTTCGTCCGTAATCAGCTTGCGAGCTGCCTGATGCTGCTCCACAATGGGTGTGAGGGTCTGCAAAAAAGGGCAGGGATATTAGGACTTCATCCTTTCTTTGCACTGCCAAACTTACCTCCACGGCCAGCTTCTTGATCTCGCCCGTCAGCAGCTCGCCTTTGCTATAGGCCACACGCACTTCCTCCAGCTTTGCATCGTCCTCCAGGAAGAATTTCAGCAGCTGATAGGATACATCAACATCGGGCACACCACCCAGCTTGCGGTGCTCCTCCACTGTGGCGCGGCCACCGGAAAAGGCATACTTGTTGATCTTGTTCTTGATCTGCTTGGGTGTGTCCGTCAGATAGACAGCCGAGTTCTGGTCGCTGGCCGACATCTTCGTTTTGGCGCCCTGCAGGGCCGGAAAGAAGGTCGAGTGGATGAGCGCACATTTGGGGAAACCCAGACGCGGGGCAACGTCGCGTGTCATGCGGAAGTACGGGTCCTGATCGATGGCGCACGGGATAAGGCAGTGGACCTTCTTGTTGCCGAACAGAAAGGGAAAGGTGCTGGAGATGGCAGGAGCTGCTTGGGCGGCCGGAAAGCCGATCTTGCCAATAATATCGGAGTCGCCAAAGCCGAAAATGCCCTTCACCTGGTTGAAGGTGACGCACTTCTGGATACGAATAATATTCTGGTACATGGCGGGACATTTTCTGAAAGGAAAATTGTGTATGGCTTAGCGATTGAATACCATTTCCAAGTGCTGTCCATTTCTTACCCCATAAATTCCAGATTATTGAATATGAACGTCTTGTTGACGTCAAAGCCCATGGCCACAATATCCTTGGCATTCTCGCGCGCCAACTTGATGGCATCCTCCACCTTTAGGTCCTTCCACAAAGTCTTCTCATCGTCAGTCAGTTGGACAACCAGCGGTACATCGAATGTCTCCTGCAGCCACTTGGTCATTATGAAGGGCACCAAATGGCCGACATGCAGGGATCCGGAGCTAGGACCGCGACCCGTGTACAGATAGAAGGGTTTGCCCTGTTCCCGCAGGGTGAGGATGGTGTGAAGGTCGCGATGCGAGAAGAACATGCCCCGCTTGATGAGGTGGTGAGCGGGCTTCCCCGTGATTTTCTCGAAGCGTGCGATAAGCTCCTCATCGATTTTGCTCGAGCCAAAGCGTTCTGCAACGTGTCAACATGGGAGATAAAGATTAAGTTAGAGGAACTATGTACATAAGGTGTTTTCTCAGGCAAAGGTGGCCCTGTTCAAGATCTTACTTATCAGCTTATCGTAGTCGACGCCCGCGTCGTTGCTGCTGGCCACATTCCACGGATCCACGACATCTTCGGCTGCGGCAGCGTCAGCGACTCCATCTCGCACTGCCTCCTGCGCCTGGGCGTCTGTGGCGGTTTCCACGGGCTGCTCTGCGTCTGGTTTTCCGTTCAGGGTGAGCGCATCAACGCCCTCCACCACCGTCTCCTTAGTGTCAGCCATTGGTTTAGTCTTAATTCAATCGATTTACAAATTATTTAATACTGGCTAAATTTTTGCCTTCACATGTGAAATGCTATTAGAGTTGCGGAACCAGTGCTGCCATACTGGCTAAATTCAAACGCATTCAAAATTTATTAACTTACCAAACAAAACCGAACAAAATTAAACCATTAATTTTTTAATTTTGTGTTTAATAAAAACGTTGTTTATATCATTTTACTTGTTTAATTTTTAAAAATTGTAGTTGTTCTAATATATTTATCTGCCGAACAATTATCGATAACAACATAACATCGATGATTGCTAACTTTATCAAGCGCGGCAACTCTGACAAATCAGCTGTTGCATTGCAGCGCAAACTGTGGGTGTAAAAAATGCACAAAGCTTAGTTAATTCTTATTTTTCGATCTAACTTGGGCAATTAGAAACTAAGACATCATGCCTATCATGTACAACACGGGCGAGTGGTTTAAGGTGCGGCCGGACTACTATAGGTGAGAGAGTTAACAAACTTTCGCAGAGTTAAAACGCATTTAGGCATACGCCCACCACCCCCGCTTTTTTTCGATTTGCAGAAAAGTGGAATTGGCTACGCCCGATTGGCCCATCGATCTGGACTTGGAGTACATGCTGGTGGAGGCTGCTCCCTATGGTGGTCCCATCGCTACCACCCGCGATCCCACCAAATTGGTGCCGGTCAAAGGCAGTGCCAGACCCATGATCCGCATCTTCGACACCACCGGCCGGGAGACGGGTCACATTTTGGTAAGTAAATAATCCTTAAGAATAAGATCTTTGCTAAACTATTTAATGTTTAACAGTGGAACCACGGCAAACTGATTGCCATGGGCTGGTCGGACACAGAGGATCTGATCTGTGTCCAGGAGAACGCCACTGTTTTTGTGTACGACATGTTTGGCCAGGAAAAGGAAACATACAGCATTGGTGACGAGGCCAGCGTAACAAAGATTGTGGAGGCCAAGGTCTTTCAGTCCACAGCTGGCACCGGAGTGGCCGTAATGACCACATCCGGTCGTATCTTTCTCAAGCAAAACAGCAGCAAGGCAGAGCGTAAGCTGCCGGATATTCCCAGTAAGTTTTTAACTAACAAAAGCACAAGCTTGAAACTAATCTGAACCTAATATCTATCCACGACAGACTCGAGCATAAATTGCACTTGCTGGGACATCGTCACTGAAGGCCGCAACAGCTATTGTCTGCTGGGCAGGGACAGGGAAGTGATTAAGCTGTTTCCGGGCGAAACAGTGGGCACCATCACCGCGAATCTGTTTGAGAAGCCCCATGATCGTATCATTAAGATCTCTGTGTCGTACAACCACCAGCATTTGGCCCTGTATACCAACACGGGTCTCCTTTGGCTTGGAAGCGTCGATATGCGGCAGAAGTATTGTGAATTCGATACCGGTCGCAAGGATATGCCCCTTCAAATGGAATGGATCATGAACACGGACAACAGCGAAGCGGATGCTGTGGTCATTTCCTATCCCTCGTATTTACTAATCGTTAATCGTAATGCTGATCGCAGTGATTTTCCCTACGATCCCGTCATGTTTCTGGTGGCCGAAATGGATGGCGTTCGCATTATAACCCAGAGTTCGCACGAGATGATTCAGCGTCTGCCGAAATGCGTGGAGAATATCTTTGCGGTGAATAGCCAGGAACCGGCCAGTTATCTGTTTGAGGCCCAGAAGAAGTTTGAGGAGAACTCGTACAAGTCGGATGAGTATCTCAGCATGTGTCGGGAGAAGATTGATTTGGCGGTAGCCCAGTGCATTGAGGCGGCATCCTATGAGTTTTGTCCGGAGACCCAGAAGAGTTTGCTTAGGGTGAGTATTTTATAATAATAATATCAATAAAAAGGTATAGGAAATTAGGGAATTGGGATTTATATTTTGTTTGGAAACCTTAACCATAAAAACATACGGAGGCAGTAATTCGGTTGTGCGTTCGCACACAGATTATATTGGCATATAAATCGTTTTTTAACGTGGTGATATATGAGCGATAAATCGAATTGTGCGGAAGAAGAGCCCAAACTTAGCTTAAACTATCATTATTTAAAAGATATAAATATAGAGGAACAATTAAATATATTTCTTCGGTAATATCAATTACATTGATCTTTTAATTTTGATATTTAACATTTTTATATAAAAAACTTTATAAAATTTGTATAAAAACGGATCTCGATTTATCATATTAGACTTTTCCTTTCGAAATAAATATAAATACAAAATATCGGACTGATATAATAGTCGGAAAAGAAGACAGAATAAAATCAATAACATCGTTTTTGAATATATTTTAAATACTATCGATATTTGATTGTTAAAAACGATATTTTTCGATATTTAATATGTCGACGCTTACGATATGATTTTCTTTTTATGTAAAAAGGTTATATAACTAAATAAATGCGATAAAAAATAAGTTGAAAACTTATATCCAACTTTGCTATCATTTTTAGACGGCTAACTTTGGTAAAGGTTTTATCTTTGGCCATAATCCTGACGAATATATGCGCATCATGAGGATACTTCGTGTCCTGAACACACTGAGACACGAGCGGATTGCCATACCACTTACCTTTAAGCAGTAAGTTTCAATTTAATTCAATTTCCAACGCTGCCTTGATTAGATAATCGAGTTAAACGCCATATAGGTTCTCCCATCTCAATCCCGAGGTAATACTCAGTCGCTTGGTGTTCCGCAAGCACTATGCTGTTGCCATACAAGTGGCCAAGCACTTGAATTTGCCTGAGTCCTGGATTTTGGAACACTGGGCCTTCCACAAGGTGATCAATGATCCCAGTGAGTCTTCTTAGTTGTTGTAGCTTTTAAAACCTGCCAATAAGTAAGATTGATATTTCCAGATGACATCGAAGTTGCACGAAAGATAACGGAGAAGTTCAAGAATCCTTCAGTGGAGGGAGTTTCCTTCTGCAATATAGCGGCGAAAGCTCATCAGGCTGGAAGGGATGAGCTGGCCATCAAGCTATTAGAATTGGAGCCCAGGGCTTCGCTTCATGTCCCCCTGCTGTTGAAGATGCGCAAATTCGATCGGGCTGTGGGCAGTGCCACACAGTCGGGAGATACAGAGCTCATCACGCGGGTGCTTCTCGAGATGAAGATGCACATGATGTTGTCCAATTTGCATGTAAGTTAGCCTAGAAAACGAGTTCGTTTCCAAGTTACCAAAGCCTTATCCTTATAAATTTTGCAGATGACGATCAGGGATCATCCGCTGGCATTGAATATGTACAAGAAGATCATGCGGGAATCGAATAGAGCCGGTCTCTATGGCATCTATAATACCGAAGACGATCAAAAGGCCATTGCCGAGTATCATTTCGAGAACGCCATCGAGAGCGAAGGCCTAGAGTCGAATCTCTCTCTGATTGGCAATGCCTATGCCGCGGGACGATGCACCTTGGAGGCGGAGCTTTGTGCCGAAACCAGCAGATTGTTGAAACTTCAAAAGACTCTCAGCACCAAGTACAATGTCAGCTTGAATGGATTGTCCGTTCATGACACCATTCTGGGATTGCTGCAGATTGGCGAGTTGAAGGAGGCGGAGCGTCTAAGGAGCGACTTTAAGGTACCAGAGCGACGATTCTGGTGGCTGCGTATCCTAACCCTTTCCGAACACCACAAGTGGGAGGATTTGGAGAAGCTGGCCAAGAGCAAGAAGAGTCCCATTGGCTACGATCCCTTTGTTGAGGTCTGCTTAAAGCAAGACAACACAACTGAGGCGCTTAAGTACATACCAAGGTGTCGGGACAACCGCAAGGTTCATTGGTTCATTCGGGCGAAGTAAGTGAAACTTTAGGGAAAGGAGAGGAGTCTCACCTCCTGTAATCACATATATATTTATTTTAGCTTCCTGGACGAGGCCATCGAGTGCGCTTTTGAGCAGCGGGACGTGCACAGCCTCTACGAACTACAGAAGAAGGAGGGTGTCATAAACGATCGAACGTTGCTCGGCAAGGTGTGCAACTATATCGCCACGTTGGAGATGAGAAAGTAGACGCAACATTCCTATTTGTAATCAAAAAACATAAACATAATGCATATAATAAAGTTATTTATTGGTGTCTATGCCTATCGAAGAATTATGAATTTCTGTGAATGCTTATCTAAATCCCTCTTTCGCAGTTAAAAGGCAATCTTTTTATAGAGCGCGTCAGCCTCCTGGTTTGTGCCAGCATTCGACATTCCCTGTTCGACCTGCCTGGTATTTCTTGCGGTCACTTTCTAGTGCCATTATGGACGTTCTTCGGTTCAGGCTTATTGGCAAGGACATGACCACGATTCACATCTAGGAAGTCTTCGTAATTATTACCTTCAACGAGACTCTGTTGAAGCTTGCGGTCGACTTACTGGCCACTGGGAGGTGTTCGGGCATTAGTTACATGAGCCTTTCTACTCTTAAATAGTATCAAAAATATATATGTATATAGTCTATGTACTTTATAAGGTTCGAATTTTAATCATTCATTGCGTTGCACAGTTTTGACTTAAATTATAATATCCTACAAGGGAATAAAACGGAAATTGCTTTCCGGAAAAAGGAAACAAATGGCAAAACTGATATAAACTGATCTGATATCTGATTTGTTTTTGTATCTGTTTTCTCCCTAAAAAACTCGACACAGCAAATTCAATATTATTCTATTGTTTCGGAGATATCCTTATTATATATAATATAATATATTTTTTTTAAGGAACCTCCCCAGTAGAATATATATATGATAATACCGATATTTTTCCAAAAATATCGACATATTGATATTTTGATATATCATCAACAACGCTAATCCCGAGCTCAAAATAAATGCAAATCCGTTTTTTCTTAAGTTTGTTTTTGAAGGACATTTTTATTATACATATGTATATGTAGTATGTAATAGATCACATAAAGCAAAAAGAGAATATTTTACTACATTTTTATGTTTATTTTTATTTTGTTGATGATGTGTTCTTGTTTTGTTGTGTGTGTGTGGTGTGTGTGGGTTTTACGGGTTATAAATCCCCTTCGAGCTCCCCGCTCGAAAGTGTTTATTGATTTGATGTGGAGGAGAGTGTTGTCGATGATGATGATGATGAGTAATGTTTAAACTTTAGTTAATTCTCTACTATAATTACGATTTTAGTAAATTACAATTACAATACATTATATATATATATATATAGTACATAGTAGTATGTAGGTAGGTAGAGATGAATAAATTAACTATTCATTTTATTGAGTTTATTTTTATTATAATATATATATTTTTTATTTAAAAAGTTATTTCAGTTTTATTCATTTTTTTTCGGTTTGTGTGTGTGTGGTTTTGTTTTTCGTTAAATTTACATACATATATTAAATATATTTACGAACATAACAGCAGTCTTATATAAGATGACATACTCAATTTATTGTTTTTCATTTAGAGGGGTTCTTGTTTGAGTTCATTATCCGTTGTTGAAAGTCTGAATGCGATCGTCCTGGCTGGGGGTTATCCTTACCCCGCCAAAACTCTCTCTTATAAGGGGGAGGGAGGCTTCGGTGAACCGAGGACGTGTCTAGTGGCTTTCGTTTCCATTTCCGTTTCCGTCTATATAAAAGTTGTTTGGCTAAACTAGGGCGATGATGATCCCCGCCGGGGAGTCTTCGCTTAAGCGTGAGGTCTTACAAGATATTGTATTTAGATGTACATATAAGTAGGCATCGGTATCTATGTAGGTGTGTCTATTAGGGATAGTTTTATTAGTTCTATTTTGTTTAGTTTGTGATTAATTTTTTTTTTTAAGACGCTGGGCGTCTGCGAAATGCGCTCTGAAAAAGTTTTCTTATCTTCGTTTTTTTATTTTTTATTTTGTTTTGGCGGCTGACTAAATTGATGTAGGTTTAATGTATACTTTGATGTAAATATATGTACGATTACGTTAAAATTTCATTTGTTTTTTATCTTTCTTAAGGAACCCGATACGGCGAATTGTGAGAGGCATGCAAGGAAAATACAATCAATCATCGGGAGTATGCACAAATGTATATATATATTTATATATTCTTTATTATGTTTAGTGACCTATTATTTCTGATTGTGAAAGGGTTCTAATGGAACTCTAGGTCTAGTTCTGTTCAATTTTATATACCTTAATCCTTTTCATATACCTTTTCCGACTGAAAACCAAGTCAGGCTCGTTGCTACCATCGAGGTCCAGAATTTAGACTTGGGAATTTCTGGGCACCTCATTGCAAATATTTTTGACTTGTGTTGATGTTCAAGGGAGAGAAAGGGATGTCTTTACATATTCTCCACCTCTTGTAAACTTTGTAATATTGGCTTATAGTCGAGGATCGATTTAAATATATGAAATAAAACCGATTAGATCTAGAGTTTCGTTAGAACCCTTGACAATATATATATATTCTTGTTCAATTTCATTATCATTGTATATTTTAGGGATGGACTTTACACACATGGGGATGTTTCGACAAAAACGCTAAAAACTAAACAATTACAATACACACATATGCACTTCTTGGACACACACTCGCACAGCTAGAGGATATATATATATTTGTATACAGACATCTATTTATATATAAATAATAGTGTAATTTATAATTATAATACTATAACTACTATAGAGTTATTGGTGGCTCCTAAAGCGCAGAAACACGCCTTCAGCTTCAGTTCAGCTTCGACGGTTCGGTTTCGTGGGCATCCCCGATTAAAATTTTCAACTAACTAGTGTGTTTCGCGGCGTTTTTGAAATATTTATATATATATTCGACATTCACAATTTATAAATTTTTCACATTTTTCTTCATGGTGACCTACAATTTTGCTACTTCCATAATTAATTCTTTCTTGATCTCTGGCAGCCAATAATTTGAAATGACTTTTGAATTTAGAAAAAATGTGGTTGGGGGAAAGCCCCCAATGCTTTGATTTCATTGAAATTGTACAGGGCGGGGGCGAAAGTTTTTGTCAAGTTATATAAATATAGAGGAGGGGTGTGTTTTTCCCCTCCGCCAACCTTGTTTACAAAAAATCATAGATTTAATTTAACTACAATAATGACTAGTTGAAGAGCGAGCTTCAAATTTATATATTTACTACATTTTTCGTATTTCTTAATTTTCTCCATTTGTTTTTTTTTGTTTATATTATTTTTGTTTGTTTGATTTTTTTTGTTTTGTGTTTTTTGTAATTTTTCGAATTATCTAAAAGTGTTATAGAGAGAAGCTTTACTATGCTGGCCAATTGTTTATGTACAGTAAACGTAATGGTTGAAGAATTTCCTGCTTATTATGGGTTTGAGATTAGGTTTTAGGTATTCTGTGTGTGTGTGTGTGGTTGTGATTTTTTAATAGTTGCTTAATGCATGGAATTTGTTGTTTAGCATTTTTTGTATTATTATTATTATTCTTATTATTATTATAGATATTATTATTATGATCTTGGTTTGATTCTTTTTTGTGGAAGCCATTGGAAATTCTTGCTTCTGTTTTTGTTTCTGGAAAACTTCTCTAATTATATTTTTTGGGGGGACTCCTTCTCTCACTGCCACCTCTGCCTTCTGCCTTCTTTTCCCCTCATCTGCCTTATTAGCGAATCCTCTTGCTCCGCCTCTCGTCTGGTTTTGTTAGTCAGTTTTTAGTTACTACTTCATCACAGCCAACTATCTTCAATTTTTGCCAACAGCGCGGCGCCCAGCGATCCGGCTCATCTCTCTCATCCGATCTCTCACCTTCGCCAGCATCTCTCAGTTTTTCAGTTGATCGTTTTCTTGTAGAGATTATGGTGTATGTGCTCGTTCTGCATGGCGCACATTTGGCCCACAGCAACGGTCCGCAAGCCACCACCGCCGCTCACATCCGATGATGGACTGCCATCGACACCCGAAGGACTCGCTTTGGCCGCTCGCAGATTTGAGAAGAACTTCTCCTTGATGGCCAGCGCCGAATACTTGTGCTCAATGAAGGTCGGTGAGATCTGCATGGGCGTGGTACTAGCTGCTGCTGCTGCTGCTGGTGGCGGCGGCGGTGGCTTGGCAGGAGGCGTTGCTGGTGACCTCTTGGCGGCTGACAAAACCGTAACCGTTGGCGGTGGCGCCGGCTGCGTTGGCTTGCTGGAATCGCTGCTGTGGTTGCTGCCGCTGAGGTTGCTGTTCTGTGAGCAGGAGTAAGAGGTTTCTGCAATAGGTAGAGAGAGAAAAGGAAAAGAAGTAACGCAAAAAACATAAAATCAAACAAAAAAAAAATGGAAAACAAAACGATAAGCCCGAAAAACAGAGAGAAAGATGGTTAAATTTTGTAGAAAACTAAGCCGTAAATTAAGGGGAAAATAATATATGTATTGCACCAAAGGTTCTCCCCGTCGTCATCTTAAACTTAATGAGCTGCGAGTGGGTGTTTCTATATCTATATATATCGTAAGTATATATCGTACAATTAAATTCAATTTGCTAAAGCTTAGAACATAAATAATACTTGGTTACGAATACGAAATAGTAGACTAAAGCTAGAGCCGGCGAGCTGAGATTAAATAAGTTCGTAATTGATAGTAAATTATTATTAATACCTATTAAATTATAAATAATATATATATGCATATATTATAAATAATAAAAGTGTTTGGTTGGAAATGAATTTGAAGTGTGTGCACGCACTTTTATGTTGCATTTTTATTACAATTGTTGATCGTGTTTCGTTCGTGTTTCCTATATGTATTTATATATATAAAGTCTAATTAAATTAAGAGGAGATCAGCCGTTGTAAACAGTTTAATACAAATTATAGTGATTATAATGGGGGAGGGGGATGAAATATATACCCTCGTTAAAGTATACAAAATTTTACATATTGCACAAAATCAATGCGATTTGCTTGTTTAGTTTTATGTTTAGGTTTAGGGACTACAATTAAAACACAACTTAAGTTCCTGGTCTCTAAGCAAGTAAGCAGTCTACGGAAATCTTTCTTTTTCGGTGAGTGAGTTAGTGAGTGAGTGAGAGTCTGACGAGTTACGCCGCCCCCCCTAAGCTTTAGCATTACTCTGCCGAGTCACGATCGTTCCTCCCCCCCTTTCGGAGCAGTTTAATGCTGTGGCGGCTGGGGCGTCAACTCCTCCTGGCCACCTATCAGTTTTCGGTGCATCAATAGCTGCTTGAGTATAGGCTACGTCTCTTCGTTAACGGCTCCCGCGCCTATAACTTCAATGCCCGCCACTGATACTGATACTGTTCCGGCTGCTGCTGCCACTCCAATGTCCTCTTTACTCTCCGTTATGCTGGCTATGGCCGCTGCCACGCTCTCCGAAATGCCATCGCTCTGACCATCCATGTCCGTGTCCATGGGCTCCACTAGTTCCAGCTTGCCCTTCTTTATCAACAGCTGCTGCTGTTGGTGAGGCGTGGGAGAGCTGCTCTTGCTGCTGTTGCCGCTAATGCTGCTCGTTGGACTAATGGGCAGCACATGGTGTGTTTGTTGCTGTGCCTGCTGCTGCTGTTGCTGGTTGTGTGCCTGCTGCATTAGCTGGCTGGGAGTTGTGGGCTCCTGCAGTAGAAGTATGTTGGTCTTCTTGGCCAGCGAAGCCACTAGCGCCTGCTGCTGGGTACTGTTCCCATTGCTGGCGGTGGTGGTGAAGGTCAAAGTCTGTGTGTTTTTGGTGGGCGAGGTGGCCGGCGTTAGAATGCCCAAGTTGACCAAATTGGGCAGCGGTTTGTTGCCATTGAGAATGGTTTGGCCATTGGTTAACTTGTTGCTGCCGTTGTGCGGCTGCTGTTGCTGTTGCAGCTGTTGCTGCTGCTGCACAATCTCCAAGGCTGTGGTGGTGCCACCGTTGGCCACATTGGTGGCCAGCTTGAGTATCTTGCTGGCCGTTGCATTGGCTGCCATTAGGTTGCTAACTGACTTGGCAGTCGGCGTGTTATTGCCATTATTGTGATTGTTGTTGGCTTTAATGGATACTAAACCGAGTGTGCTGCGCATTAAATTGTTGTTGCTGTTACCTGTTGCAGTGCCGCCGTTCTGCTGAAGCTGCTGCTGCTGCTGCTGTTGGTGTTGCTGCTGCTGCTGCTGCTGGGTGGGAAGATTGGTCAGCGTGACCACGTTCCCGGCGCTGAGCTGCTGCAAAACATTGCCATTGCCGGTCACAACGGCTGTTGTATTGCTATTGCTGTTGCTGCTGCTGTTGCCAATGCCGCCGTTGTTGTTGTTGTTGGACAGACTGCTGCTGCCGCCGTTGCAACTGCTGGCACTGCTCGACATATTGCTGATGCTCGAGGGACTTAGCGAGCCCAGCGATTGCGACGGTGAGTTGCTGCGCTGGATGACGGGCGGCGCTGGATTGGAATTGTTGCTGCTGTTGCTGCTGCTGCTGATGTGGCCAGTGGCAGTGGCTGTTGCCGTTTCAAGGGCAGTGGCCATTAGCTGGGCATTCAGCACACTCTCCGGCTGCGAGTTGTGCGTGTGCAGAGCATGATTCTTCAGGCCCTGGGCCGTCTTGTAGCTCTTGCCGCAGTGACACTTGTAACCCTTGCGCACTCTGTGGAAAGTCGCAGCTATTAGTTAGCTGCAAACTTAGAAAAGGGAATGAGGAATTTACCTTCCATCCTTCTTGTGGCCATTCTTTGAATGGTACTTGATGCCGTTGACGTTCTTGTAACGCTTCTTGCAGCCAGGAACAGGGCAGGCGAAGGGTTTCTCATTGCCAGGTGTGCCATTGCTTCCGCCACCGGAATGCCTAATGAAAATTCAAGAAATTAGCAACCAGAAGAGGAAATATATAAGGTTTAAATACCTGCTGCCGTAGCGCATGATAAACTCGGAGCTAAACTCCTCGGTGGTCCAGGAGTCGTTGCTATCCTCCGACTCTGTGACCACCATTTCATCCTCGTCCATTTCACTGCCTACAAAAAGTAATTCATGTTTTCAATTATTGATTATATGTAATAATTTTTATTAATTTCTTAATGTTGATATTTCAAGTAATGAAAGCCTACCTGTTGGCGTAGTGCTGCGGTTGGACGAGGACATGCTGTAGCTGTGGTGCTTGATAGCCAGCTTACGCTTGAGCTCCACATTATTGCCGGTACTGTGGCCGGCATTGTTGGAGACGCTGTTGGTGGTCGGTGGGGCGGTGTTATTGCTATTGTTGTTGCTGGCCAGATAATTGCCCGCCGCTGCCGCCGCCGCTTCCTTGCGGTTCTCCTCGGTGATGAAGCGCAGGACATAGCTTAGGGGCAGGCAAGTAGGCTGGGCCTGCTCCTTCTGTTCGACCACCTTTGGATCATAGTCTGAAAATAAAAGAAAGGTAGAGGGTTAGATATTAATCTACTCATAATTTGGTTAAATATTAACAATAAGGAATAGTTCCTAGGTCTTGCTTGAGTTTTTGTCTTTAAGAAATTAAAATAAGGAGATATAACATATAATTTAAAGCCTAAAAAACAATCGTTAAATTCTCAGCATCAGTGAAGGCTTGAACCCAATTATTGACTGTCAATTTATGGAATTAATTAGCTATAATAACAGTCTGCGTTATTTACAGATAATTATAACGAAACCAAAACCGAAACTGGCTTCAATTACGGAACGATCCAGTCTAGAAAGAGACCGGAGAAACCGGGATTATTGACTAATTAAAAATTCCCTTTTGCCATAGGACAGAGCAGTGAGAATCCCAACCGGAATGCGGGCAGTCAGAATTGCCAGAAAACCTGCAATGTGTTTGCACTGGAACAAGTTCAGAGACATTCGGGTGGAGCACACAGTGGATACACCACCAGACGACGAGAGACAGCGACCCACAGTCCGGGCAATTTATTATTAAAATGTCGAAATAAGTAAATAAAGCGAGAGTGCACGTAGGGGATATTATATATGGCGGTGAATTTAGTGACGCATTTTCCTGGGGGTCTCTGAGGTTTCCGCGGGTTATGCCGGGCGGGGAGTGAGAGTACTCGTGGCAGGAGCACATGGCATTCTGTGCTGTGGACACTATCTTATCGCCGAAGCAAGCATAATAACAGGTGCTCCTCCCCTTCTACGTCTCTATTTACTCTGAAATCCAAGCGAGTGTGTGTGTTTGTTTGTGATTGCAACCTAACCTCCATAAGCAGACAGTGAGAGCCAGTAGCGCACGCTTTATTTCTCAATTAAATCATTTTGGTGCGTAACTGTGTCAGCCGACCATTCATCATCATCCGCGACACGGGGCACCCTATGGCAACCGCTTGGACGGGCATATGTCACCCGGTTGCAGTTAACCAGTTAACGGGCGGCTGCTAAACGAATAATTAACATCCATCGATCAGCGGATCTCTTAAATTGATGCTTTCATTATTATCAAGCTCTTCAGATAGTTTATTTCTGTACTCATCACAAGACTGTTATCCAGACAATAATATGAATATGATAGGTTGTTTTTTTTTCAGAATATTAAGTTGATTTTAGTGTTAAAACTATAAAACTTCCAAGGAAATTTGATATAGTAATTAATACAAGCAAACACAATGCGATTTTAATACTTGTTTTGTAATTTAAGTGCCTCGTAACTCAAGTTTTGGATGAGTAATATCCAGAGTCGAGTTAGAGAAGGTTTTTACTTAGATTTTACATTTAGCTTTGCTTGTGAAGTGCCCCTACAGATTCTCTGGCTTAAATTGATTTAAAAATCCGTGGAAACTATGCATTTTCGATAGCCACCACCCACGCAGCTCCAGCGAACCGATAACAGTGCGATAACGTTGCACTTTAATTGCTTCTATTTGATTCGATTCGATACACGTATTGGTGTGCAAATAGAAAACATATGCCGCAAATTGGCTATTATGCCAAACATATGCTTTCATTTAGCCCGCTGCTCCTTTTGGCACACATTACTGTGCTGCTTATCAGGGGCGAAATGCGATTAAAAACATTTGCGGCTATGATTGCGTTGGTGGTGCTGTGTGATGTCTACGTGCCATCCAATCGATTGATGATGACACATACGGACATGCACATAAATACATATACGATATATGAGTGCGTAGTGAAGGGAGTATTATTATGTGCGTAATATTTCCACGTACTCTAGTGAGTATTATGCATTTATTTGCCTTGGAAATTCGCAGTTGTAAGCCGCAAGCACACACATTCTTTTCGGTTGATGAAATCGACTTGTACTTGAGAGCGAGCACGGCGCCATTTGTTAACGGTCAAATCAGTTCACTCAGTTCGAGTCATTTTTATATTTTGATTCTCTGTGAGCTCCGCCTTCATATTATTGTTATTATTTTGCTGGTGATAACCCGCAGTGCCGCCCGGTCTCTCCTTCTGTAGGTGACACTTGCCGTTTGTCTCGGTGTTTGTGTGTTTATCAAATCGAGCATTTTACAAACAACTTTTAAATAAATAGCATCTAGCTACAAATACACACATATTATACACACACATTGTTGACTGCCTGCTGCGCGTATATCACACGGTTTTTGTATTTCAAAAACAAAATAAACGCAGATCCCTCTCTCTTTTTTTCGCACTTGTGACTCATGTGCACTTGTTGCAGAACTCAAAAAGATAACACTTGTCTTTCGCCTGAACATGCGGTTTTGCTTTGTTTTTATTTTTTTCACCGGCAGTTGTCTCAAAAACTTTCCAATAGCTGCATAAAGCATTCCCCACGTTTGAAATTTGATAAATACAAAGTCGTTGACTGCTGTGAATTTATGTTGACATTGCAAGTGCAGGGACACCTATGTAGTCTCGTGTTAACCCTCTAAATATTATAAATATAGCATTCTCGAATTTCGAGCTTACTTGATCATATGTATGAATAATTAGCAAGAACTTTAATACAAATGAATGTTTTAAAAAATAACCCTTTCAAAAGTTGTGCTTAAAATATATGTTTTTAGATCATTTTAATATTTAAGCCACGAGATCATAAAATATCAAATTTTCTAACGTTTTTTGTATTGCTTTCGTAAAATAAAAGAAAACTAGCTAAATATGTGTATACCTCCGACTTTATTTTACAACTAAACATATTTTCTTTGCCTTTAACTTTATATATATATATATATATATATATATATACTTTACCTTACAACTAAACATATTTTCTTTGCTTTTAACTGAGCCTTTTCTTGTCATGCAAATCGGGTTAAGTTCGCAATATCGCATTTCGCACATGGCTATCGAAACGCAAGTGCAGTGGAGACACGCGTGCCGTACACTAGTACATATGTATGTATGTATGTATGTGTTGCACACACACTGCCAAATTCGGGACACACAACAGGTGCCTGGCAACTGTGAAAAGGACAAACCTGAAGGTCTTTCCCGCTTTTTTTTTTTTTGTATTTCGAATTGCCATGACAACCGAAACGTAACGAAGACAACGCCCAGAGCGGCGGCATGATAAGGAGAAGAATACATGTACATCCAGCCGTATCCATTTGGAGCCCGGCCCACGCATCGAGTGTCCTTCGAGATAATGAAATGATGGGCAGCAGCTCGCTCACGTAATGGTTACGGATATGGCTACACGCATACGGGGATGCGGGCTGGGGGGGTTTTCCCCAGCTCGGTTTGGGTGGCTTTTTTTGGGGGTGGCACTCAGCACAGTTGCCATGTGGGCGTATGCTCGGGCTTCGCTTCGGCTTTATGTAATGCCGCCCGACCCTGGGCAAAAAGGGGGTGGCGCAGGGGTGAAGGCAAGCCTGCCCGGGCAGCCGCCATTGCTGCGACGGTGTGTGTGTGTGTTGACCGTTATCACGCAGCAGTGCGGCAACAACAAAACAGCTGCCAACGTAACTGTAACCGAGTCAGCTGAGCCACCCCTACACTCGCCTGTCCCACCCTCTCGCCATGCGTTAGAGCGGGAGCAAGTGAGAGAGAGAGAGAAATGTACATAGACGCACTGCTCAAGCTGAACATAAATAAAGCCCCGTTAACCGTTAAACCACCCCAAACCCCAACCCCCTTTCTGGAATGTGGCAGCACTGGGCTTAAATTTATTGATTTTACCTCCCTGGAAACCCCAGGTGCTAAATTTAGAAATTGTTTATTTCAGCCGGTAAAAGTCCACAAACACACACCCAAGCATACACTCGAAATGATTAATTGGGGAGAGCCTCAAAGTCACGTGGATAGGGATTTAAAAAGAAATTGTATATTGATTATATGCCAGGGTGGCGAGCGAGGCAGTCGGAAAAACTAGAGCGCGTCTCCAGCTCCAGTTACCGGATACGGACACCTATCTACCTATCGGATACGTGTACACCTGTCTCGCAAAAGCGAAAACTAAAACCCAAGCCAAGCCATGCGGACAGGTCAAAAAAAGGGCGCTCAACTCGCCGGTTCCATAGTACAACAACTGTCGCAACAACAACAAGATGCTGTGTTGGCCTCACTCATACAAATGCATACACATAACATTGAATGGATCACCGGCTTTTTGCTCGCTTTGTTTTGCTTATACTGCCTTCTTGCTCGCACCCGCACCTTCCAGCGGACAGATCGTCGAATCGAATGCTGTACGCGCTTGGAAGTTGGGCGTGTGTAGTGTGCTCAATGTGCGTGTGTGTGTGTGTGCACGAGCACAGGTAGGCGCTGCCCGACGCCCGCCTATTGAGAATGCTTCTGCTGCATCGATTTTTAGAAGCCATTCGAATTGCCATTAATGAGCTACAACAAATTTTCTGTTCTGGCCGCACTGCTGGCTGTGCAAACTGCAATTCATCCAATAAAAACAACATTCAATTCACCACGAAGCCACTCACGCACGCACACTTTCAGACACACGCATACACGGTTAACTCGGTTATTTATGCCGCCATATATGTATATATGTATGTATAGCAGGGTAAATAAATAGAATAAACAAAACACACCGACCGACCGACCGACATCACGCGACGGGCAAATGATTAGGAAACTGCAATCTGCGTACCTATGTGGGTGTCCTCGATGTGTGATATTAGATCGCCCAAGCTTGGAAATGTAATGCCGCAGCCATTGTACTTGCAGACGTTGATCAGGAACACGGCCATATCACTCGAAACGTACGAATGTGACTGCGATATAGGTTTGTAGTTATGTAAAATTGTTCGGGGAATACTGTTGTTGTTGCTGGTGGTGGCAGTGTGAGCGCCTATCGGATGGACCCACTTTCGATAGTCAGCAGCGCTGCATGCTGGCGATTAATCGAACCCGGGATTTGGTCAATTTTTTTATTTAAATCCAATCCTCCGATCCAGCCTGTTTTATCTTCATTAAATGCAGCAAAACTCGAAAATCCTATGCTTTGCAATATCTTTCGTTGTTGCTGCCGCCTCTCGCCGCGCTGCTACTGCTGCTGCGTGGTGTGGTGTGTTTCGGTCTCAAGCGTGCCCCACACACACACTCATGCGCAAGTGCTGCTGTTATGCAATTGAGGGCTGCAACGATAGAAGAGGGGAGTGGGGTGGCCGGGGGCGTAAGCACTTTAAACGGGCTCGGAGGATATTTTGGTAGGATAGTTGGGCGGTACTCACAGCATTCTGGGTTTCAATTGAGTTCGCAATTGCGGTTAATTAAAACATTGCCGGAACGACGTGACGTAGACACCAACGACGACACGACGACGCGTTATGCTGCGGCTGTAGTTGTGTGCGTGGTTGTGGTGAATAGGCCAGAAACGGGCCAGCGACCAGGGCTGCGGCATCCGCAACGGACTAATTGTTCAATCGATCCGAAAAATAAACAAGATAAATATTATTACACAATATGGTTGCTTATTTAAATAAGTTTGGCAAGAACTAGTTTTACCAGAATATGTTTGTTGCCAAGTTCGTAACTATCGATAGTCTGCTTCGCAACATTTTGAAATCCTCGCGCTCAACTTGCCGAATCAACTCTGGGGCTGGTTAAGTCTCAGCACTACCGATTTGACAACTATACATTCATTCTCAATTTTATTTCGATTGAAAGTTGATCTTTGTCCTGTTAGATTTTTGTATAAGAATTAGCACAGATTGCAAGAAATTGAAAGGGCTAATATATGAGTAAAAGGAGACCACGGAACCGGCATCAACTTCCAAGCTTCCAGTTCACCACGGAAAATAAAGCGTGGGCTTGCATTTCGAGCGGAAAGAGATTACCCAAGGCTTTTGGAGAAGACGGTTATAAAGGTAATATGCTTAAGTCTTTAGTAAGTTCTTAATAATAATCAGTAAATGCAAAAAGAAAGCTTAGGTCTTGATGTAGCAGGTGCGACCGCACACTTCTAATTCACCACACCTCTTTTGGTATTTTTATTTTTTTTTTGTTTTGTTTGCAAGAGTATTTTTGATCGATTTAAGTCATTCATAATTATAATGTTATAAAATAAATATAAAAAACTTCTAAGTCCGCTGTATATTTAAGAATTCTAATTCAGTGGATCTGGCTATGTATGACTCGCCGAAGTTATACCGATGGTACCGAATACGACAAGGAACCTTTTTATGAAATTCGAATGGCATTGTCATCTCATAGGGCTATGAATATTATAACAAAAATCGTCTTAGTGATATATCTTAAAAAAAAAACAAATTGCTACAATTCTTATCACCCGAAAAACAACAACATTCCTGATTGAATATTTTAATGGTAATATAAATATAATATATCGGTACGCGATATATCGATATCTAATAAATAGTCAAAAACACTATTCGTTAGCTAATTATGTTAACGTATAATATTTTTGCAATTAAAAATGTATTTTTTGTTTATTTATAATTAGCGGAGTGGGACTTAAGTTCTACATCCCGGTGTAGAGAGTAAAAATGTGTTGCTCAATGAATTAGATCTGGTAACATAGCGATATTTATAAACAATACATCGATGTCAATTTTCTTTTAAAATATTTTATTATAATTTTCTTCAAAGCCTGTAGATAAAGGAATTGTTTGAGCCAATAGAAAATTGCAGAATATATAAAAGAAAATATATTCAAATAAACCCTAAAATAATTATTACGATATAAGCATATCGATATATCGATAAGCAAATATATTTGTCCCATCGGACGGATTCTAGGGGTACTAACTTCCACTGAGTCCACTGTGAAGGGTTTGTTCGAAGTGAGTTGACGGTCCGCTCTGATAATGATTAAAATTTGTCCCCCGCCCAGCGGAGCACCCCCGGCCCCGTTGATTGGATAACCGCCGTGGAAAACGCCTCAGATTATCATCAGATTCAGCTAACCGTGTGGAAAAGCGCGATTATCAGTGCGAAAAGATGAAAAACGAAACGTGTTTAATTGTCGCCATCTTGCGGCACACACACACACATGTGACAGATTCAGAGTGTGCGTGTGTCTCGAGTCGTTGCGTCACTGAAAAATTCGGAAAATTTGCAAGAAAATTGCCCAGGAAAACGCAGTAAATAGTTTTTCCCTTCGACTGACAGCGAATTGAGTGTATTTCCAGTGCAATCGCAGCTTTTTCGCACGTTGTTACGTAACTTTTCTGAGGCGGCACAGGCGGCGTTTGACAATTTGCCACTCAACACAACCAGCACTAACCGATAATCATATCTCTCGTCTATATCTTTTGCAGAGTCGTGCGCTAGCTTCAATTTTGTCGTAAGCCAACAAAAAAAGAAAATCAACCGAAAATGTTCGTGTCGACAGTTTCTCGCATTGCCCCCGTTGCCAGGAGCGCTGTAAGTAGACCCCCTTCCCCCATTTTGTGTGCGTGTATAGCTGTGAGAGATAAAATTATAAAAGTTACATTCTAAATTGGCGATTACATAATTTGGGAAAAGTGCATCGATTTTCTTCCATTTCTATGCTCGCATGCCGCTGTGGTGAGCTTCCACGGGCCGCGGTGAAAAAACACGGATGGCACACAGTTACATAAGTTGCGAGACAAACTTTGAGGTTATGTGCACATTGCGGCTGGACGCGAATAATTAAATGAATTTGCAGAGTTTAAACGGGGATTCTTGGGATAATTATGTGTAATATTTAGCTCCGCATAGCTTTTAGAGTCTATCCACAGACGGCCTCACATGGCATTGTATAACATGTCGGTGTTTCTTTAGTTGAGGTTAGAACTGGCAATAGCTTTCCAATGGCCTAGTAGATTAGGGGGGGACGCGCGGGGGTATTAGCAATAATTATACAGTTTTGTTTATAATATTATATTGACAAAAAAAAAAAAAGAAATGGGGAAGTGGGTTCATTGTGGAGGGCCATCGAGTGCCACAAGAACAACAAATGACTTGGCCAAAATGCCAATCTAATAAATATTACTTAACGATTGCATAACTTTTGGCCAAATACTGAGCTATTAAATAAGGACAGAGCAATGAACTTGTAAGGCAACTAAAAGGGTTTAAAGATAGTAAATTTATTAGAAATTGCAAGAAGTTATGGGATTTCAAATTATATTTTTAAATCAATGGAATGTTTGTCCAAATAAAAAGTGTAATAGGTATTTCTTATCAGTAAAGTAGAAAATATAAAAATATAGTAGGACAAATACAGCTGATAACACATTTTATCTCAATCAAATGTGCACTCACATCCCCTTTCCATAATCCTTATAAAATATTCAACAAAATCAACTTTCTTTCGTTCAATTTGCAGTTCCTTGCCAGCTCCAAGCAGTACCTGCGACCATTGAGCAGCGCCGTCATCAGCCAGAGCCAGACCTTGGCCGCTCAGAACACAACCCCAGTTGCACTGCTGCCACAGATCCGGTCATTCCAGACCTCGCCAGTCACCCGTGACATTGATTCGGCTGCCAAGTTCATTGGTGCTGGTGCTGCCACAGTCGGAGTTGCTGGATCCGGTTCGTATTGGTTTCGTTCTGTTGTCATTCATTCTCATCTTGTAAATCACATTCCATCGAATACAGGGGAATATCTTCTCCAAGTCGAACGCCTCTCTTGGCCGCACTGCCAAGTCAGTTACAATTAAGCATCTGGGGCACACACAACGAGTATCTGATTACTCTTCAAATGTATTGCCCCGGGAAGGTCTGAGAATTGGCCAAAGTCTCCTTTTGTGTGGAGACTTTTATTTCCTAGCAGGAAACCTGTGTGATTACAGGGCGAAAGTACCAGAAATCCTGTGGCCAAGGTGTTGCCGTCGCCCCCAAAGCGACCGCCGCCTGGGTTTGCATTGAAAGCTTTCGTGGCCAGCCGTTTAAGTGCGATGTGCTTGCTGCCCCCTCGGGGGTAGAACTCAATTCAGACTAATCTGTGACTGACTTAACCAGGCGACAAAGAGGCGTTAGGCATCGGAGTAACCCCTGGGAAAAAGCTGTGTTTATGCTTTAATGAAGGATAAGCACAGCTCGATGCTTCGGCTTTCGACGAAGATCATCTTTCATTGTTTACGTGAGAAACTTGAGACTAATGCCTTGATTTTTGTACTCTCTTTTCCTCTTTCTCTATATATTTCTGATAACGACAACGAACCAATACAACAGGTGCTGGTATCGGAACAGTATTCGGTTCCCTCATCATCGGTTACGCCAGGAACCCATCGCTGAAACAGCAGCTGTTCTCCTACGCCATTCTGGGCTTTGCCCTGTCTGAGGCCATGGGTCTGTTCTGTCTTATGATGGCCTTCCTGCTGCTCTTCGCCTTCTAAGCGCGCGCACTCATCGAATGCTCGTCCTTGTTTCCTGCAATCGTGCGTGCGTGCGAGTGTTTGTCCTCTCGTCATTTGTCAATCGATTTGGCAGATTTAACGGGAGGGCTTGCAATCGCATCCGCATCCCAGCGGTGGCAGAGCGAATGAAATAGTAGTAACCAACCAACAACAATAACAACAACAACACTTCAACAACAGCATCAACAACAACCAGAACAACCAACACCAATGTTCGTTTTTCGATTATTATTGATAAAAATGATTGAATAATTGATAGCAAAAAACAAGAACATCCTGTACCACTATCTAATTATAAATACCAACAACCACATAATATATGTAATTTTGTTTTTAAAAAACATCCGAGAACGCAGTAGTAGTCGCTTAAGAAGAGGAGAGGAGGACGACACACACATACTTTTAAGTTGAACAATGCGAGGAAAGGAAGGAAATTGGATAGACGACGGCGACCTTGGCACATTCACGACCGCGACTAGTAACGAAAATGTAAACGAACGGAAAGATTAAAATTAGATTTTAATTGAAGGCCAGCCTGCGCTCATCCTCCGTCCCAGCCACAGCCACGGATGGAGTCCATCCGCAACACAAAACCCCACGCGCACCACTGGCTGAAAATCCGGCGAAGGATCGAAAGCGTCCGCTAACCAAGGCTCTCTCTCTCCCCCCCGAAGTTCTTGGACATCAAACAACCAGCGGCAGGCAACTCAGACGTGACCGATCCCTTCGCCCTTCGAACATCATGGACTTGAAGCCGAGTGGCTTGCGTGGGCGTTGTGCCAGGACATAAATCTGGTGGAATGTGCGTTGTGGACTGGATGAGAGCGGGCGTTATGTATGGTTCTGCAAAAACTTTATCGATTTTATGTGGCGTGTACTGAGAAAAAACCCTTTGTTTTGAGTATTTTTCTTTTTTGTATTTGAAAGAAAATCAGTTTTCTTAATCTTAAAAGCAGTTGATTTTTTTTTTATTGCCACTTAATATTTGTCATGGTTGAGCAAACAAGCGGAGCTGAATTGTGAAATAAAGGAAACTGAATGTGTAAAGGAACTGGAAACTTGTTTTATTTCAAATGGTTTTTGGGATTGAAATTAAGGTGCAACCTTCTTGTCTTATCGGGGTTTTTATATTTGAAAAATATTAATTTCGTGCGCTCAAATGCAACTCTGTTTACGTGCAGTAATCGACCAGACACACCCTGTTATTAGCTCTGTTAAGGGGATAATCGATAACATTTGCAGTCTAGAATACCATCGCTAGGCCATTGCCACACGTGTGTTTACGTTTTGAAAAATCGTAGATTTAAGAGATTTTGGCATGGATTTTGCCAAGAAAATACTCGGAAAATATGGCTGGAAGGAGGGCGAGGGACTGGGTAAAAACAACACTGGCATAGCTGCTCCGCTTAAGGCCAGCTTGAAGTTCGATAACGCCGGCCTCGGAGTGGATCGAGCGCAGGAATTCAATGACCACTGGTGGGAGCGGTGTTTCAACGAGGCGGCCAGCAACGTAGATGTCCAGGTGCAGCAGAATGGCAAGATCACCACTGGGCGTAAGGAGGGCGAGGATGCCGTGGAGATATCCACCAAGGCATTCTCTGCCCGCAAGCTAAAGAAAGCGAAGGACCAGCACGCAAGCGATGGCAAATCCACCTACGACAACTTCCTGCAAACGGCTCTGCTCACCCAAGGCGGCGGCGAGGTGGAGAACACGGACCGCATCCGTGTGGAGGACATAGCGGTGACTAAGGTGAGCGTGTTGACGGACGAGGAGCTGTTCAAGGCCTGCGGTGGAAGGACAGCGCACAAGGGAGCGCGACACGGTCTCAAGCTGAGTGGAAAGATTGCACGCTTGGAGCAGCAAGAGCGCGAGTTGCTGGAGAAGATGCAGAGCAAACTGAAAGCTGCAGAGGAGCCAGCTCAGAAACAGAAGAAACGGAAAGAGTCTCTTCTTGAAAAAGAAAACGATTTGGAAACTGTTAATGAGTCCTCTGAGGAGTCCTTAAAGCCGAAAAAGAAGAAGGATAAGAATGAGGACACATCCGAAGTGGAGGCACCTCCAAAGAAGAAGGATAAGAATAAGGACACATCCGAAGTGGAGGCACCTTTAAAAACCAAAAAGAAGAAGGATAAAACGGAAAAGTCAGAACTGGAAGTTACAGAAGAGCAAACAGAGGAGCAGCCCATGAAATCCAAAAAGAAGAAAAAGAACAAAGCTGAGAAAGTGTCCGAAAAAGAACCTGCTGCAAATATTTTTGAAGAGGAGGAAGTCGAGCCCGTCAAGTCTAAAAAGAAACGAAAAACGGAGGACCCTGTCGAGGAAACCGAACTACCCGTGAAACACAAAAAGAAGAAAAAGAACAAGCAGGCGAAGGAGGAGTAATTGTAAGTTAGTCTTCCGTAGTATAAACTAAGTTAGAGAAATGTAAATTATAAAGAAAATAAAAAGGAAAAACCTAAAAAAGAAATTACAAGTCGATGTTTTTTGCACATAAAATTGTATGTATTATTTGTAGTTCTAAAAAATCTATACACGGCGCGGGGTAAAAACTAAAGTTAACGTTTTGGTCACCTAATTATATAGCCACAATCCAAAGGCAGATCATTTTTTGCCCTTGGCCTTGATGCGTCGCGACTTGCCCAGCCGCTTGTTCACTGAAGCTCCCGCCTTAACACCTCGCTGGCGACGCGACGAACCCTTCTCGCCATCCAATCCCGCCGACGAGGTCTTTGTGTTCCGCTTCATACCCTTCTTCTTGCCGCCAAAGCCGAACTTCTTGTTGCGCTTCTTGCGGTTGTCGGCCGACTGTTTCTGTTTGGATTCCAATGCCTTGGCATCCTCCAAGAAGTCCAGATTCTTCAGCTTGCCCTTGCGGAACTTTTTCAGCTTGTCGAGCATATCCTTTTTCTCGGCCTCGCGCTGCACCTTGGTCTGCTTGGCCAGCATCTTGCCCATCTTGCGCTGCTCGCGGATCTGCTTGATGCGCTCGGATTTGGCCTGTCCCTGCTGCTTGGCCATCAGATTGGCGCGCACCTTCTGCATGTGCTCATCGGTCTTGGCCATTTCGGCAAAGTAGTCATCGGGACGGCGGGTCTTGATGCCCAGCTCATGCAGGCGGGGAATGCCTTCGAGCACCGCCGTTTGGGCCTGGCGATGGAAGAGCATTTCGCGCTTGAAATCGTTTAGGACGGGATCTTCTTCGGGACGAATATAAGGCAGCTTATGGTTGCCCTTGAATAGATTGGCACGCTTCTGTTCGTGCTTCTCCAGCTGCACAGCCAGCTCGGGGGCCAAGGGAGCCAGTGTGTTGACCATATCCAAACGCTCCTGCCATGGCAGCTGCAGACGAATGGCTTCTGTTTTGGCCAAGAGTTTAGTCTGAAAATGGATTGTTAACGTGGTATCTGGAGCTGAGATTCAACTGGAGACTTACCACATCATTGACTCTATCCCTCTGCTGGCCGTTAAACTCTACATTTAGACCAGGCTTCAAATCGCCACGCTCAAAGGCCGCTTGCAACTGCACATTTTAAGTGGCATTTTTTAGTGTTTGTCAGTCATATCTTCAAGATTTTGCACTTACCTCCGCATCGGAGTTGTCACCCGAATCGTAGCCGGAGCCGCTGTCTTCCATTTCAAAGTCAGACATCCTTAAATTAGGTAAAATGTAGATTTGTAAATTAAGAAAACAATTTCAACACGTGCGGCCAGCTAGAGGTGGACCAATTAAATTGCTGTTCCGGCAATCGTTATCGGTTAACAGACCTCTGTTGTGCCACTGTTAACTAACAGGACCAATTGATGCCGATTAAATCTATCGTTGGCTGGCTTCGCTTTTGAACACTTGCCGCTTTTCTTTTGTTTATTAATTTAAATTAAGGGCTTAATAATATGTCTACTAATCTCGCGAATGTTTACGCGGAGCTTATGCGACGTTACGGCGAGACGTATACCATTACGTACGGCCCACCGCCCACCTATTTGGTCAATATAGCGGGAGCTGCGGAGGCGGGAAAGAAGATAGTGCTGCTTTTTAGAGAGGATCGAAATGGTGCCGCTGCGTCCAGGATTAGGACGACGCCCGTCAAGCGGGAGCGGAAATCAGAGGGCACTTCGGAGCTAGATCTGACGGGAAGTCCCCTCAAGGATGACTGCGAAGTAGAAGCCATTGCGGATCAGTCATTGGTTCTGCAGCTGGAGGACAAAAATCCCTGGAAGCTGGAGGAAGAGTTTCACCGGGGAGTGCCCGCGGACAAGGCGAGAGCCATTATCTGCCGTGAATCCTTTCAGCAGGCCGACGGCCTGGGTTCCGTTTGGTTCCTGTGCGACGCCAAAGACTTGGAACAAACGCAGCTGCTTCAGTACGAATTCAATAAGACTCACTTTTCGCGTGGAGCCCTCAGCTACCAGGGCGTGGTGCCCGCCTACACGGTGACCTCACAGTCCCTGGTTCGGCAACATTGTCTTGCCGGAGGCCATCCAGCGGAAACCATAATCGAAAACTGCTACTTGGTGAACGCCAACATGACGCTTCGGTGTTCCTGGTCCACCAATGCCCCACTCCCGCTCCTGATCGACCTGCATGACTGTGAGGTGTCTCTGAATAACACATTCCGTGTGGCTGACTGCAGTCCCCTGACGCAGGACTTTATGAATCAGCTGCGCATTCTGGCTTACATACGCGAGGATATCGTTGAACATCACAAGGATGTGCAGCAGGGCATTGTTAGGGATCCCAGATACCGTTGTGGCATCGGCATCGATATGGAAGAGTTGCGGGAGGCGATCAACAAGACCATGACGGATGTATCGGACTTTACGGATCTGCCCAGCCATGGTCATGGGGGAGAGGCCGACCTCGAGGATGTAGTGCATCGGGCCAAGATCCGTAGGATCACAGACCTCACCGACAAACTCTGGGAACTGCTTAAGTGTAGGACATATTTTTATATTTATTAAATTTCCTAAATTTTTTAATCCTTGTTTTTGTTTTTTAGGTTGCGACTCCTATAAGGATCTCAAAATGGCCTTCCATATGCTCTTCCAGTGCGCCGCCCGCTGTAATATTGTGGCAAGTTCTCTTAATATTACTTATTTTTAATAATTTCCTAATAAAATAAATCGTTTAGAACACCCCCACGAATAAGAATCGCCTGGCCGAGATCATTAAGGAGCTGGCCAATCGTCGATTAGCCATGCCCTGTCTGAGTGGCGCCGAGCCATTGGAACTCCTACTGGAGATTGGTCTAGAGAAGGTATATAAGGACTATGAGTTCATCTACACCGAAAGCAAGATGTGCAGCACCAACCTACTGAAGCACACAAGCGATGTGGCGGCGAATGGTGGTGGTGATGATGGCTCACCGCAGAATCTGCCCCAGCTGCGAAAATCTCTGCATAACGCGGTTAGGGGTGATCCCACGCCCGGAGCTGGAATGCGAAAGACGTTGCTGCACCACAACGGTGGTGCCGTCAAGTCGGGGAATGCGAAATATGCCAGTAACGACGACGATGAGGCGGGCTTTAAGAACAGTCACTTTGATGAGCACGAGAGCTTGGAGCGGGTCTCCAAGCTGTTTCAAATCCACTGCACTTTGGAGCATCTGTTGATGATACAAGTGCACCTCAATTTGCCCAATGGTGAGTGGGAGAGGAGGAGTTCCCTAGTTTATGTTATATTTTCCTTTCAATCTACTTGCAGCTTACAGCGATATATGTTCAATGTTGCTAACGAAAACCCCTCGACTGCTGGAAGCCATCGATGACCAGTTAAGTGATGTAATGGACATCAATCTATCAGCCCACTGTGTTAGCTCGCATTTGGATGAAAAGGAGCCCTACTCGCGTCAGATAACAATGCGATCGTACAATAAATTTCGCGAATTGAAGACCACTTTTTATTACAACTCTGAGAACATTTGTCCGCCCAATTTGGCTGAGTGTTTCGACAGCGAAGGTGAGCCTAGATGTAAATAAACCGAAAAAACAGAAGTAAACGATATATTATGTATTCATTTAGATAAAAAACTGGTCAAGGAGCGAACCTATCATTCGTGGCTGTATCGCAAGATTCGAACACTTCAATGAGACGAGTTAGTTGGCTTTTAATTTTTTTAATTATATTTATTAGCACTCTTTGTTTTACGAAATCAATTGAATTGTTGTTTAGTAATGAAAGAAATGGAAATTATATATGTATAGGGTGCTCCAGAAATCATAATGATTTTTAAATCCCTTGAAAAGGTGCTTAAAAGAATGCAATGCAATTTTTAAAACAAAATACAAAGTAATTTGGTTTTTTTACGATGTTAAATTTTATATTACAATTCTCGACACCTTTTCAAGGTTTTTAAAATCTCGAGGGATTTCTGTAGCCTCCGATATATATATATATTCTTGAAACTTATTAAAAGTGTATGTTGTATGTATTCTAAATTAATATTTTTAATGATATCTTAGGTATTAAAATATAAACATACTTAAAGAGCCTAATAAACACATTAAACGCGTATAAGTTTGTGTTTTTTTACTGCCTAAAGCTTGTGCAACTTGGTGTACATCCTTAAATTAAAATTAAATGTTTCTAACTACATTAGAGTTCAATTTTTATTAATAAACTATATTTAACCCTTTTCTATGTTTGCATGCATTTGTTCGAGCTTGTTTGACATGGCGCTTTTCGCACTATTTTCATCGCTTTTCATGCCAACCAAAACCCCGAAAAAACGCAGCAGCGCACACCGAAATCATGTTAAACGAATTCGTACAAGTTTTAAGCCGACCCAGAGGCTGTTGCCGTTGCATTGGGGCGAAAATCTTGACGACCGAAATCCGCTTCCGCTCTGCCTCGCACTTTTATCGCCGTGTTCTTGCTGGCCATATTCTAAACAAAGGCCAGATCCGCGAGCAAGTTGGCCAATAGCAAGCTCAGTAATGTTGCAAAATGAGGCGAGAGAGAGAGAGAGCGCGTGTGTGCCCAATGGATATTGGGGGGAAAAGAGCGGGTGAAGGCGTCTCGGCGCCGTCGACAATTCACGATATGTTACAATCCAATTAGCCGGCTGCGCCACTTGGCCAAGACGAGCGATACTGGGCCTGGGCCTGGGCCTGTGCCCGATTGATTTGCATTTTGTCAGACGTGCGTGGAACGCGCTGCGGTTCGGACGTGTTTTTTCCTGCTAGCCTTGCTCCTCTGACGAAACTTCCGTTTTTAAAGACAAGGAGCCGCCAGGATTACTACGCGAGTGTCCTGCGCAGAGAGACAGCCGCTAGGAGCTGGAAAAATCAAGTTGATCTTTGGACAGTGTGTGGCAGTTTAACTCAATTAAGTCCGTTCTAAATGCCAATTATCGCGAGTGCCTAATCCAATTAACCACAAAATGGTGTGTATTAATTAGCCAACGACTTGGTCCGGACATCCTGCATAATCAAATCAAGTTTTTGTTTGTACAATACAAAGGACACTCGATAGGCTGTACGAGCAGCCCTTGAAGTGCCCAACTCTTGCGGCTTAGCGAAGCCCTAGAGGAGACTGACTGGATTTAAGTCCTGTGAAACAAGAGATACACCCCTTTGGTCTTTAGTAATCCCAGAACTTTTGCCAACGATAATTAAGTTTTTATTCGGTTGTCTCCAAAGGAATTTGTTAAGGGTTTTTGGCACTCATTTCGTAGGATAGATACCAAACAATATAAAAACTTTTAAAAGGCTAGAGATGCTAAGTCTTAAGGGATTTTTCCAAAAAGATTCTTAACAGTGAGCTGATACTTTCTTTATTTTAATTGTAAGCTAGTTAGCGACTTCTGTTCATTATGTACATATTTATTTTTCTTTAGACTGAAGTTACTAACTTTATACGACAAAGTTAGTACTTTTCTTTAAATAAAAGCTTTAGGCTTAAAAAATATTAGGTAACCAAGGCTAAGATGTTTTTCTAAGAACATTTTTGAATAATATTAATATTGAAAGTTTCTCAATTAAGGGAAATTATTAAATAAAATGAGTTAACAAGGTAACACTTTGTAAATCAAAGTGGATTTACAGGACACATTTATAAGGCTTTTATAAACCCTATTATATTCTGTAGCACCCCCAATTATTTTTTAAATAATATTAGACGTTCTATTTCTGATCTTTCTTACTATTAGGGCCTCGAATTCTTCTTTAAGTTTGGCTATGCCTTCCTGACAATAACCCTCATGATCATGATCTGGATGTCGCTGGCCCGTGCCTCGATGTTCGATCGTGAAATGGAGGAGACGCATTACCCGCCCTGCGCCAACAATGTGATGTGCACCTGTTCGAAATCCCCAACGAATCTGGGGATAGTACACTGCAAGAACGTTCCGTTTCCTGCACTGCCGCGCATGGTGAACCAATCGAAGGTAAGCTAGTTTTGTTCTTAAGAATCAGGGATGCCAAAGAAATGGCTGTGAGCTTATAAATGAAATTGTACTTAAAAGTATGATAGTAATTGCTTTTATCCTTTTGCGCTATAACCTTCTTTTCATTTACAATGAATTTGTGATTTAAAATCTAGTTTTGAGAAATATGGGCAATTACTTGTTATTTTTCTTAAATCTTAATTAAATAACATTAAAAAACTCTCGATCGGTGTCAGGTTTACATGCTGCACATGGAGAACACAGGTCTGCGCGAGATCGAGCCTTACTTCCTGCAATCGACGGGCTTGTACCGGCTACAGATCTCGGGCAATCACCTCACCGAAATACCGGAGGACGCCTTCATCGGGCTGGAGCGGTCGCTGTGGGAACTGATTCTGCCACAGAATGACCTGGTGGAGATGCCCTCAAAGTCGTGGCGTCACATGAAGAAGCTGCGCCATTTAGACCTGGGTTACAATCATATAACGCACATCCTACACGACTCTTTCCGCGGGCTGGAGGAATCGTTGCAGACCTTGGTTTTGCGCGATAACTGCATTTCGCAGCTGCAGCCGCACAGCTTCGCTGGTTTGCTCATCCTGGAGACCCTCGACCTGAGTGGCAACAACCTCTTCGAGATCGATCCGAATGTGTTTGTGGACGGTATGCCACGTTTGACCCGCCTCCTGCTCACGGACAATATACTCTCGGAGATCCCCTATGACGCGTTGGGGCCGCTAAAGAGCCTGCGCACTCTGGATATCTCCCACAATGTGATCTGGTCGCTCAGTGGCAACGAGACGTATGACATTAAGGCCAGCACTAAGCTGAATCTGGACAATCTACACCTGGAGTACAATCACATCGAAGTGCTGCCTCCCAACTCGTTCAAGTACTTCGAAACCGTGAACAGGACTTTCTTCGATGGCAATCCCATCCATACGCTGAAGGTATGTACTCCTTGTACAAATAAACTCCTTCCTTTCTAATTAAATATTTGTTCTTATACAATATACTATTTTGGTGACTATAAACCCCCTTTATTTCACAGGAAGATGCCTTTAAGCCCGCTCGGATCAGGGAGATTTATATGCGGTACTGTGGCCTGACCAATATCTCGACTCAGGCCTTTGATAGCCTGGTGAATAGCCTGCAGATCCTCGACCTGTCTGGAAACAATCTCACCAAGCTGCACCACAAGCTCTTCAACAATTTCGATGTCTTGAGGTGGGCCAAAAACACCTTTACACCCTTGTTGCTACCCACATACAAACTGCGGGGGCCTAATCGGATTGTCTAGGGGCTTCTCTCCGTTCCCTCAGTTTTGTATGTGGGCTAAGTGTGTGACCCGATTTTAAAGAATCCGCGGTGGAGGGAAAAGCCGCGCAACCAGGCAATTGTGCAAAAAAACAGCCGACTCTGAAGGAAAGGCTTAGCTGATGTTCGACGTAAAAAATTAAAAAAACCTATAAATCAATACAAGCTATTCCTGGGTGCTGCATATATAACAACAGATTTTAAATTAAACTACAGATTTGTCTTTGGAAACCTTTTTAAGGAGTTTAAAACACTAGTGATTTCCTCACAGGTTCCCAAGGAATGGAATAGATAAATATTATACTGACTACACAGATATTATTTATATAAACAAACTTATATTATTTATATTTTAAAAACCTCATTCTGCTCATTATTACAGGGTCATCAGTATGCGGGACAACAAGATCAAGATCCTGAAGCCCACTGAAACCTTCAATGCCATGCACTACACTCTCCTGAAGCTGGATCTCAGCGGTGACCGGAATGATCCCACAAATCTGCAGACACTTCGCAAGTAAGTGACCCCACAGCACTTAGAGAATATCCTGTTTCCCACATGCACACCCCTTACCCCGTTACCATTTTTGTATTTATTTACCAAAAGTATGACCAGAATGCGGAACATGCGCTCGCTGTCGATCTCACGGATGGGCTCCTCCTCCCTGGGACCGGAGGACTTCAAGGACTTTGGTGTGGAGCTGGAGGACCTGCAGATCACCAGGGGCAGTCTCTCGGGGATTCAATCGCACGCGTTTAAGCATGTGAGGGGCCTGAAGCGATTGGACTTTAGCGAGAATGGAATATCCAGCATTGAGAACGATGCCTTCCATGAGGTAATTGCGTTGGAGATTTTTAGATACATTTTATTATTATTTGGTGTATCCCTTAGATTGGCCACTCACTGATCTCCCTGAAGATGTCACATGGCTACTCGGGCAGCGCCCTGCCGGCGGAGGCTCTGAGGCATCTGACCTCGCTGCAGGAGCTGGACTTTAGCAACAATCATATCAGCAGCATGAGTGACACCAGCTTCCATTTCCTGAAAAATCTGCGTTTGCTTGAGCTGCATGACAATCGCATCGAGCAGGTGTCCAAGGGCACCTTCCAGGGCGACATCCATACGAAGCTGGAAGAGATCTCGTTGCGCTTCAATCACCTGACCTCCATTTCCACCTATACGTTCTTTGATTTGGAAGCTTTGAGAAAACTGCATCTGGATGACAATAAGATTGACAAGATCGAACGTAGGGCCTTCATGAATCTGGATGAACTGAAATATCTCAGCTTGAGGGGCAACAAAATCAGCAATTTGGCGGAGGAGTCCTTCCAGAACTTGCCGAATATGGAGATCCTGGATATGGCATTCAATCAGTTGCCCAACTTTAACTTTGATTACTTTGATCAAGTGGGAACGCTGTCCAATCTGAATGTGAATGTTAGTCACAATCAAATCAGGCAATTGATGTCCAACTCATCGTGGAGTGGAAGAAATGAACATGGTAATGACAAGATTATGAATTAATATTATACTTGTAATTCCTTAACTGAACACTGATAATTATTAGTTTGTTTAGCTAAGTTTATTTAAACTTTTTAATAGGACCACTGATTAATACCGGATTTCTTTGTCGGGCCTCTGCCAGCACATAAACTCTACAAATTTGGATATGTTTTCAAAGAGCGTCTTTACAATAAACATTACACATTTATATCTTTATTTTCAGGCGGCATGTACCATTCGAGCATCAAGATTTTGGATCTCTCCCACAATAACATATCCATTATTTACCCTGGCTACTTCCGTCCAGCTGAGAATTCTCTGACCCATCTGCATTTGGGTTATAACTCCATAATGGTGTGTATCCCTCTGAGTTCTTGTTAAATTTAATTTTTCTCATATAATAAATCCCTGCAGAACACCACTCGCGATGTCTTTGGCAACATGGTCAACTTGCAATGGCTGGATCTGAGCTACAATTGGATCCACGAGCTGGACTTTGATGCATTCAAGAACACCAGGCAACTGCAGTTGGTGTACTTTGGCCACAACTATCTCAGCGATATACCGCAGGACATCTTCAAGCCTGTTCAGGGTCTCCGAATTGTTGACTTCTCGCACAATCATCTGCGTGCTCTGCCCGACAATCTCTTCTACAATGGGGGAATGGAAAAGTGAGCTGGGGATCTCTTAACTATTTCTTTTTTTAAGAAAATCACAACGACTGTGCTTTATTTTAGATTGGATGTGTCGCACAACTTGCTCATGAAGATCCCCTCCTCGTCACTGTCTAGTCTGGCTGCCTTGACGCTTTGCGAGTTGCATTTGTCCAATAACTACATCTCAACCATTCACAGCATGGATCTCTCCAATAAATTTAGAGTGAGTTGAGTTATTTTTTTAACTATTTATTTAATTAATTTAAAAATATAATTTCTAGTCACTGCGCTACTTGGACATCTCTTACAACTACTTGCTGCGCATCGACGATGCCGTCTTTGCCACCATGCCCAAGTTGGCTGTATTGGATCTCTCGCATAATCGGGATCTTAAAGTGATGGATAAGTCGTTCATGGGTCTTGAGAACTCGCTGATTAAGCTGGGCCTGGAGAATGTCTCCCTGAGCACTGTGCCCGAGATTCGTCTAAAGTTTCTGCGCGAGCTACGTTTGGGCTACAATGAACTGCCCTCGATTCCTCAGGAGTTGGCTCAAAATATGACCAATCTGCGCCTGTTGGACCTCTCCAACAATGATTTGACCAATGTGCCCTTAATGACTCAATCTCTGCAACATCTGAGGTGGGCTGCAATCGGATTTGTCATTTATTCAGGTTGTTAATGGTTTATTTTTACTTCAGACGCTTGATGCTGTCCGGCAACCCCATCACCTCGCTGAATAACAACAGCTTCGATGGTGTCAATGAGGATTTAGAGATGCTGGACATATCCAATTTCAGGCTTCACTATTTCGAGTACGGTTGCCTGGATTCGTTGCCCCATCTGCGATCCCTGAAGCTCACTGCTTACTCTCACATCGAGCACTTTAATATTCCACATTTGCTGCGCCATCACTATAACATTCGCCAGCTGTGGATTGAGGCACCGCAGCCCTTCACGAGGATTGTCAAGAAGGGCTCTGGACCCACCCAGGAGATGCAGACCCTACAGCTGGGCAATCCCACCGATTTGCAGCGCGAAATGGAGGGACACCTGCCCTCCAAGCTGACCAACATCACGTTCAGTGGCCCGCAGTTTAGTAATCTTCACGAACGTATCCTACGGGTGGGTTAGCTTTATTTATTCTAGATATTTTATTTACTTATGTTATTATTATTATATTTTATCTAGGGCATGCGGTCTCCATATCTATATATGCAATTGTTCAACACTTCACTGCAAGCCCTCCCACCGAATTTCTTTAAGTATATGGGTCGCGTTCGTAATATTTCGCTGGATATCCGTTATAACAATCGCAACCTGAAGAAGATTCCCAACCCGAATACGGGAGCTGTGCCATATCTGCCCAACAGTGTGTTCCTAACCGACCTAAAGATGTCCCACACAGATCTTAATTGCGATTGTGATTTGGGGTAAGAAACAATCACATACTGAAGTCAGCGAAGACTCTAGTGAAAAGACATAATAAGGCGTTACTTATCTTGAAGCTTATATTGTCTTTGGGACATCCTTAACTTCAATATACTTTATTTGCTTCCTATTTTTCTTAGATGGGTTGAGTTCTGGCAGCGAAAGAGGCGCCAGTATATTTGCTCCTCGCAGACCTGGACCGACACTGTCTTCCGCACTTTCATGAACTCACCGTGCCAGGTGTACGGACGTCATAACTGCGATGATCATGATGATGATCTCCGGGAGACGCGCTGCGAAAACAAAGGAGGCCAACAGCTAATGGAGGTACGTAAATCATTATTTTGAATAAATACAAAATAAATTTATATGTTTTATTATCTTATTTCCTTTGTAGGCCCTCAAATTCGATTTGGAGTGCGGCTGGGATAATGCCAATTGCCGGGAGGCCGCCTTTGTGGTGGTTATGGTGTGCGTGGCCATGGTCTTCTGGATGTGACTTCTGCACTTTGCATATAAGACGTCCACCGACTTTTATAGCATTCTAGAGCAGGTCTATGGCAGGCAGGTTGTCTAAGTCCTGCCATCAGATTGTCTAGAGTTTAAGCTTGATGATGAGACTTTGGCCACTTTTTGAATCCTTTCGCAGTTAGTTGTTTCTCTTCCGTAGACCTTCTCTCACCACTCCGCTGTGTAGCGTCAATCTTTAGAGTCCTTGGTAACGCCTTATATGTAGTAATCCTCACGTTCACCCACTACTTACACACTCCACACTTTTCAGCACACACACACCTCACACCTCACACCTCACACCTTGCTGTCTATGTGTATATTTTTGTAGGCCTCGATTCGAACCATATGTGAACTCCAGCTTATCTTATAACCACCTCTAAACCCTAGCCTACAAATACTTTCTGTACTTCTTTTATAAGTTAGGTCACTGCTTAAACGCTGCTTAAACAATTCCAAAATGAAAGTCTGTAAAATGTTTCATAAACATATAATAAATATTTACGGTAGGTTAAGTTCGCCTCTGCCATGGCTTATTTTTTCCTTTTTTTTGGAGGGAGGAACATTATGATTTTTATGGGTCTGTGCCGGCAGAAAAGTACTTGCTACAAACAAATTATGTTCACAATTGCCGGACCAGGCAGATGGCTGACTGGCCGACTGGCCAGGCCAGTAACAAACAATTAAAAACTTTTCGCTTAAAGTTTCCTCCACTTCGTACGGCTTTTCCATACGATAAATTATTGTGTGTAAAGCGGAGAGCGTTTTTCCTCTCTTATTTTTATTTCGTTTCGTCTTGATGGCCTTCCTGCTGAGGGTATTTTCCATTTAATGGGAATTTCGTAACACACACAAAGGGAAGTATTTAAGAAGTGTTCAATATACAATCAATGTCGGCAATTTGCCAGTCAGAAAAAAATAAACTATAAGGAAGTTGAAGAGGGGCTATTAAACCCGGGGTTAAGTTTAATTCTTTAAGATCAAAACTTTGTCCTTTTGATTGTTATAATAACACATAATACAAGCTTAATGGTTTTTAAAACACTGGTGATTTATAAAGCACCACCGACTAGCTAGAAACTTGTAAGTTATTTGATTAAATTTGATTCTTTTAAAGCATTTAAGGTGTTCAAAAAAGAAACTAATATGTTTATAAGATAAACAATAAATGTTTCACATATTAATGATAAAGGAGGACAGATTTAAACCTAATTTTTGTGTAATTTAAAATTCTTTGAGTTCATGAACTAACGCTTTTCTTTACTTTCATCAGTAGGTCTCGATAATATATAAAACTTATTAATAATATCTAAGAACTAACCCAGCTTTCCAACTATTTTATTTTGGTATATCAACTGGCGAAATATTTAATCCTTAACCAAGTGGGGAACTATATAAAAAATATACTTTCTTCCCCGAACTTAGAACATTTTCCCCGCTAGGGTATTCAGGCACGGTCTCCCAAAGACCCTTTTGTTTTCTTGCGTTTTACTCATATATTTTTTGGCAGTTTTATTGAGCTAAAGTACTTTGTGATATATGGACAGGCCAGGGGGTAAGGGGGAACGTGAACGGCGCACTAAAGTTCAAATGGGGCAGCAACAATCTCATCAACTTCCCGTTTATGCACTTTTCCGATTCCGGTGGCGGGTGTGGGTGCCTCGCAGCGGCCGCAGTAGTGGAGCTGTTTTTGGGTGAAAAATGGGAAATCAGAAAAGCGGAAAAGCGGTCGGGGTAAGTGGCAAGTGTCTAGAGCTCTCACTGCGGCAGACTTTTTACCTGTTGGCCAATTAAATTTTCAAAACGTGGCCGCACAAAGGTCCAGGCGCCCATATTGCGATGTTCTTCCTGGCTCCAAACAAAAGCTGCACAGAAAAGAATAATTAAAAAAAATAAAATGATTCAAATGAGATAAAAAATATATCAAATTGTTCAATATAAATAAACGATATTATACTACTTTTTATATAAAATTCCATTTATAGTTTTAACCCATTGAAAGTATTATTTTCCGTGTAAAGGGGTAAAACGGACTTTGCCAACTTTGTGGGCAAAGTTTACGACATGAACTCACATTGCACGTTGCCGTACTGGGCCAACTGGGCCTTTAGCTCCTGAAGGGGGAATGGACAGAGGGACTCCAGGCGCAGGATGGCCGTATCATAGGCCTGACGCTTCTCGCGCTCCTCCGCCAGATTGTAGTAGTGTTTGCCGCTGCACAGGATGACCTTTTTCACCTGCTCCGCCTTCACAGAGGTATCACCTATTGCAGAAAGGCAGGAGTATGTTTATTAGGAGAACAAAATATATTTTGCACTTCAATAAGAGCAACGTAGTAGCTTAATCTTTAACGTATAAGTTTATGGTTTCTTTTAAGAGTCTGGTTTAGAAAACAAGCAAGATATATTAAAATACATAAAAGAAGGAGAAATGAAATATAAATTGTTCATTGTCTATAAAGGCCTTAACCTTCAGCCATCTCTTAAATTATTACCTCTTCTCATTTTCACATAATTTATTTAATTTAGTTTAACTGCCACACTTCTGACAAGTGTAAAAGGAACTGACACGTGTCAGAATAACTGACATGAACCAAAGTAGGTTGTAATTGTACTATCTCTGTACTTCTAAGGGATGTTAGGATTTAAAAAAAGAACATAATTACTTAATGAGATCATTGCTAAAAGTTTATGATATTTAAAAGAGTAGAACTGATTTTAAAAATATATAGAAAATAAAATGCTGTGTGTAATATTATGTTCCCCAAGTTAACGCGTGTTTACAAAGTCAAGTTACCTTTCTTAGGTAAACAATTACTAAAAAACATCTAACTTATGATTTTCTCTTGTTCTACAGTTTATTCCTTAACTTTAATAAAAGTTATTATATCAAAATTGCTAACCCATTTCCGGCAATGACCATAAATAATAACATCTTACTTACCCAACACATTGTGGAAGAGTGTGCCCGGCTGAAAGTCTTCGTGTGTGGATGTCGCCGCCGGGAGACGAAGCAGTGTCTTCGGGGCCACCACCACCAGAGGCTTCCGGAAGTTTCTTGCCAGCTGGCGACGCAGGACATGGTAGTACTGGGCGGGAGTTGTGGGGTTAACGATGTGTACGTTGACGGAATCACCATCTGCCGCTGCCTCCTTGGAGTCGCACAGTTGCAGGAAGCGCTCGATGCGACAGGAACTGTGCTCCGAGGCAGCACCATCGTAGCCATGGGGAAGCAGCATTACCAGGGCATTCGACTCCATCCATTTGGCTAAGAAAAATGCGTTTAATTATAAGGAGTATGAAAGAAAGTAACTGGCCAAGTCCTTGGGAAAACTCCCAATTACTTAATTAGAAAAGTATCTTCTAGATCTATATTTATTTTTTTATATAAATAATTATTACTCACTCTCTCCCGACACAATAAACGCATCGATAATGATTTGTGCTCCATTGGCAAAGTCTCCGAACTGCGCCTCCCAGATGATCAGGTTATTGGGATTATCAATGGCCATGCCATACTCAAAACCTAACACCGCCTCCTCCGACAGAATGCTGTGGGCCAGTTCCAGTTTGCCGCCATGTCCACCTTCCATACTGTTCAATGGAACAAACATCTCGTTGGTCTGCTGATCCACCAGCATGGCGTGCCGATGAGAGAAGGTTCCCCTGCCCACATCCTCACCACTGATGCGGACATTGTGTCCCTGGTACATCAGACTGCCGATGGCCAAGGCCTCGGCCGTAGCCCAATCGATCTTGGCCCCGTTTTCGAGCTTCTTCAAGCGAGCTGTGACATGGGTTTTCAGCAGGTGAGGATGAATGTTCTACAAGAGCTTGGATGTAACTTAATGATCTTTTTAATGGCTAATAACTTACAAAGTCCCCAGGGAAGGTCACACTTTGCTGTCCAATGTAATGCAACAAGGAGTAGTCCAGGCCGGTATCCCAGTAAGTCAGCTCCTTGGACGGGGCCAACTGGAGATCCTTCCACTGCTTCTCAAAATACGAAGGCGGCGGCTGATAGGTGGGAGCCAAGGCCAACTCCTCACCCAGATACTTTATGTAGTTATCCCTCATTTCCTTGGCCTGGGACTCAGAGAGAACCTGCTCCTTGGCCAGCTGCTGGGCATACAAATCCGGCACCGATTCCCTCTGATGCACAATCTTGTAGACCAGCGGATTCGTGAAGGTTGGATCGTCCAGCTCGTTATGGCCCCAGCGCCGAAAGCAGTTGAGATCGATGAAGATGTCCTTGCGGAACTCCCTCTGATATCGGAAGGCCAGGTTCGTGATGCGGGCCAAGGCCTCAGGATCATCTCCGTTCACATGGAACACGGGCGCTTGAATGGACTTGGCCAAGTCGGAGGTGTAGGCCGTGGATCGTCCACGATCTCCGGGCGTTGTGAATCCCACCTGGTTGTTGACAATCAAATGAAGGCTGCCGCCCACCTCAAAGTGCGGCACATAGGCCATGTTCAGGCACTCCTGGTTAATACCCTGTCCTGCGAAGGCCGCATCTCCGTGCAGGATTACGTTGAGTACATGTTGGCCAAAGGGTTGGCTATCGCTATCTCCAAAAGCGCCCTCGCCCCGTGTCTGCTGCTTGGAACGCGCTTTGCCCATGGCCACCGGATTGGCAGCCTGAGAGAGGCAGAGGAGAGAAGAGTTGTGAGGACAAAGAATCCGGAAGATAAAATCGGGAATCAAATTTCAAAGTTTGGCGTGTGTCAGCTTACCTCCAGATGCGAGGGATTGCGTACCATGCTGAAGTTCAGGCTCTTGCCCAGCACCTGCAGCTGCTCGGAAACATCTGTGTGCGATTCGGTTTAGGTTTGATTAAATTAAGCATACGCCATGTGTGCTTAGGCTAGCAAACCTACTTTCATTCTCCATTATTGCCACCCCCAAGGAAGATGCACACACAATATGCTCGACCAGATATTGTCCTGTATGTTACTTATAATATTTTATAGACATTTAATATACTACTTTACTAAATATAAAATAAATGTAAATATAATGACCAATAAAGTTGTAGAATTATTTTACTAAAGAGCTAAATATTTTTATTGCCAGAATGAAAAGGTAAGTTTAACTATTGGATAAACAAAACTTTACCCACAAAGGAAGGAAAAATAAAACCATTTATTAAACCCAGATAATGTTATTACAACTGGCTATAAATATAAACTAGGTTCAGGACATGTAAAAGCGGACATAAAGTAATGATCCCTTCCTGCGGTTACTACACATTTATAGTAGGTAACCTTGTGATATAATATACCCTGTAAGCTAACAAGAAAAAACCCACGAAAATTGCCGGGAAAGTTTCACTTACGGAAATGACTTATGACGTCGGACATGGCCTCGATGTCTTCGGGAAACTCGGATGCGCCGCTGAGTTTGCGGAAAACTTTCGCCGGCCGCATGTTGAGCAGGGCGGCTTGCAACGGGGTGCGTCCTCGATGGGGCATCGCCAGGACCACGTGCTCGATGTTCGCTGTCATTCCGTTGGGCGATTTTTCGTTGTTGTCGTTGTCGTCGTTATTTCCATGGATGTTTCCGTTGTTTTCGTTGTTTTTATGCGAGGGAGAAAAGTTTTGGGGGCAAAAGCAGATTAGGGTTAAGTAAGCGTGCCGTGATATGTGAGCGCTTGTGCAGGGGCCACCTTTTCAGGTGTGACAACGTGACACGATGGCCGCTTCATGCTGATTCCCGAGGCGGAAATCCAACAAAGAACGGCCATCTCTAACACTTAATCAGGCTATCAAGTTTGGCGGCTTGAAATGGGTCCGCGATTTTATGTAAAGCTAATCGTGTTGGAGGAGCAACAATCGGGCACGGATTTGGGTAAATCATACCAAGGTGACACTGCCAAAAATCTGGTGTAGAAAGGCTTTAACTTCAAGTAAAGAATTAGACAGTAGCAGCTTTAAGCGAATTAATTAAATGAAAGAAGCGATTTAATTAAAACCCCAATTAACTTAAAGATATATTGTTGCCGTCTTTTGGTTGCCTTCTTAAATGATTTCAAATCAGCAGCAAATTTAATGCCACCCCTGTGTTTATTTTAAATACATTTTATTTTACCCTGAAGCTATCTAAACACCTAAAGAGCCGACCTGCATGTTAATTTAAATTGCCGAATTCGTAATGCGAATGTGAGAAATGGGAGGGAAATATTTTCAAGTCCTCACCTTGGACGCTGTCGCGTAGCAGCTGCCAGAAGAAGGCCAGCATGGACTCGGCGCCCTCGCCCCCGTACCGCTTGACAGTGGGAAACTTGAGGGCCATGAAATTGTCCCAGGCCTGCGACTTAATTAACAGCTCGGCGATTTCGCAGCGTTCGCCGTTCTGCAGCTGCTGCTGCTGGTCCAGCGTCTCAAAGTTCCTGGCCAGCCACTCGCGCTCCTCGATGTCCTGCAAAAATAAGGCAGCGGGATCAAAATACTACTATCTTTATGGGAGCGGGGGACACTTGAAAAAAAATCGTTAATCCAATTAGAAAAGTATTAGCAATAAATCAATTTAAGCAAGGTTTTTAATGTAAATTATAAGATATCTATAAATTATATTTACAAAGTATTTATTTCTTAATCTTAACTAACTTTCTTGGATATGGATTTTGATTTTTTCCCAAGTGTCCGTTGAGCGGGCCACTTACCTCGACATAGGAGAACTCGGCGCTGGCTGAGCGGCCGCAGTAAATGTCCTTGAGCAGCTGCTCCAGCTGGGCGACGTCCTGGGCCACCTGCGGACCACTTAAGAGGCCAGCGGTGCGCACCGAGTCCTGTGTCTGCAGTCCATAAAATGCGGGACTTAATTCCTGCAGCTCCTCCTTGCTGGCCGGCAAAACACCACGCCCACGACCAAATTCACAGGACAAAATACACGCAGCCAGGACATCGGGTGACATTACAAAAGAAGGGAGCAAGATGGGAGAATAAAATATGACATTTGCCGGGATGATTTCTGGGGGTCTCAGGCGTGGGCCAGAACTCCGCAGCAGGACTCCGCCTACCTCGCCCTGATGCTGATGGAATTTACGGTCGCCAATTTGTGTCCGTGCTGGCGAAAGGCCTCCACGAAGCGATAGACGTTGCCCTGCGCGTTCCTCGACGCCCGGACATCCTCGGCCACTGGAACGAACACATGCGTAAACAATATAAATTTCGACTCACGTTATAAATTATTTAAAAAAGGATTCACGTGCAACGCCCATTGCCACGGCCACTGCCATTGCCTGTGTGCCACATTGTGCGGCCTTTTGAATTTATTGGCCTTTTACTTTTATGATATTTATTCTTTGCTTTTTACGCTCCGCATCATTTTGATGGACTAGCTGCGAGGTATGTGAACTTTTGAATGGTATTTGCCTCGCAAATATTTGCCATTCGATATGAATTCGCATGCGGAAATGCCGAAAAGCGGGTAATCGATAGCTTCCCACAGGTAAAGGTAAATATGTTATTAAATTTCCTTATTAATTAGTAGCAGGTGACCTTTTGCACAGTCAAATTATATTTATTTTAGCCTTGAATTTAAATGTATCTTTTCCGCAAACTTATTTGCAAGTTTGTTTTTAATCAGTTAATATTGCTAATATATCAGTATAGTTTTCTGAACAAATCTATGTAAAAAAGTCTGATATAAATGGAATATTTTATACAGACAAACTGAATAAATTAAGATAGAGAGTATTCAATGTTTGTTCTTGAACAAACACCCACCGATTTGTGTTACATATGAGAAATGGCGATGGTTGTTTTTATTGGTTTTTTTTTCTTCGACCATTTCATTCTCTGGTTGAGCCATTGACAACTCGTTGGCTGCTTAGGTGTTTACGTGCTAAAGTGTTATCCTGCTTAGAGGATTTATATGCGATGACGCATATCACTCGATTACCGAAAACCCCCAGGAAAATGCGTGGAACAGGCCACGGGTCACATGATCTAAAGCAGTTGGCATTAGCATTTGCCAGTTGCCAGTTGGCAGTTTTGGACCCGCATAAAAATTTAGATTCCTCAAAAATTTATGCAATTTCTCGACAACATTTCGGTGATAAATCAATTTAATGTTAAAGTGTAAGGTCGCCCTGGACAGGAATGATGAATTGTATTTGCGGCGACAACATTTCAACTTGGGCGTGTAAATATTATTGGAGCACAGCGGCGCGTCCTTTGCCAAAGGATAATGGTTGTCCTTGCAGAGATGCAGGCAAACGAGTCAGGGGAGCACAGCAGAAGCCTCCTCCTGAGCTCTCATGTGAATTTAATCAGATTACATACCGAAAAATGTATATTTTAAAGCTGACATTTAATTGAAACGGGTGCAAATTATATAAAATTTAAATTAACAATTAAATTGCTTTGATTTGAAATTATTTATAATTGTTTTATATTTTTATTTACATTCTCTTTTTTTGGATGGTTGTCAGTCCTTCCATATTTTTACATTAAGATTACAATTACTCAATGAAATATTCTGAAAAATATAGCCCTACCGAAGTATATTTCTTCTAATTTCCTTTCTGCTTTTCTCGCCTAAATTCTCAGTGCAGTGACTTTTCTTGCTGATGTCATATAGCGACCATAAACCCAAGCCTTTGAAGGCTCCACTCTCTCTCTTCCCTTTTAAAAGGCTCCCGGCTGACTACCGTCTGGTGTCCACTGACTGCTTTCAATGGACTGCTGGCCACGGTGTCGATAAGCCCCCAATTGTATACGCAACTGAGGCAGCAGGACGAGCACAAAGGAGTCTTCTCCTATTTTCGGGGCCATTGTTTGCTGGACTTTGATATTTTGTCAAGCTTTCGCCAGGCTCCCCGCTGTGAGCTTTTGTGATGTATATCCTGGTTTGTCTTTGCTTAATTAGTGCAGTTTCCTAAACAGACCATGGGGGGTCTCGCAATCTCCTAGCTCTAAAAATAAACTCGAAGCCCGGGGCTGCACCATATATTTCAAGTTTATCAGATTTCTCAGTGGGGAAACATGTGATAAGCCAAAAACCGAAGATTAGCACTGGCCAGGTAACAGGAAAGATGGCAACATTAAGACCATAAAAAATATTCCACTAGCCATCAAGAGTTCTATTTCTTCGATAGTTACTAAGATGTAGACATAAACAATGAGTTGGTAACATTATAATATTACGAATGGACTTTTTATGGGAGATTGTTTTGTCTTTAAATTTATTTTTAAATTTTGTATAGGCAAATATTTATTTTTAAAACAGCATGTGAAAGTATTTATGGGAAAACTAATTTGGATTTTTATATAATATATAAAAATTATATAAACCGAAACATTTGAATAATACGAGTACCTAATATATTAGTAATATAATATCAGATCATTATAAAAGATAACAGTTTTTATGTAGTAATTTTATCGAATAATATTTGAATAGCACAACAATTTATAATATTTTCTATATAGAATATAAAATAATAGTATTAATAAATAATATGCCTTGCCTGAATTTCGATTTCTAAATATATCAAAAAAAATATTAAAGCTTCTTATCCCTTTTATTCTTGTTACAAATCTCTACAAGTATGTATATCCCTAAAACAATTTCCGAGCATACCCCTTCTGATAAAGGGTATAGTGATAGGACGCCATCCAACAGGTTGGCTCGAACATGTTCGAAGTGCAGGCTGAAGTAACAAACGCCCCGGGATTGAGTTCATGTTTGAGTTTGACTTTTACTTCTGGTTTCTGAGTTTGGCCGCAGCAATTTGTTTTTGATCTTTTGTTCGTATTATTGTTGTTCCATTGGAGTTGTTGTGGCATTTGTTGTTAGTCAGCTGCTCGGGTCACACCGAAGCAGTGATAAACAGCCGGCTTGGAAATTGGTGAGGGGTCAGGGGGTCACAACACAAAACACATACACACACAATGCACAGAACACAGAAAACTCCTGTGGTTTTCGGAGTACATTTCCACTGCCCATTTGGCTGTTTTTGATCTCGGCGAGGTTTTCTTATCGATGCGATGGTTATCTCGACGGATGAGGCCTTTTTATAATTGAAGTCTTGGCAACAGTTTGGGATTTTAAGCTAGAAACCGTTTTAATACCTTGAAATTCGCGCCTTGGTTTCGGTTTGTATCCCCAGACACCCTTCTCGCTGTGATAGTATCGCGAGAGTGGGCGTGGCAGTCTCGCGATTTGCAAATCCGAATGCGCAAAGTAACGCAGCATAGTTATAGTGCGGAAATCTGCCGGATCACCTGATAAAAACAAAGATGCGGATATACGCGCGATCACTGTTGCCGTCGCCGTTCGACCCAGAACTGAAATCTATTTAATTTTGTTTGGAGTCCGGGACCCCCTCAAGTAATCCGAAAGCTGATAAGCTGGGGACAGAGAGCCGAAGAGAACTAAATGAAAACATATATATCAATAGATCTCTCTTTGGTATCTCTTTTGTATTTTCTCTTTTTCGTGGCCTACTTTTGGGATCATTGGGGTATAAGGTATAGTCTTATACGAGCATGCTAAAGGTATCGTGTTATACACATGTAGCCAATGATAATGACACCAAAACATGGCCCTAGTTGGAATTTTGAAACCGTTTCTTATCAGCCACTAAAGCTGATAATGCAGCAGGTTCGCTGGCCACTAATTGATGGTTTTTTTTTGGTCGGAGAGTTATAAAAGGGGTGAATTCTTTACGTAGAATGAGTCAATAGTCCAAATATATAGAACATTTTTGTGGTTTTTTAGTTAATTTGGGCTATAAATTAATTATACTGAAGTAGGCAGTAGTTCTATGGTAAATTTAATAAGATTTGGCCGCATATTGAAGGGCATTATATATAATTTACTGAAGGATTTAGTAATAAATTCAATTTTCTTAAAAAATTGAGCAACTATTCAACGATTAAAAAAAAAATAATTTGTAATAAATACTTTCTGTATACAGAATTTAATATAAGTAACTTTTGTTAGGATAAGGCAGTCTTTAACTTAAAAACACATTTTCTTTAAAGTAAGCATTCAAGGATATTGTCTGAACAATTGATTAAATATATATTTTCTTTACACAGCATTTATTAAACTAAATTTAGCGGGAATTAGACAGTTAAGGCTTTTTAGTATTAAATAATGTAAAAATATTTGTAAGATTAGTTGCCTCGCTTTATAAACGTAAGCTTTAAAATATTTCTTTAATATGAACAATGTATTTTCCTTATAAAATGTGCCAAAGTAAATACATTCAGAACTTATAAATCCAATAAGTAGCTTAGAATGTAGATTACCCTTGCTTACAAGTTGTGTCCAGAAATGTGCTTTAAGGATGTGTTAGTTAAGGATTTAATCCCTCCTGAAAGGGGAAACCCCTTGTACTTTTTTTTTTTTATTTTATCTCTTCCCTTAGCCGAGTATTACCCGTATTCTCTTCTCGTTCCCCTGTTTATTTCTTCATTAATGAAGGCCAAGGCATTTTCATGGCCTAATGAAATCAATCCGTAGGCCTTTCGACGTCGCCGCCATTCATAAAGCTGGAGCTGCAACGGAAATGCTGTATGATGGACGGTAATGGGTCATTGTCTATAATTATAGCGGAAGTGTAATCTGTAAAAGTACAGGCATATACTTCGTACACATTACGGCCCATTCAATTCTCCACAAAATGGCCGCGTCATGACGAACGCTGATGATTAACTGGAATGAAAATGAATCACAAAAATCGCCGAGTGTCCACAGTCAACAGAGAGCTACTCTTCTGTATATCCCGAGTACTGGAGTAAACAAATAAGTTGGTAACTTTGGCCAACTTGCACAATCTAGAGCACCAAACACAGACAGAAGAGAGTGAAAAAGCGAGGGAAATGCCGCAAGGAATGCGTTATCTGTGCGTGAGGTCCAATGATTAGATATGGTTAACTTTATCTGGCCGATAAGGAAACGTTTCACAATCGAATAGACGGCGACAGGTGAACAGAGTTTTGGCAACGCCCCGATCAGTTCAGTTTTAGTCTTAGCTGAGCGGCTCGCTGCAACGAACGTGTTTTTCTGCCTGGTAATTGGGAAAATTAATTTCAAATTGGTGACAAAGTGATAAGAAAACTGATAAGGTTTTGGTTCTTGTACTGATGATGTCATCAAGTGAAAATTGTTGGAAAAACGCAAGAAAAACTGGCATTCATCAAAGAAAACTAGTGAAGACTCACAATATTTAATATGGAAATTATAAAACTTCAAGAAAAAGCAAGAAATTTACAAAATTGGCGTTGTTTTAAGGAGGAGCCACTCCCTTATCATCTGTAAAAGTGAAAAATAGTGAAAAACTGCTGGAAAACTTAAGTGAAATATCCTACAAATTCTTTTAATTTATTGCTATAGTATACAAGTTATTTTACTGCCTTTTTTTGGCTATAGAAAATAGTGAAAAGTTCCTACAAATATATCTTTACCTTTTCTTTTAGCAGTGAAACGAAAATAAAAACGAATTACGAATTACTATAAGTGCTAACGAAAGCGAGTGAAAATGCGCTTCAAACTGTTTGTGGTTTGTGCGCTGGCCTGCGGCTTTATGGCCTATGTCCTGGCCAACGAGAACTTCTCCGCGGAGGAACTGGAGTTTGAGGATCAGATTATGAACGCAGTGCCCGTGGAGCAGCCCAAGGTCCAAACGAAACCGAATCCGAAGCCCCAGGCTGAATTTGTGGATGTGCCGAAGGCTACACCAGATCCAAAGAAGGTGGTAACACCTAGCCCGAGTCCAAAGCCAGTGCTAGTGGTTACCACCCAAAGGCCCGCTAAGAATGTGGGCACTGGTGGCCAGCGGATGATACCCGTGGTGCATATCGACAGCCGGGGAACGGATGATGTCCTGACCGTGGCCGGCTTGAAGCCACAGGCGATGTCCGGTGCCCTAATCATGCCGAATGACTACCTTGGAGAGCTGTACGACGTGGACAATAGTGGCTACAATTGGGGTGAGTGTTCAGTGTGTCCCTGCGCTGATTCAGTTAACATAATCTATTACTCATACGCCGCGTTGCCCGCTGAAGGGGCTATCTTATCAGGGCAGCAAGCTCAGTTGGCTTCAGCACGGTTTAGTTACCAATATTTGCTCGATAACCTGTTCGCTCACCCACTCGGGCAGGTGTTGTAAGCTCTCTTTTCCCCAGTTTTTCCTCTGTCTCTCTCTCTGTTTGGCTCTGATAAGATAATGCCCGGGTTGAGGCATTAAAAAAGCTAACGACTATTCCCTTGTTTTCTGCTCCACCTTTGCTGGGCAAACAAAACAAGTGCGTGGTGCAGGGGTATATGTATGAATGCATATACTATATAGAGAAGTACATATCCCATATCTCTGTGGACACAAGAGAGCATTTGGAGTACATGGACTTGCGTGATTCAGTTTACAACCTCCTCTGGCAATTGCAAAGGCAAACTCGTTTTATCATTCGCTCAGCACTGAAATATTGGCCATTCGGAATGTGAATTGGATTTTTTCCTGTATTAGTCAGAGCTCTTTGTTCACCTGTGATTATGTGATTAAAAGGGTTGGGCTATGGCAGATTTTCTGTCAATGTTGTGGAATCCCAGTGTATCCGGTGATGATTCACGGTCTGGATTTAGTTGGGAAATTTATTTGTAATGTTTATTTAAGACCTTTAATCAAGGTCTTGTTAGTCTTGATATAACAAATGTTATACAGTTATAGTTATACAGTAACTCTTTTTGGAACCTAAAAAACGTTATTTAAGTCCCCCTTATCCAGTTTTCTTTATAAAAACCACATTCCATAACGTTTTGAAGTAAAAAACTTAATATTTGCTTCACATATTTTATATTTGAAATGTCTTTAAAAGCTTAGGCTAACTTAGAACTATGTTATGCGCTCGTGTTGTCCTTGGGAACGCACAATTTGCACTGTAAACCGCCTCGGGGTCATTGGTCCTTGCTGCCTGATCCCCTACGCACTCATCGAGATGCGTTGCTCGTATTCGGCGATGCGCAACCGGACGGGAACCACCAAACTGAGGTCCTCCATGATGGTATGATGCTGGGGCCGCACAGTTGCGCTCGAATTCTGCCTCGAAATGGTGGCCCGTGACTTGTCCATCGATGGTTTGCGGCGCAGCGAACACTTGCGATGGCTCCCACCCTTGCCCACACCCGTGGGCGTGGCAAATGTAGAGGCTACCGGAGCAGATGCCCCCAAACGTTTGGGCTTGGGTGGTGGCACCAGTTGGGAGTTCTGGGTCTGGGAGCAGATGGAACTCAGGGAGCTGTTGCTGCCGGTCGTGGCAGCTACCTGGGGGCGACTTGAACGCAACAGCGATATGAAGCGATTCCGATGGGAGTTGACATTGCCGGAGGACTCAAAGGTGTTGGTCAGCTTGTTGAAGAAGTTGATTTTGTCACTGACAGTGGGGGCGACAGCAGTAGCAGAAACAGTTTCCTGTTGCAAGTGTTGCTCATGTTGCAGTTGCAGTGGTTGCTGCTGAATTTCCTCCATCGCTGCCTGCGGTTTGACCTCCTCCACATCGGAAGCATTATTCCGTTTGGACATTTCCAGAACCTTTTCCCGCAACTCCATGGACCAGCGCTTCTGTGCCGTATGCAGTTTGGGTCGCAGTGCCGGAATGGGGTCTCCATTTTGATTTTTGGTCAGCTCCAGGGCCAGTTGGCTGGTGAAACGCGGTTTCGGTGTGGAAGTGACCGACGGTGCGGACATGTCCTCGTCAATGTCCATTTCCAGTTCGCTGATGAAGGAGTTCGAGTTGGAGGTGCGGGAAGTGGAGCCAGAACCAATGCCAGATCCAGAGCCGAGAGCCATGGCGCTACCAAAGCCCGGAGAGGCTGGATTCAGTTTGTAGTTGTAGAACTGAAAGTTGAACGTGCTGATGCTCATGTTGAATGCTGTTTTCAGACTGTGATGATGTGTTGAGGAAACCTTAACTTATATAGTGCATATCCTTGGGACTACCTGCTCCCAAACAAGGTCGTACCTGGAGGTCCCAACTAAATCCCGACAGCTGCCAGCGGCTCAACTTGACTCGCCTTGGGCTTGTTTCGGGGAAAACTACCTGAGCGGGGCTCCTGTCATAAAGATAAAAAAGGAAAATGGCAAAAGGGCAGATTTCCCGGAAAGCGCAACCCGAACACGCGAATTTTGCGTGTTTTCCGCGCACTAATTTTCACGAAAAAGACGGTAACTGCTCTGCTGCTAATCCTCGCACTTTTATGAGGACCTCACGAAAAGGATTAGCGGACTTTACGATCCCTCTCGTCCCGTTCGGGGGCATTAATTCATAAATAGCTTAAAAACGCGACAGATGTTCGAGAAAACTGCATAGCTCGCAAAATTATCTGGTTTTATGGACCACTCACTCTCAGCTCTGCCCTGCTCTGTTGACGTTTCATTAGCTGGCTCATTACAATCAAAATCAATGCAATTAATGGCCAATATAATTCACTCGACACTCGGCAATTGACAGATGGCAAAATTGAGAAGAACAGCGCAGAGAGAGAGAGAGAGAGGGGGAAGTGTGAAATGGGTTGGAAAAGGATATTATAAATGCATGCAAATTGCACTTATTCAAAGCAAATTCCGATAGAGGGGGAAAATTTCAATGCACAAGGGAGAAAAATTGTGACACAGGGTCTTAATTGAATATCGTAATTAATGGATGGGAGTTATTGGCGAAGGTTGGTGTTTAATTTAAAGAAAATTAAAGCGGTAGTTGCTGCAAATGTATGACATTTTCAGGAATATTAGAGAGAACTAACTATGCAATTAATCTTAATTTCATAATATAATTTATCTTGTTTCCGAATTGTGTTAATAGGATTTAATTAATTGATTGAATAGCTAACACAGGAATAGGAAATAACTATATATTATATTCAGAGGAGAGCTTGTTCAATATATACATTTAAAAAAATGTTTGAAAATGTTTCTGATTTGCAATAAAAAATACTTTCAAATAGTATAATTTTTCTAAAATATTCTGTTTAAAATTTGCCAGTTATATTATTTATTTCGGTATTATATCCCTTAGTTCTTAATTGCGTTGGTTCTGTAAACCAAAACTTTAAGCGTATTTCCCTTGGAAATTTCTATGCATTTTCCTTAGTATTCTGAGTGCAACCTCAGCTCCCTCCAAGGATAGATGTCAGAAATATTTGGGAAATCCTTGCCTCAGCTATGCCACCAAAACTTCGACAGCAATTTAAGTTTCTGGTCAGCGTCAGGAGCAATATCCTTAAGCGGATCCTGGCCACTGCCACTGTCTGGGCCCCTGTTACAGGAGGAGTGTCCATTGGGAACCGTCAGCTTTGCACTTAATCAGCTTAAATTGCTTTAAAAGGCCAGCAGCAGCAGCAGCAGCGGTGAAAGGAAATTAGAAGAAGGCGGGCCAGCGGGAACGAGAGCAAGAAAGGCAGGACAGAAATGAATATTAACTGTGACCTTTAATGGCCAAGTGCCCGGAACGGTAGCGGGACGGTGGAGCTGCCAGGGCTGTAGCCAAGTTGCAGCCAGAAAATGCAGAAAATGCAAAAGAAGCACGGCGAAGCTGTGCAAAGTTTTCTTTTCACTTTATGCCTCAGCCTCAGTACAGCGAGTGCTGGCTGGATAATATTGTGGAATTGAAAAAGTAATCTCCCGGGATTAGGTGTGAAATTATAATGATAGGCCAGAGTTCTCTCCTCACTAAGCTATTTGTCTTCGACTCCTCTTTCTTCCCGCAGATCCCAATAACAATATAGCTCCGCCCACATCTCCATCGACGGCGGCCGGAGGATATACCATAACCGCCGCCCGTCTGGCTGAGCTTAGGGAGACCTTCATGTACTGGTATTTCGACAAGGACATGTTCGGAGGACGCGCTGACTATCAGTTTGATATTCATGCCTCAATGACGCAGCTCCACAAGAATCTTAACTTCCAGCTGCCATTCTACGGATTCCGCTTTAACTACACGAGGGTGAGTTTTTAATTAGAATTAAATAAATGTATTTAAATACTTACTTAAATGCGTTCTCCTCTTTAATAGCTCTCCCTCAACGGCTACTTGGAATTCTCGGATCCGCCCGAGTATCTCACATATCCCCTGGTATTTCCGATCAAGGACTGGCCTGCAAAGCGTGATCCTTCCTTCATGGGCATCTTCTTTAGCAAGTGCCGCGTTGGCCGCATCTATCCCTCCGATATTGACCAGCGCACGCCCGGCGTCTACTTCCGGTGAGTCCACATCCTTGAATCATGGCATTCATAACAACTCTATCTAGTTCCCCATTCGTCCCCGTTTTGCATTTATTTGCTAACCATATTTATTTGCCTTGTTTTGCGTGGCATTTGCATATTCAAAATCAGCACCGAGCACGCGCCAGGCAAAAGTATTTATACGTTTATATATTCGTTCTACGTGCCACTGAAAACTAACACAAAATAGCCAGTTAGCTGCTGGCATGTGTGTGTTTTTTGTATACTCTCCGCTTTCTCCATTTCCGGTTGGCCCATTTTCAGGCTGCATTTATGCATATGGCCTTCCAAAAAGGTATGATTTATGAGGCGAAGAATTTGGTGGGGCAACCAGTTTTACTTCAAGGCGATATATTTTTTGTTTAAATAAAGTTAAGTTACTTTTTGGAATTTTTCATTTAATTTTAGTAGCTTCTTTTATCTTAGCTTCTTTTATTTTATTAAAAATAGTATTTTAAATTATTCATGACCAAAAGAGTATATTAATGTTCGTTGGCAAGAAATTGAAACCTTCAGTATTGTTTGTCATTGATATTGTTTTGGAACTTGTTAGTGTCTGTATTTTTGCATTATTTTCATGTTTCGCTATGCTCCATATTATCATTCGGCTCCTGCGGCACTATCTGCTGTCAGTGGACTTCCTTTTCCATTATGTTCATGCCGATGCGTGTATTCATTGCAAATTTGATGGTCCAACAGTCCTGCTGCATTGTTCAGGACTCCCTCCTGCACTGAAAAGAGCACAAAATGCTGTTCGACGAGAGTGTACCTGAAACAATAATGTCGCGGCTGATGAATTAGTGAGTCCTGCACAGGGATTTCCATACTGATGCAGTTGGGGAAGCAAAGGGAACGACTCTCTTCTGTGATCCAATTTGTCTGTAATTATATTCAGTTGGCCCTGCACTTTCCGAGGACAATGTTTAAATTTATACACAAGCATGACTTTTCTTTTTTCTGTTTCCTCGTTTTTTGTATGCTGCCTTCCTATGGCTAATTATGCAAATGAATGCCAGTGGGGGTTAAAAGTTATTTGTGGGCGGGCTATTTATGTGAGTAGCCAACGGCAACAGCAGCAGCAGCAGCATTAAAAAATAAAGCCTTTACAAATTCTGTAATCCAGCAGCGGCACAGAAAAAAGGACAGCCACTCAAAAATGCATTAATTAGTTAAAGCCAAAAAGTTCAATCTTAAATCGCTGGTTAACCCTTAGTTTTGTGGTGGCTTTCGCTATTTGGAGCATAAATTATGGCTGCTACATCAACATTGTTTTGAGCAGCCTCAAAATTCATGGCTTTCAAGGAAAAAATGAAAGAAAAAACAGAAAGAGAGAGCATAAATTACTTCAAAGTGACACAGAATGACAAGTCAGTTGAGGGATGTGTATGCTTGTCCTGAAAATTGCACAGAGAATTCGGAGGGAATTCAAATAAAAAAAGTAGGCCACATTTCACAAAAAAAATAAGGTCTTGAATGGTTTAATCAATCTGATAGACAGCTTTATGAATGCTTTAAAGGATTGCAAGATAAATGTTTTTCCATCCAGTTTTTTCTGCTCACTTTCCCCTCGTTCTTTTCAATTCAGTGGATGCAGATTGTTGTCAACACTTTGCGTTGCGCTGGCTGATAAATTGCCACAACGGAGCAATTAACATCCTGCAAAGAGCACAAGGAGCAGGAAAAAAAACGTGTACCCTTCAGTGCATTTTTATGGCTTTATAGTTTTTAACACAGTCCGACAATATGTCAAACTTGCTCTGCATAACTCGTTCAATGGCAGGGTCCACGGTCATCCAGTGACATTTAATTGTCTTCGACTTGTGCATAGCGCCAGCAAGGGAAAATGCTCAGCCAAACTTTGATGAAAACACTGACAGAAAACTGGTACTGCTTTATATATATATTTAAGAATAAAAGAAGAATTTATTAAAGTTAATAGGAGGTACAAAATAAATAAAAATTCTTTAACAGGCTGTTTAGTAATTTAATGAGCAGAAAACCTAAAAGAAATTTAGATTTTTATGTTTCTAACTACCTTTACTAACTTTCTTTATATTTCTTTATGCTTATACCTTGCATATTCATTTAAAAAACACACACATTTTCCCTCACTGCCTCTGCGTGGGCGTTGGGGTGTGGGCAGCGACTGGAGCTGTGACTGGAATTTAATTTAAATAACTTTCCATGGTGCAAAAGATAAAGAAGCCAAGCAGAGCGGAGAACTGTGAAATGCGAGCGATGTTAAATTGCTGCCCAGGACCTTCCGTTAAAAGCACCCCACACTCCCACACTCCCACACACACACATACACACCCCCTTTCCCCGATTGACAACCCTTGCATATAATTATTTCGCATCAATTTAATTACACATTCGCACTTAGCGCTCAGTACTGGATTAGCTCAAAGTGCCGGGCGTTACGCATACGCCACGGTGGCCGTCGTCCACTTTGAGCATTAAATTCATTATGAGCGCACGTTTAATTACACACGCAAACGTTTAACGAATAAAAACTTAATGCCAAGCGGGTGTCGTTTGTTCAGGTTTGTTCCGGGTTTTTCGGTTTTATTTCTTTTACTTCTCTGACATGTGTTAAACGCTCAAACTTTGTCAACGTTGTGTGTTGTATGATTTTCGTTTGGTGTAAATGTGCGTTGCGCTTTTAATTGTTGTTTTGTCAGGGGCAGCTCCTGCTGCGGAATCGTAATTGCCGGGCAACCTTTGTGCAATTAAAACATTTTCGGCAGCTTTTCGCGGCCAAACAAGGACCAAAGGTGTCAAAGGGAATTGTTGATTAAAATGCACGCAAGAATTGCCAAGATTGGGAGCTTATTTAATTATACTTTGCCTGAGGAAAATGCCCCTTACTTCAGGGAATTTACACAAAGCAAGTATTTTTTGAATAAATGAATTATGAGAACTTTGTTATGTCGTAATAGTTGGCATTAAAATAAGAGAGGCTCTTAATTCGTGTTGAAAATAATAAGCTTACGGGCAGCTCTTGAGAAGCAATTGCACATTTTATTAATTTATTAAAGACCTAAATGCCTATGTCAATTTAAAGTGCATATGAAACACCTGAAAGCGATACTTTATATTCAAATAAATACTTAAATATGAAAGGTAATTTCCATTTGAAACTTTAACGACTTTGCATGTGTGTGTACGCGTTTCAATTATTCCAGCACTTTCCTTACGTTTAAAGGACAAGAGCTTAGCTGGGGAAAGTGTGTTCCTTTTAGTTAACCGAAAAGTTTCTTTGCCAACAACAGTCTTTCTTCTTTATAGCTGTGGCGCCATAATAATGCCGCTTCATTATTCCCTTTTGCCAATCATAACAAGAACCTTCGTCCCTCTCTTCGTCCTTCGTCCTTGGCGGGGCCATTTGCAAGTCGCGCTTTGCATTTTGTTTGCTTGTGAGCGCTTTCCGCGCGATGGTTCTGCAGCTTACATGCAATTTTCGCCATTTTCTTTAAGTACGGCCATTGTTTCACTTTCATTTACACCCGAGATGGAATTGGGCCACACGGCAAAGACGGAGACATGGCTGAAACGGAGGCTAAGGATATGGGGTTTGGGTATAGGGATAAGGAAGGCAGGGAAGCGGGTCGAAGCCTTCCATGCAAAAGCGGCGAAAAGGCATTTTAACCTACAAATGCAGACAAAACTGTGGCAGCGCCCGAATGTATGCAATAAAGTACATAATGGCGCAGTTCAAGAACTGAAAGGCGGCGGGGCTTTGGGGGGTTAAGAAGGAGACGGGTGGGCGAAAATGGGAGCTCGACTTGGCTACGTATATAAATATGTGAGCCTAGAAGTTTCTATTACTTTTTTTTTGTGACTCTTTCTATGTTTGCACAGCAGGAAAAGGAACTTCGAACTATGGTTCTTCTAAAAATATTATCTTTCTTTAATACAGAATAACTGTCAGAAAACAATAAAATCTATTCCATTTTATTTAAAAATGCTTAAGAATTAATTTAAGTAATAAAATCTTTTAAATACCTCTAAGTTTTCTAAAGAGATGTTCTTTCTAAACAAAACTGTTAAATTTGCTATTTAATATTGAATAATAGGTATGTTAAACCTAAAATATTCCTGCAACAAAGTCTCTAAGAGAGCCTAAAATCCCAAAATAAATTATGCATTCCTTAAAATATTTTCCCTCAGTGCCTATATAACTGTGTGTGGCTTTTTGGCTTACTTACACGTAAAAGTTGTCGAGTCTGCGGCTGTTTTTGGCTGCTGCGCGCGCATTTCTAGGCTGAGTGACAATTTTCATTTTTTTTTTTGTAGACCGAATGTCAATTGCAGACTTTTAAAGTTTTTTGCTCAGGGCAAGCAGATGATAAACTATGCCAGTGTGCGATTGTGTTCTTGTGTGTGTGTGTGTGTGTGTGCGGTTATCTTCTTCTTTTGGTCCTGGCATGCGGTTTTTGCACATTTCCAGCAAACGTTTTTTCCTTATATTTTTTTGTTGTTGTATGCCCCTTCTTGCCAGGAAGGAAAGTGTAATTTTGTAATTTATTTCCATTGCCAGCTGCTGCCAGTTATAATTTATGAGCCCTCAAATATTGAAAATTTAATGCATGTTACATACGGGTATATGTTGGATCATTATGGCTGCATTATGAGTATTTATTATGGAATTGTTCAAGTGTTAATAAATATATGTATAGTCGAATGGAGGGGTAAATGGCCTCCACTTCACTGCCTTTTCTGCTCATATTTGTTTGCATTTCCAGCTGTGTGTGTCTTAGTGATGGGGGGAAGGGGGTTTTTTGGGTGTGTGTGCACGAACAAATGCCGGAGGAAAATCAATAAAATGTTACCGGTCAAATGCAAATAGAAAATGGTACACATTCATCTTTGTTTGCCAGAAACACAGACATTCTGTAGGAGCATAACGAGTTTTTCGATTTCAATTGTTATAGTTCCAAATGAATGTCCTTGTCAAAGTGCCTGGGAATTAGTTTACCTTAGTGAATACTCTGTAGTTGGGGCTTTAATTAGATTATTTATTAAACTCAATAAAGGATTTGTAAAATGTCACATTCAGCAAGAATTTAATTTAATTTTGCACAGTTCTAGTAGGCATAAATTGGTGGTAATACATTTTAGTTTACAATAAACCAGAAGAGTACTTTTATTTATTTAAAACATAAGAGATCTTTTTAATTTTATTCTGTTTAAATATGAGTAATAATTTGAACATTTAAAGTATGTTAAAAACTTGTTTAATTAGTTACTAAACCAATATTAGACTTCCTAAGGATATTAGATTAATATTTGTTGAAAATAATTCAATATTTAATCGTAACTTGAAGATATTTCATTGCTTACTGAAGTGTAACACTGATTACCCGTTCATTGGTCATTTTACCAATAAATTTATAACATCAAAACACCTGTCATAGAAAGACATAAAAGAATCGAACATCACTTTTTTATTTGAAACTCAAATTTGTCAGAATCCTTTTCTCGTTTTCATTTAAAATTCAATTTGAATATTTCTATTATTTATTTCCATTTCGAATTCTGTCGAAATGCCCCTCCATTATATAGGTAGTAGTACGCTTTTAGTTCGCTTTTTTGGACACGCACATGCACATGTTTATATATTGAGCCGGACGCTTCATTTGCTAAGCCTCTTATGCCGGCCAGAGACGCTTGGCCAATCCCCACCTCAATTGTCCACCTCGGTGTGTGGTCCGAGCAATTCCAATGCAATTGTCAGGCAATGAAAACTCGTTTAAGTTGGATCGGATCGGTGGGCCAAACTCGATTCAAAGGCGGCTGCTGGTGCAGTGTAATAAAAAATCCGCCCTTCGGTAAATCGGCTTAAGATTTATTTGTCTGGCAGGTAGAATGGCTTTTGTCTAAGCATTTTCCATTGAGCTCGGTTGTAATTTAACCGAAACTGGCTTAAAGCAATTTATGAGCACAAGAATGGGAACAGTTTGAAGTGCTTCAGTGGGGTGCTCGCGGCGTATGCGTAATGAATAATTAAAGCATATAAATCATACGCCACATTGCCGCAGTGGCGTCGCCAATGTGTCGGCCGTCGATACGGATTCTCAACCCCCTCATCTCCCAACCCTCATCATTCACCCAGACTCCCTCAATCCCAGAAAAACACACACTTGAAAGTGCTCACAAGAGCGTAAAATAAATAAAATGTTTATGAAAATATGCCTTAGCTGAGAACGTAATGAGGAGGAGCAGAAATCAGTATCTCTCCCCCGCCTGCGTTCTGATTTATATGCCGAACATCGAATCCATTTATCATCCAGCCAGACGCCAACCAAATTTAGCTTTGCATATGCTCCTGGCTCCTGGGTCCTGGCTCCTTGGTCCCAACTCCTTGCCCTTTAATTTCCCATCGCACATGAGCCGGAAACTGACGCAGAAACCATTCTACTTGCAGCGTGGAACGTGATCTGATGGGCCGCACGGACCGCTTCGGCGTGGAGGTGCGTGAGCGCACCATGTGGGACATCAGACAAGGCGTCGTAGGCGCCGATACCTTCATTCCCAAGCACGTGGTGATCGCCACCTGGAAGAACGTGTCCTTTGCCGGCGGCATTGATAACTCCCTCTTCACGGTAAGTTAGGATTTATTGACTGTGATTTATTGTCGAATTAATCATTTTATAAATAACAAAACCTATTTTCGATTTGGCTTAATATATTTTGTATTTTAATAATTCAATCGTAATTCATTTCCAATAGACAAATACCTTCCAAATGGTCCTGGCCACCGATGAGGTGTACACCTACATCATCTTCAACTATGCCATTCTCAACTGGCTCTCCCATACCGAAGCCGGAGGAGATACGACACAGGGAGCTGGCGGTGTTCCTGCATTCGTAAGTGGTCCTTGCACACCCTCCACTTTTTTTTTTGTTTATTTCCATTTTGTCGGTTGGCACTCAATTAAACAGTTGACTCCGTAGGAAACTTTGCTAACTGATTGTGGATGAAGGGTTGGCTCTCTCCCTTTTAGTTTCCCCAGGATGTTCTGTCCTGTTTGCTTAGGTGATTCGTTGGGCAATCAAAAAGAATTAGTAAAGAGAAAGTGAGGTTTTTGCGGTTGAGGATTCGTATAAAGGGATTTCCAGAGAAGCTAATTTTAGAGCTTGAATATAAAGTTTCGGGAATGCAATCAACTATGATAAATATTGAGGGGCTCTTATTTAGACACAACTATTTTCTGAAGGCACATTTTCCTTAAGTTCCGCCAGATATCACTTGAACAACCTCTTATCATAATTACAAATATCGTTTGCTTAAATCGTTTTATGTTTGCAACTCATTTTGCCAAACGAGTCCTCTTCAGCCTGCAGGCACTTGCAGTAATTAAACGCACAATTTAAACTTTGCCTAAGCCCCCGAAACATAATTGCCAACTTTGTGAACAGTTAATTAAATGTGTGAGAGAGATCCGCATGCATGTGTGTTTAATTGCAATGGCCTGTCCTTGCCCTCCCCCACCTCCATTCAAATGCCATTCCTGTTTACCAATGAGTGAACTTTACCATCGCTTTCAGGTCGGTTTCAATGCAGGCAACGGCACTCAGGCTTACGAGTACAAGCCCTACAGTCAGAACATGGTAATTCGAGATTTGGCCATTAGAGGATGGGCCAACGGATTCCCGGGTCGTCACATATTCCGCGTGGACGAACAGATTCTAATTGGGTCATGCAACAAGGATATTGGTATGTTCAACTGAGAGGTTTTCCCTAACGAGGGTCAATGAATTGGGGGACTAATTAAATGTAAATTCGAATTTTTTGTTCGTTTTATTTAGATGCCGCTCTGCTGCCATTGACCTTCGCGCCAGAATCCGGCAACATGCTTGGTGGTCAGGTGGTGAATATCACCGGGCCCTGCTTCGATCCGAACATCCGAGTGACCTGCCACTTCGACACGGAATCCGTGCTGGGCACCTATGTGGATCGGAATCGTGTAATCTGCGTTCAGCCTTACCTGAAGGCCGAGGGCTATATCCGCTTCCAGATCTCGGTGGGCACGCAGCGTTTCAAGTGGCGCGGCAAGTACTTTGTGGAGACCCCGGCCGCTGCCACCGAGAAGATCTTCTTTGCCACCGATGATGTGCACAAGAAGAATCCCGCTGAGATCCGCATCACCTGGGATCGCTACAATATGACTTCCAACTTGAATGCCAATGTGATGATCTCGCTGTGGGGCTATCGCGAGACCAAGATCGAACCTCAGCTGGAGTACATTGATGTGATCGAAGCCAGCTACTCGAATACCGGCAGTTATGTGATCACGCCCTCGAATTATTTGAACAGGAATAATATCAACCGTGACATGCAGTTCGGCTTCCTTCAGATCAATCTCACTCAGCCCGAGCAATATTCCGGCCTTACCATCAGTCCGTAAGTAAAAAATACAATAAATATTTTTAACTTTTATTAAATTTGAGGTAGAAAAAGGATCTAGAATTATAATTGCGAACAAGGAATAATTTTTGTAAAACCAAAAGTCGCGCTTGAGACCTAATAACTTATCAATGACTCCTCTCGTACCAATAATATATATAATTAACCTTTAAAATCTTATTTCATTTTAAAATTAGTGAATTGGTGGTTGAGGCATTAACATTGAGTAATATATGTTATAATTAGAAGCAGATATCCATAATCAACAATATAAAAAATAATAACGACTTATTTACTACCCCAACTTCCCACTGCTTTGCCCTTCAACTTTATATAGCCCCGGACTTTAGGGGAAATCATTTATTCAGTCAGTTCAGTTTGAATTTACGCTACCCTCAATCCCTTCCCAGATTCCTCTGTTATTATGTTTTAATTGGTTCTCGGTTGTCTCAATGTGTCAGCTCAGTGTCGAGTGCTGCCTGCCTGCCACTCCAATGATGGTCTATCCCATGTTTTTATTCAATTTGCTGGGGCAATTTCAATGACAATGAGACTGGGCCGAAATGCACTTTGGAACTGCCAAAGAGAGATGTGTCAACAGATTCCACCATCATTCCCAGCATCATCATCATCATCCATCCATCCACATCCACTTCGGCTTCAATCAATTTGCTCTGGCTGGAACGAAGATTGCTTATTATGACAGCCTGTAATTGCGAGACATTCTCGGAGCTAATCAATAATGGAAATGTGTTTTTAATGGCCTCGGCCAGTGGTAATCGCCATCATGTTCGTTCGCCAGCTTTTGCATTTAAGCCTTTCCGTTCACGTCCTGCAATTATTTAGCACTTAAACCCGAAATCATCTTCCGACCCATAAAATTTTGTTGGCCCCGATATCCAAGTTGTATCTGGCTTGGCATTTTTGTGCTGTTCATTCGGAATCTCAACCTTGCACAGAGATTTTTGTTTAAAAACTTTATTAAGTTAAAATTCAATTAAATTAAATCTTGGAATATATTACAAGAAAATCTTCTTCTGTTAATATTAAAAATTTAAAAAGGCCAATAATCGATTAATTTTATGACAATTTTAAAATCAAAAAAGAAGTAGATCTTAATTGTTTGAAATAATGTCTCCTCATCTTCCCTTCCCACTAATTTCTCTTAGTGTGTCCCCAAAGACGCAATATAAAACCATTTCTCCTTTTTTTTGGTTTATGGCACCTTTGGGTGTCGTTAGCCGGGCCCAAAATGGTCGTGGGTGGGCTCTGAAATAAATTGTTAGCATTGTTTCAACATTTAATTTCCATTTGATGGCCGAGTAATTGTGAAAACTTAATGAAAAATATCACCATGACAGCGTCGAGCGGTGCTAACTAGGCGACGCCTAATGGTGAATTCGTGTTTGCTCGTCAAAGGGAGGAGTTCTTGTTTATTAGCTGCCATTGTGCGCCACCTGTACGAATAGCCTCCAGGGCGTATGATTAATGTGATGCCATGGAAATGAATCTTTGGCACACAGTTTCACAATGCATTTTCCTCTTTATTTTCTCATTTTCGTTTTCAATTTTCCCCACAGAATTCTGTGGTCCCGCCCGATACCATTGGGCTGGTATATGGCACCCCAGTGGGAGCGACAGCACGGAAAGCGCTGGCCCCGAGCTCTCTGCGATAATTGGATTCGCAGCGACCGATTCCTCAGGTAAGGCTCAACAAATATGCATTTGCATTTGCCGCGCTAATTAAAGGTAACCAAAGAGGTGGAAGGGGGGCTACACTCGGCCACATAGCCCAGTCCCACCCCCTTCTCTAATTAGCACGGGATTGCCATAAAGAGAGTTTGTCCAGAGATTTATATTGCGCTTTGGCTTTGCAGGAACTTTGCTGCCGATTTGCCTCTGTGCCCCTGCACTCTTGAACAGGCGGTCCTGGACAAGGGACGCTTCCGGCCGGATCGCGAGTGCGACAAGGACTCGAATCCCAGCTGCCTGCGGCATCGCGGAGCCATCCACTGTGTGGTCAGTGGAACGCCAGTGTAAGTATCTACAAATAAGTATATAGACTTAACCCTTGTTTGTATTTATTTAATTTACAATTTAATTATCTCTTCTAGTGCCCAAGGTGCTGAACAGCAGTGCTGCTACGATCGTTATGGCTTCCTGATGCTGACCTATGACCAGATGTGGGGCTCCCGCCCACGACGTGTCCACAACCTGGGCAAGATGCCCTGGAACGAGGCCAGCAAGGTGCCGTCTCTGTCTATGTGGTTCCACGACATGCGTCCCTTCTATTCCTGCTGCTTCTGGCAAGAGGAACAGGCTGTCGGCTGTGAGACCTATCGCTTCGAGCGTCGTCCTTCCCAGGATTGTGTGGCCTATCAGGCGCCAGGAATTGCCGGCGTTTTCGGTGATCCTCACTTCGTGACCTTCGACGGAACGGCGTACACATTCAACGGGTTGGGAGAGTTCGTATTGGCGCGCAGTGTGGATGAAAGCAATAAGTTCGAGGTCCAGGGACGATTCCAGCAGCTGCCGAATAACTATTATGGCGAGGTGAAGGCCACACAGCTGACGGCGGTGGCGATGCGAGGTAATACGACCACCACAATCGAGGTGCGTCTGCGTCCACTGCACGCCCGCTGGCGCTATCGGCTGGATGTCCTGGCCGACGGTCGTAGGGTCTACTTCGATCGCGAGAGCTTGAAGTTCCAGCATTTTGACGGTGTCACCGTTTACACCCCGACCTACCTGCTCAATCAGTCTCAGGTGGTGGTGCAGTTTGACGCGGGCATTGGCGTGGAGGTTGTCGAGAACGAGGGCTTCATGACCGGTCGTGTTTTCCTGCCCTGGAAGTTTATAGTGAGTCCATTTCTTAATATACCTTTTTAAAAATATATATTTAATAATCAATTTATTTCAGAACAAAACGGCCGGTCTATTTGGTAACTGGAGCTTCAATAAGCTGGATGACTTTATGCTACCCAATGGCCAGGTGGCCACGTTGAACCTGAACGACCTTCGCAGCATACACACTAACTTTGGCATCAAGTGGATGCTCACGGATCGCGAGGTTCCTGGCGTCGGAGCTGCGCTCTTTACTCGCGAATTTGGAAGGATGTCCAGCTACTATGCGAATGCCACTTTCCAGCCCAACTATGTCCTGGATCCGGCGGACTTCCTGCCTGCCAACCGAACCTACGATCTGGAGAGAGCCGAGGAGTTGTGCGGCGAGTGTTTGCAGTGCCAGTATGATTATGCGATGACCCTCAATCGAGATTTGGCGCACTTTACCAAGAATTACTATGATACCATAGTCAATATGCAGTCGGAGAATTCAAAGTGAGTTGATAAGTTTAAAGAGGAATTTAATTTCCAAGAAAACATTTACTTATCTTTCATATTATTATTTTCCAGACCTGTTATATCCTGTGGTGTGCTGCAAACTCCGCGTTTCGGTCGCAAGCTGAGCTTTGACTTTATGCCAGGAGCCAAGGTGTCCTTTGAGTGCAATGAGGGCTTTATTCTGGTCGGAGATCAGAGGAGAGAGTGTCTGGCCAATGGTCTGTGGAATGTTCCAGAATACGGTTATACCGAGTGTCTACGTAAGTACCAATAAAAAGATAGAATACCTTGCCTTAATATCTTAGTTATTAACTGTCTTGAACTCTACTGACTGACTAAATTAAATAAGCATATTTATGTATATGTTATGAAAGCATTTAAATATTTAATTCATTTTATTTAATAATAATTTTTTTGATTCTCTATTATATCAAAAATAAGTTGTAAATTCAGTCAGACAGTAGATTACTCATAAAATTCTATGTCTTCCCCTGATATTTTTCTCTCCTAAACCGACCTCTGACCCTTTTGCTGACCTCACGCTTCCGCTTCCGCTTTCCCCCCCGTGCAGGTGAGGTATACTACACGCGTCGCGTCGCTTTCATTGCAATTGGCATTATCTTCCTGGTGATCTGCCCGCTGATGCTGTGCATCGTTTGCGGCGTCTACCGCTACCGTCAAAAGCAGCTGAAGGAGGATCCGCAGTGGCAGATGCCGATGCTGCCCCGATCCCGGGCTAGCTCCGCAAGGAATTTGCGAACGCTGAACTATGACGATGATAGCGATACGGATGCGAGTACGCTGAAGAAAAGTAGGTCCTACGACAAAGTATATCGCACGAACGAACCATTACCCGGCAAACCGCAAATTGATTTTCCAGCTAAGAAATGGGATCTGGATGAGAACGATGAGGACGTGACATCCTCGGAAGGTAGTCAGAATAGAAACAGCTCCAAGCTGGCCAAGGACATTTCCTACATTAATCCGAACGTAAATCACGTAACAGGTGAGAAGCCAAAGCAGTCGGGTCGCCGTTCTCTGCGCTCACCCTCCGGCACGGAGCTGGATCAGCAAGGAGAGCACGATGACCACCATCCGGAAGAGGACGATGACTTCGATGAGGCGGATGTTCATGGTGGCACCATTCATCCAGCGGGCTACCACCAGCCGATGTCGCCGGAGGAGGCCGATCAGCTGCACCGCCAGCAGTACAGTCCGACCTTCAGCGGCTTGGACAGTCGGACCAGCGCTGCCAGTTCTATCAACTATACCCCGCAGGCAGCGGTCCAGAATCGCTTTGGCGGAGTGCCGGTCCTGCCCAGCAATACCCAGTACTTCAGCGGAACTCCCCAGGGAGTGGCCAACGCCACGCCCCTGAGAACAGCACCGACGCCATTGACACAGGACAGCGGTCTGCCATCGCCGCCGCTGGCCACGTCGCCCACTCCCTCGGTGCAGAAGTCCACGGAGGTCTAGGAGGTCTCATTCGAAGAACATCGCCCACCTGCCCCTAGCTGCAAAGTTCAAATACTAAGAGCCACACCACTAATAACTAGATTTAAGAAACTTTGCCTTTGACTCTTTACCTGTTCGCCATGACCCCCATTAAGCAGGGCTGCGCACACAGTGCACCCGCAGGCCACCGAGTAAGCTGGGTGCCTTGCGTGGGCAGCTCTGCCACGAAGCCCCATATAAAATAGTCCCAGCCGTCTATAACAATAGCAATAATTAAGGATAATCCAATCGTTAAGTCATCTATTTGTATTTAATTCGGCCCAGGTAAACAATCATCGTTTTGTATTGAATAAAACACCAACACTTGTTTATAGTACTTTACACATAAATAATTGCATTTAATAATGATTTTTGTTCTCGTTCTCGTTATCCTTGCAGTTGTCCACCTAGATAATGCCAATTGTTACATGAAAGTTGACACTTCGCAGGATTCGCTTTGTCTGCCATCTCAGTGCCTGTCAATTTTCTGTAATAATTTGCATAAGCTGACTAAATGCCATACTATTAATTCAAGACAAAATAATCACTTTAAATACATAATTTAAATAGCAGAGCAGAGGAGGAAGTTTACATTTTTGAGATAAATAAACTGCAGGCAAGACATATTTTGAAAAACAGTATTTTAATGAAACTGAGTCTGGAATTAAATTACTTTAAATACACTGAACTAAACTAGAATCAAAGGTCGCTTAATTTATACCAAATTTATATTAAATAAATCTTTAAAAATCTATCCTCACAATTTCGCCTAGTGTAGTCAATGCAACGGCAATGCAAACACGAATAACATGAAATTTATAACGAAGCAATAAGACCGAAGCCAGAGACATTAATCTTCGACTGTCACTTGGTTTCTTTAAGCAGTGTCTCATTGTTGTTTTTGCTGCTCTGCCACTGTTGTTACCACTGCCACGCCCATTCGCTCCACCTACGCCCCGCACTGGGGAGAAATGTATTGTGTGCATTACGCCAATGTCAATCAATCTTGAGCAAATTGATGGACAAGTTGCCGTTACTTATGTCTGTTTGTCCGCTTCTGCTGTTGTTGCTGCTGGTGCTGCTGCTGCTGAATCCTTCGTCCTTTCCATCAATGTGCCAGTATGCAGCGTTTGTCTATCCGGGAATAGAAGCCAACAACAAAGGCAGGACAAGACGAGCTCGAAAACTAGGCGACTATGTAGTTTTGAGCCTCGAGGGGTTAAGGAGTGGCTGATGGAAAGGTGGATGGCTAGATGGATGGCCTAGTTGGTGGCTTAATTTATGAACAGCAAAGGTAACAGTATTTTCCACAAAAGCTACAAAGCTAAAAATATACCTGAAGACGTGAGCTGAAAGGAGAAACAATGGCTTAAATATTTAGAAATGAATAAAGAGAAATGAAATATGTACGAGATAAAAAGTTCGTAATTTAATTAGCAAACAACACGTACATTTTTAGAAAGTTCAAGGTGTGTTATTAATACTTCCATCACTGGCTAGAGCACACATTTTTCAGGACCACATGCAAGCATTTTTTCTACTTTTTTTTTCTATTTTCCATTGCCAACTTTTGCAGGACACGAAGAGCAATCGGCGCGCGTGGCAGGCATTTCTCTTGGCCTGGTCCTGCTCATCCTGATTCCTAGCCTGCTGCTTCTGGTTTGTGGAGCGAGTTATTGGATTCGCGAACGAATCGCACGGGAGGAGGAGGAGGCTGCCCAGGCTTTGTTGCCCAAAACCAAGTGGCAGAAGTCGAAACAACATGTAATTTGATTAGCACATTGATGAGCTGACGAAGACGTGCGATCGTGGGCTGAATAAGGAAACTCACGACGCGGATTTACAACCAACCCAGATGTAATTACAGAATTTCATTTTCAAAGAGAAGACACGCATCAAATATTATTTATTAACCTCAAAATAAAGAGAATATTAAAGTAATAAAACCACATTGATTTGATAATTACCTTTGATATAGAAACATAAACACACCTTTAACACTTCAGGGTTCAATGAAATTTTTTTATTTGCTTCTGCGTATGTTAATCTTGCATTTTACTCTTGGGTTACAGTTACATATTGATTCACTTTAACATATTTAACATTTATATACTCCATTTAGTGGTACAGATGAAGACAGACAGGGGCAGATTTTGGGGCTTAGATGGGAGCTTAGTTAGCTTAGCACTTAACACGTCTTACAGTACAAGTAATTAACTTAGATTTAACACTCAACACCAGTTTAGACCAACGGAAAACAAATCGAGTCTTAAGCTACGCTTTGCCTTAGAAGAACATTCAGCTGAACAGTTGGATACACTTTTTAATTTACTTTTCTTTTTTTTTTGTAGAGTATTTGCATCTATGCACATTGATATTGCTATGGATATATCTATGTATGTATATATATAGGTATGTACGAGTGTGGATATCACTTAACCAAAGTCCATGATTTCGGAGAGAGAGTCCTCCGGCGTGATGGCTTAAGAACTATAAAGCTATCTTTCAGTTAGAGTAAAGTAGAGATTTGTCCTTTGTAACGATGCCCGATAGATCAATGGAAACTTGAACGATCTTTGAATTATTCGAGATGCCTAGAGAGTTCTTCAATATATGTATGTATGTATTTATATACGATTGCTTAGCCTATAGTACTATTTTCTGGATGCCTTGGACTGTAGAACATACATATATATCCATGTAAATACTTGTATTTCGGTTGTGTGTATTTCGGTTGTACATTTGTATAGGGTTTACTTTTGGTGCAGTTTTTGGGTTTGCTAACAATTTTGTTATTGGTTTAGTTACTGGTCGATAGCCCTGTATAGAAGTTGATGAACCCAATTACATCTAGAAGTATATATAATATAGCTTGGTTTCTTTTTCTTTTCTTTTCTTGGTTTTGTTTATCATTTGGTGCCTTGTGGTTATGCTAAATTACGTTTACGGCTTAATTAAGTTGTCCCAAAAGTTGAGAGTGGTTTTAGTTAGAATATTTGCCTTACATTGTTTTGCTCGTCGATTTTTTTTTTACAGTTCGAGTGCTTTTTGCCTCCCTCGATTAGATTTAGTTACACGAAAAAGTTCAGCCTAAGAAACCATCACAAAGTAGGATCATAATAAATACATATTAACAAATGGCACACATCCTTTACACAATAGTAAACACGCACATCTACAAGGATCTCGCATACACTCTTAGATAGTTTAAACATTTTTACAGGATAATCCACAGGCTGTAACGAGAAAACAATTTAGAGTGATTTTAGTGGGAGTGCTCGAAGGCAAAATGGGAAATATAAATACTCTTATGTCGGTCACGAACTGACCCTGCATTAAATGCGGTCATTCTTTACACAGAGAAAAACATATACTCAACTTTACGAAGTGTTAAATATTTAAATATATTTATAAATACTTTCAGAAGAGTAATTTAATGACCAATTTAGTTGGAAAAACAATATAAATGGTTTTAAAACCCTAAAAAGGTGTCCTAAAATATGTTACAAATTTGTACATCTTAAAAAACAAATGTACTATGAATTTAGTACATAAAATATTTATTTTCATCCTTTTAGTCACCCTTTTAAGGGTTTTAAAAACTCGAGAGATTTCTGGAGCATCATAGATGGTGTAAAATTTAAGTCAACATGACTTAAACTTTCAGATATTTACATTGAAAACTTATTTTGTTAATGGAAAATAAAAGTATATCCCAGTTTTCCAATTCTTTATTATAATTTATTAAAATATGTACAAAATAATACTAAAGTTTTGCCAATCTGTAGAAAGGAGCTGTTGAAATCAGAGCTCTGTTTGTGTTTGCCTAAACGTTTGGCTCCCGTGAGCACGCAATTCAATTTAACCCTTCACGCCCAATTACGCCGTAAAGCCGGGATACGGGATACGGGTAAGGATCGCCGGAGAGGACAGGACACACGAGGTGGAAACAGTGTCAATGTCAAAAGTTGGACTTTGGCCATGTGGAAACGGAACGGAACAAGAAACTTGGCTGGCTTTTTCCGCAGGACCCGTGTTTGTTATGCCAACTGCGTGCCGTCTGAGGGGCAGTTTCGGGGCGGAGTTACCCAGGGCTTTCTGTTCAGCAGAGGTCGTGGGTGCGCCTGAAAACAAGCCACAAAACAGTCCAACTACAAAGGCGCAAACAACTTTTGATTGCCAAAAAAAAAAAATTCAGAAAAACAGTCCAACCTATGTCGGCGGCCTTTGTTTGGGAATTTTCAAAATTTCAATCACGTAAGCAATTCCCTTCCCCAACAACAACCAGTGAAAAAATAAAAAATTTAAAGGTCTGCCAGAAAAACGATTATTTATGGCATTAGTGGAGCCAGTTTTATGGCTCCCGACAGTTTTCATCTTTGCATTTGCGGTTTGGCAAGTTTCAAGTTTCAATTTAGAGGCTGACCATAAAACACGAGGACTTGTAAAATGCATTGCATTCTTTTTGGCACAACATTTTGGAGGCGGATATTAGAGGAAACAAGGTAAGTGCTTTCCTTTTTAGGATTATTTCACAATTTACTAAATTAGTAAATTGGTTTAAATTTATTTAGTTGAATATTTAGAGTTATTTAGTGGCTTTCCTTGGGCTTTTAAGATCCCCATTTAATATGGATGTGCAAGCTTGAAATGAATAAATGAATCGATGGTATCGAATGGTTGACATCGACCATCGTCGATAGTAATTGCACATGCATGTTAACCCCGCTGCTGCTGACAGCATCCTGTCCCAAGCTCCCAGTCCCTCCCCTCCCCCTTATCCTTGCCGAGATCCTGCTGACACGCTAAGCAATTTAACAATTTTACAGACAATTAAACAACAACATGCTACGAGTCCTTGGCTGTCCTTCGGCCGAGCTGTCATTGAATCGACTACGACCAGGACGACAAAATGGCTAAAATGTACTTGCATCTAATGCTCTCTCTCTCTCTCTACCCCTGCCACTCGGCACATAAAATATCGATTAGTTTAATGTGCAAAAATAGCAGCAAGTGTTTCTTTGGGGGTCAACCCCGGCCACGCCCCATCCTCCTTCTGCTGGCATCTGACAAGCGAAAGGGGACGAACACACAGGAATTCTCAGCAAATTGAATTAAAATTGTAAATATCGGAGCATCGTTGTTGCCTCGGAACTTTATGGCCACACAAATCAAATGCACGAAGGTGGGCCAAATGTTGTCCACACGCCCCGTGGACATACACTGTCCAAAAGGGAATGTTTGAGTGGCAAAAAAAAAAGTGCAAAGCAAATGACGGGAAAATGGGGCAAAAAAATGCCACTTTAGCACCCCCGCTGTCTGAAAAAGTCTGAAAAGTTTACGCCTTTTGTCGAGCGGAATAAAAAAAAAAAAAGAAAGAACAAACTGTGCTGGAAATAACCAAAGAAAATCTGCTGGCCGCAAAAACCATAAAAAGAACGCGCTGGGAAAATCGCAATCGGAAAACGGGAAAATGGTTCACGGAAAGTTACCTATATCGAAGATGCCTTTGTTTCCTTTTTTTTTATTTGCGGCAAATTGCATTCGATTGAAAAGGGAAAGCATAAACTGTGCAGCTCACACACTATCGAGTGTGCAGCGATGGCAGAGGATATATGGGGCCGTATATTTTCATTTTGAAAATAACAATATTTTCTCAGCCGTAAATATGCTGATACAAAATATTTTAATTAAAGTGAGAAGCAAATATTTGTGGAATTCAACTAGGTGTCGATGGGGAATTTCAAGCTTGGTTAACATAGGATATATATTTTTTATTTTTATTTTTACGTTGTTTTAGAGATAAATTCTTTTTAAGGAATAGGAAGTACAAATTAAATGCATAACTTAAATCTTTAAAAGAATCTTTTCATGGTAACTAAAGAATAATTTTATAGAATAAACTATAAAGAACTATAAAATAGTACTTACTATGCTTTTAATATGCTTTTCATAATTTTACAATATATCCTAAAATATCTGTCAATGAGACCGCTTTTCCTCTCTCTGACACTGATACGTATGATTTCTTAGAACATAACAGCGTAATTTAAGGAACTACAATAACCTGTAACCTTTTTTTTTAATCGACTTTAAATCAACAGATGCAACATGGCACGACTATAATTACATTGCACTTTAAGTCCTGGTGCGCTGTCATAGCAAATGCCACTTCCGACTGCTCCTTATGCCACAAGATACTACTACGGCAGTGAAGCAACTGTATAAACAACGATCCAGTTCAATTTGGTATGCTAAACCAGCCTCAAATTGATTTGTTGTCGGCAACATTTAGAGGCAGACATTGATGTGATTTGCCGGCAGTGCAATGGGTGCGAACGTCGCTGCAGTATGCAAATGAATTGAAGCCATCGAAGTCCTATGTTTGCCCAGGTTCTATTTGTGGCGGGACAGAGTGGGACTTGCCAAAGGATAAAGTCAGTTAATGCGGTTGCCAAGTTGTCTGCAATGGAATGGAATGTCTTTTGTTTGCCTGTTTGCAATCATTCCAACTTTAATTGAAATTAGTGCCGAGTTTTCGATTAAGCCACGCCTCGAATGTTTTCCCAGGCAAATATGTTGACAATGTCCTGTGTGTGTCGAGTCTCTGCTGTAGTTAAATTACTCCTGCTTCGTGCTCCATCGGTTACCTCTGTGAGTGTCCTGCATCCTTGTATCATTTATTAATAGAGCTGCCGGGGCAACACAACTTTTTATGGCCTTTCCCCCCGAAAAACCGGCAGTCGACAGTAATCTAAATAGGAAAACTTTCATGTTGAGCACCCAAAAAACTAAGCATGCCAGGAAAGTTTGGCCTGTATTCCCACATTCTGACAGTTTCACCAGGTGAGCAGCAAAAAGATGAGATAACTCAATGTGGAAGGAGCAGAGGAGCTCCTTTTGAAATGAGAGGAGTTTCTATTGAATTTACGGGGTCAACCCTTTCGGTTGAACGGGGCGTATGCGTAACTCATCCAGTGCCAGTGCCAGTGCCTCATTATCGCCCTGTGCTAACGTCATCAGCATTATTACTATATAAGCGTTATGATGTCGCAAACTTCCCTGGGTTAGCACAATTTTCTTTCTTTATTTTTCTCTGAGCTTTCCCCCCTCCCTCTGTTGGGACCGGGAGTAGAGGGAAGCCTTTTGCCTCTGACATTTTGTCGTCGGCTCATCGCAATCATAATTTCCATCTTTATGAATTTTAAATGAGACTGAGAGAGACCCGGCCTTCTTTTCTCCCTGCAGCTGACAAACTTTGCACGCCTGTCACTGCGAATTTCAACTAAATTTTTAATAAGATGCCCGGCCTTGAGTGCCACGCCCAATTGTCGCATAAGAGTTTATGCCGTATTTAGTTGGGTAAATATTTATTTGATTGGTATTTTTTTCCCCCCAACCGCGTTGTCTGGATTTGTGTGTTAGCGCACAGGAAGCGGAAATTGTGCGAGGTCGATGGCAGCATCAGGATTTCCATTGATGCGGAAATGTAAGGAAAACCCGGCCTTTTATTGCCTCAGAATAAATTTGCCCCAGATAAACACACTACTATTTATCCGTCTGTCTGCCGGGGCGTATGATAAATGATTGTGAAGTGGAGCTGATGAGGCGAGTGGCTCATTAAAGTTGATGGATATGGAGTGCAGGCAGTGCCAGCGGTGCAATCATTAAAAATAATTACAATTCTGAAGTGTGGCAATGCATTCCCTCATCGAAGGTCCTCGCAGAGCAACCTAAGGGATGGTCCTCTAAAGAAAAGGCAGCCACCCAGCAACATCCTGTACAAATAGGCCGGATGTGAAGAATAAATAAGACTAAATAGGAAAAATGAGGAAAATTATGAGCAGACGGAAAAGGGAGAGAAATGAAACGGAAAGGAAAGGAAACAACCCAAAAAGCTGGATTACTTTTGTGGGTTTCTGGATGGGGCGTGGAAAAAAGTGCCACCAAATCAGGCAACTTTTATGGGTATTTTGTACTTTTTACTTCTGGCTCCAATGAATTTCAATGAGCCACCGGGGATGAGCTGGAAATGTGCTGGGAAAAAGCTGAGATTTATTAAAAATGCCTGACCATATTTCGAGACATTTAATTAGGGAAATTTTGTGCCGCAAAAACTAATCAATGTTAATCCATTTCTAACGAGGCCTCGTTAGGACCTCTCTGAAGAAAAACACTCGTTCCACACATCGCTCCTGATGCCTTCTGAATAGCATCATCAAAATGCCTGTGCCTGCCAACTTCCAAGTCATCAAATTGCATGCCAACTTGTTGTTGCTGTCGTTGTTGCCCCTGGCATTTAACGATAATGTGCTCCATATCGAGGCGATAAGCAGATATATACTGACTGAGGAATAGACAGAGACACACACACTCAATGGCGATATATGTGTAATGTCGGCCGAAAAATTGGGCCACCGAATTTGCCTGCAAGTATTCAGCATTCCACTTTTTTGCCTCATCATGATATTCACATACGTATGTACTTGTGAATGGGGTTTTGAGGGGGCGTTTAATGCGATTTCATTAAGCTTTGACATTGTATTTAAAGCAAAGTGTTGTTGGCTAAAAATAGGCAAGAAGGTTGGCATTTAAAATGACCAATTTTAACTGATATTTATAGATGGCCTTTCCATATTGGAATGTAATTTATATTAAGTGTGGCTTTTATCAGTAATACTAGAGGTATTACGCCATTCAAGGTAGCATACAAGGCATACAAGAATCTGATGCCCCTTGGCTTATATGTCACCTATTTAGAAGAAGATTTGTTTAAATAATATAAAAGTCTTACAAAAACTAAACGAATGTAAACGTTTTAATATTTGACCAATTTTTGATCCTTCCAGCAATTTTTATATATTATTTGAAGTCTTCTTTTTTATAGAGCAGTAAGAACCATCGATGCATTAATGTTTAGACAAGGTCTATGCAACTCATATAATAAGTATATGTGGCATTGTGAAATCCTTACATAACTTTTATAAGTATTTACATTTAAAGCTAACTTTTCTCATCTATTTTCACAATCCTCCAATATTTTATATTCCAAATTTAATTCTATTGATTGCAGTGTCTTTTTGTTTGGCTAATCGCTCAGTTCGGAACTGCCCTCGCTTGTGGCATTTTCCTTGGATGCCCCTATGCCTTGAGTATGTTCGCCGGTTTGTTCATGTCAAATATTTGTTTTCAAAATATGTGTGAAATTCTCTATGCACAGCGCAATTTCCCCTATTGCCCCCGTTTCCGCTGCTCCGCTCTGCGGTATTTTGGCTGAAATAGAACTCTTTGCTTGCAGCAGCAGCAGCGGCAGCAGGAACAGCAGCAGGAGCAGCTCGGTTGGCCAAAACTTTGTAAACAAAAACACACACAGAATATATAAATGGCAGCCAGCATCAGGCAGTGGATTTTGCTGGAGGATAAAATGTGTGGACGGAGAGCTAGGACCCAGGATTTGCTCTTTCCCTGGCTGACAAAATCCTTTCGTGAGAGCGAAATATATATATATATATATATTTAACTGTTTGGCATATTATGGCTTTTATATTGAGTTGTTTTGGACTTATCTAGTTTACTGCCGAACGGATTGGGCCAAATGGGATGAAACTTGTCAAAGCTACTCGTGGCACAAAATATTCTTTATGGCTGGCATTCGAATTTGTCCAGATAAGGCCAACACAGTGGTTCAGGGTAATTTTTAAGGGTGTTCTCGTAAAATGGCCTAATAATTTGGCATAGAAGGGGAAGTTTAGGGATTTCAAGCCGTGTTCCTGTGACTCATCACAGAGCTGGAATTTAAAGGATGAAATTATAGCTGAGTTTCTGAAGGACCTACAAATCAAGCAAAAAATTATAGATCCCTTATATTAACTGTAAGAAATGCAACACTGAAATCACACATAATATTTTCTATACAACTCGCCCCAGATAAGGTGGCAAGGTGGGTCCAATGGGCACCGTTCAGGCTAATTTCCATGAATCGGACGACACGGCCCGATAATGTGGCATAAATTACGTAAACGTACACGCAAGAAATGTAAATCATTTGTAAAGTGACTCGGCTAAGTGGTTGGTCTGGATGGGTTGGCTCAAATGCCAACTGAGTGGCTGCAGATAGTAGAGCATTAACATAAATTACCTTGCACGAGGATGCGACGATCCGGGGCTCCTCCGACTCCGCTCCTTCGGCTTCTCCTTTCCCTTAAGACCACAACGTGTCGGCAGCAGCAATCACACAATGCCACACACACTGGGAGACAGAAAGAGGGAGAGAGAGACGCACACGAGGAGACTGGGGGATGCTGCAGGATGCAGGACAACAGAAACACAAAGGCATAGAAATGAAGTGGTTAAGTGGTCCAAGGACCAGCAGACCCGTACATCGGACAGACGGAGGAGTCACGCACGCATTTTCAACTTTACAGAATGTTTCAGCAGCAGCAAGACGAATCCCTGCACATCTCCTATGTGCCCCCAGCTCCGGCTCCAGCTCCAGCGCCTGCTCCTGCGCCGGCGGACGAGGTACGTGACACGCTGGCATGTCCTGTCCGGTGTCCTGGCGGCGGAGGGCCTCCTGCCGTTGTCGGCGTAGTCGGCTGCAGTAGCGGCGAGTCTAGGCTTCCATTCCCACTGCCACCCGCTCCCGGAGGAAGTGTACCCACAGCCGCAGCACTGCTGGTGGCGCGTGTCAGGAACCAGCAGTCCATGGGCGTCGGCTTGCCCTTCATGATGACCGGGCCGCGGTACTCCAAGTTGAATGAATCATCCTGGTTGATCGCCAGACAAAGGAGCCTGCAAATAAGAAGAAAAACATTTATGGCAGTGGGCGAAAAAAATTTATGCTATCATCGGAAGAAAAATGCTTTTTTAAATACTTCTGTCCAGAGTTATCTTAGACTTTCATTTAAAATATGTTTCCTATAAAATATGGGAAGGAGGAGCAGAAAATATGTGTCAACTGGGCCCCAGAAACTGTTTTGATTTATATTTAGTTTATTTTGCAGAGTGGCTTCCTGAAGCCAGCTTAAAAGCCCCTCAATCAAAACAGACTTGATTTGGGTGCTTTCGCACCGATTTATTATTGTTTGAGGAATAAGATACGATTAAAATGTTTGTATGTTTAACTAAAGCGGTGAGTCAAGTCAGAAATCATAGGAAACGTCTGGAAATAGAGCTCATCTAAAGTAAACAATATACATAAAAGTCTCTTGAATGAGGTATCTTTCGAAACGTATCCAGACTTTGCATTCAATAAACAAAGCTTCTAGGAATTTTTTGTACAAGTGTGAGACTTGAGCAGTGTCACTGCTGGAGGAGTGGCGTCATAAATCCGAGTTATTTTCCTGGAGTCGGGTTGAGTGCTTACTCGGAATGATGCATGCATATCTCTGGAGCCATATTTTTGCCAATCTCTCCGCCAATAAATTGCAGTCGTAATTTCTCCCCGTGCGACGTTGTTGGCCAACTTTTAGATTGCATCGCCTCGTATTATGTAAATTCGCTTATTGCTCTTTATTTGCCCGCACATTTGGTTGCCAGGAACGGAAGCTGAATAAAAATTGCACCAGGCTTTGTATGTGCGGATGCATTTCCGCTTCCGCTTCGGCTTCGGCAACGACCGCAGCCCACATATTGTTTCATTTATGTGCGTAGCATACATATATCTGATGATTGCATACGAATTTAATTCAATTTATTCGTAACCTTTGGGCGACACATGGCCACAATTGCATTACCAATGACCGCCCTTTTAATTAGCGCTCAGGTGAGCACTGATCAGGTGAAAATATTGTTGGAAAACCAGCAGCAGCAGCAGCAGCAGCACAGGTACTCCCTTTTAATGGACCTGGCTTAATTACACGCATTTTCCGTATGTCCTTCATATTTATTTGCATATGCGATTATGGCGGAGGACCCGAAAAGTCTCCGCCAGACATTATTATCCCGTCATCATCTCATTGTCTTTGCGGATCCGGATCCGGATTCGAGTCCGGATCCCTGTGTGCGTTCTTAATTAATGTTTATGGCTGTGCTTAAATATTTACCCAGCGCTTAATTGTCAGTCCAAATATTAAACGTGTAAATATTGCCGCCCCGACCAGGGAGAATGAGAGCTTGAATAATTTATGCATGTGTAAATTGATATGTGCGCTGCATAAGCAAAAAGTAATTGGGAAAAGGGATAGAACCAACGTGTAAACAATGGTTTCGGTTATTATTTTAAATTTTGAATAAATTCGTTTGTTCATAGGAATTACATTCCATTTGGGAAATTGCTGGCAAAATTTTTAATTGATTGTAATAAGAGAGAACAAAGAGGGAAAGCAATGTTTGTTCAATTTAATTTCAAATTGAATTTACATATAACAGCAAATTAGCATTTTTATTGGAAATAATTTAGGCAATCCGAACGAAGAGCATTTTAAGCCTTAACTCAATAAGAAAAACACAAACAAAGAAATTGATTGGTAAGCGTTAAATTAGCTTGAAAATATTGCGAAAAGAAGACTTTTTGGGATGAGTAATCGGTTCTCTTTAGCTAGGGGATCAATCCGACTCAATAACATTAGCCAGACAAAGGAAGCTAAGATCGGCAATTCGAATTTTAAACACACTTAAATATATTTTTATCAGGAGTTATGTGTAAAATGATAAAATAATCATTTTTAGATCGTTTTTATGACACCTTTTTGACAAAGTAGTTCGACACTGTTTCCTAAATACAAATAATACTATCGGTAAAGTTTATTCGTCTTGTCCTTAAAACTAATATCTTAATTTGTGTAGAATAAGGATGTGGCTAAATCGTTTCGGCTGTTGAAGCCGATAAGGAATATACACTTTATAGGATCGGAAATTCACTGTACTTTTCACATACACTGTAAACTTCCGACTAATTAATAAAGCTGAATAAGCATAGAAAGCAAACATACACTGTGAAAAAAGTGGTTTTTATAGTAAGTAAATAGAGTTTTCTAAACCATAAATAAACCAACTGTTATACTTCGTTTTACTTTTCAGTTGATTATTGTTTTTAAAAATATATAAAAGCTTAGTTTTGCCTTAGCTAAATAAATACAAATAATCAAATACCGCAATATCATTTAATTAATTTAAGGATTACGCTTAAAGCCACACAAATAAATTCTATAATTGATACTTAATTTTAACATGCCATAGAAAACAGCTTAGCTGTTGTGTAAATGTTGTCATATTCATATTGATGAAGCAAATAAACCGGATTATTATTATTTTTATTATCCAGCCGTTATCCCATTTACGCCCAACAAAATGTGTGTAAAATATGCGAATATTTTTATGAAATGTCATTTTAATACCGCTTTATGCGTATGAACCGCCTATTCAATTGCTTTAACGTTCTCTGTGTACAAAGCGAGAGAGAGAGAGCTGGTGAGTGAAAGGAAAGAGAGAGAGAGAATAAAAGACTGAGAGTGTAGGTAAAAACAGCTGAGCGCTGGTTTCATTTGTTTAGTTTTCCGGCGGCTGATGAGCGGGGTGGATAATTCTGTGTGAGTTGCGTGCGGTGAATAAATTGCTTTGAAAAACCCAAGGAAATAGCAAATAGCTATCAAAATTACAAACAAAAAAAACCATAGAAATGCGTTCAATAGAGTCCTTGAATCCTTGAATATCAGTTTAATAAAGTGCCCCGAGAGTTTTGGCAATCAAACACCTGTTTGCCATTTCATATTCTCTTAAGAGAGTACAAAAGAAAGTTTAAAAGAAGTTTATTCGGTATAAAATAAAAGAAAATGAAATATTAATCCCTTGAAGACAATTCCCTTATAAAATATATATATAATTTTCAATGGAAGTACTATTTTTCCCGTTAATTATTCGTTTGTTTATGTTTCTTTAGAGTTCTCCCGGCGACAAGTCATTGCCAGCTGATAAAAAAATCAATAGCGCGAGCAAGGCACAAAAAGAGACTGAGACTCTCTCTTGCCTTTAATTATTACTCTCTTTTTTTTGCGGCATTGCGACTCTTTAGCTGCTTCTGTTCGGGAGTTTATTTTTGTATTGTTCCAACGGTTTTTCGAATTTAATATTTTTGTTGTGAACTGTTGTGGCTGTACAAATATTTTCCCCTGTGAAAGTGATTAAATTTAATATATTTTTTTTTGTTAATTTGAACCATGTTTTCGCAGTTGCTAGCTGCTTTCCAGCGGCTTGTAAGTCAATTAAAAAGTCAATTTGTGTGGGTTCACTGCTGGTTGCCATTACCGCAACATTTCTACGGCTTCCAACGGGAAACTGAGTCACGGACACGGTTACGGTTACGGGCGAGGGAACGCTTGCACCGGAAACCCGACGAGAGGGCCAACTATCAACGAAATTGGAGAATATCCCGCCGCCAGCTGGTCATGGACTACATTTTCGAGTGCTTCTTCGACGACACCTTTGACCAGATCACGCGTAACGGCCTGCAGGACCGCCAGTCACGCCGCGATGTCCTTGACCATCTGAGCGCCATCATCAAGGGCTGTAGCGAGGGCCAGGACACACAGACGGAGGAGGTGGCCGCTATTGCCGTGCTCGCTGCCATGCGCTTCCATCGTCTGGCCAAGGAGCAGAACGGAAAGGTAAGACTAGTCATAGTATTAAATTCAATTTATATTCAAAATTCTCATTGTTATGTCCACACTCGAAAAAAGTGTAGTTAGTCAGTTTTTTTTTGTTTGTTATTCAATCATTTCTGATAATATATTCTTCAAGGCAATTTGAAAGGCAAAGCCTGAAAAAATAAACAAGAATCGCCAAGAAAAGCTGAGCAAGAAAGGGAAACTGACACCCAGCTGTAGCAACAACGTCCTTCTTCACTCAAAACCTAGATTTCTGCTTAAGCTCAAGGGTAGCGTTCCGCAATCTGACTATATTAGCCCCGGAAAACAGCAGAAATCGTTACTCCATTTAGGAACTGCAAGCGATCGAGATGTCCCAACCGAAGACCCCTCCCGCTGAGCCGGTAGCTGTCGTCAATGCCCACAGTCCGGCACAGGTAAAGATCGGACACTATCAGCTGGGTGCCACCTTGGGCATCGGCAGCTTTGGCAAGGTGAAGGTCGGCATTCACCAAATCACGGGCCTCAAGGTGGCCGTGAAGATACTTAACCGGCAGAAGATCAAAAGCCTCGATGTTGTCAGCAAGATACGGCGTGAGATCCAGAATCTGAAACTTTTCCGGCATCCGCACATCATTAAGCTGTACCAGGTTATATCTACGCCCTCGGACATCTTTATGATCATGGAGTATGTGAGCGGCGGCGAGCTTTTCGATTATATTATAAAGCATGGCAAGATGCAGGAGCAGCAGGCGCGCCGCTTCTTCCAGCAGATGATATCGGGCGTGGACTATTGTCACCGGCACATGATTGTTCATCGGGATCTGAAGCCGGAGAATTTGCTGCTCGACCATAACATGCACGTGAAGATCGCAGATTTTGGTCTGTCGAATATGATGCTGGATGGGGAGTTCCTGAGGACATCGTGCGGTTCCCCCAACTATGCCGCTCCGGAGGTGATCTCAGGGAAGCTGTATGTCGGCCCTGAGGTAGACATTTGGTCATCCGGCGTCATCCTATACGCTCTGCTCTGCGGTGCCCTGCCCTTCGACGACGATCATGTGCCGACGCTGTTCCGCAAGATCAAGTCGGGTATTTTTCCGATACCAAAGCACGTCAACATGATGGTGATCAATCTGGTGTGCCAGATGCTGCAGGTGGATCCGCTCAAGCGGGCCAATATCGAGGAGATCAAGAAGCACCCATGGTTCCAGAGAGATCTGCCGGCCTATCTTTTTCCCTCGTCCCTCGAACGGGACTCCAATGTCATCGACACGTACGCTGTGGCCGATGTCTGCACCAAGTTCGGAGTGACGGCAAACGAGGTGCACAACGCGCTGCTTGGCGGGGATCCCCACGATCAGCTGGGAATTGCCTACAATCTAATTATTGACAACAAGCGCTTCGCCGACATTACAGCCAATCAGATAAACAATTTCTTTGTGGTCGGATCACCAACATTACAAGCACAATTGTCCCCGATGAGCGTGGGCGGCGGTGGATCGGCTTCCAGCTCGGGCAGGTCCACACCAGTGCCGCCAGCTGGAGCTGCTGGTAAGCCCGGTAAAGTCCGTATTTCTCTGTTGGATGATCGCGAGCTAGCCAAGTCTGTCCAAGCTGTGGGCGGCGGTGCCTTTCCCGAGAAGACAGTGCGCAGTGGCACGCCCATTAGGCGCCCCAAATGGCATTTGGGCATTCGCTCTCAGAGCAAACCCTATGACATCATGATGGAGGCATACCGAGCAATGAAGGCTCTCGAATACACATGGAAGGTTATCAATCCGTATCATGTGCGCGTCCGTCGGCAGAATCAGAAGACGGCCGATTTCACCAAGATGTCGTTGCAGCTTTACCAAGTTGATATCAACACCTATCTGCTTGACTTCAAGGCGCTGACCAACGACGAGGTGGAGCAGGCCGACGATGTCATGGGGAGCCAAACACCGCCGGCACAGGCACAGAGTAATCAAACATGCGGTCATAATACCATAGCGTTCTTTGAGATGTGCGCCGACTTAATTATTCTGCTGGCGCGCTAGACAAGCCGTCAAGGAGCTCCTTTAAAACCTCTAAGGACAGCACACAGTATGGCACAAAAGGAGAGCAGGAGAAGCTTGAAGCACACCTCTTGATTAACATTATATTATTTAAACCAAACGAATTTCATTTATGTCTTATAACCAATTGTAATCAAAAGAAAGGTTAAGCTATTAATCCTTGAATAAACCGATCCATAAATATTCAAAAAGCCCATTCTTAGTTTGCCTTTCTGCTTGAGTACAGCTCTAGGCTGTAGTTACCTTTGATTTAAGCTGAAGCGCCTCTATGAAGTTGTATTCCCTCTCTCTATATATATGTATATTCCCGCAGGTATGCCTCATGGGCAAGTACCATAACATCCTGTATATCGGCCTGCGCACCTGCTGGGATTGGGGAGTGCGCGACTCCGAGGTGGTCGTTCAGCTGCTGGGTAAGTAGGACGAAAGGAGCAAAAGCAGAAGTTGGAGATGGATATGATGGAACCCTGGCTCCCAAGCCAAACTCAAAGAGGCAGACCAGCTAAATAATTTAATTTATGTGCATATGTATGTGGTAGGACATTCATTCCCTGTGTGTGCACTGAAATAATTTCAGTGAAATGAGTATAACATGTTCTTATTGATAAAAGTGACGAAAACTATTCATTTAAGGAATTTTAAATAATTTTCCCAGCTATTATATATAAATATAATAAATCCGTTGTTTTAAAGTTTCTAGAAAAATTTACTTAGTCAAACATCTATCATAAAAGGAGCCTTCAATAGTATTCTTTTTTTTTCCCTTATTAATACTGTGCCTCCCCAAATTTTTTCGCTGTGTATCTCTTCTCTGAATGTTTTGGGGCGTGGCTGTTTGCTTTGCATATTTTAATGAATTTTATCCCATCGCATCAGATTATTACGCCCATAAGCTGGCTGCCAGGCAGGCAGGCGGCTGGCAGGCAGTTTTAACTTTAATCACGTGTTTCTGCTAATTGCGTTAAGAAAGTGTTGCTAATGTCGTTCTGCTGTTGTTGCCGCTGCATCGTAAAACTTGTAAAGTGCCTTAAAGTGTTGCAAGTTATTTGGGACGCACATGCGTATATTTGTGTGTTTTTGTGCCGGCTCTAATTAAAATGCTGCGTAAAGTTTGCAAACGAGCCCTGGCGAGGGCGAAGGCGAGGGAAAGTGCCAGAAATTAATGGCATGCCTCTGTCATGGGATCTCTGGACTCGTGTGCAATAAAACTTGCTCCCTGTTTGTCCTGCCCCGCCATCACCGTATTTTGTTGCCTTATTTTTGCTAACTTTGTGAGCCCGGGCTGGTTGGCAAACATTTTGCCCAGTTTCCGTTTTCCGCTGACTTCATTTTTGGTGCCAAAAAAGCCACAAGCTACAAAGGGTCCAAGGGAAACCGAAAAAGCTAAAAGGGAGTTAGCCAAGCAGCAACAAGTGCAGTCACGTAATTAGCTTTTTTATGGCTTCAGCCGCTGCGATTTGATGGCATTATTTAAGAGGTCTCCAAAAAATATCATATTCTTATTCTAATTTGATAAGTTTTTAGCCTTGATACATTTTAAATTGATTAAGTATATGTATATGAATTAGGTTGGAAATTTATTTTATGCACTTCCTGGTCTGCTAAATACATTTCGCTTTAAATCAGGAAAACAACATTAACTTTAGCTTTTTATCCATTAAGACTTATGTTTTCTTTTCCCAAACACAGGGGCCATTTATGAGTGCGAAAAGACTTTTGAGCGGATTTTCCTGGGCGCCCTGTTTGGACCACATGCTCCCCACTTCATCGCCGGCTGGCGCAGTGACTTCCAGGATCAGGTGAGTGACTGACAGAAACACCTTCCCTTTCGAAATCCCTGCTGCATATAGCCAGACCCTTCTTTTTGGGATAGACACCCATGTAAGCCCTTTGTTTGCAGCACGAAAACGTCCGGGCGATGGTTTACTTTCTGAAGCACGCGACACGCGAGAAGCTCACGCTGCCCGTCTGGATACCGCGCTTCGAACAGGAGCGACAGCTCAGGTGAGTCCTTGCTCTGTTCTCCTTATCCCCTTCCCTCTGTTCCGCCTGTGTTATCCTTCTCTTTGACTTTCACTGCTTTTACCGCTTTCTCTGTTGGCTTTCAAAGTGTCACACCAGCGCTCTTTTGCCGCCTCGAGCAATTTTCACACTAGCCGGGTTAATTGGATAGTTGGTTAGTCGGGGTGACATGCGGAGGACTCTATCCGCTGGAACAGATTGTTTCATCGCGTCCTGACATTTATGATGTCCCTATTTCACAAAATCAAGATGTGGTCTTCGGTTTCCCTTAGAAATAAAGACCATTAAATCCTTTGATCTTAATTCTTAACGTTTTAAGATATTTTTTCAACCACATCTATCAGGAATTAATTACTTTGTACATATCTCTTACATGTTAACCGAGCAACCACAACTATTAATGAGTCTGTTCTCATAATAATTATGTTTTCGGTTACAATAAGATACTATAAATAACCGCTGGGTATACAAGAGACAAGAGGACGGGCGCGAAAGTGAAAAGTAACCAGGGAATGAAAGGATTTTAATTAAATTAATACATCAGCCATTGTTGTGGCGCTCGTGTAGGTATAGTTGCCGTAAATGTGTGTGTGTGTATGTGCTGGTGTATGTGTCTCTGCCATAATTGAGTGAAAGATGGCGACACTTTACAACCACACCAGCACGGCTACAAATACACTTGCCTGCACAATGGCCGCCGCAGCGAACGCTCTCAATCACTGGCGGTGCTCGCTCCTCTCACTTCTCGCTTCTGCTGGTGTCATGTATAATTAAGATTTTCATTTGCAGCATGCTGCTGTAGGGGGGCGTGGAGGTGGTTTGTCTCATTTTTCCACCCCTTTTCCCGCCGAGATTTATGCACATGTGTGAGTGTGTGTTGTATCTGATGCGATAAGCTGAAAACCAACAGGCAGCGATGTAAACCTTTTGTTATTTCGGCTTTGTTCGCCAGCACTCCGGAGGATTAAAGTCAAAAATGCGTGTAATAAGCGCACAAAAGCATTCTCAACCCCACCACCCCCACTAATCCGCTTCAGTGATGACTCCTTAGCTATTTTTTTTAGTTTAAAATTGAAAATTGTAGTGCTCTGTACCTTCAGAATTTATTTTAAATGTTTTGTTATATTATGGTGCTTGTATATTTTATAATTTCTCATTTGAAACCAAGGAAATTGAAAAATGTTTCCACATGGAAATATTTAAGAAGGAATTTTAATTAATTTTGTACTTAAATAAATTAATTTAGCTTGGTATTAAATTGAGTCACACATTATTTTACATTTTTTAAATGAAACCAACTAAACTTCGACTCTGCGAACTTCCTACAACTCTTAAAATGGTTTTGGGCATTGCCAGAATGGTCAACACTGATCTGATCCACACACTGGATACACTGACTGTTTGCGCTTCTTGAACAAACAGAAGACAAAAAGAAAAAAAACTGACTGCAAACATTAAGACGACATTTATGATGCCCTCTCGCAACAGCGGCCAAAGTCATGAATAAGCGTTAATAGCTGCAGCTGTGTGTGGGTGGAGCATATGTGTGTGTAAGGTGGGCGTTTGTTTGGGAATGTGTGTGTGTGTGAGTGAGGAAGGAGCTGTGAAAAGCAAGCAATGTGACAATAAACGTTTTGGCCAAATGCCGTTAGAGCTGCATAAATCAGTGCTGAAATAGCATATTGCTAAAGTTCAACTTCTACGGAGAACACTGGGACAAAATAACTAGAGAAGTCATAGAAAATAACAATTATTTAAGTACTTGCGTAAAATGTCATTGTAATATATGAATAAATGGAAAAATAAGAATGATATAACCTCAAAATGTGTTTATTCGATTTAAGTTTGAAAGCTTTAAAGTACACAAGGATTTTATAATAATTTAAGTGACTTTATGTCAGTTTAAATACAGAATTTTATTAGGATGTGTACTGAATAATTTTACAGATTAAATGACTTTAAACAAATTATTGCATCACCATATAATTTTTATTAAGACACTTAAGCTGTGATATAGTAATATTCCACTACTATTCAGTATAATCTTTTCCTGGTGGGTAAACCTGTTGACTAGAGAGCGCTTCCCGTATGATTTATTTCCCTGAAAATCTCTTGCAATTTGACCTGGCTTAACTGCAACCTTTCACTGTAAGGTGGAAACGTTAAGCCGCAGCTAATGCTCTACATTAGACAGAAATTTGATTTGTCAGCCCACACACACTCATCAGTTGATTAAATTGTTAATGTTTGATTTAACGGTGCAAATCAGTTCCGTGGGCTGGCATACTCCTGCCTCGGAGGACACAAATCCTTCTCGAGTGGATTTGTGCAGAGTGAAACTGTCGCGGGAAGGCGTGGCGGCGAGTGGTGAATGTCTTGATTCGTACTGGGACTGTTCTCGCTTTTATCGCTGCCAATAAAACGCAAATGAATTTGCCAAGGCAATTTCCCAGCTGTCATCGGGATGGTGGCTGAAAATGCGCTTATCGTATGCTCGCCAGCGTAGGTGTAACGCTGTGAGGGTTACTTCCGGTTTATTGTGGTTTTTGCTCTTTTATTTGCCTACTTTTATGCGTAGACATAAAAGCCGAATGCCAATTCGTATGTGTGTGCGACAGTATTGTGTCGCAAATGTGCTCTAAGTGCATTGTACATGCTAATGCCTGAATGGAGACAAACGCCTTCTACTTACTGGCAGCATTACGTATACGCAGTGTGAAAACGAGGCAGCACTGGGAAAACTGGGAGCAATAAATTAAATGCCATTGCAGAAACTTAGAAACCCAAATTGAGGGAGTTAAAAGTAAATATTTCTAAGAAGTCATAAGGTAGTATGAAAATAAATAAATATAAAATATATAAGGACACTTTTATATAGTAAATCCGGATTTAAAATAAAGTTATCTGTTTTTTTATAATATATTGGCCTCTAGTTCATTACAATTTATTGCTTAATATCTAAAAACTTAATTATACATTTTCTTTTTGACATTTTTATGATTTCTCCATGTGTTTTTTTACAATATGAGAGGGCAAGCAACAAGCGAGTAGCTTAATTGAGGTCTGGCCCTTATTTTCCCATATCCTGCTCGTCCTGCTAATGTGGGAAGCCCATTTTGATGCTTGTCGACCATTAAAGCTGCCACAAAGAGTGGCCTAAACGGAACTTTGCGACATTTACTCACTCTGACTCTGACTCTGACTTTTCCGTATCCGGTTCTTTGTTCCTTTTATTTCTTGCAGATTCATTGATGTCCCCATTGAGTCCTGCGGAAAGTCCTCGCCCCTTCGCATTGCCCTGCAGGCAAATGCGCCCGAAATGCTGCTCATACTGCTGAGGTAAGTTTTAGAAAGGCAGAAGAAAATTCAAGAAAATTCCCAACGGTCGAGGGGGATTCTTGGGGGCCAAGAGAGATGTGTGCCACTTCAATTAGCGAGAAATATGCAAAGCGGTCGCCACTTGGTGGCGCCGCAATGTATGCAACATAAAATACAAGGCGCTTAGCATAAGCAAGTGGTCGCAAGCCGCGAAAAAAACAAGAGAATAAAGAACGCACTGAGAGCGCAAGGAGAAGATAGAAAAATAAAAGGGAAAAATTATCATTAAATATGAAAGTCGCTGCCAAAGCGAATTTGCATCACAAGGCAGTCTCCGCTGAGTCTCATGGTCCCTTCGTCGTCGTCGTCGTCCAAAAACAGCTTGTAAAAAGTTACGAGCATGCACTCTAAGGCAACAAAAAGAGGAAAAAAACAAAAACAACAACTAGAGGCGGGTCCTCAGCCGAGATTCATAAATTTATATGTAAACGCCTGCAGTTTTTGTCTTTCGTCCTTGACTTTCGCCGTCCCCGGCAATTTATTGTTTCTTAACTTGATATTGCCGCCGTCACGCCCCAGTGCCACACACAGCAGCTCGCCCAGCCAGTTTGTCCCGGCTTGCTCTTCGATTCCTGATGCAGCGCCAAAAAGTATGCTTTGCATAAAATGCGAATATTGATTGCAGGCCAAAAAGGCGAGTCACAACAACAAAGTATCCGACGACGGCGGCGGCGGCATCCTTTTTGGCGGTTCTTGCGAAACTTTCAGTTGGAGAGATACTCAGATGTCGAAAGTTTCGGGCGAAGGTTAAGGCAGGCGGCTTGAATATCATTAGATCAGAGTTTTTGCCCAACAAATTATACAATTTTCTGGGTTCCTACCTTTCAGAGTGGCAAATTTTACATCAACTTTATAATTTATTAAGAAAATTTTAAAGAATATCTTAGCAGATATAGTAACTTGATAGTAAAGTATTTTTGCATTATGTTAGGATAGCAGATTTAACAAGCTAACAAAGCAATCATGTTTCAGAAATCATCTAAAACTATGGAATGCAATTTTTGAGTCCCTAAGCTGATTGCTTTCTTATCGTTCGGATAGTCTAGCTTAAATCATATTTATATATATTTTAGAACCACAAAACTGGAACAGCAAATTATGAAAAATTACAAAATAACTTAAAGATCTTGCCAGTCAACCTTGAAAAAGATAAATTCCTTTTTAAACTGTATCCAAAAAAAAAGAATGCCTTCAATAAAGCTGGCAAATTAAATTCCAAATGATTTGATTCGGAATTCCTCGCGCCCTTTTTGTGATGCCCTCGAACAATTTGCAACATTAATTTCGACTTTGTAATCCGTCGAAATTAAAAGTGAATTCCCCGCCTCGAAAGAGGGCGCAATGCGAAAGGAATTCGCATTATGCGGCGAAGGAGAAGGCCAGTTGGGTATAGTGATTTGGATGGAGGGCATGAGATTGAGATTCCTGCCAGCTGTGCTGATTGCACGAGGCAAATTGCAATTGCAATTGCAATGGCTTCGATTGATGGCAACTGTTTGAGTTTGGCTTGCCAATTCCCCGCTGGCCGTTTTTCCCCGAGTCTTCTCCTCGCACATTTTCCATCCAACTCCCTGGACAAATAGGTGGTGGGCCTGTCAGTCTCGTTGTTGGCTTCTGGTCTCTGTTTCTGTTTCTGTTTCAGCGTCGTCGCCTTTCCGCCTGGTCTGATTTTTGATTCAGATGCTGCGGCTGCTGTTTCAGTTACTGATTCCGATGCTGATTCGGCCATAAATTCTCGATATTGTTTCGCTTTTGTGTGTTTTAATTTGCGTTTCGCTTTTCGCTTTGCTGCATTTTCATTTGAAATTGGCCATAAAATATGCAAATGGCTGTATGGTGAGATGTATTCTTTTTTCACAGCCACCACTCCCTCGCTCTCTCTCTCTCGTCCTTATCGTTTTGGCCGAGCGCGGCAAAAGTGATTTACTGGTGCATAATTGCGCATACGCCGTGTTATTATGCGGGCAAAAAAGACAATACTTACAAATGTGGATGTTTGGCGGTGGAAAAACACCAAATAAATAAGCGAAACATATAAATTACAGTGCTTATCAGGCAGAAAGATGGAAGGCGAGTGAAATGCAGACTTTTGACAAACATTTTCAATTTAAAAAGTGACAACACTGCTGGCGCCATTTCACCATTTTCCACACATGCCACAATTTGCACTTCATTTGCCATTCACTCAGGTCCGTCTGTATACACAGGAAAAAAAATATACCATGAAGTTATTTGAACTCAAATGTATAACATAAAGAACTCAAAAAGGTTACAAATCAATATCAATTATTAAATGTAAAAAGGGTTACTAAATAGCTCTTGAAATATAAATATAATAATAGCTTTACATTTTTATATTTACATTTATTACATTTTTAATCAGAATTTAATTAAAAAAATATATTTTTCCTGATTTAAATTTAATTAGAATGCAGGAAATTATATTAGTTTTATATAAGCTTGATTATTATTTAATACAAAATAAAATATATTATCTCTAGGACCTATTCATCCATAGTTTCCCTTTCAGTGCACATTTTCCTCTGGCTCGGTGTGAGTATGTGCAACTGACACAACCGCGAGCCATGTCTGTTCATTATTTCATTTGTACATTGTGTTTATCGGGGCATCTAGCATTTATTGCGCCCACTTCACCTCCGGACACCACCGCTCCCTTCCCCCTTTTGCATTGACCGCAAGCAAACCAACTACGTGCTGGCAGCTTGTATCTCATTTGCAAACAGTTACCCACTCCTGACCGCTCTGCCACGCCCTCATTCGCTTTTGGCCCATTCCGTTGCAGATACGGGGCCGCACCACAGCCGCCGGACGGAGGCACCTCCGTAATTATCGCGCTGCTCGACAAACTCATCGAGGACGGGCGCAATTACAGTTACGAACTGGTCATGTGCCTCAAGATACTGCTGCGCAATGTAACCATGATTGAGATGCCCTTTAAGGTGAGTACGGGGTCGGTGGCGGGTGGGGGGAAATAATGGTTGGATAATAATTGACTTGGCTGAGAAACTAATGAAAGGGCATTAAGTAGAAGGGAGATATGAGGGATATAGGAGAATATTATTAGGTAACTAAAACTATGGATTTACTGAGAACTTTATGACCTTGGTAAGCGAAAGATTTATATAATTGAAGGGACCAAGGATACGTGAATAAAATTAAGGAAGTATTTCTAAACTTAACCAATTAGTTTGAAGGGAATAATATTAAGTAATATTAATATAGTTCAATAACTTGTTCAAGATTAATTGTTAAGGATATCCATAAGAGTTTCCTTTCCTTAAACCAATGTTAGGAGCTTTATAAATATTTTCCGATCAATATGCTTTCAGGGAATTTTATGATTATAATATAGATAATATGTTTTCTGATTTAAGTTATTATAAAAGTATTTGCTGACCACATCTATTGTTTTTCCCATTCCTGTAACCAAATTAATTACTTAACAAATTCCAATTATTTCTCTACAGCCACTTTTATATGCCTCCAGAAGAGAGATGTTCTTTGAGCGCTATGGCCGCCTGTTGATGGATAAAATTATAGGCAAAGAGCAGGTCTATGGAGTGCCCACCCTTCGTCATTTATGCCGGTAATTATCAACTTTTGACTGTAATTTTCCCAGGGGGAAGTTGTCAAAAGGGAAACTCCAGCGGACACTTGAGCTGGGCATGTCCATGAATTTTTGGATGTGGGCATGGCCATGGGGGAAAGAGAGATTAGGAAGCCAGAATGGAGATGGAGTCTGACAGCCATAATAAGTTTCACTTTTTTATTCAATTACTTTGGCTTAGGTCCGCCACGCCTGCTTAACTTCCTACGGCAGACAATTCCGTGATAAGCCCGAAAAATGAAATAAGCATAAGACAGGAGCCAGGCTGGCAAAGTGACAAACTGACTGACTGACTGGCAGCTTGACAAATGTCCACAGAGAGAAATTATTCAGGGAAATCAAATATGTAAAGAATATTCCCTAGTTTGATCATATTTATATGAAATAAGATCAATTTTTAAGGTGTTTAAGGTATTGACGCAATGATATAAATATGAATTGAAATATTTAAATGTTAAAATTAATATTCTTATACATTTAACTTGATTTAATGTGAATCAAATAAGTTCCAGGACCTTATAGTTAGTTCTTAAGACACTGAACTTTTATTTTGAACAATTTTTTGTCTCAGTGCCTGGCCCGAACCTTAAGTTGACAAGTTTGCTCCGTCCGGGCGCCTTTGTCATGTGGCTTAATGCAAGTTTGCCTTTCTTTTCATGTATTGTGTCAAAGTCGGGGTCGAAACTTTGCCGCTCTCGCTTCACTGAACAAGCCGCCGCAATATATAGTCAAATGTCTGTTGGGGCAACTTAATGAATTAAATCGATGCGAATTTCTTTGCCACTTTGATCGGTGTTTAGTCGAGAACTTTTCGTCCACCGGTCTCCGTTTTAATTCGATAAGTTGATGTCTGGCATGTGACATGGTTCATATGGGACCTCCTTATGGGGGTCCTGGTCCAGGCTCTTATTAAATATATATAAATAAGCTATATCCTTGGTGCGGGTACACAAATACCACACAGAGAACCGAAACGAAATTGAGTACGAGTATATTTGCCTGCGTTCGCTCACGTGTCACAAAAACGTCCATTGACTTTGGCTCTCGTTTCAGCTGAAACTCGCTGGCCAGCTTGTTTGCCAGTTTGTTTTTCTTTGGCCAATGTTTGCGATGCGGCAACTCGCGCTCTTGGCCTGCATTTGTAAACAGTCAAGATGTGCTAAATAGGTCTTGTGAAATATATTATTTATAATATAATATGGGAGATTATAATTAAGTGGCATTCCGATAATTTAGAACTTATTTTTTCGCCATTAGCCCTAATTTATTGCTTTGTTTGCAATAAATTTCAATATAAAATGTTTGTTTTTCAAATGCTCTGAAAGCTGGCAACTAATATTTTATGTAGACACCTCATTTATATAAATAAGCTCCTGTTCGAATTGTATATTCTTAAATAGGCAATTAAATGTTAAGAGAATTATAAGAGTTATATGTCAAGATACTTGAGAATTCATAATATAAATTTTAACCAATTATAAAATATAAAAAACTCAATTTTCCAAGATATTATTGTTAAGAAAATACATTTCCAATCCCCACTGTAATTGTAATTGAGTTGGCGTCCTCTGGTCGAGGCTTCAAGTAAGCCAGCTAGGGTTCAAAGAGTTGTTCACTTTGTATTCGACTTTTTTCACTTCTGGCCACTTTGCGATTTCAATTTATGCAGAATGCATGCAAAACGCAGTATACATTGACCCCAAAAACTTGACGATTTCCTTGTCATAAGCGAGGACATTGCGCATACGCCCCGTCATCTACATTTCCGGAACGGCGCCCACAAGTAGGCGATGCTTTTTTTGGTCCTCTTTTTTGTGGCAAACTCTCCACGGCTCTCTCCCTCCATTTCTCTTGTCCCCCCTCGGGTAGTGTCAGCTTACTTTATTGATTGGTCGAATTTGTCGGCGGCGCCGGCGGTGGCCATAAAAAAAAGCCAAAATATTGGCCGAACAGGAAAACTTGACGGGTGAAATTAACATGAACATAAAGCTCTGGCGGACTGGGGAGTTGCAAGGATCTCCCCGGCAGCCGATTAGCATGTTGTTAAGCTGCCCCAGCGTTTTATGACGCCAATTTGGGGAACACTTTTCGAGGAATTTTTGGGACAAGTTTCCACCGCCGCCGCTCCTGTCACCGAGCTATCAGGGCCACTTTAGAGCAGGCTTCCCGCTCCCTGGCAACTTTCCCGAAAGCTTTCACTGTGCCGACTAAGTGCCGGGGCAAGAAAAAAGAATCCACTACCAATATCCGCTACTTTAACTTCTTCCTTTAGTTGGCAGCAGCAGGAGCAGGGCAGCAACTTTAGTGAAAGAAAGTTCCAGTTCGTCTTTTTTCCGCTGACGCTTTCTTTTTTCTGCCTTTTCACTCACGAGCAAAGTTTTAAGCACATCAAGTTTTCTTTGCAGAGCGCGGATTCTCTCTTTTTTTTTCTCGGCGTATGAGCTTATTGTGTGAAACTTAAATTAATTTATGAAATATCCCGCTGAGATTGACAGGACTCCTGCCCAAAAGCGAGCGCTGAAGTAGCTCGAAAAAAAGACATGCCAGCAAACTATTTTTCAGCTTCCAGCTTTTAAGAAAACGAACCATAAAATAAGGTTAAGGGAAATGGGAATTTTACTGGGTTTCTTGTAAGTATTATATTTTTAAACACAATGCAGGATACTCTTGAGGATCCTTGAGAAAAAATTCAATTAAATTATCTCAGATGAGCTGACCCGACATTTCCATTTTAAGAATATTAAAAATGGAATTTCAATCCCCTTTACAGTTGCAACATTCGCGACATCCTGCGGGAGCAGAATCAACTTCCCAGTGGCATTGACACCTTGAGGCTGCCAAAGCGCCTGCAGCGCTACATTGACCTGACCGAGGAGCTGGATGGACCCGCTTTAGAGCCAGAAAAACCGGATATACCAAACTCGGCAGGCAGGACAAAGCTGGGAAGCGATATGCCACGCCTGGAAACAATCTCAAGTGCCGGCGAGGATGAGAGTGAGGACGAGAGCGAGAATCACGTCCAGCTGCTGGAGGCGGTTACGGATGCGGAAAAGGCTGCCGTGGCCGCATTTGTGGCTACAAGTGATGGAGCCATAACGCAGGAGGCCAAAAAAGCGGCTGTGGCTGCCTACATGGCCAACTTGCCGCCGGACTGTGTTCCCGAATTGCCGCCCGACTTTGATCCCGATTTCCCGCCCCTTTCCAGCTAACACTGGGAGGGTAGAGTGAGTAAACCGTAACATAACACACTCACCGATAGGTCTCCTCGCTGACATTGATGCGACCGGGCACGCCCGTGGTCTCCGTCCGGCTGGTGAGGTTAACCGTATTCCCGAACAGACAGTAGCGCGGCACGCGGTTGCCAATCACGCCCGTGACCACCTCGCCGGAGTGGATGCCTATGGTGATTTGCTGAAAAAAAAACAAAGAAGTTCCACATTAATAAAGAGCTTGTAATATGAATTTATTTAAGAATTTATCTAGGAAATAAACAGCATCAGCTGCATTTATTATATGAATTCCTATATTTACAACTTAATAAAAACCACAATAACTAGTATACAACATGGCATTAGCATTATTTTTCATTTGGGATCTACATATATTAAAGAAAGTTAAAGACAGCTTTGATGGCCGTTAAAAATATGGAATTAGGCTAATTTGACATTAAACTATTCGAAACTATGACTGGCACAGAAATGTTTATGGAAAAGTTCTTGGCAGATAAACTTCTGAGTCTCTCCCAACAATTGTTAGTCAGAAAACTTTGTAGCTTGAATAATAAAGTCAATTAAACTATATTAATTGTAGACTTAAAAGTTCGTTTAATTTTTCTTTCATTATTGTTCATAAAAGGAATTTAAGCTTTAAAGAAGTGTGGCATTTCATTTCTAATTTTCTGTCCAATGGAATTTATCTAAGCCATAAACAGCTTCAGTTAAAATTATAATCCGCATTTTTAGGAGAATTTATCTGGAAAATAAAGAGCTGGCAAAGATCGTTGCAAGTGGAAAGGGCACTTCATTGCGCTAATAAACTTTCGCCGGCAAGTCCCATCATCAACACCCGAAAAGTTAGCAAACCGCAACGGAATGTAGCTGGCAAGACCAAGCGAAAGTTGCCACAATTACTTTCCAAAAACTTGCAGTAGCAGCACCAGCAGCAGCATCAGTAGGAAAAAGTTTTCTTTAATTAAATTTAAAACGAAATGAGCGGCGAAAGAGCAAAAAATCCCCACACCCACCAAAGGTCCTTCTCGTTAGTAGTAGGTGACGATGTTTCGGGTAGAATCAAAAGCTGGGGTCGGGTAAAAATGCAGAGCCCAGGGAATATGTGTAAATGGGTAAAGTGCTGCCAACAGGCGGAGATAAAACCGAAGGACGAAAGTTGTAATTACCAGAAAAACATTACACAAAACTAATTGCCCAGGCAGCAGCGACCGAGCGATAAGGGAGAAATGCCCAAACTTCCGGCATCCAGAGACCAAAAATGCAGAAAGTCGAACTAGGAGAATATTCCCACTGAACTCTGCAAAACTAAATCAAGTCAAATCAGAGCAGTGCAATGCTGATGAATGATTCAGCAGAGAGCTGCAAACAAAAGTCAATCACTTTTTTTCCCTTTGATTAAATAATGAAGAAGTGCTTTTCAGCAGCATAGCAGAGCAGTCGAGGGGGAAGAGAAATCGCAGAAAAAAAAAAGGTGGTTTTAAATGTCAGATAAAATGTACAATTTTGCGGCTTGCTTAAATTTATCCCTGTGACCTATCCTTTGATATATATATTCTTGTGGAAATGCTTTTAAACTGAAACAATAAAATGTAAATAGCAAATACCTCTTTGTCTTATTTTAACTACAATCCTTTACAGTAACCCTAGTCTAGTAGTAAAGTTTTTCTGGCTAAGACCTTTGCTGTTTAAAACGAAAGTACTTTCTAAGCATCAAACTCAATTAAGAGCAATGCCTTACCTATGAACTAAGGACAAAAGTCAACACTGTTGCTTTTACTGCCTTTTTCTCATTACTTATAGACGAGAACTTGCAACTTTTTAACAAAATAACAGCAGGAATGAAGTATAATCAAGAGCCGGCCATATGCTTTCTAATTTCTGGAAAAGTCTCAGTTTATTTTTAGATTTCGGTCAAGATGTTTACGGCAGTTGGGAGAATGATTTTTCCTTGCCTGCCTTGGTACCCGATCCGAGCGTATAAAATACATAGTAACTGCAGAAAGTTTTTGCTGAAAACCGAATCAATATTTATGGACTGCAAGCACAGGAAGTAGCCAACAAAGCAAAGCATAGCAGCGGGCAAACAAAGTCGACGACGGGAAAACTGGGAGGGAGAAAAGAAAAGCGGGGAGGTTGAAGCCAAAGTTTTTGCATGAAGAAAAACATCAGTATAATTGGCTTCATAAATGGACGGGGGCGGAAGGGGGCTTCTGCAGGATGGCGGGATGACTCGCTGCTGCTGCTTTTTATCAGGATTTAATGAAGCGCAAAATGACGCCAGTGGCGGCAAAAGGAGAGGTTAGAGTGGTGAAATCCTGGGCGAGGCCAGTGCAACAGGCTAGGATGTCGTGTCCCAGTTTTTGCCTGTGACTCGACTCCCATACCCGCGGCGTTCGTTAATTGCATTTGGAGCGATCTATCAAACGTTGACTCGACTCGATGGATGCGGACTCAGATTCCCCTTTTTTGTGTGTGCATGGAACCCCGACGAACGGCTTTCGTCTACATTACCAAAAGCAATCAGTCAAATATGAAATACTGACAACCGCAAAAACTTGACTGCAGTTGTGGCAAAAGATGGACAGGCAGCAACCGGAGGAGGAGGAGGAGGAGGAGGACTGGACCAAATGGATGATCCTCGCACAAGGATGAGGATGGTGGAGATGAAGAGCTTCTTGGAGCCGCTGGCAAGACGATAAGGTAATGGAATTTTAGCTAACAGAAAAACAACAACTCTGACAATAAAGCCAAGTGACACGAGTCCCGGCCAGAGTTCTCCAGTTGTGTGTGTATGAAACACGCACTCAAATTCTGGGATATATTTACAGTAGGGTGGTTCTAGCTTAATTTCAATTATTGAATTTATTTGTATACCACAATTAATGTGAATGTTTTTAAAGGAAAGACGACTTGAAAACCTTAATCTTTGTATAACTAAATTCAACTATAACTTTTTATAACTGCGATTTCCGGATTAAAATTGTTTTATAACTCTTATTAAATGTTTATTTCGAATCCTGTACTTTCTTTTTCTCTTTTTAATATTTATATTCGAATATATATCTATTTCTGATAGATAGAGCCACCCTAATATACATACAGATGCCAAGACATGTGCAAAAAGTGACTGACAAGCCACAAGCATTGTCCACACGTACAATGCTGTAATTGTGAAGGATGCCATCAAGTGGGGCATCCGCATCCACGTCCTCGTCCTCAGCCTCGTCGTTCGTCTTCGTCCTCGTCCTCGGCTTCGCCCTCTCGCCCCCGTCTGTGGATAAACCACTGCCCTTGCCCAAGCCCCCCCTTTGAGCCCCTATCTGTGGCCCTGCATGTGTGCAGTGTATTTTAAGCTTGAGCACTCAAAGCAAAAGTGTTTAAGCCAAAAAAAAAAAAATGAGAATACAAGACAAAAAAAAAAAACCGAAAGATAGTGGCAGCAGCAGGCAGGCGGATGGCTGAGCCTCCTAGTTGTCCTAGTCGTCCTCAGCCTCATCCTGCCGCTCAGCCTCGCCTCAACGTCTCCGGTGACAGTTGACGGTCAAGTGGCAACTGGCAAGGTTCCGAGACCCTGGACCATGGAATCCATGGTATGTGTCCTTTGACATTGTGTGTCATCAATTTTGAATTAATTTTAGCAATTTTCGCAGTTTTCGAACCCAAACTTTTCGCACAAACTTTGTGAAATGAACTTTTTCTTCTCTCGACTGTTGCTGTTGCGAGTTGTTAATATTTTACGTGCACTTGCCACTCAATCCGGCTGTTGGGGTTCTTTAAGATGGGGGGTTAAGGGTGGCAGACATTGAAATTTATGCGCCATTGAGTGTTGCTGTTGCTCAAAATGGCGAATTGCGAACGGCGAATGGCGCATTCAGCAACAAATTGCACGAGCATGCTCGAGTTGCATGCTCACACGAACGAACACAACGGGACGAGCGGGACAATTTTCCAACTACTTTCAATGCGCACAATTAGAGTGACGGCCCCCCTGGAAAAGCCCCATTTCCCGAACCCTCAAAACGGGGTGTGTTATCCGCCCCCAACCTCTGCGGGCGCCCAAGAAACTTGAACATAAGTTGTCAGTTTGTGAATGCTTTTTTTTTTTTTGTGTTGTTCGGCAAAAAACGCAGCATAAATGGGTCACAAAAGGAGCGATGCTAAGATATAGAACAATCTAAATATAATAAAAAAGTATAAGCGAAAGATATCTTTATATCTTAGGATATCTAATACATTTAGAAGGCTTGTTTCTATGTATCTAAATAAACCTGGCCATATTCTGTCGATTTTTCTTAAAAAAACGGAAGAATCTAACTTTATCATCAAAAACTATATGGGCTTTATAAAAATACACTCATTGAAAGCAGTTAAAAACAATGTTTCCACAGAGGGATTTCCTATTAATTTAACCTTTACCCAAATATATCATAAACTTTCCCATTTACCCCGATAACTTGTGAATTATTTCTGCACTCACCACAGGATTTGAGCCCATTTTAACGTTCTTGGCCATGTCCATCATGTCCAGGGCCACGCGTGCCATGCACTTGGCGTGATCCTCACAGTGGTCGGGCAGCCCGGATACGGCCATGTACTTATCGCCAACGGTTTCCACCTGAAAGGATGAAAAGGACATGCCAATGAGTTCGTGCTATTGGGCAAATTGAGAGGTGACCCGAAAAAGGGGGCGAAATTGCATCGTTTTTGTGGCTGGGTTTAAAAAAGTGTAATTAAGTGGCCATAGCCATAGCCACCAGGCTGCGACGTGCATTTGAACTCTGACCCCACCTTGTACACGTTCAGGTTTCGCTTGGAATCGGTTAGAGCGTCGAAGACCGTGTAGAGCTCGTTGAGCATTTTCACGATTTTCATGGCCCCATCGGGATCCGTGTTGGCCGCACAGTATTGGCCAAAGCCCACGATGCCGGAGAACATCAGCGTCACGGAGTCATAGCTGTCGAATGGCAGCAGAGAAAAATTTTTTGCCATAAATAAACAGCAGGAAAATATAGTAAATTGATTGCATTTTTCGCCATTATATGTAGAAGCAATGCACAGAAAAAAGTATACTTTTTTTTTTTAAATAAAAAAGTGCATTTAACTAATGTTTCCATATAAATATTTTCATGTCTTTAAGTTCATAATAAATTTGTAATTTTTTGTATATAAATATATTGGTATTTTCACTGTTTCTACTGTAACATTTTCCTGTGCATTTTTCCCATTGGCAACGAAACGGAAATTGACGTTTTCTTACCGTTTTGGCGGCACTGGACGCTGATGTCGTAACTCATTGGCCACCGACTTTGGCAACACCGAATAGAGAAGCCTGAAAAGAGCCGGAAAAATGGCAGAAAAGAATGCAGAGGAACATGGAAAAGTAATTTCAATTTCGCGCCTGAGAGAATGCCCGGTGTGCCATTAAGGAGTCGGCACACTGTCATTTGTCATTTGTCTTTCGTCGACATTTGCCGTTTGGTCCTGTGCCACTTACCTGTCCGTTTTCTGCTTCTCGCTCTCCAGATCGCGGAAGGTCTGCTGCAGCTTGTCCGTTAGACTCTCCAGGTTCTTGGTTAGCTTGTACTCCGCCTCAAATTTCTCGGAGAGCAGGACCAGATCCCTGGCGGCGTCATGCAGCGGCACATCCGAGATGTACAGTCCCTTCCTGCAAGACAGCAAAAAAAAACAGGACACACTCATTCCACATTCCGGTGAGTTCAAAGATATGTGGATATAGAAGAGGGTCGTGGGTGAACTCATAGATGCTCTTAAAGGGGATGTCGGGGGTTTAGGGGACCCTCATAAAATTATTCTGAATATATTATATAAGTAAATTCAGTTTTTATTAGTCAAAAGCTAATAAACTTAAGCTTAAACTTGCAATACAGAATTTAAAGAAAAGAATTCTTAAAAAATATAATCAAGACTTTATAAATTAATTTTAATTCAAATTTGTTTTTTTAAATGCTTCCTAAAGCCCCCGCGAAAGCATTTTCCCTGAGTCCGCCTCTGACTGAAACAAAGGAAAAATGACACGCATTTTGTTATACTTAAATCTTTGGGAAATGGCAGGGCAGAGCACAGAGCACAAAATAAAATACGGGAAATCGGTGGGGAGTTGGTGCCTAAAAACACTTTTAATGTCAACCATAAATTCGGCTAGCTGAAGGCACATTTGTTTCAATTTGAATGCCTGTATAAAAACCTCGAGGTTATGCCTCTAATGCCACATTTAAGAGCTAATGTCCCGTATTAAGGCCTGCTCAAAAATTAAACCAGGTAAAGGAAACATACATCAGTATTTTGTATTAGGGTAGACCAAGTTGATGTCTCTATTGAAATTAATAAAAATTAAGGAAAAAATAATGAATAAATAAATTAAGAACACACATTTTATATATAAAATGTAGATAATATATAATTCCCTCAGAATATTTCAAATAAAGATTATTTTCCTAAACATATCTATAAAAATCCTTTATAAATCGTTTACATACTTGGTCAGATCGTCCAGATTCATGACACTCGGATAGCACTGAAACAGCATTCGATCCGTTTCCGGAATGTACATCATTTGTCCCTGCAGAGCACACAAAAGGAAACAGAACAGATTATTTTCGTGGGCCGAAGGGTGAAAACCATTACAATAAAATTGATTTTTATGCTGTATTTTGCGGCGGACCTTAAGCAGGCATTAAGTTTAATGCCAGCTGACGGCTGTGCGTAAGGGTCCATTTGTTTCTGGGATTTTCATAACCGTTCCGAAATGATTTTCAGTCACACTCACCTTCAGTCTCAGAAAACGCTGCTCGTGCCGACTGCTCATGGCCCCCTGACGCGTCTGGAGCACATATATGGTGTTTATGTGGGACAGGATGTTCTCGAAGTTCAGTTGCAGGTGCGGCCTTATGGCCTCCACGACCTCTATCAGTGAGCAGTTCTCCTCGGCCACTCTATGGAGTCCACGGAAAGAAATCGAGGTATATATTAGGATTTTAAACAAGGAAATATATAAATATTAATTAGAAAATAAGAAATTTCTGCTTCACCTGGGAATCACTCGGGACACGGCCTTTCCGGCCTGAACGATTTTCATTTGTCTATCGAACATCAGGTGGAAGGGGAATACCTTGCAGAATGTGGCGGGCGATATAAGCGGCGCTGTTCGGAGAAGACAACGAAACATTTGTTTTCCGATTAGACAGGCAATTAGTTAGAGTAACACCAGCAATCCGTCGCTCACCTTCGCAGAGGAACTCCATGTCATCGGGCACCTCGTCCTTCTTGGCGTCCACCTGCGACTTGGCCGCCACATTGATCTCCCGTATCAGGAACTGGACATGGTCATAGCGCTCAATGTCGTCACTCTTGTTCTTTAGGAGACGCAGGCACTTCTGCTCCTTGTCCGGATCGCAGTCGAAGCTATCCTGGGCCATTGGGCAGGTGTTCAGAGCTATGGGCGGTTCTTTAAAAAATATAAAATTAAGTTAAAGGAAATTAAACGACAATTTAAATTGTATTCTTTTCACATTTCAAATTTCATAGAATTCTATAAATAAATTCAGATTAAATATATAGTTTTTATATTTTTGTTAATATTCAAATATTGTTCGAACAAGTGACTTTGCATTTATATAATTACATTTAGCATAAGCTAATTTTCTTCTAAGTTGCTGTTAGTCAACATTTTTTAAAGCTTTTAAAAAAAGAATGCCCAATAAAACAATCGCGAATATTTTTTTTTATATTACCTACACTTTAGCTTCCTTTAAGTTATTAGTTTATCATCAAATAACAAATAATTGTTAACCAAAACTAACATCTTTTAATAATTACCTTGTTAAATACCGCTTCTTAATAAAAAAGTTTGTCACTTTTAATGGTTTTTATTTTCCTGACACTTGAAAAACCAAATATTTGTACATTACGTTGCCAATGAATAATTAATTCATGCCATAAACTAATTTACTTCCACTTGGCTGTCATTTCGAATGGCCAAACAAAGCCATCAAGTTTTATTAAAATCAGAGCATGTCAGAAAGTTTTTTCCGCTTTTAATATATTATACGAATAAATGAAAATGCATAAATAAAGCCAGGCAGTCAATACAATTTACATTTATTGTCAGTACAGCTCTGTGAATTCAGCAATATGTTAATCGCCACCGCCATTTCTCCCTTTCATTTTTTTTTGTTATTATATTATTTTTTCTGCTTTTCTGCTGTGGCTGTGGCTCGGCCATTTCATTTACCTGTCTCGCTGGCTATCTGCTGGCCATCGTTGTTGTTATTCACATTGACATCGCCGTTGTTGGCCAGGCCATTATTGTTGCTGCCGTTGTGATTATTGTTTCGCTCGGCATCCTGCGAAGATGGTGCCAGGACAACCGTGGCCGCTCCCGTGCTCGTGCCCAAGCCCGGGCCCGTCGCCAACGCCGTTGCATCAGCTTCCAATTGCTGTTGCTCCCGGGCGATGGCCCTTTCCTTCTCGGCCTCGTCGATGGGCTCGCCCTTGCGCTTCACAATGTCGATTTCCACCTCGACGCCATGCAGCTTGGATGCAACGGCCTGTGAGGGAGATATCGTGTCAATGGGTCTCGGATTCACGAAATGGAAATATATATATATAGAAAGCAAGCAAGCACCCAGGAAAATATCTGTAAATAAAATTTTACCTAAGAGAGTTGCCCAAGGGCTTAACTCAAGAAATATAAATCAATTCTCTAAAATAATCCACATTTATCTAGGCAGTGATTTCTTGATAGTAGAACCCCTTATAAATAAACTGTTTTATTATTTTTTGTGAGTGTATGACCAACTGTCTCACCTTGACAATACCGATGACGATGTGCTCGAGGCCCGGCCGTTCCGAGTAGTAATGCAGCAGCAGCTCGCCATCCTTCTCCGTGCACCGGAAGGATGGAGCCCTCATTCCCGGGTACAGGGTGCCCAAGTGGTCGTGCAGGGCATCCAGATTCTGGAGTGAAACAGAGAATATATATATATATCTTTTACTGAAATAAACTAAACTTAAATCATTTTGAATATATCAAGCTTCATAATCTTAAATTCATTATCTTGTTACTCTTTTTCTGATCGATTTTATAATTTAACTATGCAATCATGTTTTGTGAATATTTAAACAGAGTGATAAATTAATTGCCATAAACTTCGGTCTAGTGTGAAAATTCTCAAACGTGTTAAAATTGTATTAATTAAATGTTTTTTATTGTTCTTTACATTTCATGACATACATCAGCATATATTATTTAGCTTAGTGATAGTTTTGCATTGATAGTTTAAAACTTCAAGGTTTTTTTAAACAAAAGAAACATTTACAGCCTTTGAAAATTGTTTAATGGTTCCCCAAAAAGTTAAATTAAGTCCTGTCCGCTTTAAGGCCAATATTTTAATACGCAAAAGGAAAACCATGTATTAATTTGGGCAAAAAAATGCAAATTTCTTTGTGTTTCATTTTTTGTCACGATGACCCGTAAATTGCTTGGCCAAAAATTGATGACCCGCAACTCGTTGGTAGTTTTTCTCTGTGTGGTTTTGTTGTTTGTTGATGTTGCGGTGCAGACGAAAAAATTCAATTTCATTTTTCATTATGACAAAGGATTCGAGAGAAGCATTTGCGGTGAAAAATGTGGAAAATTGAAAATAAATCGAATGTGAGTGCAACAAAAGGCGCCGAGGGAGGTGATTTTCGTTAGGGTGTCCGTCCTGTGAGGACAATCCCTGGTAAAGGATCCCGGAAAGTGTTGGATGTGAGTGGGCGATGTGTGTGCGCTCAAGCAAAATACTTAATGCTTATCAATGATGGCGATGTGTCGATGTCGATGGCTTTGACTGAAACTGCCAAGGGAGCAGCAGCATGAAAAATGACTTCGACGGCGACTGGCAAATGCAATTGGGCCGCAGATGCAAGGGAAATGAGTGTGAAATGGCATTCAATTAAGTAAACTACAGGGCTGTGTAGAGTAAATAATGCAGTACCTGCAGGAAATCCCTTGGCGTGGCTCCCAGCACTTGCAGGATCTTATCGTAGCCGGAGTCCTGGCAGAATTCGAAGAAGGTCTTGCCAAACAGCTCCAGGATGTCGTCTGCGGGTATATCTGTGTGTAGTTGAAAGGACGAAACGAGGGAGAAAGAGAGACATTAACAAGCTGGTCCTTTAATGGCCGGCACACACGTGAGCAGCTCCTCGTGGCCATAATCTCTTGGCCAAAGCATATGCTTAGTATCAGGAACACAAAAAGGAGGAGAAACAATGGAACACAGTGGAAATATGCGCAAAGTAAAAAAGGAAATAATAAATAAATATTCATTAATGTCTTAATTTAAAAGAATTGATTGAAAGATTAATCAAAATGAGACCTTGAGTGACACTTATATTAATGAAATATGCGTTCGCTTCATTATTTAATCCGTTAAATAATATTTTACGAAATTTTTCGTAGTGTATAGTAACTAACTACTTACTGAGTATCTCGACAGCTGCTCCAATTAGATTGTATGTTATTTCATCGTCGTAAATTTGTCGCACCAGAAACTGTCCCTCCATGCTGACCATGGCCTTTTTTCTGAATGCCGAGCCAAAAATAAGCAGCCATCAAAATCGAGTCAGGCGAAACCGCAGAATGAAACGGCAGTGAAGGGGGTTTTTTTTTCGGTGGGGTTGGCAAAAAAGAGAGAGAGAGTGGCAAATATATTAATTTTAATTAAATTGCTTCTGTGTTCGTGAATTTATGAGTGAGTTGGCTGGCATTCCTTCTGCCTCCCTGTCTGTGTGTGTCTATGGGTTTTGGACATTTTTGGTTGGGGGATTTGAGCTTTCTACTGCCCATATGGCGGTCACTTTATATGCTCTTTCATATTTATGTTTTTAATTAAGCAATGAAGACAATATAAAGCCCTTCAAATGAGAATTCTCGGTCAGAGACTTAAAGTGCGGAGAGGGTTTCGGTTTTCTTTCCCTTTCCTTCTTTATTTTGGCAAACAGGGAATTTTAAGCTTTTTGGTTCTTTTTATTCTATGAGGGGTTGAATAAGATTGAATAGAAATGCGGACCGTCTATTCAAATTTGTTTTTCGGGGAATTTGCTTTAATTATAATTATTTAAGTGAATGCACAGATGTGTAAGCTACTTTTCGTAAACAAAGGGAACCTTGAAAACGAGTTTTTAAAGTGATGTAAGGTATAAATATTTCTTCTTATGTAATTACGTTTAGTAAACAATTATTGATTGTATTTAAAACTAAATAATATGTTTACAATCGTTAAAAAATATATTAGATATATTTCTCTTTTACCTTCTTTGTTACTCATGTAAAAAGTTAAATTATTCCTATTTTTAAAGCACAATATTTAGGAAGATCCTTGAGAAGAAATAATACGATTCAATGCCAGTAAATTGACCATTCAGTTCAAATATTTCCGGTTCTGTTGCTTTGAAATTTATTTAAGAAAACAGTGTCAACACAACTTGAACTTTTAGCACTTCATCTAGCACACATGTGGACTTCCTTCTGGTGTTCCTTCACACATCCTCTTCTCTTAACTGGTTTCCAATAAAACCCAATATTTATGTCCTTTGTGGCCATTAAGCTAAATACTATAAGTTAAATGGCGATTCAGCAGTAAAATCTTTTAGGTTCCTCCCAAAAGTTAACAGGATTTGAAAGTCCAAAACTTGGCCGCGATTTGCATTGAATAACAATAATAGAGGAAAATGGAAAATGCCTTCGGTTGGCTCGCTCGCTCCGTTCCCTTTTGTGAACATCGTGCAAATCGACTTTATTATTTAATAGAACTTGTGCCAAGCTGTTACCAAAACAAATTGAATACAACGTGCCGGCAGTGAAAGTATTCTCGAGAAAAGCGGCAAAAGCGCCAACGCTGCAGAATTGAACATGAGAATCGTGGTGGCGTAGGGTAGAGCTAGAGCAGTAGCAAGAAAAAAAAAAGTAATAGAAAAGTAGATTTTGTACGTGCGAAAGTTTTTCCATTTTCCCCCACGCAGAACTTCTGATTTGTCGAGTAAGTGGGCGTGGCATCGCCGGTGAGCAAAAGTGAGACGAAGGTGGCCTGGTATTTCATTATTGCTCATTTCAAATGCGAGCTGCAGCCGAAGGGAAAAACCTTCGCAAGATGTTGTAGGATTGCGAAATGTGTCGACAGCTGTCGCTGAAATGTGAGAAATATTTGCACCCGTCGCCAGATTGAGTTGCATTTTATTCCCTTTTTTTTGTTGCCCACCCTTCTATTTAATTTTGCAAGCTCACACACGGATACGTATTTTATTGTGTGTGCCAGGTTCTAATTTCCTGAACTGGCAGCGGACATTGAATGGGAAACAGGAACACGAAAAGAAGCCCACAGCATCCTGCCAAGGCGATTTCTGCATATTACACACCGAAATGGAAATTGATTTTCGTCTTGCAATTTATTATTCCATGAAATATGGCGTGCGGTGTGGATGCTCCGAAACTCGACCAAGATTTATGCCAAGTGCATGTATAAATTTTATGGCCACGAACGTTGGGCTCCAAACCTCCTTTAAAGACCTTAAATGTCCAATGAACTGAAAGGGAAGATGGCAGCATATTTTATAAAATTTGGCTCGATTTAATTTCTGGACGGAGGGCCTTTAATATCATCTGCAGACGGTCGGTAAATGCTTCTATCTGCTGTCATCTTTCAACTGAATTTTTGCCCTTCAGTCGATTTAATTTCATAAAGTCAACACTGCCACAGCAAATGTCTATCATTTTTATTGTGCCAGCAAGGCAACATTTTGTGCCGTAAATTAAATTATCCCGCACGTTTTACCTGCCGCCCAACACTGCGTATGATTGATTTTTATTGATTTAAATGTGCGTGAGTGTGTGTATGTATGCGGAGTCGTGTCTGTCTCACAGCTTCGGTGCGTTCTGTCTGCGCTTCCGAGCGCCTTTTGATCGACAACTTAATTGAAAAAGTTAATGTGCGTGTACGGAGAAAACGAAATTTGTCCATTGGATTTGGGCACGTTTCGGTTTCAGTTTTTTTTTCTTCTTCCATTTGCGAGGCGTCTCCTAATGCAATTTGTCATTAACTCCCCCCCCCGTCCGGGCGGTTGCACACAGTAAAAAAGTTTCCCATTAAATTTCGCACACATTTGCGGCAGCATAAGCGTCAATTAATTCGTGCTGTAAAAATTAATTACGTACACACGCGGGCGATTTATGGCCTTATTACTGCCATCCATACCACTGGCGTATTGTGTATACGCCACGTTGCCGCGTTGGCCCGGCAAATGCAAGACGACACTTAGTAGCATCCTCTCATCGCCTTCATTACAAATTCAATTTCCGCCCCGGCCGCCGTCTAAGTTTGTCCTGCCATCCTGCTGGGATGCCCGCCCCCTTTAAACTCATTTAAATATTGTTTACGCCGTGACAACGGCAACCGAAGGCGGCCGAAACTAAGTGGCTTAATCTGCCAAACGGCGAGAGCCGCCAAAGAAATATGAAAACATTTCGCGCCTAAGTAGCTTAGGCCAACGCCCCGGCCAATTCGTCCAAGTGTTTTTGTTTTCATTCTCGCCGCGCGCTATTGGTCTTCATTGTTGGTTTAAGTTTCACGCGCATTGCCTTTTCAGAGCACCCGACATCAAATCGAAAGCAGAAATATATAGCTTTCTATATATTTACAGCAGTGCTGACAGAGAGAACTTATTTTGGTCAAAGAAAATACAAAAGAAAAGAAGCCAATCAAATAAAATATATAACTTTTATATAAGATATAAACAAAAACATTTAATAACAGGTTTAGGTATTCAACTAAATAAATTTCTGAGGATTTTATAATTTTTAAGAGCTCTCAATTATTTTTCATTGCCAAAATGAACAGTTTTTGCCTTCTAAACAAGAAGAAATCCATCCGGAAAACCGTCAAACAGCCAGCACTGGTGTAAATATCCCCGGTCAGGCCACTGCTTTGGTTTGGAAGCTCTCGCGTGTAAATATTATTATTTAATATGCCAATCGCTGGGGCCAGTCCCCGCCCACGTGGCAGAGCCGTGGCAAAGCGAGAGGGAAAGTGGAAAAAAAAAGGGAGAAATATCCTTGCCCGGAATGCTCAGGCCGTGGAATTTACGCGCCACTGACACGCTCTCTAACTCTCGGTGCCCCCCGAACCCCCACAGGTCCTCCTCACATGACTCTCGCTTTTTATGGCTGGGCATTAAATCGCTTTATTATGAACTACTTGTTGACTTTTGGCAGCTGAAACTTTAAGTTGGCTCTCAGTCGTGACGTGGCCATGCCAGACCGCAAAGTGCGTAAAATCCATAATCAATCAGCTAATTCCAGCCTGACTTTTGTGCGGTTTGAGTTGGAATTCTTAATGAGTTCTTTTGGGGCGGCCAAGCGATGAGCCAGCCCGCATTTAATTGCGGTTCTCGTTGGCGTCTTTAACTTGGCAAATCAGCCGGCAGCTGACTCTGACGTGTACCACAAAAGTTGTGTGGCCCCTGGAATGTAGGATGAACATGCAACTGGCGGGGAGGGCTAACAATTGCGGTTAAAATTATAGAAATAATAATTACACATATCAATAACAAAGATATACAAAGTAAATGAAGCCGGAAAAACAATTTAAGTCTAAGAAGAAGGCTTATAGCTAAATTTCGCACTTCAGGCGACTTATCATCCACTGCCAAACTTTCTAAATTCCAAATTGAGTTCTTTAGAAATCCCTAAGTGCTATTATTTTCGCCACAACTGTGTGTGTGCACATTATTCGCCCACTGAAGCCCATATGTACACACACACATGTACATGCACTTAAACTAACCGACATTAGCGCATTTTCCTGGCAGGCACTTAGCCAAACAGCGAATTGCAGCAGAAACTCATCCAATTCGGCCTTGCTCCACTGAGGTGAGAATGGATTCTTGGCCTAATGTGCCGTACTTGGCCGGCTAAATGCTTGCAGCCATTCAGGCCGAGTATAAGGTATTCCAAAGTCACCGCTGTGGACGACAAGTTGCATTTTGGGAAATTTCCCAAGGAGCTGCAAGAAAAAGTAGCCGAGCGCAGCGTGGAGCAGCCGAGAAACGGATACGAAATAAGGTTAAAAGCCACTTAAGACTCGGGGCAAGTTAATGTGGCACATAACTCAAGTGAGTCACATGTTTTATTGTCCACACTTCGCTTAGAGGACGCAGACCGGGACGGTGGGCGCCTGCAGCGCGTACGAAAGCCAGGCCAAGCTGGGACTTGGCCAGGGTCAAGACGAATTAGCCATGAGCATCGCTTTGGACTAAAGCCAGCGGCGGGAAATTAACATTGAAATTACAGCCATTCCACATGCAGGGGGAAAGTCGAAGAAAAATGAACTGGCAACTGCATGGGCTACGCTACAAAGCAAGTATTTAAAAGTATTTATTTTTTTTGGGGCCTAGTTTTAGTTGGAAATATTCATATATATATTTTTTCATTTTAATGCCTGCTGAAGGATGTTATTTCTTGCATAAAATACCGCAGTTATATGAACCATTTGGGTTGTGTTTTTCTCTACGTGTGGCATGCTTGTGTTTCTCCGGTAATCCCTGAGGCGTGTTATTCAAATGAGGAAGAAGTCGGCGAAGCCAATCCCCTAGTTTTCCTGCTACCGGGAATATAGGCCATTCTCCCCTTGAGGATACCTACTCTTAGGGTCTGGTCTGGTGGTCCTGTCTGCTGTCTCGTGTGTATTTGTATGCGATTAGCGTTAAACCGCTGCCAAGCAATTCACATGCAGACGTGATGTACGTCGTTAATGATGAAGGACGTTGAATCTGAAACTGAAACTGAATCTGGTTCAAGCCCACGCTCATCATCATTCTCGTCGCTGTCGTCGTCGTCGTCGTCATTGTCATTGCCATTGGCTCCGTCAAGTCGATTTTCCTGGGGATTAGCATTTTTACTGCCGTTAAGCTGCGGCGGCCATGGGGCGTATGATTAACCTTTAATGCAGCCTCAAGTGTGTGTGTCGCACCTAGTGACAATGGAGGGACATCTCTTCGGAAAAGCCCAGGAGAAGCGCACAAAAAAGAGGAGCTGCGAAAATGAATGAATCGCACTTTTGGCCGGGCCCATTAATAACTGTCCATATGCAGGCCCACAGCCACCCAAGATTTTTCTCATTTCATTTTATTTTTTTCGCCCTAAGTCTTGGCCAGGAGGGTCATTTATTACCGCCAGCGTCCATCGATTGACTCGCCTGCGGATTCGTTGTGTCCCCGCCATTTTCGTTTTTATCTACGCATGCACTGTGACATCCCGAAATTAGGACATCATTAGCAACTGTCGATGCCGCCGCCATTGCCGATGCTCACTGATAAATGTTGAACAAGGCGTAGCCTATCGCCCGTTGGGAATTTGCGGTTGACTTCCCCCCCTGTTCATACCACAAGCTCAGCCCCACTGTGCCGGATTTTCGGTTTCGGGAGCGAGAAAGCAAAAAAATTAAGCTGCGTGTGGGCCTGTAACGCAATTAGTTTTTAAAGCTGTCCTAAGGCGGAATTACGGGGGAAATTAACTTTATTGTATGCCAAGCAGATTCTCGCCGGTCGGGCGGTGGCTTTAACTGATTTGGATCCCTGTGCACGGCTATAAAAAATTCAAGATGGGCTTTTTGGAAGGACTAATAAAAATCCTGGGCACTTATAAGACTGATTTTATAAAGAGATTAAATCGGGTTTAATATTTTTGCGGAATATTATGGTGATATAAAAGCTTGAGTACTTAAGTGCGATTTATTGTGACATTTTATTGAGCCTTAAAATATTCTTTTGTTAGGGAAATCACTATATTTACTTTAGTTTTCAAATTAACCTTTGGTTTATGCCAAAGAAAATACTTTTTAACTTTTTTTAGGTGACTGCAAGGGGTTTATAAGGATAATCATAGATACATACTGTTCTTTCTTTATTTTCTAAAAGAAACTGTTTCCTATCCTTTATAGATTCGCATCGTGAATAATAATTGATTAATTTTCAATTTCCCTTTTCCCTTTTGCCTTGGCTAAGTGTAATACCCTTACATGCATGCCCTCGGTCACGCCTGAAAAATGGCATTCCGATCGAATCGAATGGGAAATTCGATTTACATTTTCAACTAGTCCCGTTGCCAACTCCGGGCCCTAACACAATTTGCAATGGGCCGCCTGTCCGGAACCAATACTATGCACAAATTTGCTCTCCAGCTGGCTTTCCACTCTCTGGGTCCTAATGATGGCCGTCGGCCAAGGCTCCACTTCAAAAGCTGATGCAAGGCCAAACAGAAAATGGCGCAAATTTACGAAGGCACAGAGCAACACTTCCGGCTTTGACAGCCATGTTCCTGTGCTTGCAGTGCGCCTTGTTTTTCTGTAAAATGCAAATGAGCGGGAAGTATCTTCTTAGGCCATCATCGAATTGGGGAAATCTCGGGACGGAAGTCGCAGCAACACATGGAATACATGAGGAATGTCTACGATGCTGGGACATGATTTCAATATGGAGATTGTGCAGGCCAAAGTGCAATTTCGAAATGCTACAAAATGCGCCCTGGGAGAGGCCCTGTGTGGTTTTTAGTTTTATTAAAAACAAACTCACTCACTCTGGTCGTGTACAAAACAAAAAAAGAAAAAAAAAAATGGCCAAGAATGGTGGAAACGGTGGCAAAACGTTTGAGCCACGCTCTGTTGGTCACCAGCTGACCCTCTCATATGGGGAAAATAAATTGCTTTTAAGCGACGTGTCCTGCTCGCTCTCTTTCTCTGTTTGTCGTCCCCGAAGGACCTCGAGCGTGTCGCTATTCGCAAAATGCAATAAATACAAATTTCTGTGATGCATTTATGCGCGAAAAACGTGCCCAGTCACTATTCCCCGCTGCTGTTTCGCCGCTTTATTAATTATCCGCCAGAGACCTGACGCTCGAAAAAGTAGTGACTAACTAACTAGACATTGCGTATGCGCCTCGTTGGCGGCCAAACATATTTTTCGACTGGCCCATTTAATTAAAAAGTGTGACGAAGCGGGGCCGCTGCCGTAACCAGTTTGCATAATTAATGCCCACTGTATCATGGAATTATTATTACAAATTAATGGAATTTTCTGTGGTGTTTAGTTCGTGCGAAAGCCATGGAATATGTAATTAGCTGGTGCCGTCAAGTGAATTGAAAGCAATTCAAAAACTGACAGACCAATGGGGAAAACCCTTGCTGAGGGTCGGGAGTGTAAAAACACCAAAGCTGTGTGCTTAGGCGAAGCCGGTTGAAAGACAAATATTTGATTTTACCCTGTAGTGAGATGTTTTCTCGGGGTATGTTGAGATAGATGTTAAAAATAATATTAAATTAAGTTTTCTCAAGTCAGTAAATATTTTTAAGCCACAGATAGCAGATTTTGCATAAGGCTTATATTTTTTTAAGGTAGGATATATTTGTTTTCTCTAAAATATTCTAAAGTGGAAGGATGAGAAATAGAGAGACGAAAAACTAACAGAAAATCTGTAGAATTAAACAGCGAATAGCAATTTTTAGCAATTTTTTACACAAATATAAGTAAGTTGAAGAATATTAAGCTTTAGTTCCTTTAGCTTTGATCTGTTGCCGAATTATAATTAAGGGAGAATCACATTTTTTAGTAAAACATGTAGAGAAAAGAATAATCTATTCTTTAAGGAGAAAATATATAAACAAGAATTCTGCAGAATTTAGACAAGAATTACTTTTATTAAATGCTCTCTAAGCTTTTTCGATAAGTTCCTTAAAGTAAAGTATTTTAAAAATATTTCATTTTATTATATTTATAAACTCTTTTCAAATAAAGTCACTGGGTGCTATCATGGCCCCTATACTGCATTCCCTATTTTCACTTATAAAAGTTATATCCCTTATACAATATTAATAATATTGACATAATTCCAGGTTTCGTGTTACCGAAATGTCGTTTTATGTTAACTATTACACTTTGCCAGGATACTACAGGATAGAGCTCGAACACCCGCCATCCCTGTCAAGTCGATTAATAATGGCGATTCGCTTTGCCTTTGTCTGCTTAATGGCTGGCCATAATCGGCTGGCAGTCGCTCAAGTGGCTGCTCCGCGTTGTCTTGACTATAATTAGCCTCCTTGTGCTCCATTTTATTTAGATTATTGCACACCATTTGACTTGAACGCACGAAAGGACACTCGGGGCCCAGTCATTGGCCCTATTGACAAGCTATTAAATGCGATAATGCTCGGCTGGCGGTGAATTGAAGGCGTCAAGTCCAACATTGCGTATGCGCAACTTGGCAGCCCGCACGCACGCGACGCATAATTCATAAAGCGATAAAAGTGGAGGACATAAAACGCCCAAAACGGAAAACTTTCCACAATAAACTGGAGATTTTTAGTGTGGGTGGAATTATATCTGAGAAGATGATGCCAGGATAAGGACAGCCGGATACCGGATACCGGGATAAGGGATACCAGGTTGTTGTTGTTTTTTTTATTTTTTTTTGTTTCGCCAAAAAATATGAAGCAATCAAACAGACAATAAATGAAGAAGCTAAAGGAGTCGCGCGCGCTCCGAGCCAAAGAACTGCAATCAAAGCAAAAAGTAATCTCGGCGATAAGTGCGAAAACGTGTCAAATGCCAGGATGCCAAAGGGGGCGTGGCTGCAGCTGACAGGGACAGGGACAAAGAGCAGCAGCTTGCCCGCATCACGGCAGTCAATAAAGCGTAACAATATTTGCCCTGCTCTGTGCGCTCAAAACAGTTGACAAAATGGCGACGACAGTTGGAGCGGCAATATGAAAATATTGTAAATGCAAAAAAAAAAAAAAAGTTGAGATGAAGAAGGGGTGGAACAGGTGCTTCTGCTGTTTGTTTTCATGTTTGAGTTTGACTGAGCTGCCGGCGGCACAGTTTGCATTTTCCCCACAAAAATTGTTGCCAGCTGTCAGCTGAGCTTGAGCTTCAGCTTGAGTTTGAGTTTGATGTTGGCCAAAAAGTTTCCTGTTTTGGCCGGGCCAACGCACATATTTTTTCACGCATTAGCACGCACACGGCAAACTCCTCAACTCGTTACAAGCCTCAAAAATGCCATTTCCCTACCAAAGATATATACACACTCGAAAATCGACTCGAATTTCCATAATGTGTGCCATGAAAATGCGATCGATTTTCCTGGGAGTGCGGCAAACAACGGAGAAGAAAAAAGACATAATGCTGCGGGCGTGGGCCCGGAGTGTGTGTGTGTGGTGTGTGTGGGGAGTTCCTATGAATAACTAAAGCAAAAAAACATGGCCAAAAAAGTCAGGTCATTGGTTGGTTGTGTGGGCGGGCGACTAATGGCTCGAAGTAACCGAAAAAAATAAGCTAAGCGCGTATCAAAGCCATATATAAATACTTTTTGGGACTGAGACTGAGGCCGAGGCTGTGAGTTTGCAAATGCGCTTTTAATGGCAACGAAGGATGCCTCATTCGCCAAATGCCTGCAATCAAATGAGATCGTAGCCGTGGAGTGTCCTGGCTGGATGCTTGACAAAACGCTGGATGATTGCTTTTGCTCCACGCCCAATCATCCTCACAGCTGATGGGAAATTCCAGTCAAGCGAAATGAAGATTGATGGATTTTCAGTATTTGTCAGCAATTGCCGGCAAACCCTTCTTTCCCCCAACCCCTCAGGCGAACCTAATAAGTCGCAAAAATATTTCGTAAACGGAACACATTGGAACGTGTGTGTTCGCACCGAACAAAAATTTGCAAACAAATTTACATTTAATATGACAAGGCGGCGGATAACGTGCCCGGAAAACTTTTCTAGCCCATATATCAAGCAGCCCCTGACAGAATGGCCAAGTTAAAAGCAACCTCACCTGTCATCCTTGGCCAACGGGATTTTCCCAACTGGAATAGCATTTCAAGCTGCTAAAAGCACTGGACACTTAAGCAAATTAGTGATATCATTTCTGCACGCATTAAATCAGACTAAAAGGGATGGGGATGGAGATGGGAATGAGTATGAGTTCGGGATTGGAACCCATTAGCGAGGATTGGCGACTGACCAGCGCATCAGCAGCTGCGGCTCATATGACAGAACATATTCGGTTTACACACTGAGTGAGTGTACTAGGAGTCGTCTGACATATTGACACACTCTGGCACACAAAGGGCCAAAAGCAAATCCAATTCCAGCACATGACAGGCCAAGTCAAGCCAAGCTGAGCGGCCCAATACCTCAACTCTCTGTCTTTCTCTCTGTGGCCGCATTGTGGTTGTGGTCTGTGCGCTGTAAACCATTTTATAGGCAAATCGATTTTTGTCTAAAGTGCCACAAACACGCACAAACAGCGGCAGCAACAACAACAGAAACAAAAACGGCGGCAGTGACGATAACAATAACGGCCACTGTCGCAACAATATCCAAAACAACAACAACAACAGATGAAAGACTCGGAAAAGCAGGGAAAATAACAATAAAGCGAATGGACGCTTGTTGTGAGTGTATTAGTTGAAGAACAGACACTGATTACACGGTTAAAAAAAGGATTAACTTCACTTGGGTGTGTCTCAAGGGTGAGGTACATTTTTATTGGCTTCCTTACGTCTTTAAAGAGTTCTTGGTCAGTTATAAACTTTTGCTTGGTATAAAATTGTTTATAATATTATTTTTAAATACGAATACAAATACATTTCTTCCTCTGCACCCTGCCAGACTGTCAGAACTCTCGGTTAATGTGAAGCCCCAAGTTATCTCCAGGATTCCATCTCTGCTTTAAACTTCAAGTCCGCCACATATCCCCACTTTTCCCTTCTCCAGACAACGGCATCTTGTTTAGGCAAATTAATGAGACTCATTTGCAGATTGATGTGCTGCAATTATGCTCCCAGACCAAGTAGCATAAAGCACTTAGCGCTCTGATTCTGATTAAGTGAGCGCAAACACGAGAAGTGAGACGACACACAGAAAAAGGAGCCATCTTTAAGAGCCGGCCCTGAAACGCAAGGCTTTAAAAGCAATCAGCGTTGGGCAGACGACAAAGGGGTAGAGTGTAGACCGACGACGAACAACTATCACTCAATGCGGTCAGCTGGATGTCAATCAAGGCGAATGCCATTGCCAATGCCACGGGGAAAGCCACGAGGGAAAAGGCCAAAGAAGAAACCGAAACCCCTACACGCACGTACGCCCAACGGTACAGGTTTTCCAGCCTTTACTGCCCTCTGCGGCCTCTTACTTTTGCATACCTCTTAGTCGTAGTTTTCAAGGGTTTATTGTAAGCGCGAAAACCATATATATATTATTATAATATCATAGTGTTCAAATACCAGAAAAATCCCTCAATTTTGATTTTACTAGAACAAAAATTCCAGAAATTTTACTAACTGAAGCCCGGGTATTCTATGGTCGAGACACTAGACTACAAGGATTTTTTTTGCCCGCTTTAATGAACGCTTTGACAATGCCTTCAAGTGCGAGGACGGCGACAAACGATGTGGCCCATCCGAGGACTATAGACTCAGGACTGGGGGAGTGCAGACTGTGGCCCCGGGGCTGAGGCCACAAGATATATATATAGACATATATATAGTGGAACCCAGGACACAAGACAAGACAAAGGCCCCCGTCTTTGTCTTGGCGCCTCAAGTGCTGGATAATGAGTTTGATTCGCTCAGCAGCGAATGCGACTACAACGTTGGCTGCCAACTAACTGCAATGCAATTAAAGTCATGTCAATGCCGACCCCATTGGCAGCCATTTAAAATAAATGGCCAGTAGTGCACAAAAAAAAAAATTATATATACAGATTGTGAACTTAAAAGGGTTGAGCTTTGATTGAGTGTACTTCTTTTGAAAGAAACTATTTAAAAATAAGCCCTTGTTTGTTATTATTGAGAGTAAATTATTTCCTAGAACATTCACAGTGTTCCTTTATATTTTATAATAAATTTAACAGCCTTTATTTAATAGTCATAGATTTTAATCAAAGAAACTGTAATTCTGCCTTAAAAAAAAAAAAGTATTTTATGGAAAGAGATATATGTTTTATCTATATATACTAAAGCAGTTTTATTTGGCCAACAAAATGTCACTGGGTCTTGTCAAGTCACAGTTTCACTTGAATTAAATTATTGATTTTCTCAAGTCCGACTGCGAATTCTTTCATTAAAGTTAAAGCTTTTTGACAGTGTGCTGGCGAACGTTGTTGCCATTGTTACCTTTTCGCTCAACGTAGACCTTTCTAATGAGAAAAGTTGGCGGCAGTATTTTCTTTTTTCTTGCTCGACCATAATTAAAGGGTTGTCTGGGGGCCAAAAAGATGCCGAAACCCGATGCCACTTGCCTTTTGACGGCTCGATTCATTAGCAATCTGTAAACGTGGCCAATACAAATGGCAAGTGACTTGCGGGTTAAGCAATCCAAAATCATAAATCACGACCAATTAGGAGGAGTTCGGTCTATGACTCAGGCGGTGCTCACCAGCTCAGCAGAAGCAGGACACAGCAAGGCACGCATGTAGCAATATCAATAACTTAATTAAGATAAATGCGAATTGTATATAGCCTGTAGACACACACACTAACACTCCCATAAACAAAGTCGAACGCACAGACGGCGCGTGGCCGTTTCGGGGTGTTGATTTCCGCTAACTCGGCACACTGAGAATAAATTGGCAAATATTTGTAACTAAACTATAGTCTTTAATTCTAATTACTTGTTTTAAGAACCTATGTAAGTTCTTTAACAAGGTTATAAATAATAGCATGACTTCTTAAAAGTATTGTATCACACATTCCTCACATAATTTAATAAGTTTTTAGTATATTTGTAATTTATTTATATTTTTTATTTATTTTGCATGCTTCCTATTTTAGATTAGACCGTGCTGTGTAACCCAGCTATGTTTTATATATTTTTCTTCTCAGTGCAAATATTGGCTGCACTTGTAGGGCCGAAAAAGGAATCCTGGATTGGGGCCTGGGAAATCCGTGTACGCATTAATGCGACGCGTGTTTTGCTTGTTTATGCTCCGCCAACAACAAACAGCCTCAATTAATTTATGTATATCTCACTGTATTTGTGTGTGTGTGTGTGTGTGTGTGTGTGGGAGAGGGCGGGGCCACGCCCATCAAGTGTATGTCCATGTCCGATGTGAAAAATGGATAATTAGTTAATTGCGGTACGTGGCAGACAAATGTTGGTGTGGCGATGGGAGGGATTTATGTATTTTAGTTATTAATTAAGTGCGAGCCGCAGTTAATCTGTTTGTGCTGGCCCAGGACCTTGAATTGTATGTGAAATATCCTGGTAATATAATAGCATAACATATGTACATATATAGTGGAGCGAAAGTCACCGAAAGTCTGTGGAAGTGATTGGGTTTCCCAAGCGCCCCCTTTTTGTTTTTATTGCTTGCCCTAATGACAGTGGGTGTCGTTGGCTAATGAGTTTGTGCAACTGTTTGCTCAGTACTTGGGCGCTACTTACTTGATCTTCTCCCATATTTCGTCGCCGAAATGTTTGAGCACCAGCAGCTCCAGGGCGTAGTTAACGAAGCCATACTGCGAGCATGAAAAGAAAAACAGACCGATTAGTATTTATGTTTATGGCCGCCGTTAGCCAAAACATCAAAATTTCGCAGCTATTCTATATCTGTTCCAGAGAGCTACTTCCATGCTCTTCTCGTAAAAATCGGAGCTCTTTCGATTTTAATTGCATTCCCAGGCGGAGGACTCTGGCTTTGATTCGAGTCGATAAATTTGAAATATGCGAAATCAATAGCGATTGCGCATTTTCATTTCGTTTTAAATGTATCCGAAAAGCAATCAATTTGATTTGTTGTGCGAAATCAAACTGGAGCCTCCCGCACCCTTCGGAAGGGACAGAGGGAGAGCAGACGTACCTACGGTATCCAGATACGCAGCACAATCAATCGCTTCCGCCGGAAGTAATACTAAACAAGCAAAATACTTGAAATATATTTACATACATTACGCATACGTCTAGTTGGCCACACATGAGGCTTCGTGTGTTTGTGTTTCGCCTCGCTGTTTGTGTTTGTGTCTGCCACTGTTTCTCCTGTGCTGTTGCTTTTACCAATTTTTTTTTTCTCCTCTTCGTATTTTCCTTATTTTCTGATTTTCCCCGCTCTTGGGTTTTGTGCTTTTCTGCTCGGTTGTCTGATGAAGATGTATCTAACCGATATTTGATGTTTATTGCCTTTGTTGGGCGCATTGAAATGTTGTAGCAACGGAGGAGCCCTGGTCTCAAATGTACGAAACTGGGGCTGGGAAATAAGGATGTTTTCAAATGCTGCGAAAATCGCAATCATTAGATCAACATTTCTGTGCGTATGTCAACGTGAGGAGTTTGTTGAGCCAAGTTGATTTTCCCGCCAGGTTGCTTATCGAGCTCAAGGATCTGATTTAGATGCCTTTGAACTTTAACGAAACAAAAAGTGCTTCAAGGACACTTGACTTTCTATAATCCCCCTTTTTTCTGTGAGCTAATTACGTTTGCAATTAAATCAGTAAAGATAGATGGAATGTTTATAATAGAGAGCTTCAAGCAGCAAGCAACTGGCACAGGATTTTCTCTAGCTATTTTCTTACTCATTACCCTCTCTACCTCCCCAGCTCTTTGTGGTAAATTAATTACCTTTTTTGAAGTTCGAAACCATTTCTCATTTTCACTTACCATTTTGATGTGTGTTTTCCTTTTCGGTTTCCGCTTAATTGAAACGCTTTGCCGGCGTATTTAATTCACTTTCACAACGAATGTGTTCAAACGCATATCACAACTGAAATTGGACACCAGAATTCCATATTGATATTGCAATTTATTTCATTTTCATTTCACTATTTGTCCCTCCTGCTGGCGATTTCCACTGCGCTACTACCCTACCGAGTGCGACAACAATGAAAATGTAATAAATTATATTTGTTTGCCCAACCGATATGACGGCTATGATAAGCGTAAAAACAATAAATAAATAGCGTAATGAAAATTACAAAGTAAACAATGTGGTCTGCGAAATTATGAGCGGAGAGTGTGGCCAGTGGCAAGTGGGAAAATATTTATTATTCCATCGACCGAATCCTGCTGGTAAATATGCATTTTTTACGACTTCCCAAACTGGTTTGGCCATACATTTTATAATATATATATATGTAGCCTGAAATTCGGTGGCTCGCATTAAATACCCACACTAATCAAATATTTAAATGAGCGGAAAACAGAAAAGTTTCGGCCGAGACTCGAGCATTTCCCAGACGCGCGCCAGCAACAATTTCTGGGGCCTTTTCTGGGCCGTAACAACTGCATTTTTGAGTATAACGAGCTTGTAGCTTGTATGTGCTTGTTTGTTGCATGCCACATGCAACACGTGCGGAAGCCAAAGGCACAACACAGCCAGTACATACAGGCATCACAGCCAACACACCAATACACGAAGAATCCGCAACACAGCCATCAACTGGGTCACAAAAAGGCAAGGAAAAAGAAGGCTTAAGTTTCACTGAAGCCGAATATTAGATGTTCTAGTCTCAAAGAAGATATTTAAAAAAGAAATGAACCTCTATAATTTGTTTAACTTTAAGATATTTAAAGCATACACATTTGAAGTATAAATTCTGAAATAAAGTGAATACTAAATGCACAGAACTGAAGAATACGTTTTAAGTATTTCTTTCGCATAGGATTTATTGTTTTATTTTTACATTTTTGCCTCAGTAACCTCACAAACTTATATGTAAATATTTAAATTATCTACGAATTATTTTAAACTCAATTTTCTAAAGATCTCCCTAGTGAAACCCTTTTAGAGTATCCTCTAACAAAAAAAAGGGACCAACCAAAGCGACAGCTTGTCGTTGAAGCTACAGCAACAAAGGCAGCAAACGGCTGGTTAATTACACACAGGTACACACAGCTAAAAACACACATCCCGCACACCTGTTCACCTGGACGATTGTGAGTGTGAGCGAATCTCGAATTTTATGCGCCACGACGAGTGCAGGGCAATTAAGGCATTGCGAGCGTTGAGTTTTCACGGAGTTTTGGCATAGGAAAACTCCTTGAGGGCAAAGGATTTTGGCGGGGAGAGAGACAGTGAATGAGAGCTAAAATGGCAAAATGGCAACCCTGTTGGGGAGAAAGTTACCTTCAATTGAAAAGGGAAACTTGGCCTGCAAAGGCAATGATAAGTTAAGGAGAAAAGCCCCACAGTAAGCCGCACTTTAAGTCAACTCCAGGCCTACACTTTAAAACAGTCGTCATAGGGAGAGAGAGAGGGAGAAAAATATTGATTTTCGTCCATCTTGGCAAGCATTTTTGCGGCCCATTAGAAGCCTCGTTAAGGTGGCTTCGCATAACACGTGTATTAACATACAATTTCTACAGATATTTCGTGTGTATATTCGTGTTGTTTATGTGTCATTGTTTGGCTTTATCCCCTTCCCCTTAGTGGGGGGTTGTTTTGCTTCTTATGAATACCCAAAATAATCGGTGAATTAATCGAGGTAGAAAGTCCTGCCAGGCAATAAGTATTTGCAAATGACCTCGGGGCCGTAACGGAGCCAGGGTCCTGACATCCTTCCGATTGAGCGAATTTTAATTACGTGCAACATTTGGCATTTTGATAACGGTAGCGGCACACTGTCAACAGACCGACAGAGAGAGGTCCTTGTGCTATTTTCGTTCGCCGTCGTGAGACAAGAGTGTAAATAAGTCTCGATTCCGAGGGCTTTGCATTTGTTTTTGGCCTGGCTTACTCGAGCAGGTCCTGCGAAAGTTCCTGCCCTCCTCGACTTCTTCTTTTGCGGCCATTTGTCACTGCTATTTGGCGATGACGAGCACGCCATTTGATAATTGCGACAAAATTGTTACGGGGATGCGAAAGTAAAAACAAAACGATATTTACTCGGCCCGGTTGAAAAGTCCCTTGCCTTTTGCCACTCTACTACTCCACCCCCTCAGTGGGCCGTCGCTCTGCCTGTCAATTTAGCGCTAAACTGACAATAACTGAGTTAATGATGAGCCTGCCATTAGGCCGGGGCACAAAATGAGGCTCGCAGTGCACACAACATGGCCACAGGACGGCCGCAGGATGTGGATGCCGTGTCCTCCTCAACTTAGTTGTGTTTGCACAGTGAAAAAACAGCAAAAAATAAAATAAAAATCTTAAATTATACCTTTTTTTTAAGCATCAAAGGAAAATTAATATAAATATTTAGACAGAATTAAGGTAACTTTCTTTACTTAGTGTTAGGTGCAAAGTTTAATAAAAACATAATAAAGATTAAGGGAATAGTTAAGGGATTGGTTTGGCATTTTAGTACACAAAAGATTACTTTGTTTAGTTATATATTTTCATGGAAACCATAAGATTATTGTGTTATTAAAAGCAAATCCAAAATAAATATTAAAGTGTTATTTTAAGTAAAGCAATAATTTCTTTATTCAGACCCCTGTTATGAAAACGGGAATATATTAAGTCAAAGTACATTTTTCAGACAAAAGAGTTATTTGCTGATGCTTTGAAATACAATTTTAATATTCTTTTAGATATGATTTTTTCGAATTAAATTATTCCATTAATAAGCCACAATTTCTTTATCAAATTACAAGAATATAAAATATTGTTATGACACTTTTTAATGGCTTTTTGAATAAGCTATAAATGTTGTACAATTTAACAAGGAAAACGTTGAGCTTTTTAGTGCCATCTTTAACGCAGTGCGTCTTTTTCGCAGTGCATCTTTTCGGACACTAAAAGGGAAATGAGTGGAAAGTGTGCGGCAAAGCAATTGTACATTCAACTCTGTGTCCGCCCGGGCATTTATCAAATATAATGGACATTCACTATCGTCCGACCAACTAAAACAACTGTCAGCAAATTGCCGTGGGCACGCAAAGCTAAATGTCTAATAAACTTTGACATATTGAGGCAAATATTTCTATTTGGCAACTTTTTTGGGCACGGAGATGGGGGAGAGCCTCCATAAATTATGGACCACGACGGGGACAATGATGGCGTGAAATACTCGGTGTCTGTCTGACTGTTGTCCGGCTGCCAAAAATAAAATAGAATAAAGCGAAATAAATTAGAGCGCACCAAAGTATGCTTTAATATCCAGGCCAAGTGGAATGCCATTGTTCGCACACCAGAAAAAAATAAAGAAGCGAATCGAAAGCATGTGTGTGTGGGCGAGTGTAATTTACATTTGTTTGAGGCGCGCGATTCTCGTTTTATTTTTATTTGTATTTGTATTTTTTTGTTGTGTTTTATTTTAGCGATTCCCCTGGCTTTTGTTTATTCGCAACTTGTGATTTATTTCGCTGTTTTTGTTATACTTTCTCTCCTGTCTGAGTTTCGTATTCGGTTTAGGTTTCGGTTTCGGTTTCACTCTCGCGATAACCTTCCTCCACTTTCACTGACTCTGCCGCCTGATAAGACGCTCGCTCGAGGACCCGGACTACGAACACGGATGCGATACGGATGCGGATTCGGAGGAGCGATTCCCACTCCGCTGGCTGCAACTGGCCGCCGTACACTGTCCGTCGGAGTGAACGATTCGCGTGAAACAGCCGTCGACGACTGAGCGCTGGCTGCCTCGTCCTGCCGATTTAAAGGCGGCAGGACCAGGACACTTGTCCGCTTTTCCTTGCCTTTGTTGCCTTGTTGCCTTTGCCTGTGCCAATTGCCTGGCCCACTCAGCTGTTTGTTGTTGCTGGTCGTCGGGAGGAACACCCGAGCGGAAAAGCTTCGCTGCGCTGCGGGAAAAGCTCGCTCTTTCGCCCTGTCTCGCTCTGAGTGTGTTTTCAGATACTAGCCAACAGATGGCGGACGGTTGATTTTGAAATGATAGTATCTATGAGATACATTTCTTAATTTTATTTTATAAAATATTTGGAAACATATAGGCGGAAAGGAAAACAATGTTTTATTTGTTATTAAACAATCGCATAGAGATTGTTTAATAGTAGTTTTTAGTAGAAAATTGTAAAATATAAACATCGTTTTCACAACATTGCGTTAACAAATATAAATTATAATCTAGGGTGCCTCATAAATCACCCTTAAAAGGTGTGTAAAAGTAAGCAATGAAATTTGTGAAGTAACAAATTGAGTGTTGTTATATTTTTGTTTTGTTGTAGTATTATATTTGACTCCTTTTCAAGGGTTTAAAATCCTTGAGATTTCTGACACACCCAAGAATATTTAACTGCATCACATTGATCAATTATTTAAGATCCTGATCGGGTGAGTAGAACAATAAAAACAATTTATAAACCCTTTCATATAATATATAGTTCAAGAATATATAGGGCTAGGAATATCTTCAAGACAATCTTTTAATATATTTGTTTACAATCCAATTTATTTTGTATTATAAATAAAAATTGATTAGTTCAAGTTTAAATTTCATTAAATAATATAAACATCACACAATTTTATAATTAAGTTCAACAAGGTCTAACAAATTCTTAGAATATATTTCCCTTTACCTTTGGACCCTTGTAGCTCTCACTTGCTAGATGCGGCGTAAATCAGTCGCTTGATTTTCTCCTGCATTTGTTTGCTTTGCATTCACCTTCTTATTGCCACCCGGCCCACTTCCGTTTCCGGCGTTATTTATTGCCGTCTTTATTTACTTTCCTAGGGCCGCTGTTGCCGCTGCTGCTGATTTTTGTCAACTGGCAACGCTCAGCGCCTGGATTCAGCTGGATTCAGGATTCAGTCAATGGCTCACGCATAATTTACCTACGACAATAGATTTTCGGGCAGCTCCAGTCGAGCAGATGAACATTTCTGCGCCAAATAAATTAGAGCCACTTGCATTGCAAACGGCAAACAGAGTCCTCGTTGTACAGTAATTGAAATTGAATGGCAGGTTGTTAGTGGGTGTTAGGGGGTGCTAGTAGGTTATTTGTGGGTGTCAGTGGGGGTGTTAAAATGTAGTCAGGGATGGTGGCGACTCTACGCCAATGTGGTGCACTGGGGGCGTGGCTAAGCCAGTACCTGTTAGCGACATGCACCTTGTGCTAGTGGAATGTGCATCACGTGGACGCATAAATTAATTACTCGCCCGCAAACATAATTAAACACAGTGTCCCCATTTTAATGGTGCTGGCTACTTGGCACAAAAGGTTGAAAGAGCATCGAGTAACAAAAACAGACACCTTTGCCGAGTTGTTGACGTGCCATCGCTGCCGGTGACACTGACGAAGGAGTCGCTGGCAGAAGGGTGCGGTAGCCCAGTAGCCAGGTTCCCGGTTAACCGGCCAGCCTGATGACTGTCAAAGACATTTACAGAATGCCGGGGGCTATAGCTTTACGCAAATGCTAAAACCGAGGGGATCCTCCATGTTTGTGGCTATCCAACTATGAAACTAACAGGAACTCAACTATTAAATACCCTTAAATTTCTATTAAAATTAGTTGTTCTTATTACAAGAATCTTTCTTAAGAGTTTATTTTAATATTTCACTTCAAAGCCAAATATCTTGTTTACTGGACTAAACTTTTGAGCTACAAAAGCAAGCTTCTTGGTTTGTAAGCTATTTATCATATATTTTATAGATAAAAGTATAAGCAAATATATTTATTACTTTAGTATTTACTGAATATATTTTCTCTTTACCTACACACATTAAAAAACCATAATCCCTTTACAAATTCAAGAGCATTGCCAAGTCAAGCAGCCTGAAGAACCGAATATGGCCACTAAAGGATTCCACGGCGCCTGTCCTGGACACTCCAAGTCGTTACAAGGCGGATTCTTGATCCAGTTTCAGTTTCGAGCAGAGGAAGAGGAAGATGCGGAAATGCGGATAACCGCGGAATAAAAGAAGCCAACTCATCGGGCGGACTTGGCACATTGTGCCAGTGAAATGGAGCGTATTCGCTGCAGAAGGAAACTCCTGTCCTGCCGCCGGACACCAATCAAGTTCGCTGCCAGGAGATGAGTATCTGGCTGGCATTTAATTAAGAGGGCTTGGCCGAAGGGGTTAACAAAGTTTTCGGGGCATCGGCTTCGGCATCCCAATAGCTACAAGAGAGGAAAAGTCTGGTAACTCACGAAAATATTCCATTCTGTTTGTGAGTTTTATGGGCGGCGGTGCCCAGCGGGCGTAACTAGCGCATTGAGACAAAGGACAAGTGCATCAGGATAATCGCATCACACTTGAGTAAATAAATTTCTGAAGTGGAACTGACTCTGCTGAAACATGTTGCCGGGACCATCTTCCATGACAATAGAAAAGGAGGCAGTGGAAGCAGGCAGAAGGACCCTCACCACTCAGCTAGCTCCTTCTCCCTGCGTCTTTTTGTGGCATCTACGTGCTCCAAGCTCAAAACACTCACACACAAAAATTGCACAAGGATATGGGCGGAAAAATTTTGCCATGGGAGTGAATTTTTGGGCGGGGCGCGTCGCAAAGTTTAAAAAACTAAATTCCGATCAATCTGAAGCATTATTATTATCTGTGAATATATGTCTTTAATATATAAACATTTCGTAATGAAGCATTATTAATCACATTACAATTACAATTCATGCTTTACAATTTGCATGACTCATTAAACATGGTCTTATTTATAAAAACTATGAAGAAACCCATTCACTTATGGTACACATCGTCATCATACTAAGATTTAATTACTTATTTCCATACGGGAAGCAAATGTATTTCAAAATTACTCAGACAATTCTGAATGTAATCTCGCATTTAAATGCATGGCTTCAGGCCCTTAAGGAATAATGGCTATATCCGAGTCAAGGTATATAACAGCCCTGCATGTCATGACATCTCTCAATTATTGCAGCAATAATAATTGAAAATAAATACGACAATTTGGCCAGAGAGATGTTTATTGATTGCAAGGAATTGTGTATCGTAGGCCAGAGGGCAAAGTTCAAGACTGTAACCTAGACTGCAGTTAAGTATAAGTTATTTATGGGAATTCCACTTATTTATATCTTGTAGAGTGCAACAGCCACCTTATCAAAATACAAGACAATGCTGACTATAAACAGGAGTAATTATAGCAATTAATCAGCAAAAAAATAGCTGTGATTCTTCATAGAGCCGGGAAATATTCAGACTCGTTTTTACAAGCGCGCGCGAGTTCTTCAAACTCGAGTGGCAATTCAGAAAGGGGAAAAAAAACTCAAGTGATCGGCGGCGATGTTGGTGGCAGCCGTTCGAGTGGCATCTAATTATTCACGCGGTTAATTCTATGGCCACCTATCGACAGATTTGATCTTTTAAGCTGCGGATTTATATTTATGAGTGGAAGCACTGCAAGAAACTAAGCTTGTACACATTTTGTTTCAGTTATATTAGTAATTTTATTGCTATTTGGCTTGGAGTATATTTTGGCAGAGAAATTCGCTTTAAGAATTTGTATATTCAGAAAAATCTGTATTATACTTCATGTTATCTTATCTTAAATTGCACATAAAATACTTATCCATATCTTTCACAAACAAAGTCACTTTTTTCGGGGAACCAGACAACTTTGCATAAGGTAGATTAAACATTATAACCTATTAAACTAAAGTAACTTAATAACTTAACACTTTTAGCAATGTTTTCTTGAAATAGTATATACATATATCTATTTAAGTTATTCCTCCATACAGATCTTCCTTAATTATGAATATTAGTTTTAATTAAATCAGATAGCTAGTTTTTATCGTGTAAAATATAATTAGAACAGTTTTCTGATACATGCATTTAAACATATTTGCTTTATCTGGTAGATAGCCACACCATTTTTCCATAAATAAAACAAAATTGTAAGAAAATGAACGTCACCATATTTTGCGCAAGTGCAAATATTTAAATGTACTTACATTTCCCAGTGTGTGGCAGCGTTGAAGTATCTTAAAGTTTTTCTGGTTATCAAAACAGCTACCGATCAGTGCATGCATGTAGCGGCATCTCATCTTTTTTTATCAGAGAGAACCTTATGAGAATTGTAAAGAAACAGAATTTTAAAGACCGCAGAATACCTTACAAACTATATAAAAGAAAATTAAATACTTAGAAATATTTCAAAAGAATTTGGAAAACACATTTAATGAGATATAGGAGTAGAAATATACAGACTTTACAAAGGAATAAGATATTGGAGTTTTAAAATATATTATGCATATATTTATGAACATAAAACAATAAAGATTATAATAAAAAATGTAAAATCCCTTATTTTTTAAAATTCTTCAAAAGTTAAACATGTTTTCCAGCAACTCCACAAACGTAGAGCAATCCAAAAGAAGTGAAAGAAGTTCGATTATTCAACCTTTGAAGATGCTGCCATCCTGACCACTAACTGGACCACCAACCAGTTGGCCTTGAGCTCAACTCTCACAAGATGTCACTTTCAATTGCTCAGCCAAACTTCTGGGAAAAGAAGCTATTCTGTCAGGCCCTATTCCAGGGTATTGTGTTAAGAGACTGAAACGAGTTTTATCGCTGTACGCAAAGTTCACAGTCAGTCGATCGCGGGAGCTCGGGAGTGCGACAACGCAGCCTGCTCTTAAATATAATTGAAGTAATAAAGTTCAATTATAAAAGTAATACAAAATACATACGATCTTCGCCAAGAAGATGCCAAGTCTGGTGTTCTTGTGTTTAATTGCTGGCAATATAGCACTTGCATATGCTTCGGACAGTTCGGAGGAGACCCAACATCTGAGTCCGACGGAATTCAGCAAGTGCCTGGATTATTGCCACCTCAAAAACGTACGCTTTCTCCTCTGCATTAGCGAGGATGGCAAGCTTGAAAAGAGTCCTCTGAAGGATTGCACTGAAGGCGACTGCAAGGCCGATGATTTTCCAATCCAATATGAAACCAAAAACGGCTTTGAACTCCGCATGAATCGCGTGGAGGCAACCAAAGTGGGAAAGCGAGCCCACCTGAGGGATCTCTGCCTGGATGAAAGGAATGTTCCGCGAAGGCGCAGGTGTCAGATCCGGAATGGTACAAAGACCTGGCAAAGTTTTGAAAATGTAACCTGCAGAATGGCGCCACAGCTCAGCACGAATCTGGATAGTCTGGCTGTGGACAATCGCTCGGATTTGAGTCTACTAAGCGACTTGGTGACTCATTCCAAGGAGCCGCTAAACGCCGCCGATATCGTCAGTATTTCGGAGATCTTCAGTACTCATGCGAAGAAATCCGTAAAGAAGGTGGATGATATTGAAGATCTGATGAACATTTGCCAGCAGGTAATGTCCACCGATAGTGAAACCCTGCGCCTGGCTGCCGAATCCAATGCCACCAACTCGCTGCTGAGCAATTTCGAGGATTATTTGGATGCTCTGGCCCCGCAGCTTCTACCAGGAGATGGAACTAACACCCTACAGAACTCCAGAGATCATGCACAAGTGGAAACGCAAACTATTCTTGAAAAAGGCGTTGTGATTCTTCAAACTCAGGAGCTGAGCGTATTCTTCGTGGATCCCGCCATAGCCAATGTGACGGGCATAGCCATCTTCTCGGAGGGACTTACATCACAGTTTCGTATTCTACAATCAGCCGAGAGTCTGGAAAATATTCGGGAGATTGAGAATCTTGAGAGTGCGGCGATTCTACCCGATAAACTGTGGCGGGATGTGCAGAAGAGAGGTGCCAGATACCTTATCTTCAAAGTTTACGCTCGCGATGCCCTGTTTGTGGAGACGGAGGAGGAACTGAAACGAAGGCCAACCAGCAATGTTATCTCAATAACGATACCGGGACTGGAAGGTGAGAAAATTAGTTATCTTCATCATGTGCAGTTAAATAAAAGTGGAACAACTGCAGCAGAAAATTGGAAAACGTAATAAAAGTTAGTCATAAAAAGGCAGCTGCATCGGGTGAATATTTTGTTCATGACTTGCATAAATTATACAGAGCAATTTGTTTTTTTGTGGTTAATCATATTTAGAAATTAGCAACTAAGTTTGAAGTTAAACAGTCATAACAATTGTAAATTTAACAATTTATAATAATTCATACTTAAAACTATAGTTTCCTTGGTAAAATCCTACAACATTCAACTCTATATAAGCTCAATAATTATTTATTTTCAAGATCACAATCTACCTGTAAAACTGCCATTTTTCCTGCGCAATGGGGTTACGAATAAATCCCAGGCCCAGGGAGGCTGCGGCTACTGGAACTATGCGACCTGGCTTAGTGATGGCATATCCACCTGTGGCAGTGGCAGTGAAGTCCAACTGGATAACTCATCGCATCCGGTGATCCTTTGCCATGCGGATCACCTCACACAGTTTACATTCCTGCTTGGCGTCAGAAGACCACCGGAATCGATCTTGCTCCCCAGCAAAGAGGATTTACCTTTGGATATTATAACAAATATCGGATTATCGCTATCGCTAATGGGACTCTTGGCCATTTTTGCAACGGCAGCGCTTTTCAAGCGTTTCCGGAACAAGGCCTCCACAAAGATCCTGCTGAACTTGTGCGTGGCCCTGGTCCTCCAGATCTCCTTGTTCCTGGTGCTGAGTGAGGGTGACTTACTCAACCAGCTGGATGGGGGTGACTTCGATAGGTGTTTGGTGACTGGAGCAATGATGCAGTACCTGCTCCTGGTGGTCTTCAGCTGGATGTGTATCATTGGCTATCTGCAGTACAAACAGTATGTAAAAGTGATTGGGGTCAAGCATACGGAGCATTATATACTGAAGTCTGCTCTGATGGCCTGGATACTGCCGTTGATACCCACACTCCTGGTGGTTTTCCTGGACTCCGGCTCCTATCGATCCAGCAGTAATGCCACCACTCAGGACATACCAATCGTCTGTTATCCCTCTGGATATGGCTTGGGACTGGGTGTGATCTTGCCCATCGGTCTAATCACCCTTTTCAATGCCTCGATGCTGGTCTACATCAATTGGGGCATCCGCAGGGCATTCATCACGAAAAATCACAGCCTGAAACAACTGCATCTCTCTGTGCTGCTCTTCTTTCTCCTGGGAGTCACATGGATTTTCGGATTGTTCGCCTTTTTCGATTTCGGGAGAATATTCTCGTATATCTTCTGCCTCACAGCCACGATGCAGGGATTTGTGTTATTCCTTTACTTTGTGGCCTTCAACAAGGATAATCGGCGATCCTGGCTGGCAATTTGCAGCATCCGCCGCTCGAAACGTGGCCAGGAAGTCATAGATCTGGCTACCGAATCTTCGTTTAAAAACTCAACGAAATCAACTCAAAGTATAAGTAATTAAATGTAGAAAGTTTAGAAATTAAATATTCGAATTAGGTAAATTATTCTGTTTGCAATATTATGATAAAGTTTTATAAATTATTATTACAAAGATGTATATAGATTATGATATATTATAAATAAATGAGAGAAAACATGTTTCATAAATATCCAGGGACATAATATTACTTTACAGTGTACTTTCCTGAATAAAACAGATAAGAGTTCTGGAATAAAAAAGATAAGGGTTCTGGAACACACAGATACCCAAAAGATACTATGATAAAAAGTCACTTTAAATGTGACATTGCCCATGAATATCGTTAAGATAACAAACTTATCCCACAGAAGCAACCTAGTTTTTTAAATTCTACGACAAACTTAGGAGTTTATTATAAACATTGCAATTCCCACAGATGAAGAACATTATTGTGCAATAATTGTTATTTGCTGTGCCTGGAGGGGGGTTAATTATACAATTTACAATCTGTAATCTGTGTGGAAACCGGTTATCATAAAACTTGGCGTGGAAAAACAAACATTGCATTGACAAGGTAACGATTCTCCAAGAAAGCATAGCAAAATATTAGGTTTTTAAATTAAAAACAACATTTAAAAGTATGTCATTATATATTAAGATGAAAATGTAAATTATTTTAAAGCTTTTCCTTTCACAAAACATAAAAAGCATGTCATGTAGGTTAAAGTTTAGGTTTTTAACTCGAATGGTCTACAACAATTCGAAGCTCTAGAAAGCTGCTATGAAACATGGCCAAAACAAAGCTTGCTGTTAACTTGGTTAAAACAGCTTTTAACCGGTTGAGAGCTTCGAAACGTTGGCGTCTCTGTATTTCCCCGCTCACTTCAAATTTATGACTTCTAATTTATGTAAATGAGATGACAAGTTCGCTTTTGGTGAATGTATTTCATAGATTACGACGGCACACGGCGCACGGCCTGGCTTAACTTCGGTTTTATTAGATGCGATAAGGTCGTAAGTCTTAGTCATGGATCGGATGGAGTGTTGTTGGTGTCTTAATTTAGATTAAACATTATACACAACTAAAGTATCGTTAAATTAGTGCTAGGAACCAGTAAGCTTAAGGCAAATTAGCCAGGCACTCCGCTGGTTGTCCACTCGTCGGCGGCATTCCACAGCCAGAAGCCGCGCTAGCGAACTCGTTTCGAGACAACAAACGCTGCCGCCTCCAAAATTAAAGATGGCTTAAGAAAAAAATAGCTTCGATTTCAGCGCTTTATCACCAGCAACCGAAGCGGAATGTAAGAGCTTCCGGGTACCACATCCTTGCCCTCGGGCAGGAAGTGTTGCGCGTAGTTCTTCGGCGTCGGCGAATTGGGTGGCACCGCATACTCCAGGACGTTGTCCGAGGCGGCACCGGAAACCACATACACCTGCATCAGAGCCTGCGGCTTCTGCCACTTCTCAGCCGGTACTTCCGCCTTCGTCTGCTGGACGAGTGCCCGCCGGGAGAACTGGGTCTGGTGCGTTGGCTGCGCCTGCTGAATTTGGTCCGCCTGTTGGAAGCGCTCCAGGTGTCCCTGGATGATCCTTCGCAGGGCGGCCATTGTACTGGGCGACGGCGGGGGATACACGTAAGCCTTTGTCGGGGGGCGTGGCAGGTAATCTCGGCCACGAGTTGCGGCAGTGCACATGGCCACAAGCGATAAAATCTGCAAGATTATAATTAATTTATCAATTCGGAATATGTAAAATAAAAACTATAAAGAGTAAAATGATCAATATAAATATAATGCTTAATAAAGCTGATACTTAAATGATATTAGCCAACAAAATATGCCTTTAAGACCAGAAGCTAATCTTTATAAATATACGAAGAATATACAAATAAATCGATTTTCAAAGAAGGCACTTAAAAATGGACAGAAGCCATACATTAAAAGCTAAATTTGACTTTCACTTTCAAATGTTGTATTTCAATTCATTTTGCCATATTTGTAAACCTTGGAGATAATATATATAAAAATATACATAAAACCAAACAACAATATTTCATATTTCAAATGCCACTTAAATGAAAATAAAGGTTTTGGTTGCCAAGCTGAAACTCTAATAAATTACTTTCTTTAATAAAGGCAAAAGAGAAGTGACTTCCAAACAGTAACCTGGCTTTTGTCTGCATAAACATGAAACTCGTTTTATAATCTAATTTCCATTTACTCAAAAATAAACGTCAGCATTAATTATATTCGTCAAATTTAAATCAAATATCTAGTTTTCAGAAATTGGTCCATAAAATTGTATCAATAAAAAAATGATTGGTTTGTTTTTAAAAGTTTGCGGGCACTTTTCTTAAAGGTGAAATCAATTAAGGCTATAAAGGCGACTGTAAGTAATATTTTTTAAATGACTTCATTCATAAAATGTCATTCTATTATGACTAATTTCTAATTTAATGGGAGGACTATTTGACTATATTTTTCTGACTTAAAAATCCATAGTTAATCACAGATTTTTTTTTGGCAATTACAGATTATCTTTTGCCTGATCCTCACCAATAAACACGTCCTGTACATGGTCCTTGAGTGGTTATCCAAACTATTTCTCCTCGGGTCAGTTCCCAGCTTAAATTTTCGACCGATCACCGGTTAACTCAGCGGCAGACTGAAGCGTTCGTAGCTTCTGCTCCGCCGACTCGTTTCAAGTTCAGGGTCTCGGCGCGTGCATTTACATAAATTTCTACCGAGCAGTCGCCACTCCATTCCAATCACCATTCTCCGGTCTACGTTCTCCGTTCTCCGTTCTGCGTTCTGCGGCTGTGAGTTGTTTGTGAGAAGTCCAATTCTACTGGCACGTGATTTATGCATATAGTTTTTGCAAGGCTTCGCCGCCAGGTCCCAAGTTCCCGATCTCGTTGTGAATGCGGCAATCCAGTTGGATCGATCACGAGGTGCCACCAAAATCTAAATCTGGCCCGACGAGAGCCCAACCCCACGGAGATACTATCTCGTTGCCATTTTGTCTTGGAATAGCGTGCGAAGATTCGAAGGTTTCACACAGAAAGAAATATGTTTGATGTTTCCTTTAATATATTTTAAAATAATAATATTGAAAACCTTTAAAACATTTAATTATAAAACCACAAGGCTGCAAATAATATCAAATGTTTAAAGTACTTTTAAATAAACATTTATTGAAACTGACTTTTGAAATGAAGTATTTTAGATATATATATAATAATGTAAATATTATTTCAGTTACTTCATGTGGTTCTGTACTTGATTTCCCAATCATTAATATATTCTTTTCTGTGCACCCATAGATTAGGGGTCGAGTTTTTGGCTCAGACTGAGGGGCGACTCTTCGGCTGTTCACGCCATTATAATTATGCAAATGCACAGTGATTCGTGAATAAATCATCTTTATGAGTGGTCAGCTTACATAGGATGAGGTCTTTACCCGGTCTATTTGCATAATGGTTTCTATATAGAGATATAAGTGTGTCCAGCTCCAGGTTGAGCTTCCATTGTACTGCGATCACAATGCCCATTGGTATATTTATATTGATTTTTAATCGTCGCCCCTTTATGCCTGACAATGCGCATTAAAAGCGGATCGACACCGTCTTCGCTCGTTTGTCTTGTCATTCGATATGCCACAAGATGTCTTTTTCTCTATATGGTTTTGATCCAAAGATGGACAGTCAACAACAAAAGCACCCATAATGCGATTCATATGCTAAGTCATTAAGAGGTGTTCGTGCAATAGCTGAACCTCAACTTCAAGCTGAAGCTGATCGATTGAGATGTTGAAATGACCGATCATCAATCGCTCTGCCCAGATTAACATTTATATATATATATATAGCCGCTCAATTGGTAAATGATCTCCGAACATTTTTATGACTACTCGATTGATTGTAAAATGCTAATAAAGCGAACAGAATCGGAGCATTTGATTTATTTTCAAGATAATTAATTATGCGAATCGAACAGTTTAAAATGCTATCATAAATATATGTATTAGTATCATAAACGTTGCTAATACAGTTTTAAATGGAATCATTAATTAGTGTAGTTATCGGGCTTAAAATTTACATATGCAGTAGAAATTCGGTTGGAAATGCTAATTCTTTATAACTATCAATTGAATATACTGTGCATTTTTATATATTTAATATATTGTATTATTAAATAATTTAATAAGCATACAATTCCCTTTCCCTACCCAATACCCACCAAATCAATATCAAATGCTCAGATGGCAATCGAATAAAAATCTCCATCGGTAGTTCTATCTTTTCTGTCCCTTCCACCTGACCTTTCCTCCCATATTTCGCCTTCGATTTCTCCATTCCCTGGGACGATTATTGAAGGCAAAGGCGAAAGGAAATTCGTGCACCTGCCGCCCAAGAGATTGGGGGGAGGGGTTAAGATGCGGATGCCGATGAGTCAGCGAAACGGAAACGGAAACGCAATTAAAGCTCATCGACTGCGACGGGCAATCAGCTTGCGGCATTAAGTAATTACAAATTTGCAGGATTACGTCAAATGCAAATATCAAGTCGATTGCATTAGCATTTTGATTTATATGCAAACGAACGAGTTGCGGAAGCCGCCAACTGACTGCTGCACATCCTTTCTAGGCGGCGTCCCTGTAATTACTATGTAAATTATTTATGCAATTAATTTAACAAACTCGTCTCGGACTGGAGACGGTGCTCTCAAGCAGCGAACGTGCCCCACATGTCCATCATATATCCATATTGATGAGGGTCCTTTCCGGCTCACTCGTCCATATTTCATATGCCGCACAGACGTTATATGTGGTATATGTTATACAAGGGGCGCATCATAATCAGGCGCCATCCACCCGAACTGCCGCCTTTTCTTTCCCCGTTTCTGCTGATTTGAGTCCAGCTGGCGCTGAGTGCTAAATCCTCTGTCACATACGCTCCACGTTGGGGATTCGTCTGTCAAAATAAACAAAAGGAAACAGCACAACAAAAAAAGGAAATTGTGGGTTGGGAAATGTTGTATGCTCTAATGTGTAAAAATATTTAATTATAAATTATTTTAAGCGCAATTAGCAATCTTGAGGGGATAGAATAGAATAAAATCTTTATGAAGCCGTTTAAATCCTGTAAAATCTGCATTCAAATATCATTATATGTAAGAAAATGTATATAATATTTGGGGATTTCCATTATATATATTATATTTATATACTAAAGCCTGCAAAAAGTGCGAATACCCAATCCTAAAGGACATCAAAAAATCCTGTTTCGTTAACGTAACAAAAGTTGGCCCAAATGGTCAGGCTGAATGCTACGTAATGAGTTTGATGGGCTTTTGAACTAAACCAAATTGCAGACAGACATTTTATTTTTATTCCGATACCAATACCGATTTCGATTTGATGATGATGCCAAATGGGCGCCGCATACCAGCAGCAGCAGCAGCAGCTGAGTTGGGAATGGGAGGATGCACGGCAGCAAATTGAGTTATGGCCCCTGGATGCCGGCTCATATTTTATGCATGGCAAGGGCAAGCGAATTGCTTTCCAATCGACTTGGCGCACTCCACTTTGGGCCGCCTACATTTTTTCGCCCCCCCCAACAGGGAGTGGTCTTTCTCCAATCCTTGGGACTGGGTGCGTCCAGACAAAAAACCCCGGTCAGAGTCAGACGCAGACCCATTACCATTAGGTAATCACCTGCCGGGGTTGCGGGATCATCGATGGATCATCGATTTTATACTGCAGTGGCACGACATCGCCGAGGTTTCGCTCTGTTTGTATTTGGGTTAAGGTAATAAAAGGTTGAATAAACTTTTTGGCCAGCGTCGAGCTAATTAAGATAGTTTGCCAGCTGCACTCGACTGGAAAACGACTGGGCTTGAGTCAGACGTTAATGAAGACGCCACATGCCCCTTGGGGGCATGCCCCTCCCAATGCATGGGTTTACCTTTGACCTCTGGCATAGTACATAATTTATGCCTGCCGGCTGCCGCTCGACAGCTCCCCACTGGCAAATCATTTATCATAATACAGCCAGAGCCTCGAATTTGCGACTGACAGCCATCGTCCCCCAGCCGCTTACCGCAGCCAAAATGAAAGATTTTGCATATTTAATAAGTTTATGCGCTTTGTGCAATAATCCCCAATGCCACATACACTTCTCACTGCGGCAAATGGGAATGAATGCGAATAATGTTGGTTAAAAAGAGAATATTTTATATCTCTTTTCGCTACAAAAGTTGCATTTACTTTTTGTCGCACAAAAAAGTGGTTAAGACTAGCGGAGCTTCCTTTTTTATTTCCCCTATTTTATTCCCCGAATTATTTATAACTTTGAGTTGTTTTACGGCTGGAATAAACATATTTTGTGGCATACATTTCTTTTATTTTTATTTTTTGCCGGTGTGCGGATAAGCCAAACCAAACCCAACCCGATATGTATAGGTAGGAAAATGCGGCTCTACACATTCTCAGTTTGACGCAATTCCCCGGGGCCATTTCGATGCGGTGTGGCTTTTAGCGAATCCACGGTTTTATTTATATATGTATATATATGTACATCCACGTTGAAATATATAAATCCCAGGGTGGCGAAACTGAATCAAAGGCGAGGCGGTTTTCGGGGTTATCATTCGCATTTGGGATAGTTGTAACTTTGGTATTGTAAATGCCATCCTTGGACCTTTATAGTTTTAGTTTTCTGGGAACTTCTGTGCTGGCTTTTGGCCAAAGTTTTGCGCTCATGTGCAATAAACTTCCCACACAGAAACAAATTTGGTATATACTTAAGGTTTTATTTATATTTAGTGTAATAATAAAAGCAAATAAATATTTGTTGAATTTATACAATACAAAATAAACAAAGAAAAACGTATATGCAAAAACATAAATATTAAATATTTGCATTAATTAATTATTAAATATTTGAACGAACAGTTTTACATATATTTTTAAGCTAAAAACCTTTTTAAATTCAGATAAGATAATATCCTTTCAAATATTGAGCTACACCTCGTTCTCATTACCAGTTCTCATTAGCCTGTTGCTTCTTTTCCTTATTATAATTTCGATAAGAAAAACTAATGTTGCCAAAATATAGCCCATGATCAGTAGATGCCACAACCAGTTCAGATGCCCCAAGGATATGGGTGTTGCTTCGTATATTTTATATTCAGGCAACTTTAGGTGGAAGGCCTTGGCCAAACGTTTAATTATGGACTTTATCCAAATGGTGGCAAGTCCCGATTCGTGGGCAGACATCAGAAAGCGGGATAGAGGCCAGTTATAGAAGGAGTTGTTCGGCATTACATACACCCAAGGTAAGTTCTCTGTGATAATCAAATCGGGTGACTCGCAATAGAACTTGTATCCCAAGGCCCGCTGGAACTCATCATAATACAGCCAGTTTGTGGATAACAATATAAAGCTATAGCTTTTGTCAAGCGATGTGAATAACTTTACGCGTTCCATGTGGCCAACAGTCATGAATTTCGTAATGACACGGCGAAAGAATTCCGGATCGATTTCATTCTCTATATAGGAGCGAATGTAGTCATTCGTGACTGTAATCATTCCGCTGTCCCGCAACTCCTCAAAGTTTTGCACCTGAGCGCGTTTAATTGGGGTTGTGAGCAAAGCACTTAGCTTGCAGCCAAAGAAGTTGCTAAAAATGAATCCAAAGAGAGTTATGGCCAGAAAAAGCTGTCGAAGTGATAGAGTGGTTCGGCGCAACTCCGGAAACGGAAGCCCCAGGATGGCCCGAAAGGCTCGAAGATTCATAAGGGGATTCCATAGGGTAAGAGGACGTGATTCTCCAGTAATGCGATGGGTTACCACAAGGATGAAGGTCTCCACCGAGACAAAGGCACCATAGACGCATAGCAGGTACCACATCCATGTGAGGACTCCCAGCTTCCTCAGGACATCCTTAAAGCTTAGCTCGTTGCTGCAGGGCACAACCACCAAAAGCGAAGCTGCAGACAAGGGATTCACAAAGTCCATCTGTGTGGAAACATTTCCCGGGGCTATAATCCGCGAACTTAATTGGACATCACAGTCGTCATCGGTGAGGTCTCCGCTATGGACTCTCAAACTCGCATTGTACTTTCGGGCAAACTCTATGATCTCCATGTCCTCCAATCGTGTAATAGGATACAGGCTAGTTGCCAAATTACCATCCTCATCCGTGCTCGGCTTGACATAAATTGTTTTCCCCTGAAAATCATATTTTCGACTGTATACACCCGTCTCCATGAACCTTGAGATATTTCTGATTCGTGTAAAGTAGGGAGTGGGAAAGGCCTCGAGGCGATATAAAGAGACTACACTGGAAAGACCACCAATTCGCAGAACTAGCATCCTCAGAAATTTATGCTTCCCAGCTTGAATAGAGATCCATTCGAAATACTTCTTAGATGGCTTCCTTTGGGCCCAAAGTAGGATTCTTTCTTGTCGCATGGTCTCAAAGGCTCTTGCCAAAAGATCAAGGAGGTTGGAGTCGTGATGAGAGTTTCCTGTCAAGCAGACAATTGCTAAGGCCTGTTTGTTAAAAGTCCCTCGAACTCTGATCTGTCCCAGCTCATTGGACCTTAGAAAGGGCATCCCATTGTGATTCCAATTCTGCAGAGTGCAATCCTCGTCCTCATGATGCCAAATCATTGCTATGGTCTCAAACGGCCGGTCATTGCTGATAATATTGATGAATTTTTTGAGAAATCTTAGCTGTTCCGAGTTGATTTCCTTAGACAGAGTTCCAATAATTATGAAAATTAATATAATCCTTAATGTTGGCATTATGTCTGCCTAGGTAACTTTTTCTGCAGGAAGTTGAAACGAAACTAAGACACTAAGAAGTTTGTAATTAAGCGGTCCTGCTAAGCTCATGCCAGGCTATTAAGTTAATGTGTTGGCATTGAAAAGTTCATCGTCCGACAGGTGTCAGCTGATGAGATCCCCAGTTCGATGCATTTTGGAAAAGAGGATTAAACAGAATAAAATCTACAAAGGCTACAAAATTCAAACCACCTTCAAGATTATTAAGGAAATATATTTTTGTGTACTATTTTTTTCGGTGCATTTTGCGTTACGTTCAGCACACCTGGAATTATTCGAAGCAGAACTGAAAGCAGGGCAGATACTTTGTCTGTTTGAAGTCGCGCTGAATAAACAATGCAAATGGCTTTCTGGATATTTGGCGAGGAAAGTCACTTGGAGAAATATTTAAATTTTTTTTATAGCTCACGTCAAAGCTGGAAGTTATATGCTGCGTTCTCATATTTCTCTTGGCGAGAACTAAGTGGCCGCGCCCCCATCTCAGCACCCCCTCAGAAAGGGAATATAAATTTACACTTGTCTACATTTTTTCACACCAGAAAAGTGTTTGCTCAGCGAAGGGAAAAGGGAAAGGAGAATGGCGGCTGGTGGGGCAAAGGGAAATCGTGGAAAGTGAAAATAAATGCTGTGGGTGAGCTGGCTTACTGGTTGTTGTGTCCTGAAAGCAAACAATCGCACGTGAAGCGCTGCAGGAATTTCAATTAACTTGTTAGCATTTCACGCTTTTTGAACTTTAAACAAAGCAACAGACAGGAGACGACAGTGCAAATACAACTAAAGACCGACTTAAAAGCTAATTTATGTTTAGCTCCTAATGAAACAGCACTCGAGATGGAATTTAATGTCTGGCGAATGTTTGCCTCGAAATGGAATTTAATGCCTGGCGAATGCTTGCCAAAGTTCTTTCCGAAAACTTAGCAGAGGCTTAAGGCCCCATGGTGGGCAGTGCAACAGGTGGCCAATATCCCTCGATTCACCACACAGAGTTGTGCTCGTAATCAGCGGGTTCCCATAAAAGCAGCCACCCTTCCATCGTCGTCCAAACATTGCCCTCCTCACACGCTGGAGAGTGTAATCAAATTAATCTCGTACTTGCGCCTACTTCAGCACATAACAGTAATATGCCTGCGCAATTATTACTCTCGACAGTCCCCCAAACACACTCATATATATTTGTCTACACAGAGAGACAACTTACTAAATAGTTTTGAAGGTATTTTATATATATTTCTATAGAAAATTGCTAGAAAAGTTTGAATTTTGACTCAGGATTAGCACAGAGACAATAAAACTACTTTGTTACTTTAAAGCCTTTAATACTTTAATGATTAATACTTTTAATAATCATTAATAAACATTACACATTAATATGATTGATGATAATACCAAGAAAGAATAATAAACTTTATAGCTATACAATATATAAATATACTTATTTATCTTTCTCGCAGTGTGCATAAGAGACAAGCAAACAGACTGCTTGACTGATAAATGTGGCCGGGCTGCTCTCTTTTATTCCTCTGATATTTATCTCGCGCTGAAAACCTCATCAGGCTTAAGCACAGCGCTTAATTGCCTACAGACCCCAGTGTGTGTGTGTGTGCGTGTGTGCAAGTGTGTATGTGAGCGTGTGTATTTGCCTTGTATATTACTTCATTTGCCTGGACCCTGGACAATCTGACATTCGTTGGGGGCTGCCGTTTTATGAGGCAAACAATGCTCGAGAGCTTGAGAGCTCGAATGCTCGGAACAGTGGCCAGTCAGTTGTTGCCTGAGTTATCTGCCACACGTACGAGGGCGGATCCAGAAGATTACCCCACTCGTAACTCCTTGCTACAACCCAATTAGGATCCACCCTCGCGCCTCCACGTTCCCCATAAATATTTAAGTTCTATTTTTGCTAATTTTTTGCGTGCAAAATTAAACGCCTGACCTTTTACGTCTCGACACGAAAACAAATTTAATATTCTATTCTCGGAGGGTGTGCCAAAAAAGGGGCCAGGGAGAAGGACAACTATTTATATAGCTAATAAAAACAACCTGTGAAGTGAACTCCAGACTTGGGTAAACATTCATCCATTCAGTTATTTTCCCTGCAATTGCTGCTAAATGAATTGAAAGCGTTTTCAGGCAAATATTTCTGCTGGATATTTCTTAGGGGCGCCGGCCCCTACCAGAACCTTTACATAAATCTTGGGCGCCATTAATTTCGGACCTGACTCCGTCTTTTTAATTAATTTCGAAGCAGGGCGAGAGCGCACCTTTTGTGCTTTATGCGACACCCTAATGACACTTTTATGGATTTGAATTTGGCGAGCGCCTTAATAGTGCTTCTAAAGAACACCTCCTGGACCCCGAAGGGTCTGGGTCTGGGTCTAGGTACCGAGGACTCGGGAGACTTGAAAGATGCCGGGACACGTTCCATAATGCCTCGCTGGCTGGCGAACAATGTGCTAGGCGGGGGTTTATATGCTGTACGCATAAGTATGCTAGAACAACGACCTGACCGAAGGCGCTGACGGCTGTGGATTTTGGCTGTTTGCTCTAAGCTGAAGCTCGCACTTCCGCTTGGGTACCGTTCGAATGCGTTGGATGCCGCAAACTGTTCGCCGTCTTTGGCTCCCCACTTCTTCAGCCAACCTGTCAGCGACAGCAGGGCGTATGAGCAACGTTGCGTTGCGTATACGCTACGTAAGCAATTGCAGGCGGGGCATAGCAGCAACAGGAGATGCCCAGCTGCGCGCAGGCTCTCCCTTAAACTCTCTTCGGCAGCTCTCTTATGAAAATCTCTTTGTTTTTGCTGGCCACACATATTAAAGTTGCGACGGTGTCGGTTTAGAGGCCAACTTGAAGCTCATTGTCGGCACTGCAATTATGTCAGATGCTGAGCTGTGAAATCGGAACTGCCATGGGGAGTAGCAGCAACTGGGAAACGTGAGCCTCTGGCCAGCGCAAAAAGGCATTCAAATTTCCCACAACCCGATATATCCGATATATCCCATGTTAACTCACTTAGTGCCACTTGCGCAAGCATATCACATTTCGGTCTAATTTTAAGGATCAATTAAGTTTAATTACTTGTGACCGCCATTTATTCTGAGAATATATAAAGTCAGGAAATGTATTTGACTTTCTATCAAGTTGAGAAGGTTTGCCGAACTTCTGCTTCTTCTATTTTCTAAATAAGAGCTGAAAAGAAAAAATCTCCATAGGATAAATTAGCGTTCCAAGTACCCCAAAAATATATAAACCAAGTACTATGAAAAACACTGCAAGCTAATCAAATTTCGGTGTTTTTTTTATGTGCCATTAACTTTAATTATTTGCCAGCACCATTTCATGCTGCGCTGACCAAAATCGCCCAACAGAATGTTAGATGTGACTAATTAAGTCCGCCCACCTTGGCAGATTATTGATTACGGTTAAGCGGATTTTACGCCGCCTTACGCGCGGTGAGTTAAATATTTAATGCCGGCATATAGCGCAGTTTTCGGTACAGGCCGATTACTCATAAAGTGAAGGGATCCCTGGATCCCTGTATCCCAGTTTTTTGGGTTCGTTGGATTTGGCTGTAAAATAATTTGGACTTGGGGTCACCAGCAAGGACGACGACGAAGACGACGACAACGAGTTGGTGCGCTAATTTAATTTGCCTGGGCCTGCAATTCATTTGCCGAGTCGTTGACTTTTAATGCACACATCTAAGACATTGTTGTTTGTTTGCTTACTTGTTGCCAGTCTTTTGCTTGACTTGGCTTACACACACATTCATGTGGCCCTCGACTCGACTTTGCCTTGGGTCCCATCCTGGGTCGACCTTGGCTTTTGCAGAATGCTTAACAATTTATTTCAAGTTGCGCATGATTTGAGCTCCTCTACACTCGAGCACATTTAATATTAATGCCCGAGTCTCCATGTGCCGTCTGCTTTGTTGTAGAATCTTTAAGTCGAGTCCAGAGGCCAGCAAATGCATTTACCAAAATTAATTCTGGCCACAAGAGAAGCTAATGTCATTTTCATGTAGTGTCTTTGCACCTAAGTAAAAGTTTTACTGCATTTTGGAAGAATATCTGAACTAATTTAAGAAGATATATCTACAAAAATATTGAGATTAATTTATTATAGAAAATTAACTTGGATTACATATACATAGTTTAAAAAAAGCTATAAGTATATTAATTATTACATGTACAACTAAATAATTGCATAATAAATGTACCTTTTAGGTGCCTAAATGCATATTAAATTTAACGTTTATTCCTACATCAGTTCTTGCTCATCCCAGGTGCACTTTAAGTTCAGTTCCCTTAGCAAACGCCAGTCGATTAATCTAACTGACACGCGCCATCAATCAGCATCGGGCAATCAGAGAAAGAGCATTTCCAGCTCCAATCCTCCATTCGGAGCTCATAATTAAGGCGCCAACCCAATCGATAAGGATCTAAGGTTTTTTTATGGTTGGTTTGGGGGGCCAGGTAACTTAGTTTTAAAGCCCCGTCCCCGGGGCCACTCATCGGCCCTTTACTGCTTTCAAGTTGCCACGGCCATTAATTTTGAAGCACTTCGGCCACCGGCGGCAGATTCGTTTAGACAATAAATATCCAAGGCCCGCATTCTGGGGGCGCGTTGAAAATTCACAGAGGTCGTTATTTTTGGGCAATGAAATGTTTCACACCTGCCGTTCATCAAAACACGAGCTAAACCCCGAGCTAACACCCCCGCGCAATCCAACCAATTTTGTGTACAGTGACCAAAATCGATGGAGGCCTTCAACCTCCAATATAACATAAATAAGCCTAAAATATTTAATGAATTTCTAATATTTTAGGAGATTTGGAATGCTTAGAAACATAGATTCATATGCTATTTCCTCCATCTCTTTTCTAGACCAACAAATATTTGTGGTAAAGGTTCCACCTTTCTGGTCTTAGTATCCCACCAAAAAATAAATATATATAGATCTAATTAATTGTACTTTATTACTATATCTTAGGATGCTTTTACGCAGGCCACTTAATCGCCATTTAGCCAAAGTAAGCGGGGTGTTTTCAGTCTTTTTTTCGGGGGTATTCCTTTTTAGGTAAGCTAGGCCAAAACGAGGCCGTTGATAAGAGGCCGTGTCATGTGTCGGGCTAAAATATGGCCAATTTGATTTAGGGTACCGCTACCCGGGACTACAGCGGATTGAGGTCTTTAAGCTGGTAGAATGGGACTAGGGCAAAGTGGTTTGTTTTGGGGTTTCCTTTGACAATCGGCATGGCTTACAAATGCCGGGCTCTGCTCAACTTAAGACGGTGGCTAACCGGGAATACAAGACACAATGCTGGCGAGTTTAAATATGTTTGTTTCGTAGCATTGTTAGACTCGTAAATAAACAAGCCTTTGAGCCATTCCGGGGACCCTTCTGCATTTGCATACGCCATTAAATATGCACAGCACACTGATTTTCTGCACAAACGGACGACAATAAAATGACCTGTATATACGGATTTATCTCCGGTTGTCAGCAACAAAAGGACAGCACCGACACCGCCCCCTGAAAAGGCAACATTCGGCTCGAACAAAAGGTCCTTCGTGAATATGGATGGGGGCCAGAACGGGCTTTTCTTATCTCCAGGTAAAGGCAGCCGAGTCAGCGCCTTTGTTTTTGATAAATGACTTCCATTTGCGGCCAGGGTGGGCCGTGTAAATCTATCCACCGAATAGGCATTTGTCACGACTTCGATTTGGGCTCTCAGCCGCAGTCGGGGCACTCGATATAATTGAAATTGTGTGCAATAAATGGAAATTGCTGTGTCCTTTATTTGATGGGCATGTGGATAAATTGTTGGTCCTGCAATTTCCCAGCCTGGTAGCTGACTTAATCAACTTTGCCATTTGCCTAATTGGACTGCATTCTTCTCGGTTCTCGGTGGCCATTCGAAATTCGGGTATTCAATCCGCTGCTATCAGTGACTTTGCAGGACCAACTTTGTGTTTACTCAATGCATTCGCTCTTTCCATTGAAATTGTCGGCAGTTAGTGGTGGCAGAGGTCCAGGATAAATTCGCACAGGTGGTGGAAAAAGTAGTGAGAGCCCAGGTAATATCGATTTATTTATCGACCATCGAGTGATATATCTTTACAGTATTGATATCGGATGTTCGAGTTACTAACAAACCTAGCATATTTCTTATAATTCAAATATATATTGTTTTTATTTTTACTATATTTTATTGGGTGAAATATTAAATGTTGTTTTTATTTATTTATATTTTAAAATATAAGCTAAATAATCCCATCACTATTGGTAATCCATTCTCGTGTTCCATTCCCACCCAGTGACTGTTAATCAATGTTGTTTGGGATCCGAATCTCTTTATTGAAATGTCATCGGTTGAGCAACGAGTCCGTTTTATTGGTGGCCTAATGGCGAGGCGGAATTCGAGGAATGTGTCCTGTCAGCGCCGCGAAGGTAATGATTTTGCAAATACGGGCCTTTGGGGATGTGAATAGAGATGGGTTGTTGTTTTGCTGCCTGGCTGGGCTGAAGGTTTCATGCTGTGCTGGCTGCACAATAGAACTCAGGCCTCAGAGTAAATACTGCCACCGTTCGGGAACATCAACCTGCCTAATTAGCTCCGTGTACATTTGCATATTAATTGGAATTCATGCTGTTTGATGACCAACAATTTATTTATTTATAAGTGGAAAAGAGGAGCATGAACAATTTTTCATTTTCTGAAGTTCTGGCTGTGAATTAAAAGTCAATTTCTTTATGCCGTCAAAAGAAAATTTTCGCTGTGAATTACAGTGGCTGAGATATGAAATTTAACTCGTAAAATAAATAAATGCCTTGTTTTAATTAACTTAATGTTAATATAAATATTATAATCATTACTAAAAATATAAAATCATTAAAATATATATCATTTATTTAGCTTACATGCAAATATTTATAAGAAACAAAATCTTGGGGCAACCTTGAAAGGTCTTTAATAAATTTTGGAAAACGAATGACAATGACATCTTAAATTCCTTTTGAAGAAAAAACAGGCTGAACTTCTTACTAAAAATCTTCGAAATCAGAGAGTCGGGATCCGTTGCGCTCCATTCACTGGCACTCCATTCATTCGCTTTTCACGCAACATTTAATGCCCTCCTTTTAATTTGGGATTCACAATAAAGGAAAGTTCGTGGCTGTCAGGCGGCAGGTGACAGATTCACAGTTTAACCTTTGCGCCTCCAATTTGCTCTGGTCCCGTTTTGCCAGCTGCAGCAATACTCGTTTATATATGGGGTCCCCACTGGGTCCCATAATTGAGTATTGACCAAACAGACCGGGGCTGTCGTGACCCGCGGCAGTTGCCGCGAAATGTTTTGTACGAAAATAGCTTTCCCCCTTTTTGCACTCGCCACAGATGTACGAATATATATATAAATATATAAATGTTGGAGTATATAAATAAATATCCTTTATCGGCCGACGGGTGGACACTGTCCCCGCTCGTGTCATAAAGTGTTAATGGGCAATTAAAGCCCGGCTAAGCCTAGTCTGAATTCGAAATTGAAATTCCCCCGGGGGAGGCCAGAGAACAGAGAACTGGCACTCAAACTTAAACCGAGACCCTAAGCCACCCCATTGGCCGGCCAACCAGCCACACGGCGTATCCGCAAATCCAAGCTCAGCCTTTGAGTCGAGTGCAATCAGGTTAAGTGTTGAACGCTTCCGCCAGCGAATCCTTATTCCGAATTGGCACAGTGGTGAAGATCGAGCTTTAATGGGAAAGATATCTGTAAGTTATTTTAACAATTTTAAAATAAAAAAAGATTTACTTTAAAGAAAATATAGCAGGTACTTCCCTTCACTTCTATACTTAAAGGAAAGGTATTTAAGGGAAGGTATGAACAGTCTTTAAAAGTATAATAATCAACGATCTGTGTAACTAGCACACATAGTCAAGTCTATATTTCCTGTAAATGGAGACAATACAACAATTAATTCATAAAAGGTCGCATATCATTCAACATGGAAAACACAAAAGAAAAAGTACAAAATATATAGAAAATGTAAGAACAGATGCTTCAAAATGTATTAAAACATTAAGTGAAACATTTTCATATAACTTGTTGCTGATATTTTACTTTTCAGGTACTTTTACCATGGTTGACCCACTGTTTTTTTCATTTTAATCCCCATCCAATCGGAGACTCAACCACTGTGCTGGTCCCCCACCTGTATTGTGTTCACAGTGCGCATTCTGCATTCAGCCTTTTGTATTGCGTATTCCGTATTGTGCATTGTGTTTGCATTCCTCCTGTCACTCGCATTGTCAGCGGCAGGATCAGCTCTGCCTCAGCAGCACCAACAGCGACAGGAACCGGAAGTAGAGGCAAAAGGAGCAGAAGCCGAACCAAGGCAGAGTTCAATTGCATTGTACGGCGAGCAAATGTATGTGTAGACTTGGGTGTGGATGTTGTGCGTTGTGCGGAGTGCAAGTGACGCCGAGGACAAATGGAAACGAATTGGTTTTACAATGCACAGTTTCACATCCAGCAAATCCCATTTGGCTTTGGCCTTTCCGGTCGGTGTTGGTATTGGTTTTGGTTTTCGTTTCGGTTTTCGCACTGGAGCACTGAAAGATTTATATATGCCACTAATTCCTGGCTACCAGCAACAACTCCCTCAGTCAGTCAATCCAGCACTCATGTGCAATCCACTCCACATGGCATATGGCAAACCTCGTACAATTCAAACAACTTTTCATTTCGATGCAGCCTTTTTTTTTGTTTGCAACAGACAGGCGGAAAAAAAATCAATATTTACATGCTGCTGCCACTGTGGCTTGCAGTTAAATGGGCAAGCAACTGAACCAAAATGAATTTCCCTGACTAACCCAAAACGAGTCGGACAGGAGAGAAGGAGCCCAGTCGGGACCACAGCAAAATATGCGAGTGCATCGTCGGCACAACAACAGAGATTCTGCATCGTTGTGCCAGAATATACTTGGTATTTCTAGGGTAAAAAGGCTTGCTACCATTCGAAAAGAGTTGGTAAGTAGGTAAGGATAATCAAGGGGTTTCTGGCTACTTCTAAAGTTCTCCATTTAATTAAGATACTTATATTTAAAGACAAAATTAAATTAGCAAACTTTCAAATAATATTTCTTTGCAGTCTTTAAACACCTTAACTGATTGCTGGGTAATCAAAGATGCTGGTAAGGCTTCTATTTTCGTCTTTTCTACCATTTGGTCCAGCAGAAACAAAAAAACTTTCGGCATAGCCAGACTTGCATGTCGTATACGTAATGTGAGCAAATTAAGTTGCCAAAAAAAAGAAGTAAACAAAACTGAAATTGAGTCGAGTCGACTGGAGGGTTAAGCTGTGCGGGACAGCACACGACAGGACAGACCAGGCCAGGACCGAACAGAACAGGGACTGCGGCTGGCATGGTGGGTTTAAGCCGAAAGTATTTTGCGATTTTCCGGCTTTCACTTATTCCACTCTCGGCAGATACGCTTTGCCATTGTCATGTGGCAAGTCAAAGGGCGTGAAAGTGCTCAGAAATTAATGAAGCAAGTGCTGTTAAATTTTAAAGTATGCATAAAAAGGGTTGACATTCCGAAAGTGCTACCTGTCACACGAAAGTGTCTCTCTGCCCGTATGTTTGTCTGCCTGCCATTAGCATTTTGCTTCACTCTCTAACCAAACCCCCACTTCCACCCAAAGCCAAATCAGCATAAATATCCTGTCAGGACAAGCCAAGTGGGTTTGTGGATTTGCATATACACATATATATATATATATTTTTGCCTTGTGTTTCCGCTTGAAAATTCTACTTCATCTAGTCGTAAGCCAATTTTAATGTTTGATTTATTTCGGAGCAGATATATCCCGGCTCTGACGTTGCCAACTAATTAATGCAAATTTCGCTAGTGATATATTCCTTTCATGATTTACCACAAACTTAAGTTTATTATGCCAATTAGAAAGAGTTATATTTTCTGCCAAAATCAAGACCGAAAAGTTACTTCAACGAGTATTAAATATTCCAATTGATGGTGAAATTCTTGTTATTATTTTAGTAACTTTCTTGGGTAACTTTAGCTTAAAATTATTACTAAATACTATTCCGGCCAAAACTAGAATCTACTTTAAGTAAATATACGCAGATACGGGTATCTTTTTACTAAACGCCCATATTTTTAAGCCAATCTGAATGCAAATATACGATTTAATATTATTTTCCCATCGTTCGAATGCAATTTATTTGCTCTCTTATTTAATCTATTGTGTTTCCAAACAGTAATCAAAACTGACTGCAGTTCGGTCGGAAAATGGGCGAGTACTCCCGCCCGCAGCACACAGAGCACATAAATTCCATTTTGAAGCTCAAATATGGAAAACTTTAGCATGTTTCGTGCTCTCCCTCTCGAACTCATGCCCCCTCTCCAGTTGGCCAGTGCTGAAAATTTGCCCTTTTTCTATTGGAAATGTTTATTATTTAGCGAAGTTGGTTAAAAAATAGGAGAGAAATAACTTTTGTTTATATAATATATTCTTGTTTAATATTTTACAAAGGTAAGTGTTGTTTATCGAAGAAATATTGAAGTTGTTCTAATATTTTGAAGCATAAAATGTATATGCCGGTATGGAAGATTAGCTAAGAATTGTTTCTAAGAAGGTTTTTATGCTTATACGAGAAAATGCTAAGTATCCTGATCTTTTTTCTGATATATATTAATTTTATAGACTTTTTCTTTATTCCCCGAATTTTTTTTATATATTTTTCAGCCTTTTCTGTCAGTTTTCCGTTCCTAAGCAAATGTTCTTTGGCATCACTGCCATTGGCTGCCATTTTGAACTATGAACTGCGTGGTCTCTGTGTCCGTGCCAGTTTCTCTGTCTGTGCAGTCGTGCTGGGTTATAAATTTGCCATATTTCACTATATTAAGTAATAGTTGCCAGTTTGTCTGCTTGGCATTCATGAGCATGGGGTTTTAGCATTGTACAATAGTGGACTTGAATGTGCAATAAAAGCGGCCACTTTGGCGTAATGAGTTTTATGCCAGAACTGAGCAAATAACGTTCATTGCATTACTCTGTCGAGCTTTCCATCTGGAGAGCGCTGGGCGAAGTTGAATTTAATTACACTTGTTCCGAATTCGACTCGAATCGGAGTCGTCTACGACTCGCTGTGTCAGGACATGTTTCTCTCCTCTAATTAGCCAACTTCAAGCTGGAAAATGGCAAATTACAGCGTGTCTGCATAGCCTTTGTCCTGGCAACGTGATGCTGCATTTCCCTCCTGTTTCCTTCTTTCCTTTTTTTTTCTATTTTCCCCCAGCTTTTCCAAAGGACATAAGCACATGCAACAGCTGTCCGCTTAGCTCTCATTGTATTTAAATGCTCGTAAAATGCAAAGCAAACAAGTGATAAAAGTTCTGCACATGCACGAACACTCGGGAAAAACTCTGCTTTTATATATCTTTAAAATTAATTAATTCATTATAAACAAACTATTTCTATATGTACAATAATGGCCTATAAAATATATGACAAGAAAGGTCTTGAATTTATTCCCAGAATGCGATGCTGTTGCCGAACTTATAGAGAAAGAATTAAATCGATAAAGAACTTAGGGAAATAACTTGTCTATATTATTCTGCTTAGGATAATATATTAATTTAGGTAAGTATAGATATTTTTGGTAAGTGCACAAGTCGTAGCCGCGAAAAGTGCGTCGTAATGCTGGCAACATAAAAAATGCATCAACCGCTTGTAAAGTCCGCTGAAGGGCACTCAAAATAGAGCCAAGTCTCGGGCCCCTTCGCCCCTCGGGCGATTGCTAATGTTATGGGGAAGCAACATTTTGCCGGTAGCTCCCCTTTAAAGCGCTCTCAGGGAGCTATCGGAATTAATTTCACAAGCAGGCGGAAATTCGAAAATTTTCAATTGTTTCGACGGGCTTGTATCTAGACGAAATCCCCTGACAAAATGCTGCCGCTCCGACGTTTTCCATTAACGTAAACTTTTTTACGTCCGGAGAGGGCCCTAGGGTACTTCCCGGCCATACACAAACCAAATACGCGGCAATTAACCCTTTTTTCCGGCAATTAAGCCCGTGCTTTATGCCACATTTTTTCCATTTCGTCGTGTGCCTTTTTCCCTTTTTGATATTTGTTTTTTGACAGGATGCGATGACTGGGAATCGAATTAAATATATATTAAAATCGCCCAAGGTCAAATGGAATGTAATTGCAACTCAATTTGTCCTGCAATGCAATAAAAATGACCGCTTAATGGTTTAATATGGTCAACAAAAGGTGAATTACGTATACGACATGTTGGAGGCATGTGTTAAAGCCAACATCTGTGTCAACTTTAAGGGCAGCAGGCCCACGTAGGCCAATAAAATGTTGTGCACACACTGTCACAGTGGAGACCCGCTAAAACGAACTTTTAAGGAACTAGATGGGTATTTAAATAAAATTATACTAATATGCATATGAAGAAATAAATTGAAGCAAAATGTAATAAATAATATTTATTTAAGCATTTTCAACTAAATTTTAAGGCCTTTCATGGCCTTGCACTCCTGTACATTGTAAAAGTATACTAATAAAGTCCAAGTTTAACTTTATGACCTTAGTTAGGCCTGTTTTACTTACACATCTGTGTGTGTTTTAGTTTATTTTCGGACTTATTTTAGTACACGGCTTTAAGTAGGCGCATCAAATTGAAAATCCGTATACGTGACCCGACATCGGGACATGTCCTTGGCTGTTTTGCCATCGTTAAGCATCCTACAAAATGCATGTGCAGCGAGCCAAGTTTTCCCCACAGCCGGAAAGCTGATTTGCCCGACGCTTATTCCAACATTAAGGGAAGTGGAGAGGGGGGACAGGACACATGTCCTGCCATCGACTGCAGCGACGTCCTAAGTGGACTTCTTTGTCTCCGCCTAAGTGGTTTTTCATTAGAAGCACTCGCTCTGGCCGGCGACTTCTCAAAGTTTTCCCTCGGCGAAAGTTTTCACTCAATGCGGAAAAGGAAAATCGTAATTGGAAACTTTCTGCCACGCAAGATATGTGAGCGAAACGAAGCCAAGAACTGAAACTAGGACTGTTGTTATATTTAATTAAATGTAGACTTGTCGAAAAAGGCTCAGCCAGGCGTTCAACCCATTTCATTTCCGTGACAATTTCCGGGCTTCAGACTGCCAATGTTTCGAAATATATGGACATTTCTATAGAAGAAAAACTAGTCATTTGTAGGCAACTATTTTTATTTTCTTAAGGCATTTTATAAGCATAATGTATAATAAAGAAATAACGTTCAGTTGTTGTGGGTGTACAGTCTTTAAAGTAAATATATGGAATTTATTTTCTTTTGATTTTCAGGATTCACTCCTTTCCGCAAATAATAAAAATTGAGAAAGAAAACAAAACAATATAAATAATAATAACTCTTAAGGAAAAAGAAGCAAATAAAAAGAACGAATAAAATTGTCACAAATATCTTGTGAAAATCCTTGTGAAATATGTCGTTATTGTCTTTAAATTTTCGTTTTTCTTACGTGTTGAACAATTTTCTGGAAATATCCATATTCTACGTTTCAGCCAATTTAATCGAAGCTTATGCAAATGTTCGGCAGCCTGCAGGGATTGCAGCCGGTAAGTTGGCACTGGGCTAATCCAGTTAGAACTCGAAGCAAACACGGCGTTGTGTGTGTCAATGGTGTGTTCAGGGCAACTGTTGCCCTGCCTTTTGCTTCAAAATGAAATTAGATGATGCCGAAGCGGCAGCAGACGTGGTAATTAAATTAAATTGCTCCGAGTTGTTGCCATAAAACACACAAACCGGAGCTGCTGGGCAGGGCCAGCTGGTTGGAAACTGGAGGCGACATCCTGGGCCACATGTGAGCCGTGTCAAAGTTCGCGCTGAATCTGCATGCACGCGCCCAACATATATCTGTGTTTCCCTGGCAATTGTTGAAAATTAAGGCAGCTGAAAAAAAAACATGTCTACATAATCCGACTAACGAAAAACAGGGTGCAAAACAATATTTATTAATATTTTATTTGTGAAGGAAAGTAACTTACATATAACATTAAAATAATTATATATTTTATAACAAACATATGTCTATGAAACAATTTCGATTTATTAGTTAAAGTATATTCACCTCTTCAAGATATATTTTTTTCCTGTATTTAAATTTATACCTAAACTTACTCCACTACTTACATTTTCCTATATTTCCCTAACCTTGATTTATTTGTTTCTTTCGCCATCACCCTGTAAGCCAGTCGGTATTTATTTAGACGCTGCTGCCGCCAGTGCCTAATTTCATTAAATCCTCGCAACCTGTTGTCTGAGCCGAGTCGAGGGAAAGGAAACTGAACCGAACGAGTTCTGGGGAAAAAAAAATTCAATTTAACTTTGCCCGCAGCCCAAAATGAGTTTCTTCTGGCTGCAATTGACATGGCCCTAAGCGGGGGTAGAGAGGTTACTAACATGTGGTTTCTGTGGTTCCCCGCGCCTTTGTTTCCCGGCGAGTTGTTAACCCAAGACGCGAATGAAGAATGGCAGCGCGTAATGAGCTTAATGGTCGCCATCTGTAGCGGCTTTAAGCGCATATGCATATGGCATATTTACCCACATTTTTCCATTTTCCATTTTTTCCCCTCCAACTGATTTTCAGATTTTCCTTTTGCCATTTTCCCTTTTTTTCGTGTCACATCTTTATGAGTGGTGGCTGCGTCAACGAAGCATTTAAGTGCTTGAAATTAGAGTTGATAGCGTGAGTGGTAAATGGAGCAAAAACTAAGTTTAAATGAGAAAAATAAATCTTTTTAATTTAGATCTTTTTAGCTTTAGAAACAAACCAAAATTAAAGCAGTTTGTGTTTAAAAATATTTGTTTTTCTCACAAATAAAGTAAGTTATAAAACCCTTCTCAAGGTGTGCTCCTATCTTTCTTATAATTAAATATAATTTATCCTATAATTTAGTTACCATTTATTTTAATTTATCGTGACACGACTTAACCCACATTCACGTTAAGCGAATCCCTGTTTTTGGCCCTGCCTCTTTTCTACTTAAAAGCTAAAGCCAAGCGCTTGCCAATTTTTATTGAACGAACATAATGTGTGCTCAATATTAACGGTGCGTGCGTGACTTCTTTGGAGAGTCGTTAAAAGTGCGTTAATGTCGGCACGGCTCATTGGCTGCCGGCTCAATTTGAGTCCTGATAACCTAAAACACCCATCCTAATCACATTTGCCCCTTGGACCCGTAACCTTGTCCAACAAGTGCAACACCGACTGATGCAGTGCGCTTGGCCCTGGAAAATTTATTGCCATCGTTGGCGGTCATACGACCGCAGAGCTCACAGTTTTGTTGAATGATTTCCTGGCTGCAGGCCCCCACCGTTGACTTAACTTGGCCAAGGCGAAACCGAGCCACTCACTTGTTGCCCCCGGGAGGAAGTTTACTGGCTTGACTCCAAGTTCCAAGCACCCGACTTCTAAGAGCTGCAAGAGTTCGTAATGCTTTTGTCGGCGTAGCCACTAATTGGATTTTCGGTGAGGCATAAATAAGAAATTGCACAATCCAAATATCATGGTCTCCCACACTTGGAAAAATAACTTGTAAATATTTAATGAGCATCTTTTACTAATTAAAATGCGAAACTATTTCAATGTTTCTGGATTTGTGCATGTTTCTAGTACTTTTACAGAAAGGCAACTCAATAAAAATATATTGGCAACAATATTCTCAAGGAACTTTTTTGATTGAAAGCATTTTTGTGGGCATGATGGCCAAGTCTGAAGTACGAACAGCCTTTGAAAGGCTTTTAGCCACTGAGAAATGTTACTAAATATTCTGAAGAAATAATTTGCTTCGGTTTCATAAATTATTATTTAAAGAAACACATTTTATATTTCATTATAAACCCAATAGCATAACCATTTTTATAACAAAGTTTCACGATTATTTCGAAGTTAGTAATCTTTTTCTTTGAGTGCAATATTCAGCCATTTTGGCAGCTGCACGTTTGTCATATCCCAATAGCCTCGTGGCAATAAGGGAAGAGCGAACACGTCAAGATGTGACACATTTGATTGAACGCATGCAGGCCAATCAATTTCTGCTGCCGGTGGATGTGAATTGGTCCGGCTGAAAGCGAGTGGGCTTAGTATTTGAATTCGTCAGCGGCATTTGACTGATAATTGAAAACGTGTCAACAAGCCGGCGATTTCCGCAAAGAAATAAACCAGGCCCACGCAGCCAGCAGCCAGCCCTTCGACTACGTGCTGTGGAAGTTGGTTATAAAAATTACATTTTGTCCCCAGAAACTGGCTCACAATGAAGTGTGCGTGGCGCAGGTGGATTAGGCCCAGTTATCATCGTGCCAGTCACATCACCGGAGGCTGTGTCTGTCTGTGAAAGCGCTAAACCTGTCCAAATGATAATCGAAATTTATGCAGCCAAGGCCAAAAGCGCTAAGCGAATTAAAATATGTTTAAATTTTATATATTGGAAGGGAGGCAAGAGTTTCACGTGGCGTTTAAATTGGGTTCAAAACTTGAATTTGATAATTACTTTAAGCATTTAAGGATTTATATATTCTATTATATTATAAATGTATATTAATAAATGAATTGAATTTAAAAATAAATTTAAATCGCCTTATCTGACATATTGTGATAAGTGAGTTCATTAAACCAGCAGCAGAATTTTGTCACCTTGTGGCGGCGGGATTTAAATTAATATGTCACACAGCTAGACATTCCAATTAGTGTATTCTGGTTTTACACTGGCCTCAGGGAGTGTATGAACAAATATTTACATGGCATACTAACATGTTTAGAGCTAATTGCCAGAGGAATAAATAAACACTGGATTTATTTCCGATTTTCTAATATAACAAGAAGCTATGATAAATAAAAATTCATTTGGGCAATACTACAATAAAGAATAAATACAGCACTAACCATAGGAATGCCTAGATCTCTTCGCGGATATACAATTCCGTTCCAGTTAAATTTCCACGCTGCCCGAAAGGATCCTGGACATGATCTCGATAGTGGGCTGCTGCCTATCGTTAATTGGAGCTCGGCGAATTCAGCGAAATTGCAGAACTATAATGGTTGCTTGATATTTATTTAAACAAAGGTGGCTGTAGTTCTACAATGAGTTGCTCAACGACTAAATATATCTAAAATAAATATAAAGTTTGTATTTAAATGTGGATTTGGATTTTATTAACCTTAACCTTGGTAACCTTGCTTTTATTAACCTTAACAAGACTTTCTTCGGCATTGATAATAAAGGTGTGTGGCGTCCAAAGACCTCATGTAAAACCTGAATGATAAGCAGCTGACATCGTTTGTCATTAGTGCTTTTCAGGTATTAAGTTCTTATCTTAGACCTCATACACGTCGCTAATGATTCACCACGAGTACGTGTAGAAAAGGCGAGATATTGCGGTTTGAGCAAATAGAACCAAAATACAAACGGAGACGTCACAAGATTAGTGTTATTTGGCTGCCTCAAAAGGGGTCTTTCAGATTCTTTTTTTCCTCAATTGCCGGGTGCGTGTTAATGACACTGTAAATTGTATCAAACGTCGCGAAGCTTAAGTTGTTTTCTTTTCTGCGTTTGTCTACGTTTACCGAACAAATACATAATGTGGCCGCCAATGATTCTTATACGAAAATTCGATTAGCGATCGTGCCGACAACTGATAACACACACCTTTCTGGCCACTGCCAATATCGAATAGTTCAGTTTGGCGCGATATTCCGAGAGAGTCGGACGTACTAGTATTTTCCGTACGGGTATATTTATGGAGTGTTGGAGAGCTGCGTACAGCTGTCGCTTCTGAGTCATACGCTATGAATTTTGCTTGGTTCTTGGTGCTTTTTGTGGCGGCCTCGACACTGACCTCGAACTTGGAGGCCCGTGACTCCAGGGAATCGACCTCCGAACCCACTTATTCTGACTACTGTCCCGGAGAGAGACAAATGTGCTGGGGAAATGGCACCTACAAATACTGTAGCGGATTGGAAATGAGGTATCCGGGCAGGAGAACGGAAGTCGACCTGGTCTATTGTGACTCCATGTTCTGCGAACCGGAGAAGTTCCAGCACGATTACATCACGCGAAATCACGACCAAACACCTCACCTGAACAAGTGGAAGAGGGCCAGAATCGGTGAACGTGCCACCCTGCACGACGTCTGTCTGCTAAGAAACGGAATGCCCGTGACCAGAAGGTGTATGTTGATCGAATCCCGAGCACAATGGGAGAACTTGGACCCAACCCCAGTTGTCTGTCTCCGACGCTTCAGGGAACACACGATCAGCGGCGACTTGAACAGCCTGCACGATGATGTCCTGGAGGGCAGGAGACGCACCAATGACACCGAGGGACGTCGCGAGATGACGGGGATAATGAGGACAATGTTCCGCCAGCGGGAGAGGACTCTCCTGCCGGCCGATATCCACGTAACTGGCCAGATGTTTGGTACTCTTATGCAGCAGGAGAAGGATGCATCCGTGAGTGTGGACTTGGTCAGTGTCTGCAAGGAGATCATGTCAAGCGACAGTCAGGTGTTGCTTCTATCCGCCCAGCTGAATGCCACCAACTCCCTGCTAAGCAACTTTGAAAGCTACATGGATGCGCTGCCGGGGCAACTGGTTCCCACCGATAGGTGTGGAAAGGTGGTCCCTAATCCGACCAGCGACGCCACTACAACGGCCACGACCGGCGTGGAGACCTACAACTTCTCCGACATCGGAGTCCAAGTATTGATAACAGGCAACCTTAGCGTATTCTTCACCAATCCCGGATGCGATGGCATTACTGGCATCGCCATCTACTCCGCACAAGCTGAGGGAAGGAGGTCTTCCTCAAGCGGATTCTGGTATCGTTTCTTACGTTCCACCGATGACTTGGGTAAAGTAAAGGGAGAAACCCACTTGGAGACGGCGGCTTTCCTTCCCGAGAATCTTTGGCAAGTGGTGAAGGCCAAGGGAGTTACCTACATAATCTTCAAAGTGTACGCTCACGATGCTCTCTTCGTGGAAACCTCAAGAGATCGCAGTCGCAAGCCTCGCAGCAAAGTAATCTCCATTTCAATACCCGAACTAACCGGTGAGTATATCGAGTAGAGTCTCTCCCAGCTTATGATTAATAATTGTTGTATCTCGCAGATAAATCTCTGCCATTGCCATTACCGTTTCTGCTTCGCAATGAGAACCTGCGCCAACCGGATGTGAGGTCCATTAATTTGGGCACTGGATGCGGTTACTGGAACTACGAGACCTGGAGAAGTGAAGGAGTGACCACTAGCAGCAGCACAGATCTGCTCAAGGATACCATCATCGAGTGCCACACCCAGCACCTTACCCAGTTCGCCTTCCTGGTGGGTGGCAGCTATCGCACTAACGACCTTGGAGAAGAGGTCCTCATAACGCCGCTGAACGAGCGTGTTCTGGACATCATCTCAATCGTGGGCTGCAGCATGTCGTTGCTCGGAATCTTTGGCATCTTTCTCACGGCCGCACTCTTCAAGAGCTGGCGCAGTCAGGCCTCCACGAAGGTGCTCCTGCACCTGTGCCTGGCCCTGTGTCTGCAGATGGTGCTCTTCGTGTTCGTCAACACGGATGATATATCGGAACAACTGGTGGTTAATGGGGCCACCACGCGTTGTGTTGTCCTGGGCGCAACCATGCAGTACTCCATCCTGGTGCTCTTCAGCTGGATGCTGATCATTGCCTTCCTGCAATTCCAGCGTTATGTGACTGTGATAGGTATCGAGAGGCCCAGTCACTACATCCTGAAAGCGGCAATTGTTGCCTGGTCTGTGCCATTGATTCCCACCCTTTTGGTGGCCCTAATAGATCCTGATTCATACCTGCCATCCGCTGCCCAGCTCTCCACAGACACTGGGATCTGCTATCCCTCAGGTTATGGCCTCACCTTCGGAGTTGTCCTGCCCGTGACTCTCATCACGGTCTCCAACCTGGTGATCTTTGTGTACGTGTTCTACAGCATCTCGCACTCCTTAAACCAGAGCATCCACAAATCAGAGCGGAAGATGGTGGTCAAGCAGATCCGGCTCTCCATCCTGCTGTTCTTCCTGCTGGGACTCACCTGGATCTTCGGCATCTTTGCCTTTATGCAGGCGGGCGTGGCCTTTTCGTATATGTTCTGCATTACGGCCACCATGCAGGGATTCGTGCTGTTCGTGTACTTTGTCCTCTTGGACGCGGCCAATCGTCGGGCTTGGATTGGTCTGATCTGTCCGACAAGGATGAAGATGGATGTGCAAAAACGCACCACTGAGCTCCAGTCGATGACCACTTCGTCCACTAACTTCACGAGCAGATCGCACCAGTAGCTCGTCCAAAACCGATCTTTCTAACGAACAAATGGTCTTGAACCAATGTATTTATATTTATTTTACTTGCCATTATGTATAGCCTCTGTTATAACTTATAAATCTACTTGCTACAAATGTTTCATAAAATTAAGAATCTTAATCACCATCATGTGAAATGGAATTCAATTGTGTCACCTTTCTTGGAAGTAAGTAGTTAATAGGAGACTCACGTTCTGGGGTGTGTTATTATTTCGAAATATATTTCAATCTTTTCTAATTACTAAGCTTTGGTAAATATGAATGAACGAACCTTTTAACACTTAACTCTGGTGATTCATCAATATTAATAAGACTTGCAAGGCCGTTAAAAAAAGCATAAAATAACAAAAAAAAAAAAAAAAAGTGACAAGATAAGTTATAGTTTTTTTTGTCAATATGTTATTTGTTATTAACTATCATAGGCTGTAATATATTGCTACTATAAGGTAGTTTTTATTATATATTTCTCCACACATAATCATATGTATGTATAGTAGTATATAGTAGATATTATCTACAAGCTGTTAAGCTACAAATAAGGGTAATAAAGATAGAAAACACTTTATGAATCAGTTCATTTATTTAAGTGCTGTGGCAGACTGTTAAAAAAGGTGTGAACTCACTCTTGGCATATATATGTATATATACATATATGAACACAACAACGACACTTTATTATTGGTGTTTTCCTGCTCTCCAAACAAGTCTTTTATTTTCTTAAATAAATGAGAAAGATAGTGGCTTACTGCCCTATATTTTGTAGAGCCATAAAAAAGTATTTTAAATTTAAATTGCTTCCGTTAGCGGAAGCCAGCGAATACCTACTTGATTTAACAAATTACTATACTTTTAGTTGCACATGGGGGAAATCAAGCGAAATAGGCGAACCGATTATTTCAATTCCCGCAGTAAGACTATTTACCAAAGGCAATCAATCAAAGAAAAAGATGTTAAAAGGGCTCCAGGACTCGTTTGCATTGAAATTCTGCTGAAAGGAAAATGAAAGGCAAGTGCAATTTGATTTGCCACTGCCAGGCGGCTTCCTTCGCCAGCTGCAAAGTCGTTTCATCTTCTGGTCGTTTTGTTGGCAGCTCTGTCACTGCCATGGAAAGCTGGGCACCTGGTAAGTATTGAAGCCGTAAAAATTTAAGCAAACTTAAGGGCACTCGACGAGTGTTTACTTCGATTCCCATTGCCAGTCATTCGTAACTAAATTAAATGATGTCATGTGGAATGGAATGAATTTAAAGTACGACCACGCTCCATTGGTATTTTGGCTTAACCTCAAAAGTTTTCCATCGCAACGTCAAGGCTCCAGCTTCTGCTGCTTCAAATTACACTTTAAATTAGTTTCTCTTTAAGCCATCAGCTGTCATTGTAATCTGGCTTAGACACAAGTGCCATTGCCACTGTGAATCCATTTTCTGCACTAAATTGCATTTTGAAGTAGAGCACTTAAGCCGCTTACTGCAAAGCTTTGGCGAGAAACCTGTATTATATTGCATGCATGTGTCACTTATTGGCTCCCATTACAGCTAACTATTATTAAAATCATCATCTGAACGATTTGTTTTGTCTGTAAAATTATAGCAGATTTTATTATAGCCTTTAGTTGATTTATTGGCTTTTGGAAATGTTAAGCTGTGAACTTTATTTATATTTTTTCTTTATAAAAACATGTTAAAAGTTAAAACCGAAATTATACAAAGTTTTGTTTATTTTAAATAAATATTATATATCTTTATATAAAATAAACAAAACTTTGTATCATTTTGGTGTTAACTTTTAAAATGTTTTTATTAAGAAAAAATATAAATAAAGCTCACAGCTTAACATTATTTTATGCTATATTATATTGAAATGTAAATTTTTAACAGTAATTGGTATATTTTAATTACCTACAATCCATAAAAATATAAAAACTGGCTATAAAAACATTAAATTGTCTTATCTTGTCATAGGCAAAGCACCTCGTTTTTTATAGTTTCATTAAATCAAGATTAATCGAGCATTTGATTAGGTTTTAATTTATGTATTTTCTTATATATTAACAGCTTTAAAAGGTCTAATAATTTTGTATATACCAGATATAAGGTAAAATGTCATCTAAAAATTTACTTATATAAAAACAAATACTAATTCATTGTTATTTCCTGTAAATAAATAGTATTCCCCACTGGAGATACTCGTGTTTTGCTAACAGGCAAACATGCAGCCATTCAATCACGTCTAAACAAGTGAGCACAGGATGTGGGAATGAAATTAATCGATATTTCAGTCCGGACCATTTCAATTTCGAATCCTGCACTCCCGCTTACATTGAAACATACAAACAACCCGTAGATATTGCATATATGTATGCACTCGACTCGTATCAATCGCAATCAATCAAAATGTGAATCACTTTGAAAGCGCTCGCCTGCATTCAAATGCAGACACAATGAAAGCGAAACCGGAACCAGAAGCTGAAACTGGCAAACTGCATTGGAATTTGATTTGCAGGACTTCACTTTGCCAGCTGCCAAGTTGTTCGGTTGTAAACTTTGGATTCCAAACAGCTGCCAACGGAAGCTGAGCACCTGGTAAGTGCCGAAGCCAGTGATTTTTTACCAATGTCCGAGGCAGTCGTAGAAATGTTTACTTATATTCGAGAATTAAATAAAGGGTGAAGTGGAATGAAATGAAATTGAAAAATAAAATTGGAATTTCTGTCTTTCCCTACATTTTTTTTATTTCATTTATTTTTGTTGCTTTAAACCGGTGAGTTTTATTTTTTGTAACTAGTGAAACTCCAGTGTCTAATTCCAATTCGTTTACTTAGAATTACATCTTAAATTAGTCTTGCTCAATGCCATAAACTGAGCTTATGGCGGCAAGTCGCTGGCCATTTCCAATCAATTTTCCACGGAAAATGTACTCTTAGAAGCTCCCCTTTTAAGCCGCTTACCTTCAATGGCTAACAACTCCAGCGGACAGCTAAGCGAGCGGAAGTTGTGGTAACAGGTATTGCGTGCTACCTGGTCTGTGTAAATATAGGGAAATGATTGTTGCTAAATAATGCAAACTGTGCATAATAGATTAACGGTAGGTGGGGTAAAAAACAAGAACATTTTATAACTTATATAAATAACTAATATTAAGCTTATCTTGACTTCTTTTACTGGACTAAATATTATTTAAAACCCTTAAGATGCTCTTATTTAAATCCTTAGGGCTTTTAGATATATAAACGTGTTTTGTTTTTTCCTTTCTCAATACTTAATAAAGTTTTTTCAATTGCACTTACCTTAAACTTTAAGCCCGGACTAACCATTAAACAGCAACAAAAACAAAATACCCATAAACCACCTCGACTCTCCCCTTCCTGTCCCAAATTCAAGGCTTGCCTCACCTGTTTGCAGTTGGCATTTTTTTGCACATTCCATAATAGCACACCCAAAAGGCTAGGCGAAGACATGTGCAACTATTAAAAATTATTTTCTTTTCGCATTCCGGCGGGTATACGGCAGATATTTTATGATTCGAAACGTGCAAATGGCCAGGACTTCAGGACTCCCTGGGCAGGAGTCCTTAGGTGTGTGTAGTGTGCCTGATATTTCGTACGTGCACCCACAACATGAACCCATAAATACGTATTGATTTTCCATTCGGCCACACACACACCCTCGTCGAGTGTCTTATCGATGTGGAGAAAAGGCGCGGGGAGAATGTAAAGAAAAGTCCTCGATGGAGGGAAAAGCCAGCAGCAACAATGGCTGGCTGCAAGCTCCAAGACAGAGTTATGATTACGAAAGTTTCTTTAATGCGGCGCTGTGAGAGGGAGCACATACCATAAATGGAAAATAAATGCGAGAAATTTGCCGCAATTTGCGACGCCCTGCGGAGTCACTGAACCGCAAAGCTGCAGAAATGTTGTTTATCAAATATTTATCGCACAAGTAGTTATTTCACATACCACTTTTCGCCGGAAAATTGCAGCTAGACATGCAAATGGAATGGAACGGAATGGAATGCAGCTGAATGGATTTTTTGTTTCTGCCATCGGAGATGAGAAATTGGTCGCAATCCGAGTGAGACATGTCTACATCATGAGTTCATTAATTCCAACTCCCGTATAATACAGTACTACTACAGCCCTACAGCTACTACAGTACAGACCCATATGTTTTCGCTCCATTTGGCCTAACTAATGGCCATACATCGCCGATGCCGGGACTGGCAGTGGCATATGAACTGCTGCTGTGTGCCGAAAATGGCGAGAGCGCTCATAACAAATTTGTTAGATGTGCGGAAATTTGTCAAGAGCATTTGCCACAACAAACAAACATGCGAGGAAAAAAAAAAAAAGAAACACCGCATGTGTGTGTGGCCTTTCGTCCGACTGAATTTGTATCAAATTTACGGGGAAAACCGGCATAACAGTCAGATTTAGATCACAACAAATTATGGCATGTGGAGTTGAATTTAACAAGAATTGGTCAACAATATTCCGTATTTTTGGCAGAAAATTATCATCAAATTGGTACAGATAAAAATGAAGCGGGTTTTTAAAATGGAAAAACTCTGCTATTAAATTATATCTTATAATTTATATATCTTATAATTATTTTACAACATTGAATCCGATGTTAAACAATACATTTAATCCCTAATAACTTAAAAAAAATATGCAACTTCTATTTATTTTATTTCATTTCTCGCTACTGCCATGAAAACACTAATTTATACAGCAATTGCGTAATAGTTATATAATCTTTACGGTTGAGTTATTTGCGGAAAAATTATGGCAAACACAATAACAAAATTATGCTTTCAGTTGCAACCAATGCCAAAGGCTCTTGGCCGCGCAATTAAAACTGCCAAAAACTAATGCCACCGCAAACTAAAGCTGCCAGTTTTACGAATTGGCCACGAACTCAGCAATGTTCAACAATGTGCCAGCAAAATCGTGTGGCTGCCATTTTGCTATAAAAAAAAAACAACAAGAACGGGATGAGAAATCCCTTGACCAATGTCCCAAAGCCCAATTAAAACCAGTGGGGAAAATTCCCATCGATTTTGCAAAAGGACGGCGGTCGAATCGAAATTTATTATCAAACGATGGCAAACAGCTGCAACGACTTAAAGCGGCTTAAAAACTTTAAGGCCGCTAAGCCTTTCCGGCCTAATTGTAAGGGACACTTGACACAAAAAGGGCTGGGCCGCATCAAAGAAAGTATTTTTTAATATTTTAATTGGCAAAAAGGCAAATTAAAACTATCTATACTTCAACTGTTGCTGCTATTGTTATGTTTTCTGGAATCAATGTGCATTTTAATTCTTTGATTTATCAATAATAATAAATAATTTGAATTTGTTGGGTAAATTTAATTTAAAAATCTAAAATTCTAAATATCAGAAATCATTTTAATAAAAGAAATTAATGTTAATATGCTAAAATGAAAGTATTTTAGGCCTTAAATATATTTATAAATATTCAGTAAATATTATTCAATCATAAATGGGTTTTTTATTCTTTAAAATTGTATTAAAATGTTGTTACAATAACCTACACATATCGCCATTCAAATTATACAACATTTTGGTTCTGTGTACAATAAATTAAACAAATAAAATGTGGAAATTAATTTCTTGTATTGTTACGGTAAATATTAAAGCCTTTGGGAAGCCGCTGCTATCTAATCTGTAAGTATTCTCAGATTATTTTATCAATGCTGCAGCCTCTCAACCTAATAGACTTAAGTTCATTTTGTCTTTAACAGTCTAGCAATAAAGTCGCGGTTCTTTAGTCCAACAGAAACAGATTTGCCAAGCAAAACATTCATAAATCATCTGAGAAAGTGAAACTAAACAATTGCCAAGGACTGGTGTGTGTACTACAGACGTCCCTTTTGCCATTTCATCTTGAAATAATTAAGGCAAACAGAAATGAATTTGTGCACGTGCTGCGTTTAAGAAATTGCTTTTTCCCTCCTCAGTTCTTCGGGGCACTCTTGGCTTAGCTTACTCGACTTTTCTGGCCTTTTATGTTTTGGCTGGTATTTCCTTCCTTCCAGCCAAGCCAAGCAGCCAGCCAGTCAGCCTCCATGTATATTCAGTTCTTGGTTATATATTTTTCTTAACGTTTTAGTATTTTTTAATTTTCGCCCGAGTTTGCACAAGTTGCCCCATGCCATTTGTTGCTGTTGCCTTTGGTTTTGTGTCAACAACACAAAGCCGCACACATCGCAAACAGTTGTCCCAATCCTGTTCTCGTTCCCGCTGCCCGCTCCCCGTTCCCGTTTCATTTCCCATTGCCATTAAGGTTTCATGTTGCGCAATGCCATCCAAGACAATAGTTGCACGAACTGAACTTAGCATGTGTGCATGTGCTGACTGAACTGAACTGTGCTGCGAACTGCGACTCCCTTGGGGCATTCATATCTGCCAGCCGGTCTAATATGGCTCGCCGGTCCTTTGTTTTCCCGCCACTTTTCCCCGCGTTTCCCGCATTTTCCGCCTTTCTTCCTTCATGTTGCAAAGTTTGGTGAACAATAGAACGCAAAGCGGAAAAGTTTACAATTAGCTTGTCAACAATAGCCGGGCATACGCGGCGTATGCGTGATATGCCCGAAACAGAGGGGAAATTCTGCACCATTTTTCTTATAGTTCTTATTTCTAGAAGAAATACAGTAAAAGTCGCTGGTGTATACAACCACTTATATGCAAATATCCTTTATATGCGTAAAAACTTTACAATTAACTTGCTGCGCTCATTCATAAAATACCCTGAACAATCTTAACCTCTTTTTGAGAATACAGTAGATATGATTAATATGCTAATATCGCTAAAGGCAAAAAAGTTCATTCAACTTGTTAGCAATGGTTCGGTATACATGGCGTATTCGTGTTATGCTCTTACAAATTAGAAACTTCACTCTATTTTAGTCTAACATTTGTTAATACAGTAGTTATTAACTATAATCAAATATAGTTCAAAAATATATTTTAAAAAGACATTTTTAAAAATTTACCATAAATCCCAATTAGAATTTAGAATTTCAATAACTTAAATATAGTTTTCGGAACTTCTTTTTTCTATCTATTTCATTCCCTTTCGTATAATTAAGCCTGTTTTAATTTTTGGCAACAATTTAAATGCGTTCAGTTCCTTTAATTGTACTTTTTCACTTGATGTATTTATACGGCCAACTGATTAGCTTATTTAACTTTTTTTTTACCGTATATCAACTATGCGAGACAGTTAATAAAAGCCAGCCACGCATTTTATAGAGCCCCCTCCTCTGCTGGCCCAAATTAAAACCCCAAAAATAATTACCAAATTATTTTGGTAAACGTTCGCCGCTTCCCAAGCTAAAAATCTTTATGCATATTTTATGCTGCGTGGCACGGAGCCAAAGAAGGCCAATGAAGGGGAAAATAGTGATGTAATAAAAAGCGCGAAATAAGCGGGGAAGCAGTGAACTGGTGCCAAGGAGAATGGGTTAAGGGGTAACGCAAGATAGCGGGGGTGTGAGCTTGGCACCGGCAACATGTTGCCGGAAGTGTTGGCCTGCAATTTACACAGGAAAAGTTGCTGCCGCCCTCCCGAAATTCGAGTGTGTGTGTGCGGGTGACGCCGCAGGGAGCAAAGTTTGCCAGCGTAAAAGGGTTAAGTGCAGAGCCCTGTATTAAGACTTGAGGAAGTTATGCCTCTGTTTGTGAAAGTTCACATGACGGAGTTGATGTTATGTTCTTTCGATCTATTTTACACATTTAAATTTCAAATAAACGGAACTCATCTGCTTGTATAAACCGAACAATGTAGATTTTATCCAGCGCTCAACTGTTGCTGAACCAAAAAATCCCCTTTTAAATTCTCCTAACTAATATATATATTATACAGAACCTATTTAAGTTGGTGAACGCCGCTTAGCAATTCAGTTAGTGATCGGAACTCAAATCGTATAGAACTGGGAATCACAATGATGTGCGAGTTTTGCTAAAAAAAGAATTTGGCTGAGTAAATAATAAAAGCAACCAAGCGAAAAGTCGGAGTGCAGAGTGTAATTAATAATCAGTTTGGATCAAAAATAAGCGTGTGGCAAATATAAAGTCAAGGTTGACAAGCAAATCATATATATCAATATTCAAGCGACGATACAGGTGCAATAAAATATATAGAAATATAAAAATGTGTATTTAAAAACAGTTCGTGAAACGGTCTGTTAAGTTAAATGAAGTTATTAACTAAAAATAATAAAACAGTGGAGCTTTAGCGACTTTAAATAGCAAATATAATTACACAAAATATATAACATATATACTACTAATATAATACTTAATGGTATCTAACAAGGTACAGTTCTAATGATAGTTTAACAAACTAAAACCATTATTAATGAACTATAATTACATTAAATTAAACCTATCAATTGTGCGATTTGTGATGCAACGGAATTAATGCCAGTGAATTAAATTAAACTGGTATTATTGCAAAGATAAGAAAACAAACATTGCGTTTGCATTACTGAACAAATAAACAATAAGTAAAATGGTTGAAAAAGCCTCTTTGGCCCGGCTTAGAAGCCTGGAATGGGGGCGGCTCTTCAACATGTTCTACATAGAGCCGGTGATTTTTATGCTGCTATTCTCGCACATGCTGTCAGGTGAGCAGATCTCTTTATTATATTGTAATTCTGGCTAAAGCACGATCATCCCATTAGGTACCGTCATGCGTAATCAGCTGATCTATCAGACCTGCACGGTAATATTTCAGTATAATGAAAGCGACTGCAAATTGTTGGATAGCAAAAACACTACGGCAGAAATTCAGGTAATAATTCTAATTATTGTTTTATTTAATTAGAAATAATTAAAATTTGTATAATATATTATATATATAACTGTCAGGCCATTGAGACGGAACTACAAGCATATGTGGCAAATATGTTTCTTACTCGAACACTTTTTGAGAGTATTGTGCCGGCCATCTGTGGATTGTTTATAGGATCTTGGTCGGATCATTATGGCCGTAAGCCTCTGCTGATTGTATCCATGATTGGTGAGTTTGCTTTCCTCTTTTACATAAGAGACCTTTATAGGAATTAATTTCTTTATTAGGCTTTTCTGCTTCTGCATTGCTGTCGTCTACCATTTGCTGGCTATCCAATTACTATATGATTAGTCCCTGGTGGTACACCTTGGCCGCTTTGCCTCACTCCCTTCTGGGTGGACTGTGTGTTTTTTCGGTGGCTGCATTTTGCTTTATAACGGATACGACGGACAGGAATACAAGACCTTACAGGTGAATACAATAAAAAATATATATAAACGGGGTTTGTCATGCAACAATGATTTTTGTAAAAACATTAATGCTTTAGTATACTATATATGGCTTTTCTTTTTCATTTAATTAAAAATGTAAGCTATATTTTATTTAGGTAACATTCTACATTATATTTCCTCTTCTTTACATTTCAGAATGATATTCATGGAGTTTATACTCTTTGTGGCCCTCACCAGTGGCTCCTTGCTGTCCAGCTTTGTGTATGCCGCCACCAGTGCTGCCTTCGTCCAGAGCCTATCCTGTTTAATAGTTATCCTAGGCACATTGTTTATTATTTTCTACCTGCCGGAAAGCTTGGGAATGTGCCCGGATCTAGATGAAATTCCCGATAAGGAAAAGGAAATTGTTGTGACAATTTCCGATCAAAAGCCCGAGGCATTGGAAAAGAGTGATGATCCGCCAAAGTATGAAACTCTCGAAAAACCGGTGATTGAGGAGAAAACTAAAGAGCCAGGATTACTAAGCATGAAGCACATTAAAGACATGTTTAGCACTTGCTTTAAGAGGAGAGAGAATGACGCTCACTCCATCATATGGCTGGTTACCTTGGCTGGCTTTGTCTCAATTTTTGTTGCCGGTAAATCCATTATTTATTCACGGTGTTAGAATAATGATTGAACTGACGACATACTTGTAGATGGCGTCATGACTGTGATGTATTTGTTCGTGCGTCAGCAGTTTCACATGACAGTGCGCGAGTTTACCATTTTCGAGACAGTGAGTCAATCGGTGCCAATGTTGGGAGCTTTACTCGGGATTCTCATACTGAGAAAGGTAAAATACTTTTATGCTTTTATAACTAAACATAAAACAACAAAATAATAATAATATTAATTTTACTGGGCAGCTTTTTGGCATGTCTGTGGTTGCGTTGGCTTTACTTTCTCTATTTTCAGAGATCCTTAGCAATTTGGCCAGAGGATATGCTTATTTACCTTGGCACCTGTATATATCCGTGGCCTTGGGGGTATTTCGCTCGATTCAAGGGCCCATGTGTCGCACTATTGTATCGAACATAGTTCCAGCTTCGGATACAGGTGAGAAACCTTAATATAAATATTTCTGACTCCATAATAATTATTTATTAAACCATCAGGCAAACTCTTTGCAATTGGCAACATTGTGCAATCTTTTGCACCCTTTGGTGAGTGACATTTCCCTTCTTAACATGTCAGTATTAATCATATTTAATCCCAAGTGGCTGCACCTCTATATACGGCCATTTACAAGAGTTCCTTGGCCACAAATCCCGGAGGATTCAATTTTCTCAGCGCTGCGTTCTATTTAATCGCCTTCCTTCTAATTTGGTGAATATAAGAGCATATCCTTCGTCGAACTCAACTGATTTTCAATATATGTACTTGCAGCTGTGTGATGCGAATTAAATTCAAGCATCGAAACTTCTACGCCAAGTCGCTCAAGTAGCCGAAAGTAAACGGAATTTCCATCAATATTGATTGTGGCAGGTTGGCCAACTTTACACAGCTTTATTTATGCTCGGAGTCGAAAACTTTGTGTGGCCTGGCCAGTATTAAATAATTGGATATTGTGAACGGGTTTTTTGTATTTAGCTAATTTAATTGAAAACCGCAAAATGGGAATTAGAAACCATTTCGATTTGCATCATGTGCAGATGCAATATTAAAGGATTAACATCCATTGGTTGACAGCTTTGGCAAGCGTTCGTTTTCCACGTCACCTAATCAAATTACAAATGCTAACTAAATTGCAGCCATTAAGAACGCCATGGCGAACTATTTAATTGCATCAACTGGACATAAGTGACTGACTACACATTTTCCATGCTTTTCCGACTAGAATTTATCCAATTGTTGTCTGTGTGTGTTTAGTGCTCTGTTGTGGGTACACCGAAAATAATTTATGGAAATTGAATTGAAGTCTCCTGATCATTTGAATCTTTTTCAAGGATCATGTGGTATTTTTTACATCTTTTTTATTTTATATTTAAAGAACTTTAAGCGCAAAAATAGTTTTAATTTAATCTGAAGTTTATTTAAGCTATTTAGCTTAATTTCCACACAAATTGTTCCTTTTCATAATATTTGGCATACTTTTACCTATAACCGCACTACTATATATATATTCCTAGTTCGCATAACTTTAGTTATTTTTTTTTTGTGTATTTCTAGGCCAGGTCCTTGTTGTTTTTGCAATAAGGACATGCATAAGGCATGAGCTTTTAATAGTGCATAATTTATGAGGCAAAAGTTTTCGCAACATATCGCAAAGTTCAAACGTATTCGGAGAATCATTTGGATTCATTCTGGACCCGTTCTGACTTTGGCACGTTCCGCATGAATTTGTAATGTCGCCAATGCCAAAAGTTCAGGGCACAATTTGCGGCAATTTGAATTGTTGAACGTCAACTCAACGATTAAATATTAAATTGCGACTCTATTATGCGCACAAAGGTATGCTATATGCTGTGGCTGTTACTCGTGTGTGTCAGAATTCCTTTTCTATAAAGCCACGCGCACAAGGCCACAAACCCCGGCAATCAGTATCGGGTTACTGGAATCGGCGAACCAAAACCGGAGTCATCAAATCACAGTCTTGTCTGCGGGTTAAGCATTAAAGCCACGGGTGCTTGGAAAATGCTTGGCAAATGCTTTGAAATCGTTTTGAAAGCGCTTTAAGATCGACGCGCGTGCAACAAATAAACGAATCGCCACGACAATTCGCAATTCGCAGGGCATGAACTTGCACTTGCACTTGAACACGCCAACTTAATGGAGTGTGTGTGTGCGAGTGTGCGGGTGTAGGGGGCCGCGTGTTCAGGGGATGTCTTTGTTTGCGCAGGAAAAGCGTTAACCATAAAAGGGAAACTTTGATGCGGATGCAAGTGCTGCTGGCAGCAGTTCAGCGTTTAACATTTCCCCTGTTTCCTGAAGCTGCCAAACAGATGGAAAAAAATGTTGGCAAAAAATCAATAAGATTTGCGGTTCAGTTGAAAAGAGTTTTCCACGGTAATAGTTGTTAATATAATTGGTTTATCCAGGGAATCCTTTGGTGTCTAAACAAATATTAAATGTTACCGAAAACAAGCTACTACAAACTATTTTTTATTGTTTACAGAAAAAACAAATACTAATAAGAATGTTTTCTTCTTGATGGTTATTAATTTATTTAATATAAATACATAATTGTGTCTTCTTGAGAACACGTAATCTCAGAAAAATACACCTGCACGCTTTTACTATCCTTTCCAACAATATTTATAACTATTTTTTACCTACATCCTGACCCTATTTCATATCTTTACAGCCTAGATTTTTACAGGCAGAATTCGTCAAAACAACGCTGTCTAATTGAGCAGCCAGATAAAACTTTAAGCGGGGACAACGGACAACAAAGTAGCGGCGGCCACTTCCGGTTCTTATGATTGATGGCCGCTTTAGAGGCTCGAACAGAACCGACAGCTGGGGCACGTCAACGGGTCGTATACGTAATCGTTTATTAAACAAAACAAATTATGAGCTGCCAGCGGGAAAAGAACATGCAAGTGTTGACGAAGGTCAAGTTTGGCATTTACCAAGCGCAAGGTTTCTACCAATATGAAAGCGTCAAAAGAGGCAGAGCCAGAGAGCTGTTTCCACCGTAAGGCCTTACGTTATTACGTATACGCAAGGTCTCTCTCTTTCTCTTGTAGGTTTTCTCTTTGGCATTTCGCTCTCATTTTCCTGCGAGAGCCTATAAAACGGGAGAGCCGAGGACGAGTCGAGTTAGTTTTCCTGAAGACTTCGCCTCGAAACGGTCGCCAAACGGTGGTCGGTTAACCGATTTTCCGCGCTTTTCCGACTTCGCTTATCGTTGTTGTCCGTTGTTATCAGCGTCGCGTCGTTGTAATGCCGTCGGTGGAAATGCAGTTCGTCTAGTTCGTTGCCTAGTTTTCCGCGCTGCAACATATCAACTGCGTCGTATTTTTTGACAACATCCTGCAATCATGTTTTGGATTTTACGACGCACCGGCGCCGCCAACTTCTTCAACTCCTTCAACAACAACTGCAGCTTCTCGAAGGGCAATGCGAACGGTGGCAATCACAGCAATAGCACTCAAGGTAAACCCCCGATAGCTGATACCTGGGCAATTAATTAGACGCATTAGCAGCGCCAAAAGTCGGCCCTCAATTAGGATAATTCATCAATAATTAGCGGACTAATCACATTAAGTCTCAAACTTCGGCGAGAGTCAACCATAAATAGCGATAGTCTTGATATTGTGATTGAGGGTTTATTGGTCAGAAAATTGGGGAACGCGAATTAAATAAATGCGATTAGATAAAGAGGCGGTGTTGCCTCAAATTGGTTTCAGTTACTTAAGTAATTAACTTTAATTCGGAATATTGTTCAATTTATGGAAGTAAATATCTGAATTTTCCTAACCTCATTTATTTCTGTGTCACGCTTTATGACAAAGAGCAATTATTTTCATTCGCCTAATATCTCATGACACCTGAAAAATTCCCAATTAAATGAAAAATCACACCTAGCAGAAATCAATCATCCTTAAATAGATCAAATTGCTTAATCGTTCAACAAAACCAAATTGATTAAGATACCAATCGTTATGGGACCAACTTAACTCCACACATTTTCCTGGAATACCTTGATTTTAATGACTTTCATCAACTCAATTGCCCAATCAATGTTTCAGCATTATTCAGATTTCCACGGAACTTAGGTCCACGCAGTGAGGGAAGTCCTCGGATTCGTATGCCAAACATGTTCCAGTTGCAGGCTCGACTTCTATTCATAAGCCCAAACCCTCTACTTGTTATCAAAACAAGTTAATTAAAATTCTCGAAATGACTTGTGGAATATACGCGCCAAATATATGTATATTGTTCTGGCTGCATACTCATATTGTTCGCCTTTATCTGTGCCGTATGGCGAAGTGGGAACAACTGGGCCAACCAACTAAGGGAAAGCCGAGGGAAAAACTCGGTGAAAAAAAATTAGAGGAGAACCTAGGAAAGTAAATAACATTGAGGCCCTACAACCCACGTAATAATGAGACTTCGTGTGCGTGTGGGGAAACGTGGTGCGGATGTGACTGTCGAAAATAAAACACTTTAGGCTTCGGTCCCAGGATGCTTTTGTCTAAGCGCTAACTCTCGCACCCTCGTCGAAAAATGGCAGGAGATAGAAAACGGAGAATGCAAAGGGATCGGAAAATGCGGTGGGGGCGAGGAAATAGGGGTGGTAAGTGCCGGGAGCAAGCAATCGTAATTTTTAGTTGCTTTTGTTGATTTTCCCAGACAAAGTCCAACTGCTCCCTCTTTTCCTTTTTTCGCTTATCTCTCCAGCTAAAGTTATATATATTCAAAAGCGTTTCGCAAAATCCACGAATCAATGGATTTGATGATTTAATATATGCAAAAAATAATAGCCCGTAGAACTACGCCCTCAGCATAACTTAGCAGTAAATATAAATATGTTATTTCCTATTTTTGGGCACACAAATTACTGTTTACCTAAGGGAAAAATACGCTTTCAGGGTCCAAGTAACGGAAAAATATTTGTTTTACATATTTTAGATGTTTAAGGTAATATCTTATTCTAAAAAAATATAATTTTTCAACCCTGCTAACGGATTAAATATCTAAGCTTGCTTCCACTATGCAAATGCAATTAAGTGCTTAAAACCCATGAATTTCATCAGAGTAGCATAATGAAAAACTCTCCATGTTATTAATTAATTAGCTGCCAGCAAATTAAAAGCAAACACGAACAAATTGCAATTAAAATGTTAATCACGAATTTTAAATGTTGTTTGCTAACTCTCGTTTGTCTGGGCCCCAAATAAGCCATAGTTTTTGGCCATATTGATTTGAACTGATTGAATTTTCGCTATGCAAATGCGAAACTTTCCAATATTTGTGCTTGTAATTATGTTTTGTAATTACAATTGCCACCACATACTTTGGCGAAAACGAACAGCTGTGCATTGTGGGCTACTTAAAAGGCTTCTTCAATTTGATTTACTATTCCGAGCAGCTGTTGCCCAGCAAGGAAAACAAATTATCTAAGGGAAATATTTAATGAGTTTGTACAATGAATACATTGAAATGCCACTGAACTGTAAACAAAGTGCTAAATGTCACGGCAATAATTGAAAAACCTTTTTCGCACATCGTTCAACAACATTGCCATTATTCACTTTTTGCAAATTCGCAAAACATTTATGACATTAATAGCAATTTTTCCAATCAAAACGAGGCAGGCGCGAAAATTAATCGTAAAAAAAATTTCATTTGCCAACTTCAACAAAAAACAACAACAAAAACAAGGAGACGCCGCCCTTAAGCTTTTGTCAACATATGTATTGTTGTTCAGGCGAGGATAAGAGGGAAACAGGACGACTCGGCAAAGAGAGAGGCAGGACGAGAGGGAGATTTATATGTGTTATGCAAATTTCTGGGCAACATATGGCTGCGGCATTAACCGATAATTATGACAGCCATTTGTCATTGATAATAATGCGTTTGTGCATTCAATTTGCGGAATCTGTGCGGGGAAAATTGTAAAACAAGCAATGGCAATTAGTCGCGGGTGTGTCAGCGTTTGTCTGTGGCTATCTGTGCGTGTGCACAACAAAAAAAAAAATAAAACAATGTTTCTCTTTTATATAATAATTTAATCATCATACTTTAAGATACACTCATCTCAGATTTGTTTTTGAAAAAATCCATTAAGTATCTCTTACAATACTCCATAAACAATACGCAATTTTAGGTATCACACTTTTATTTATTTTCCTTTGTTCCTGTGTATATCTCGGTGCAATTTCCAATTAACTGTGGCTCCTGCAGCAGGAGTGGTGGGTGCTTTTAGATATATATTTTTTTTCTTTTTAATTTTGTTTGGTTTTCTGTGTCCTGGTCACTGGCCATCAAATGTGGCTGCTTTCGGCTGGCGGCATCATTAGTTCGTGTTTTCGGCCAGACATCAGAAATAATAATAACAACTGCAGAACAGAAAATGTATCATAAATTACGGTTGGCAGTTGGTAAGGAGAATGTATCCTGGGCACAGCATGCGAAGAATTATTAGGCATTTATCTGGCGTATTAATAACGCCGCTCCTGTCCTGTCTGCTGGCTTTCAGTCTTTCCCGTCGTGATTTATATCTGGCTGCCGGCGGGCGGCATCATTTGTAATAATTTGTGCTGTAATTCTAAAGTAGAATCGAGAGAAACTTTTATCTTGCGAGATTACGCCGGGGCACAAAACTTAAAGGCGGACCGGAGTCATAAATTTCCATTCATTTTGGGGTTGAATCCCGGACCAGAAAACATTGCGTTAAATGTTTGCACACTTTCCGGAACCGCCACCGTCGCCGCTCTGCGTTCCGCATTTTGGCGATAAAATTGAGTTTTAGTTTGCCTTACGGTCTGACGCGTTTTTCGGAAGCTCTCTCTCCACTGATTTTTCCACACTGTTTTTCCGCTTTTGCACTCCATCCATCCGTCATTTTCAACGAATGTCGGCCCCCCATATATGCGTTTTTTTTTTATTCACTGTTTAGCCTGACACACTTTCATATTCATGGTCGTTTATGTTTTTCTTTTTTTCGTGAAAAGCCACAGCCACAGAAGCTCTTAATCATTTTTTATTTGCGAGTAAATATTTAAAGGTCATCAGTCTACAGCATTGTTTAAGGACATCAATTCAAAGGGTTTGATGAGTAGGGGAAATATGGGAAATATTTATTTGGACTCATATATAAATTGGATTGCAGCATAAAAAAATATTAACATATGATGTCTCCTTTAAAAAGAGTGTTGAAAAAATTATAGCTACCACCACCAACATCCCCTTTGGTGCTTTTCAGTGTTTTACTTGGGTTTTTCCATTAGATTACACATAAGAGTCAAACCCCCAACAGCACTCAATAAAACTTAAATACTCTGACAGTGAAACTTTAGGTTAATTGAACATTTAAATGCGATTAAGTCCTTCGACTAGGCCATTTCGTGTCGTCACGTATACGCACTGTTGAACCCAATTGCAATTAAAGCCAGCACAGAAAACCAAGCCCACATAATGAGCTGCTAATGGGGGCTCGAAAGTCTAGTGGGTCATAAAAATCAGGACGGGGCTATCCATTTTTGTGCCGTAAAGGCTTCATAGAATCTCACCGCCAGCCACTATTTATTGTCCTTTCCCGCCGCCGATGATCACACCCTCCCTTGAGCACAAACAAAGCCGCCAATAAATCTCATTTTATCACTTCACGACTCAAGGACATGCAGGCAAGAAGACAACAAACAACGAAAAACCTGTACGAAGAATGCGGAAACTTTTTGTCCCTTCCACACGGCGCACTGTGAATTCCAAAAAAGCGGCACAAAAGCCGCAATAAATTCTCTGATGCATTGAGGAACATTTCTCAATTTCGAAGCTTTGCGCCATAACAACGAAAGTTTTTCCGCAAAGCGGAAACAAAAGTTATACACTGGCAGAAACTAATGAATATTACTTGAGAAGGTATGTGCAAAAGCTTTTGCAAAAGGGAAAAGCATTTAAAAACAATCATAAAGCAATTGAGAGAAGTTGGTTATTGCAATTTCCGTGTTCTGTTAAATATATTAAAATGTTTTATGTTGGGGTAAAGGCACTTGAAACTTTCACCACTTTCACTTGCTTTTTTATAATTTGGTGTGCCTTTTGTCAAAGGATTTCTGGGGAAATGCCGTTTAAGGAAATATATTCAATATATTTAAGGCAATGGAAATAAACAATGTCATTAGTGGGAAACATTGAACCTAATAGCTTTATCTTAAATTAAAAGTATATTTTATATTTTTTCAAATTTTTTGGCTGGTAAACTTTGAAAAAAAAGCAGGAGAAGCTGCAAAAGATTATTTAAAATTTGTAATTTTAATTAGTTGATATTTTTTAATATGTTTGTAGTATTTGTAAACAACTACACCTTCAAAATGCTACAAATTTGTAATAAATAAATTTAATATTAATTATTAGATCGAGATGTTTTTCCTTACAACGTTTAACTTACAAAAACGTAAGAAAAATCTTTACAAATAAAAAAAGATAAGAAATCCCTCAGCAACGATAATGTTTCTCATTAAAATATAATAGAATTACTTAAAATGTAGTTGTAATTTGAAATCTTTGCTTGTTTTTAAGAACTTTTAAGAATAAACTCTAAAAAATACTCAAGTAGACCTGTAACTTATTTTTCCATGAATTATGTTTTTCCCATTCTCCAGGGAAACAGAACTTATTTTTATAAATATTCTGCTAGTATATGAAAGCTTACATGACCGACCCCCGTTGAGTTCCTTTGAAATACAGACCTCCTGGGACTCTGGCAGAAAATGTTTTATCAATAGAACCACGCTGTTGTTTAGCAAAGTTCTTCATGCATTTTTCCACCTCATTTTCATTTTTTCTGCTTTCATTTTCCGGCAGACAAATATGTGAAGCGGCCCCCACGGAAGGCATATGGACGCCTCAGCGCCGAAGCTGACGATGCCGTGTCACTTGGCCACAAAATCGATGATCCGTTCGATGAGCTAGACGACTTTGAAATGCTGGCAGCGAACGCAAACTCCAGTGCCGGCTGTAGCAGTCATGCTAACAATGGCAATGGCAATGCCAACGAGCCACCAGGTGAAGCCAATGGCAACGTCAATGTCAACGGCAGTGCAGGTGGCGGCGGTGGCGTCGGAAGTGGACTCCGATGCGGGAATGGGAATCTGTTGGCCTGCACGGATGCCGATTGCCAGGGCAACTATGAGGTGGAGAGCGCCCTCTGCGAGCTGGGCCTGTGCCAGGCGAAAGCCAAAACATCAAAGGACCTGACGGGGGCCACGTCAACATCGAAGGAGATTAACGAAAACACAATAAGTCGACTGCACGCCCTGGCCATGGCCGACGATGATGATGACTACGGTGAGTTTTGCTTAAGGTCCGGAGTCTCCATAACAAGGCAGACACTGCCCCCCCACCGGCAAAGGTACAGTGGAGGCTACTCTAATGAGCAAAAGGGTTTGTTTCTGGGAAAAAAACATAAGCTGGTTGTGAGACAAGTCCTTGACTTTAATTACAATTATTTGCAGTTGTTATTTGTCAGAATAGGTCGCAATTAAATCATATATATACATGTATTTGTTTCTAATTAAATTCCAAAGACTTTCATTCAAAAGATTTAAATGAAAGTAAAGCGAAAGAATATATTCCTCATAAATGCATTCATAAATTTCCCAGATGTTCGTTTTTGTATAAGACTACTGTACAACTGCTCATATATTTCCTATATATATCCCCATAATTTCCAGATGAATCCCTTACCTGCAACGTGTGCGACCGAGCGTTCCATTGTCACCGGCAGCTGGCGTCGCACCAGCAAAAGAAGCGTCACTTCGGGTAAGGGAAATGCACTTAATTAAGCCAGCTGCCGCTCTCACTTTTCACCTGTTCACTTTCTTACCCCCTCCTTTGCCTCTCTGCCTGTCTGTGTATTTTCGCCTGGCTTTTGCCTGGATTTTGTCTGGATCCCCCGTTTTCGCCTCGCAGGTGCAGTGGCTGCGATAGTTTGTTTCCATCACTAATGCTGCTGGAGCATCACAAGGAGGAGTTCGAGCATTGGAGCGACGAGGAGATGGGCAGGCGGGTATGCTGTCGCCGGAATCGCTGTGACGACGACTACTTCACGGACACCGACTCCTTTATCAGCGACGCGGAGAGCGAGGATCTGGAGAGGCTGTTGTAATCGCTGGACGCGACGGCAAAGGGAACCGAGGGAAGCTGGACTGACGGGACTGAAAATGGGGATGCTGCCCCTCGACTAAATTTGGTTTTTGGCCATCTCATCCCCATCATTGAGGCAGCAGCCAGGGGGCGGGAACAAGGTATATCCTGCGGCGAAAGGACAAGGGACATCGGACTTGGGCGCTCGTCTTCTGATGAAGATTGACACACGGGGCGGACCTAATGAAAATGAATTAAACCCCAATCTGGCTGAACGCAAAGCCCCCAAAAAAAAAAGAAAACAAACAATGAAAAATGTTGGCTAAAGCCCAAAACAAAAAAAAAGAAGTAAATAAAACGCACCAAGACCAGTGCTGCACAATTTTAGCTTTCTTTTTCAGGCAGATATATATGAGCTTCTCTTTGAAGATTTATTTTATTAGTTTAGAAAGCTAATATAATGATTTTACCCACGTTTTTTTTAATTGAAATGATTTTGCTAAAATAGTGTATACTTTGTATAATCAATATCAATATTTCAGGTATTTAATTTAAACAAAACAGATCTTCTTTGAGAATTAAATTTATAAATAAAATTCAAATAGTTCCGCTTACTTTGCTCATATATTTAATATCAAGGCGAATCGAAAATGTATTGTACATAATTTTACTATAAACAGTTTCAAGGCTTAAAATAGTACAAATATTATTCTTCAATATTTAAATATATATACATTTTCGTATTATTTATCCGCTTCTTGGCAGCACTGGCTAAGGCCAAATAAAAAAAGAATAAGATGAGACGCCAGGACAGGAAAACAAGATATAAAATACTTGTCGACTGTGTTGTCTGTATTTTTAGAGTTCAACTACCAGACCCTGCGCGAGGGTCTAAAAACCCAGTTATATATATATATATATGTATATATATATATATGTAAATGTAAATGTATTATATATCTATGTGTGTGTATAATGAGCTAGTCGAATACGAAAATCCATAAATGGAAATCATATCATTAAATGCATATGTGTAAACCCAAAGAAACTAAGAAAACAAAAACAAATGCAAAACTATTTACCAGGCAACCAAAACAAAAAAAAAAAAAAGAAACCGCAAGAAAACCAAAAGTATTTTTCAATAAATAAAACTGTGCAAACCAAGCAAACGAAGCGTGTTCGGCAATCTGTACTCATTCATTAAAATGCTCATAAATTTCCAATTATGGCCGGACGACACTTAAGGAAAATTGCTCGCAATTAAAATTTCAGATTTCTTCGCCTTCGCCTTCGAGCTCATAAGTATGCCAGAATATAAATCGGCGGGGCCAAGAAAATAATGCCCCGTGGACATTTCTTAAATTATTCAGCGGGAGGGGAGGTGGGCTTTATTGTGGCATCATTAAAACTTGATTGACTTGATGATGAGCGAATGAAGTGGGCGGAGTGAAATCAGCGCTGGGCGAAAACTTTGCCCGCCTTCAAGGCCATTTGTGGCCCCGCTCCCGAAATAATTTCCGCCGCCGCAAAAGTTCAACATGAGCCATGGATCGAATGCCGTCTAAGTACCATACATATTCGCTAATGTTGTTCGCATTCTGCTAGGCAATCTCATTTTGCCCGAAAGGGTTCATATTTCGCTTTAATGGCCTTGGCAGCTGTGATAACTGCTTGGCACGAACCTTCGATCCGAACTGCTTGAAGGAAGTGACTGCTTGGCGTAAGCAGTGCTAATGATGGCTTCCGGTTTGCAAAGGAATCGCGTGATGAAAGGTAAGAAAACTGTTCAAACAAACAATGTAAATATTTTTCATAAAGCAAGTTTCTATTGTTAATGTAATAAAATTCATTCTATCAAGCCACAGCCACAAAAAGAAACATTTAAACTAAAAGAACATTTAAACAAGAACCATTACATACAAAGAAATTACATTTAATCATCAAGCTAAACTTAAACCACTCACTGGCTCTTACGAAATTCGATTAAGGCTTAAATATTTATCAAAGCAATTCGTTGGGATATCGTAAACCTTTGTTTTAAGTTTCTGATCAAATTTATTATTCAAATGCGGCTTACTACCCACCTCCATTTAAGCTGATTATGAGACGAGTATATATTTCAAATAAATTCCCCACCTACTGGTACCTTTTAGATTTTTGCATACATTAAACGAAAAAGGAATTGTATGTTTTGGGTTTTTGATGACGATTTTCGCCGGATGAGGAAATCAGCCATCGGAAAAGTGCCAAAGGGCCAGGGGAGAGCATGGGGGTATTTGCGAGCGGGAGACAAACACGAATTTTCCCTTACAGATAAGTAAATTCATTTCTCATGCTCGACCAGAGAAGCGAATGAACTGGAGAGCGTCCTTGCCCTTGGAATATTCATAGCAGGCACGTAAAATGGATTAGCAGAAAGTTTTCCACGGCGCCAAGCGTGATTCCTGGACGGTTTCCCCACCGAATCCTGATTGATGCCCGACCGAGTTCTGTCCTAGAAAAACAGGATTTGTTTGGGGAATTGCAGGGGTGAGAGCAACAGTGAGCTTACAAGTACGAGTACCACCATATCCATATGGGCTGACCATCTCGTGTGGACAGGTCATTTGACATTTTGATGGATGCAAGGGCATAAAAGGATCTCCGGAATACGTTCCACTCCTGGTCTCCCCTGGTCTTGGGCAAGCATTAAATTTTGATTTGATTTTATTACGGCACTCGTAAACATTTTATGCGTACATCATACGCACTGTTGGCCAGGCATTTACATAAAAGCCAGCAGATACGGCCGGCTACATAGACAAAAACCACAGGGCAGCGAAATGTTTATGTGGCTACATATTAAAAGTCGCTTTCCAAAAGGCCATTCGAGGGCTGAAATTTACATAAACCATTAAGTGTCCTTTTAGCAGATGTTTTCTTTTACTTCTCCCCCTAGACAGTAGGTGTATGCAGAGAAAGAAATTGATGGGTTGACTAGATAATACATTTGTATTGATATTTATCATTGGGTCTTCTTTTGATTGGAAAGGTTTATATGCAACACAAGTAATCATGATAATCATTTTAAAATGACTAAAACAATCATCTCTACTTTATCTTTACTATGTATTTTCATTATTTAATGTAAAGATAACAGGCCTTTATTATTTATTTCCCCTTTGTTATAAAGGTAACATTATTTGATTTAAATTTCAGTGAAATTCTTAGCTAAAGCATTTGCTTTCTTTTGAGCCCATTTTGCCTGTGTAAGGACTCGCCCTTTGATCTGCCACAAATTGCATAGCCATGATTAGTGGCTCAGCAGGATGGCAGTGTCCAGGTAAATTGCATTTCCACGGCTTCCGTGAATCCTCTGTCAGGGCATCAAAGCCTTAGACAAAGTAGCAAAGACTTTGGCATTATTATCAATGCAGCAGGTTGGAAAATGGAAAAAGAAAAAAGGGAGAGAAGCGCTGCTGCTTTTTTTGCATGCCAATCAGGCCAATTCGTTACGTGGCAAATTGAGTTTGAGACGGCAAGGCAGTCTAAGCTCTTTTTCGTGCCTGCAAGGCCGTGCGGCAGCAAGGCAACCATTAGCTAATTAAGACGCTCCAAGTTGCCTTGGCACCCCCAAAAACCCTACCCAAGCACCCACAAAAACACACACACACCCCCGGCACACATATTACTGGAACCGCAGACAAAGGACTTGCCAGGCACCAGGCGCCAGGAGCTAGATTGCGGCCAACAGAATTTCACACATAACAAAAACTTTAGAAACCAAGAATAGCAAAAAAAAATAAAAATAAAATTGCAGAAAAACTATAAAAGAGAAGACACGAAAACTGTTGCACCCCCTAAAAATTCTTCGAATTGTTTCAAGGAATTCTTGGTTCGGTCGGTCTTTAACATGGCCTTGAATATCATTTCTCAGATAATAGAGAACTTTATGAAGCACTAAGTTTCCTAGAGGACCAACTTTGCTATTTTCTAATTCATAACATTAGTACACTAGTTCTTTCTAATTATATTTAAGTTGTCCTGGCACTTGACATCCATTTAAAGCAAAATGTTCAAGCCTGTGACGGTTCTGACATTTGCTATTAAGCTATAACTAATCTGCTAAGCAGATAAATCTAATTTTGCTGTTGTACAAGATTTTAAATAAGTTTAAATCCTTTAAAAATCATGGCATCTTCTTACGCTTTAAATTAAGAACCACACAATTTCTATCGCATTCCATTGAATCCCTTCACCCTTTTTCTGAGAAATTTACAAATTTGTAGCTAAAATCAAAGGCTAACCACAACGATTTCCAACAATCCCAGCTATTTTTAGTCTTTAATTTCCGCAGAAATGCGACGCCGGCTTGTAAAGTTAATTAAAAACCGCTGACTGTCATCGTCGTTTTGTCGGGCGCAGTCGCGAATGCGTTCGTCGCAAATGATAATTGTTGGCACGAAGCAGGAACTGCGAAACAATGGGTTAATTAAAATATGCCAAGTCATTGTTCACTGAGGCCGACAGCGAAAACCAGAGGCAGTGGGGCTGGTGTGAATTCTAGTTAAGAGGTAATTTCAATTTTCGCGCACACACATGTGTGCCTCGGTGTAGGCCTCCAAGGGTTAATTGTGCAATTGCTAATCAGAAGTGTGTGTGTGCAAGAGATCCTCACCGACGCCCACATAAATGGGATGTGATGGAAGTGCTGCACTTTGTATTTTCTAAGTCAAGAGCACGATAGATGTGGCAAAAAACGGTCACAATAGGTATCGATATAGATTAGGGATAGCACAAAATATCGATATTTCAAGCGATAAATCATTTATTATGTTTGATATATCGAACTAAGCGATTTGGAAACATATTTTTCGACAATATCAAAGTTTTAACGATAAATGTGATATTTCAAAATATATAAATTAAATATATTGACTTCTACAATAAATTCGTAAATTTTTCAATACATGTATAGGAATTTTTCTGTAAACATAGGTGTATCTACCTCTAGATATAATTATATATATAATTCAAGAGATCATAGTCAACTTTCTAGTTAGTTATTTACCTAGGTCCCTAGTCCCCTCCCATCACTATATGCTCTACAGTGCCTACATTGTGTCGACATCCTTTGGGCCCTCTTCAGTTCCTGAATGTAAAGTGCAGACGTGTTCGTAAAAAGTCCCATCCACATGCCAGGAGTTATTCAATGTTCATTGATTAGAGCGCGCACACACACAAAGCAGCCAATGATGTGTATCAAAGTGTGTATCTAAGTGTAATGCCAGATAATTGAAAACAAGACGGCAGGAGAACGGGGAGGAGCAGAAGCAGGAGCAGGGACATGAGTCGAAGCCCGTAGAAAGGCAAAGAAGCTGGCAAAGTAGCAACTGGCAAAGGCTCGAGTGCCTAACAAGCTGCTTTTGCCCACTCAAAATATAGTATCTGCAACGAGCCCGATGCCTCTGCTAATGGATGGAGCTGCTGTGTGCTGTGTACATTAAAGTTGTCCTTCAATCGAGTTGATAGTTTCGCCAATTCGAGCCGAATTCGGGAGGGTCCTTGGGGGAGGAGGATACCAGCAAATATTAACTGTGAGCGCAACTCAACGGATATAGAATATGGCCAAATATTTGATGTATTTAAGCAACTAAGTTCACCTGGGATTGAGAGTTTGTGTGTGCCCCATTCCAACCAATACCCTCTTTATTTTTTTGTCAAGTGTAACCAATTTAAGAAGCCCTTTTCGTGTTTGAGATTTATTTTCTTTTGTCCGATGTGCCCGGGGGCAGGTGAAAGGATATCTCTGATTGATGCTTTATATAAATACAAAAATTCTCGTTTCAATGTAGCCACTTTAGGCATCATAAAAAGGGGTATTCATTTTCTATTTGAATAAAAGGTACACCATTTTTTATTAAATATATATATTATATATTCGCTTGAATACAATTTAATAATTTACATGCATCAATTTCCGGCAAACTGACTATTTAATTAGCTTCACTAGCAGCCAGTGGCTACAAAAGTGATTGCCACGCAAAAAACCTTACACTTTTTCATTTTATCACAAAAGCATTTTTAATTAAATTGATGTGGCCATTTATTGGTAATTTTCAACCATTTCGTGCTGCTCTCTCTCACTCTTGTCACGTCTCTTCTGCAACCGCAGAGCATATTTTGTCATGTCGGCTGACATTTATCACATCCAGCTATATATATATACATCCCAGCATACATCCCGCAGCATGCGCAGCCTTCGCAGCTCAACAAGAAAAAAATGTGTATATAAAATAAGATTATTGACAAATATCAATTTGATGCACTGGCAGCAGCGCTTCGCGTCTACCAGCAATATGATAAGCAGCATTTGCCCGACGCTGATTGATGGCTTAAATGCGCGGGCGTTGGTCCAAAAGTGATTTTTTGGCTAAAGCCCCCCTCGCTACGCCTCCTTAGTATATGCCCTGGAAAAAAAATCGCTTTGATTGATGTGCAAACAAAATTATTTTGCTGCATGCTTTTAGGCGAGCGCATTAAAGCAGTCGCTCAAGTTTAGTGTGACTGTGTTTGCATTTCTCACTGCTTACCTTTTGCGGGAGGGTGGGGAGTTGGGTGTATATTTTTGAGGGGGGGCGGCAATAAACGACCTTCGTCTAATGCTGCCCGCCATTAAAATCTTACCTTTCTCGCTTTTTCGGTTCCTTCTTTTTTCGAGGGCATGAGTCGCATTAAAAATTCGAATATATTTCGGTTAAACGAGGCAGGTAACATTGAGTAAGCAACTAAGATATTTGTTTAGTCATCGAAGTTAAGATACACTGACGGTTTTTCCTTTTCAGAGACTTCGAATCGGGGGAAGCAAATTGGTAAATATTTGTTAGAAGTTAAGAATACGTTTGAGATATATTAAAGCGAGTTCCTTGAAGAAACTTTCCCTATAACTTGAGCAGAAATAATGTATACAGGCAGCAAATGAATAAATAACTATCAACCAAGACCACAACTTAATATTTTCTACTCAGTTTGAATATTAAACACCAAGAGACAGGACAATCTTATGACCATGTGACACTAGAGAAATATCTGTGATTTCATCTCGGGAACATGCTTCAAACCTCAATCTTAAATGTGCGCCATAATGTGAGTGCTTCTGCAAGAGTATTAAAAAACGAAACGAAATTTCAATTTACTTTCAAGTAGACGGACGCACAAAATACAAACAGAAAGGAAAAGAATGAAGCTTGGCTGCGGCTTTCGCATTACATTTAACTTTTCTCGCCTTATATTTTATTCAAATGGCTCCACATTATTATTTTTCTTTTTGTTTTGTTCGCCACTCCGCAGGATAACTTGAGCTGCTTGAGTGCCTGACATTTTCACATTTTGCTGCCGTTAAAAACCAAATTGCAGAGGAAAACAACAGCCAGAATGCGGCCATTACTCGGCCCCATCCATTTTTTGTTTTCTTCTTCTACAATTTTGTTCTTGAGCAGGCTGGCACACTTTCCAAGTCCAAGTTGGATTTGCCAAGGGGTCACTAGTAGTGCTGCCAAAAACAAAACTGTCGGAAACAAACTATGAGAATAGGAAAATAATAATTTTTCTTAAAAAACTGGAAAAAGAAAATTGTTACTTATGCTTACTGACTGCTTTATTCTTTGAAAAAATATCATTAGATCATTTTAAATAAAAAATCTCGTGCGAAATGACTTCATTATTATTAATATTATTTCTATAACTCTGTATATTATATATATTATTATTCTTCCACACACTAAGCATTCAGTTTGAATTAAAAAAAGGTCAAGCTACCAGCACTTTCCAAAGATTTTCAACGGCCATTAGGCGGGCCTCGTGTGCGCTGCCCAATTTGAATAATATTTTCGTTCAGACACGAGCTCAGGTGCTAAGCCCCGGCCTAATGAGAGGGATCCATCCCGAACAATCGGATCAGCCAAGTTATAACTGAATTTAAACTGAGACCGCACGGCAGAAGTTTCCGACTCCTCCATTAATTGAGTTACGGCGAGAGCACAAGGCAACAGAATTCCATTACGTATACGCCCCGCTGCATGACCGGCAATAAAAAAAGAGGAGAGAGGCCAGAGTTCGGGCAAAAGTTTGCTGCAAACGTCATTAGTTTTAATAATATTTAAACAACTGCCCAGGCCAATGCACAAAAGGAAAATGGTGTCCTTGCCAGGACATGAATGGGCGGCGTCAGGCAGTCACAACATTTGTTTGGCCTGTCCGCTCCGAAAATTAATGAGGAATGACATCCATATTTGCTGCTTCAGTGCATTCCCTACGCCCCTTCCTCTAATTTGCCGCCTGAATACCTCCTCACCCTCCCCCACAAGCCACCAAAATCATGTCGCCCGCCACCGCTGTGCGTCAATCAAAATTGAGGTAAATTAAATTAATCCCCTGATCTTTGGTTCATCACTAAGCGATTACAGCAAACCTGTAAATAAATGTAAATCGAAATTAAATGAGGAAAATTCTTTTCATCAAATACCTATTTATGCAACAGAAAAAAAAAAACAATCTAGATTATTCTGGCAAATTGGATTAAGCTAAGAAAAGTGTATGAGGAATAAGGATTAGGCAAAGATAAGTTTGTAATTGAATCAAAGATTAGTTGTAGATGTAAAGAAGACTTTAATTTAAAATTGCTTGTATATTATGAAGCCTCCCTTGAATATTTAATTCAATTCAAAGGAAAAAGTCAATGTAGCTTCCTTGCTCAACAAGAAGTTATATATTTACTATTAATTAACAATTAGAGTTCTTAAACTATTAAAACCTTTATCTCAGTCTTTAAAATACGTATTTTTAAATTAGTTTTTAATCTATGAATCCCGATCTATTCCTACTTTAACATACCATTTATTTATCGCAAATGCAAATTCATTAAAAACCGAATCAGCTTCAAATCTATCTCATTTAACATCTTAATTGATATATTAATAATGCAAGCTCATTAACTGATTATTCATTTTGCACCCTCTCGAGAACTTTTTAAATTATTTGCCTTTGGTCCTCGGGCTGTCTTCGATACTTTCTTGCAACTTTTTGTGGCGCAATAATTCCAGTAAATCGGCTGCCCAATCGGTGGTCGCGAAATCGACAAAAATAATTTACATAATTAGTGAGAAAGCGTCTGGCGACTGGCACCAAAAAAAAAAAGGAAAAGAAGCGAAGAAAAAATCTGAAAATAAATACTGTACATAAATTATGCGAATAAATAAACAAGGGGGTTTCGGGTAAATGTGTTAATTTGCAACTTTCTAAATTAATGCATACACATATAAATACATTTTTGTTTGTGCTTCGCCATTTTATTTTTTCCCGGCCATTTTTTCGGTTTACTTCTCTTCTAATGTTTCTCTTCGCCGTCTTAGGTTGTTTTTTATTTTTTGCTTTGCTTTTGTTTCCCTTTCCTATTTGCGCTTCAATTAACAACAACTTGTTATAGGCGCAAATTGAACTTAAGCTCCCAAACAAAATTTAAATAAATAAAATAAACGCTGTGCTAAATAAAAATTTCAAAGGAGAGAAAACAAACAGAAAATAACGCGAGGCTGAGTGTGATTTTCATTTTATGTCAAATTGTTTTGCTCTGCGCAAAAATGAAGTAAATTTTGGTTTAGGCGGGTGTTAATTTCGTTGGAATTTATTTCGGTTTTACAACGGTTACAGGTACTTTAAAAGCACCAGCTGCCGACACGCACAGATACCAACTTGCAGAGTGTGGGAAACCACCATAAGCCACGCCCTTTTTCGGGGAGATTTTCAGCCAGCCAAGGGCAATTTAAGATTGCAAATTATTCACCAGGTTTATTTGGAGGAAAAATCTGCGACATCGATATTAATTTCATTCGTTAGCCAACGAAATTTGTAAACTGATATAGATTTGATTTGCTTACCTTTTCTGTGACCTTCCCTGAAACCAAATTGTGACATTTTTTTCCACACATTATTGGGTTTCATTGATTAAATATTTTGTTTATAATATTTATTTTTCCAAAGGATTTTATTTCAATTTGTGATATTTGCCAATTGTTTAACATTTTATGTGATGGGATGTGTTTTTTTTAGGTTCGCCTTATCTATAAATTAAACTTAGAACTCTTACATATTTTCTTTATACATTTGCGTATACTTTCATTGCTTGTTTTAAATATTATTTGCTTACTAATTCAATTGTGAATAAAACTACTAGTTTATATTGCTTCCAATTAGCTATGATATTAGACCCAACCATTGAAACAAAAAACATCTCATAAAAGAATTACCATTTTGATTGCAATGGCTTGGCATTTCTTTTTCGATTCGCATTCGAATCGTTTATTGATATGGGGATTGGGGGTTAGGGGAGAAAAATGCAACCATAAACGAAAATCGCAGCGATTAGCTTAAATTGCTGGGAATCTTCAAAGAGACCCTCGAGCCAAGCACACACACAGACATTGCACAGACAATAAACCAATAAACGAAAGCCATCTGAGTGACCCATAAAGAGGGGAGGAGTTCGGAGGTAAACGGGGGTGGTGAATGGGGATGCCTGCACAGAGGAAAAAATATTACAAAAATAAATTCCCTATTAAAGCTTATTTTATATTTAACTAGCTTGATAACCAGAAATGTATTAAGCTGTTTTCCCATAAAAATAAATAAAACCCATGTACAAAAATTGCTAAAAGAATAAACTCGACTTGATAATTTTAATATTAGATATTTTTCAGCCAAAATGGATCAACTTTTACATCTACTTTTGTATGCATTTTACATATATTTTATTTCAAGTTTACAAAGGTTTTAAGGAACTTTTGGAACAACACCGAATAGGATAAAAAATATTGGATTGATACTTAGAATTTTCTGTGACTTCCTTTCTCAGTTCCCTATAAAATTTCTCTCTGTGCAGGGCAACAAATGTGCAAATTAAGTAGCTTAGGGATTGACATAAGTGTAAGTGCCCCACAGATGATGTTGCGATGGATTCTGATGCTGTTGCTGATGCTGATGCTGATGCTGCTCCTGCAGTGGCTGCTGCAGTTCCTGCTGCGAATGCTGCTGCTGTTGCGGAGATGGAACACTCAAGGCGGGCGGGGCCAGGGAGGTAGTTACTCCTCCACTGGCATTGGCATATGGCTGCTGCTGTGGAGCAAAGGGCGAACCCTGGGAGACCTGATTGCCAATGGTGGAGGAGGAATTGGATGTGGGGTAGCCCAAGTGCTCGTAGTAGGCGGCACACTCCACCACCGGCTGCGAACTGGCGCTGGAGCAGGCCGAGGAGAGCGAGGCGGAGGAGTTCAAAGGCGGCGAATGGTGATGCGTCATGGGCAGCATTTGATCCATGAGATACTGGTCAATTTCCTTGGGATCGATGTCGGCGGCGGAGGAGGAGACGGAGGAGCTGGTGGTGCTGTTGGTGGGCTTGTAATTTAAGGCTCCACTGGCCTGTGACGCCTGCTGCTGCTGCTGCTGCTGGTGCTGCTGGTGGTGTTCCGTGCCAAATCCTCCCCCCGTAGAAGTATAGGAATAGCCTGGGTAACTCACCCTTGCGCCCACATAACCGCCATATCCATTGATGTTCTCCAGGAAGTCCATTTCCTGACCCGCCGATGCTGCCGCCTGTGGCTGGTAATTGACCTCGCCCAGAGCTATGTACTCTCTGCCGGCCTCCAGCAGGACTCCGTAATCGTGGCCAGAACCATTCGCCACCGGCTCACTCAGTTGCCTTAGCAAGAGGCTAGGATTATTGCCTGTAGCTGCTACTGCAGCTGGAACTGTGGAGCGGCCGAGATTCGCCGAGGAAGAGCCTCCACTGTATGGCGTAGCCGGGGGCGTCAGCGATGAGAGGGAACTGCCCGTCGTAGAACAGGGTGAATCCAGGCCCGGTTCGCTGCCCAGGCTAAGACCCTGCTCCATCAGGCTGGCCGCACAGGCACTGTTCAGGGACTTCATGAAGGCCTCATTACTGAAGACATCGGAGCTGCTGCTGTTGCTGGTCAGCGCCAAATTTGCACTGGAACTGGAACTAGAGCTGGCCGCTGTACAAAGGCCACCCAATCCCGATGCATTTCCCGATTTCCCAGCTCGCCTCTGGTTATTGCTGGCCATAGCGGAAGTGCTGCTCCTGGGCCTTGAACTTCCAGGACTCGATGACGGTATTTCGGAACCAGAAGCAGCTCCTCCTTCTCCTGGGCCTTGCGTCTGGATGACGCGGGCCTTCTTGCGTCGCGGCTGGTATTTGTAGTCGGGATGCTCCTGCTTGTGCGTCATCCGCAGCTTCTCGGCGAATTCCATGAAAGGTTTCTTGTCGCTATCCTTAAGATTTCTATAAAAATAAAAGAAAATTGCATAAGTTGGGGGTGCAGAAAAGAAAACTTTGAAAATATGTGATCCCCAGAGTGTTAAGAAAGGAATTCCTCAAATATTTCTCTCTCCTTATGACAGGAAAAAGGGTAAGAATGGGTCAATAGGAACTCAACGTGCAGTTAATTATACCCTTATTATCCATTATACATGTATAAGCTTAAGATGCACTTTTTCTTCTACAACTTAAGCTTTGCTTTAATTTGTATTCCCTAACTAAAAAAAATACTCTCTGTGACAGTCAATTAAACGGGCTTTATTTATGGCTTAACAAATTGGTCCAGCTCTCGCATTCCCAATTAGTCGAGGCGGATGCTTTGCTTTCTTATCAGTCGAGGAATGCTTATCTGGCCCCCGAACCGCTGAACTGTAAAATTTTAATTTCAAAACGGACAATATTTTATTACAAACAATGTAGAAAAACGACGCCGCTGTGGCGCAGATCGCCTTTGGCCTGACAGCTTTGGATTAATCTGATCCATCAGCGGCAGATAGCTTTAAAGGGGGAGAAGTCAGTGAGTGATTCATGCGATCGGAAATATATATATTTTCAAAAGATGTTCATATTTTGTTTCACTCAGCTGGAATTTTATCAATAATTTTCCGCTCTGATAGGTCAGATTTAAAGAAGGAACTTTTTAACTTGCTTTCAAGAAATGAATTACGTTTTTGCAATAGAATAGACTATGTTCTACTATATATTCAAATCTCTTATTTAAGTTTCAATGAAATTATTAATTTGTATGGATTTTTATTGAATATTTTCCTTTAAAGTAACCTAATAAATAAATCTAAAATCAACTGTTTTAGATATGTCAAAAATGGGACAAAATAACTTTATTTATCTACATTTATATTAGCTAGCTATCTGACTTTATTTGTTGTTGCTTTAGCTGGACTTCCCTTTGAGTACCTGATATCATTTGGTTGGCACTGAGAACTGTCTCCTAATGCAATTCCCTGTCCTGGCCGAAAGCCCTTAAATAAACTTCGAGGAGATTCCCCCACTCACTGGGTGGCTTCTTTGTCTGGCCGAGAAGTGGAGCTTATAAAAGACACTTTCCAAGTGGTCCATGCCCCAGCGTTTATGCTGCCAGAGACGTGCTTCTCCCATATCTTCATTTTTGTATTTATACCCGATACTAAAGAGGGGCTAAGGGTATATTGTATTGAAGAGAATGTATCTTAAATGCAATAGGAGGAGTTATCAATAATTTAAAGGCCATGAAAGCTAAGCTACAACACTAAACTGTATTTTATTGTCTTTGTATAATATTTCTTTATAACTAATATTAATCCCTAAGTATTTGAATTTTTTTCTTTATGTATTTTTGATCCTCCTTTCATTTTTAAAGTCCTAGGTATCCCCTAGTCGACTACAATCTCCATTACGCTCGTCTCTTTTCTCGCTTTGAGTGGTATATATATAGTTTACTTACTTCCAGAGTTTGCCCAGCGATTTGCTGAGCTCCGAGTTCTGCAGATGCGGATATTGCTTGGACATGACCCGACGGGCTGCCTGGGCCCAGACCATAAAGGCGTTCATCGGGCGCTTGATGTGCTCCTTCTTGCGATCCGTGGGCGCCCTGCAAGTTGCAATAGAAGAGAATCGGAAAAGTGAAAAATCAGTGAGGCTTCTTAGTGACTTGTTGACCCGGGTAAATAAGTTTTCATTAATTGCAAAAAGACGTCCACGAAAAGCGAGCGCAACAACGAATAATGTCAAACTGAAAATTGCAATTAAAACTTTTCAGTGCCCCGCGTGGGAATGAAATAGTGGTAAATAAGAGCGAAAAGATGGTATCAAGGCCAGAAAAGTTTAAGAGTGCACCAACAAATATATATTTTATATATTTTTGCCTTCCCCCGATTGAAAGGAAATGAGCAATGCGGGCGGCAAAAGTGAAGTGCAAACAAAAGCAATCAGGGAAAGCGTGCGAAATGCTAGAGAAGTGAGCTCTGCCTGAAACTTGGGTTAAAAATCTATTTCAAGCTTTGCACATTTTTTGCAATTGGAATCCTTTAAGTGGTTTGCCAAAAACTCTTGACTCTGCATAAAGTATGCACCGAGTATTCCCACTTTGTGAGTCCATCAATTTGTCTTTTGCCGGGCCTTCCAAATAATTCAATTGACAAGACGTTCCGAGCTCGTTCAAATAAAACTGACGAGGCGTATGATAACTTCTCTAGTCCACATTCAGGCATACGAGTCTCACTTGGAATATTGAATATTTGTGCACTGAGAAAAAATGCTTAAAAAACTAAGTCAAGTAATTAAGAAATAAATAATCAATTTATTGACATCTCAATTATAATTTGCCACAAATTAATGTATTCTATTTGTAATTTAAGCAGAATATGAATGAAATAGAAGATGTATGATTTCCAAACGGAATTTATATATACTTTTTATTATATCGTAAGATTTGTTAACAAAATATAAAATCAGAGTCTTATGAATTAATTCTAGTGATTAATTTATATTCAGTAAATCTTCCTCAATGTAAAATATAGTTAATCTTGATTTATACATTTTTCCGACAGTGTCAAATCAAATCCACCGCTCTCTAACTCACACATACGAGAACCTCCACATTGTTTTTATCTATATATTCATTTTTATTTAGGATGTCGGAGCAGCGAGGAATACAATAAAGCCAAAAGATTCAATCAAAGAGATAGGGCGTGCCAGGAGGCGGGACTGGGATGGCACTGTGGCACAATGCCGAGATTCGCCTCTGGTTGCCCACCTTTTCGGAGCCATGTATATTGAATTATTTATCCTAAGTAAACATGATCAGGGCCAGAGATTTGTTAGGTAAATCTTTCAATTGAGTTGGGCCGCGCCAGTGTGTGGGAGTGCTAATGCCTTTCCATGGGGAGGGTCTATTCGATATGCCTGGCTGCATTCTAGGCCGCAAAAAGTACGAAATATATAGTAGAATCTGTTCTCAATCAAAGCAAATCAATATACAGGTGTTCCCGTGTGTTTCACCCGACTCCTGACTCCCCTGCACTTAAATTGTGGGCGATACATGAGCAAATAAAATGTTAAAAATATAACTAAAAGGAAACATATGGAAAGAGAGTTCGATTTTATTGGATATTTTTTTGTAACCTGCCAAGCTTATGATTTCAGTGCTTTTCTCGAATATATTTTTTAAATTATATTATTAACGTATTTAACGTAATTTTATGTCTTTGCCGCTTTTTACATCTTCTACATTTATAGCCCATGTAACCCATGAAAGATCTATTATATCTTTGTTTATCCATTGACAGAGAATATATGTTATATACATTTATTAAATACATTTTAAATACATATTAAATACATATTAAATACATATATTAACCAGAATAATACCGATTGGTTTAATTTTAATAACGTTCTGTCTTTAAAAATTTCTAAAAATGCACGACAATCATTTCTTACTGTCTGACATTGTATTTTTAAATTATAACAAAAAATGTATGTATTATTTTAAGAAAATAACGAAAATCTCAAATTTGTTGTTATATTCTTATCGAAACTAAGTATACACTTAATTATTTAATATACTTTATTTAAGATTAATCTGTAAAAGTAGATTTGTAGTCTTAGTTGTTGTTGTTTCCTTTTAAAACGATTTTCCCAGCTTTCCCTAGTTTAGGTGAACAAAATTCTCTCTATTACATCTCTCTGTTTTTTGTCTAGGTTTTGTTGTTTTATTTCTTGTTATCCGCCTTTCGCCTGGGCTTAATTACAAGTTCGGTCGAGCTTATTAAGCGATTAAAAACGCGACCGGAGGCCAAATGGACATCGGCTTGGGGATTCTCGGCGGCTGTTATCTGACTTTTGGTATCGTCGGCGTCGTGACCCCGCCCCCTCTGACCAAGCAGCATCCTATATGTACATATATATGTTTATATATATATATAAATCCCCGCCTTCGATTCACAAGTATCTCTGCGAGGGGGTATATGCAACTCTCACGCTTGACAGCACGCTAATCAGAATCAAGTGATGTTCGTTTGCAGCATTCAGCATTGGGGGATGTGCGAGGTGCAGCACCCTGCACCCTGTCCTACACTGAGGGAAATACTCCCCGAACTTAAGGAATTTATCAGGATTTAAAAAAAATTTATTCTTCAGGAATTACAAGTGATTTGTGCTACAAATTATGTACTTTTTATATTGAAATATTAAAATAAAATCGGACAATATCAAATCTTTTGTTAATATTTAAATAATAAATAAAATAATGTTATAAAAATTAATATTCCTATCTTCCGTATTAAAATAAATAAATTAAATACAAAGCATAATAATAATTTAAATATTTCAATCAAAGAAAGTGGAACCCATTTATAAATAATTATTTTTATAGCTTCTAAAAGAAAGTAAAAGTCATTGAAAACTGTGTTCAACTTCTAAGAGAAGTTTACAATGATTTTAAATTACTTTTTTTTTTTGACCAGTGCACACCCCCGAGCCCCGCGAATTCGTATAGCAGATCCCCCCCGGGGCACTTGGCAACTCAAGCACGTCTTCATTATTTGCTGCTGTTGTTGCACTCGGAGATGCGCAAATCTCATTAAGTGATATCTTCAAGTGGCCGTTAGCTTATGAGCAAATATGAGAAATGTGCGGCAGCGGCGACTGCGGGGAATTTTGAATTTGTGGCTTTCCATTTTCGCATATGCCAGGCGAAACAAGATACACACTTTGGCCGGGCTTTTGTTGCGCATCTTTTATCGGCAATGGGCCATTTGCCGCTTTTGTTATTAAATTGGATTCAAGGCGGTCTGTTGGTGAGGACGGGAGTGGTGGGGAATCCCAAATATTTACAACTTTAACACGAAGCCGTAAACAACGCTCAAAAAATTTCCATTTCCATTTCCATGCCCATTTTCATTTCCAATTTGTAAGCGCATGTCAAGTTGAGGACAAATGCGCCTAATTAGCAGCGCTGAGACGTCTCAGCGATTTTCACAAGTTCACAAATATGAAATGTATCTAACAGATACAGCGCGTGTAAACAAATTGCAGCCGCCCGACGCCGCAGCAGCTTGTACGTATGGCTCTTTTTCGTTTTTTTTTTTTATATTTTACGCTGTTTACTTAGGCAGTGCCCACATTTTCCCACGCACTCGCAGCCGTTTTTACGACACTTTTGTCAAACAAAGTTGCTGCTGCTGCCTTGCCATTCGGGCCGCCTTGAAATGCATCCAACGGATGCAGTTGCTCGTTTCGTGTTTGCTCTCTGCGGTCGGCCGGCCTTTCTTCTTTTGTATTTTTTTTTTTTTTTTTTTGGTTGCCCTTGCAGTTCGTCCGAAAAGGTGGTCAAACATCGAGGCACACTGATAAGGTGATAAGGTGGCACTTTTCCGACGAGCCAGCCCCGTTTAACCACCGAGGCGAAGGTGCTGCTACCGTGAGAGCTGCATCTGAGTTTGCTCAGCTTTTGTGATAGCTATTTACCGAAAGCACTGGGGAAAATGGTCTACAATTTGTGATTTGCTTCTCAGAAAGAAAGTGCAGCAATGTTTTCATTACATTTAATCAGAAAAGTAAATATTTCAGTAATTAAAAAAGAGGAAACTCTTAAATAAATCTAAAGAAAATACCCTTAAATAATGAGCTTCGCAAATATCTTTTATTTCCCTCAGTGCTGTATCGGAACTTTGTGTGGTTCCGGTAACAAGATAAACATCTCGATATTGCCCACTCAACCATAGGTCAGGGATCAATGGGAATGGAACAACTTGGCCGGATCTTCTGGGAAACTTATCGGGAGTGCCAGCCAAGTATCCGCACATGGCGACCTCTCGAGACACGAACTGGCCCGTTTCCCTTTCGATTTAAGCCGACTTTTGGCCCCATTCTTGGGCCAAACTCATCGTCGCCACTACTGCCACTTCATCCGGAGCCCATTCTCTGTTATCATTTCATTTGGCGCTGCTCCTCCACATCGATGTCCATGTCCTCATTCATTTCCACCACTCTCGTTTTCATTTTCTTTGCTTTTTTTCAATTTCCAAGTCAATTTATTTTTACAGCGGCTGTGCCGCACTTGAGCCAAGTGACAGAGACCCAAAAAGGCCACGTATTCCCCAACTAGGAAAAAGCTGCTGGATAGGCGTGAATCGAGAGGCGGTTAACGGGGGCTGGCAACGGGAGGCGTGGCAATGAAGAGCGACAGTTTAAGTGGCGTAGAGCCAGAGCCCTGCATCATTCTTTCTTCTATCTACCATTTTTTTTTTTTTCCTTGCTTGTGGATGAGTTTGGTTCGGTTGCAACTACAATCAATGCTGTAGATTGTCAGCTGGGAATATGTCCCTGACATTTGATGATTGTCGGATGGTGGTGGCCCTGAAATCAAGCTCCAGGCAAAAAGGACACTCCACAACCCAAAACAGCTAATAGTATAAAGTTATATGCAACTAGCACTTCCAATAATTTACGATTTTAAAAAAATAGTTGAGCTTAGCATTTCGTGAATTATTACTTATATATCTGAATCATTGGCCGTTTTTGAATACATTCTAAACTGGTTTGAATCCACCTCACATGACTCATTGGTTATCATAAGTTGTCCGAATATTTATACAACAAACTTCCGTGATTCACCCCCCGGCAAATGCAAAGCAAGTCAATATTGAATAACATTTATTACTTCCCGCCCAGCAAAGTTTTCGCTTGCTTTATAGTGTAAAATTTGTTTTTGCGCGCATTTTGGAATCTCTAAAAAAAAAAAATTGAGCTACGCTCTGCCACACCTATTTTCCCGCTGGCGCTTTTCCGAACGGGATTTCCGTTGGTCGTCGCTTTCCAAAGAATAATCGCGTGGGTGTTCCGGCCGATGGAAACTGTGGTCACAGGACACCAAGCACTCACACACACACATTGGCATGCGGAAGGAAAATGGGATGTGGAAACGGAGCTGCGCTGAGCTATTGAACGAACCCTTTTTGAAAAGCATATCGAGCGGATTTGTGGCGAAATGTACTTCGGGTAAAAGCTTATGGCCGGATCAAATGTGCCTTCAATTTTATGCGCAAATGTTGTTTAATATTTGGCAAAATACTCCAAGCTCAGCTAAAAGCAAAACGTTAACTAAACGGTGGAATGCCCTGCATGTATATTCTTATTTGAACAATGGAGGGTAACAAAGTTAAAACCAAAGAAAATATAATAGAAATACTATTAGCACACTAATAGAATTCATTTTTAATTTTGATACTGAATAAAAAGAAGAAAAATATGCGTAATTTCCTAGCACGGGATATATATATTGAATTTTTTTTAAATAATCAATTACCTTGATTAACTAAAACGCTGATAAAATGCAAGAAACCCCTTTTCGAGGGTAACCGTACAAATGCAGAAATATCAAAAAGTGACAGGCCTCTTCAGCTCATCAAATCGATGTTCCGCTTCATTTCCGCTCCGCCGGGAGAAGAAGCCCTTAACCTTTCTGGGATTTAATCGGGGAATCCTTTGAGCCTCACTGGCTTTGGCTCACATCGTTCCGCCGATTTGGCTTACCCGCCTTTAGTTGGCTGGCAACTTTTTCGGCCATTGTCGCGCCATTGCTCACCTGCTCATAAATATTCCCATCGATGAAGACTACAAAATGGTGACAGGACCGCGCAGATATGATCCCAATTAGGGATGACATATCGGCATAGCACCGATATTTTAATTTAAATAAATAAGTTAATTAATTTTAATGCTTTCTGAACTTCTTTTTTAAATAAATAAATCAATGCATACTGTCCTCCTTTTTAAAATAAATAAATCGATCATATTTGGCAACAGTTATATCCTTTTTTTGTGTGTTATAGATTATTCATTAATAATAATTTTATTTTCTCTATTAGATATATTATTTGCCTTTTCAAAACCCATCCCTGACCTTTAGCGATGGCTGACGGAAAATGCTTTGTAAATTCTAGCTGCAGCTCAGCGAAAAGTATGCAAAGTGAGAGTCTAGGCTGAAAACTTTTTGGCCAGCATTTGTGGTTATTTGTGGTTATGGCCACCGCAGCGACACCCTATGGTAGGAACTACAACAACAACAACAACAGCAACAAACAGCAACATCAGCAACACTGGCGGCAACAACAAAATCAATATTTGCCTTGTAAGCCGCACGTGTATCTGTACTTGCTGTTGCCGCTGCACAAACTTTTACCGGCCACCAGGAGCTGAGGTTGCCGCCGCTCTTGGCAGGAGGATGAAGGAGGTAACTGGGGGGGGGAGGGCGTAGGAGGGTGTTACCAACATGAGGTGGAGCAACAGCTAGCAACATGTTTGCCGGCCTTGGTAGCTCCACCAGCAGGCAAAAGGCAGGAAACAATGGTAGAGGAAAGATATTTAAGAAAAAAGGGAAAATCAGAAATAATATTAATATTTTAATGGATTTCTAAGTAGAAAAACCTTTTATATATATATTTTATCAGCACTTAATTATATTTAAACATATTTAAGAAGTCTTTAATTATTTATTCAGTATTTAGCATGCCATCAATGCCATCAATAACCAAATAATTATTAATAGTTCACTATTTTCTTCTCGGATTGTACTGATTCTTTGAAAGATTTCGTTCCACTGTTTCCTCTGGCTGGATGGGCTTATGCGGTCTGGCTCCGAGTGGTGGTGATTCCTCCACACACTGGGAAACGTGGATGTGTTTGGTTAGGCTGCCCGAGATGACTTGTTCGGGGGCCATGTAAATTGACTCGTCGCAGTGCCGAAAGAAGAGCTAGTTTTCGGTATGGATGATATCAGAGTTGGGTAGCCGAGAACGGAATACGGAGCTCCCCACCTGGTCTCGATGTGGGGTGTGTGTGATAACACCTTGGCGGGACACACCGGACACACGCAGATAAGCAACGGAATATTTATAGCGCAACAGTGTCGCTAAAGTCCTACCCGAAGTTGAAGCTCCTTCGACTTCATATCTAATCAAGTCGAGCAAATAGAACATAAGAACCACCGAAGCTATTGCTGGGAAGGGTTCCGTATCTGTATTATTTAATAACAAACCCGACCCTACCAATACCCCTAGCAATATCAGACCGCTTAAGTGGGTTCCCAGCATATCGTTCTTGCTTTTTAAGCATTTGCCACCCAAAGAATGATTCACGCGAAATTCATTTAACCAGATCAAACAGCAATATAATTTGTTGCGGTCTCTCCGCCACAAAAAGTGGATCATAAAAAATTAGCAAAAAGGCAACCACAATATTTGGAGATGAGGCGACACTTGCTGTGCGCTTTTGTTGTTGTTAATTTTAAAATTAAATAAAAAACATGTTTATTATGTAAAGACAAAGACAAGTTTGTATAAAATAAAGAACATTAAAATATAAATAGAAATAATTATATTAAAAAATAAGTCCATTACTTTAAAGCAATGCCCAATCTTATTTAATTTTCGGAGAAAAAACAATCTCTTAATTAATTTAAATAAGTTTTCACCAAAAGTCAGGCCAGCAAAAGACTGATTCTTAAAGTCACATCACCTTTAAACAATGAACATCCAATAAAAACCGGAAACGGAAAACAATTTGGCATCGATTGCTGATTGTCAATCAGCGCAAAGAGTGAAGCAATTAAATATCTCTCCCGCACCAATTTACACCATTTTTGCTTCTTTTTTTTCACCATTTGCTAGATTTAATTTGGAATGTGACAGCAGTCGTTAGCGGGAGGAGAGGACGGTAGGCAAGGAAGCGATGTGCATTTAAGCGATTTTAAGTGCAAATAAACAAGGCTCATAAAGCGCAAGGTAAACAATTTCTAGTGCGACTGTGCGGCAGGATGGGGGACAAGGAAATAAGGGGGCGGGTGATGTATATAAAGGGGGAATGGTGGATAGATAAAGGAAAGGAAATGGCGCCCATATCCTTGTGCAAACACACACGTGCTCTTGACAGCGCTTTCTGCGCATTTTGCAATGAGCAGCGAACAGCGAACAGCAAAGGGGTTTGGGGTTTGGAGTACAAGGGGAACTGTGCCAACATCCTTGGGCACAGTGGACAGCTGAGAGACAACCCCCACACTGAGGGGAAAAGACATCATCGAAAAACAATAAAAAACACATGTTGTTCACATAAATAACTTTCTGAACGAAAATAATACATCCGACGAAATATCAGCGAATTATCTAAGCCCATATATAATATTTAATAAGCTTATGTAGCCGTTCTATTTAGCTTTATCCAAATTAAATATTATTTTAGGAAGCAGGTAAGCGACTTAGCCTTCAGTTGTATTGGACAAGTCCATACAAAACTTGAATAAGAAGATTTTTTTAATAGCTTTTAAACAGATCAAATTTATATTAAACTAAATTAGTTTTTTTTGGTAAAATAAACTAAATATTTAGTATATCTTTTAATATAAAATATTTTACAAGTCATATGAATAGTTTAATAAAATTCACACACCTTGATCTAAAATATAATAGAAACTTACAAAATTTACTACTCATCAAACATTTAATTAACTCTTATCCATTTAATAATTTAATCTTATTAAAAATACTATTTTTAGACATTTTATTTACGATTAAAGCTCTTTTTATAAGCGTTCTGAAAACCTTTAATAAGAACTTGTTTTCGCGCACAAAAAAATAAATTAAATAATGTGGTTGTTGAGTACAAATCTAATCCACAATTATGCTGAGATTATTATTGATTTCATAATCATTTTTCCCAGTGTAAGCCGAGTGATAAGCGACATCAACAAAAGAGAACAAAGCGCGGAGAGGAAAAGGTGCGGAGGCGGCTGTCAGACTGAGATAAGGATCCCGTCTCGAAGACCGGAGGTGGAAGTCCCGACATTTGCTAATTGCCGGTCAAATAGAAGATCGAAGCTACCAAGGATCCGAAGAATCTGAGGGATCAGAGGGATCAGGCCGTCTTTCTCACGACTCCGGACCAGAGGCGACTCAGTAGCGACTGTCAAGTGTCAACGGCAGTCGGCTCCCGCGGTTCGCTTGGGTTAAGATCGACTGCGGTTAGGACCCCGCCACAGTCTCCCCACAACACCCCCAGCACCCCCACCTTGTTAGCAGTTAGCATCTTTACGCTAAAAACATATTTATTCGCTTTTTATGCCTGAATTGATTTGTCGTCGTCGTCTTCATCTCGAGCATTTTGTTCCTCTGCGCCACACATTTATTGAGGCCTGTATTTCGTACGAGTATTTATTTTGTTGTTGGTGTTTTTGTTTTTGGTTTGTATCTCTGCATCTGGCGTCTTGTTATTGCCATTTCCTATTATTCCTGCCTTTGGCCAATTTGTTGCTCCCAACACACAAAGCCACACAGCCAGTGGCTTGTGTGTTGTCTAATATGTGTGAATGTGTAAATTCATTTATATTTACATATGCCGACAGATTCCCAATCGTTTCGTTCGTACTTCAGTCATCGGTCCCCCTCTGTTATTTTTCTCTCTTTTTTTCCATTTGCGGTTCGCCGAGTTTGTTTATCCAGTTAAATAAAAGAAAACCCACGTATATATATGCATATATGCCTGGAAATTGTGTTAATCAGCGAACTCATCGAAGACGGAGCCGGGCAGGTTTAGTCATTCATGGGCTCTTCTCTGGGCTATGGTTCCATTGAGGTCTCAATTTGCTCTTCAGGGGATTGCAAAGAGACTCGGGAAATATTTGGTTTCCTTGGCAAACGTTTAATTATGTTTATTGATTTTATTTAGGATACCCATATGTACGATTTAACAATTTGAAGATTAGTCTTCTAACAAAGATGTGTTTACGGCTAATTTCCTGAATAAATATTAACTAATAAATAGAGTTAAATAGTTATAAAGAAAATATGTTTATTATCACCCATCAATTTAATTTAATTTGTATGTTTATCAAATTTTCAATAGTAACTCTTCTTGTTTCAAATTATTAAAGTTGCAAAAGGAAAACACCTCTTTAAGTTTTTTTTTAATTTAAAATTAAATATAAATAATAAATATAATACAGAAATTAGCTCTATTACCATCTTCTTCCTTCTTTTTAAACTTACTTAGCTGACGCCTGAACGAGATTCCAGTCGTATCCCTCAAGGACCTTCATCACCGCACTGGTGATGCGTTCATCCTCCTTTCGGCCACCCTGACCCTGGGCCTTCTTTTGTTCCGCTTTCAGGGCATAGTTGGCCAACACAAGGGTCTCCACCGGCTTGGCCCGATCCTTGGAACAATTTGGATTGGAACTTCCGCTCATTTTGGCCACTACACACCACCACCTCAATCTCAGTCTGAATTTCGAATTAGTTCAAGCACTACACTAGACTCCCGGCTCACAGAGTCACCCAAAACGAGTCCGAGATCTTGGGAATTAAGTCGAGCTTATCGGGAGCAGTACGGATAATGGCGAGACGCGACGAGATTGACGGACAAACTGCGACTGATCTTGGGGATCGTTGCTCGGGCCGAGCAGCTGTGGGCTCGCCCCCAAGACGAGCTCGGCAATCGTCGGTTCGCCGGGCGATCGTGGCGATAAGCTAAAGACGGTGGTTGGCTGGGATCGTTAGTCGGGTCCCTATATAGATATATATGTATATATATGTTATGCGGTGTGGAATGGGGACTAAGAAGCTTGAGGCGGGGGAGCTGACGATACGCGGCGGGGGCGAACATAAAAATCGCGGTACGCGTGTAAACATTAACATGTTCATGTGAAATTAGGTGGCCCCAGAGCGGAATCGAATATCGGACGAGCGGTGACGACTGTCGCCGACAAACAACAAGTATGGAAGATAATGCAATGATATTCGACTCAAGGATACCTATTTTTGAGTTTACTTTAGGTTTCTTTTTAACTAATTTAAAGTTAAATCAAAAGAAAAGCCATTAATTATCTTTATAAGTTATATTATCTTTTTTTTAATGGTTTAATATATTTGAAAATAATATACAGAAAGATTTTCTTTTTCAAAATTCCCCATCAAGTCTTTGATTATAATTTAAAAAGAGTTTATATACCCAAAAATTACAAAAGCCAGGGTAGCAAAAAGAGAGCGGTTCGAGAGATGGGCCGAGCTAGGGGACATAAATCGAAATGGAAACAGAAACAGAAATTAGTAACACTTTACAGCCACATGTGGATTTATGACACCTTCCCCGACTTTGTTACGGGCTAAGGGGGTTAGTGTGTTCCTTGGGATCGTTAGAGACCTGCCACTTGTTGCAGCTGTATTTGGGAAAGGATCCTCATCGATCCTCAGTAACGACTGCTAATGAGAAGTCGATAAGATCATTAAGGACTTAAGGATTACACGGAGTGAATGGGGGAGTGACAGTGTAGGCTTTGGGGATGTGAATATGACCGATTGGTTCCCAAGGGTGACAGGCGCCCTAGGGATTTGTTTACCTTATATTATTTTATTATGCAAATAAGCGGCTGCAGATAGAGTTTCCACTTTAGAGTTCAAACTTTATGCTAAGATCATTGAAAATTATAAAAATTAACACGTTCACTTATTTAATCTTGGGAAATTAACAATAATTTAATTACAAGTTGGAACAGCCAATCAAGTTGTAAACTGTATTCTTTATAACTTTGCATAAATGATCATATTCCATTAGAGGTGATGATTGGTGCTGAGCTCAGAGAATGAGTGATAAATTGAGAGACATTATGTGCATGTATCTTAAGGTTTTTTGATTTGATTATATGATCTCGTTTTTGGTCTGAAAAGTACTTATCCCTTTATTCCTCTTTCAGTTGAACACCTTTTTCAAATCACCATAAAACCATCTCCGGAAAATAATATAAAATTTAAAAATAATCCAGGACATGGAATGGATAGCTAAGTCCCTTTATATTTCTTGCCCTCATAGTATTTACTTGTTTATTTAAATTCATCAACAATTTGGCGCTTCGGGTTCAATATACTTTCAATATACTTTATGACCAGGTGAAATGTAATTTATACGCATATTTAATGATGGATCGGTTAACACAAAATCAGCTAGAAGTCAGATGATCAGGTGATCTGGGAATATCTTTTCATAACCACTTTGCACTAGTTTCTTACCTTTTGAGGGCCCAGCCCCAACCAAAATCGTAAAACCCCAAAGAAAATCCACAAAAAAAAAAAAAAAGAAATGAAACCAGAAGAAGCAGGCTACGGAGAAGAGCTATTCATTTCACGATCGTAAAACATCGAAGAAACGTATGTAGTTTTGGTAACGCTTTTGTTTTTTCCAGCTGGTTTCAACTGGAAGTTATGGTAAGGAAACCAAATCTGTATCTACATCCATCGCATAACTTTTACCCAGCGAATACTTCTTCTTTTTTTTTTCTTCATTTTATTTCGGTCGCGGGGGGATTTTTACAACTTTATAATTTTTACAACTCAATTAACTTTTTTTTCAAACGCCGCCGCTGGCAACGAAGATCGAAACAAATCGAAGTAACAAAAATTAAACAATAAAACAGAAAAATGCATAAACGGAATCATAAATACCTAGTCCATTTCAGATATTTTTATGCGAATGGGGGAGATGAGGACCGGAGTCAAAACTGACGTCAAAGCAGCGGCCGTTTTTTTTTTTGGAAGTGTCATAAAAGGCATCAAAATGAAAATTATATGATACTCAATAAAAAAAGGAAAATACTTAACTTGTCGGCCAGTGTCGCTGCTTTTCAGTGCTGTTGAAAAATCAATACATATATACTTATAAGAAAAGAATCAAAACATAAGATTCTAAGGACCTCAAAATATGTATTAAAGGAATAATATATTAGAAACCTAATGTATATTCATTTCTCTGCTACAGTTATAAGTTTTGTTTTCGGCTTATTTGTGTTTAAGTAAATCAATATAATCATAAATCAATATAATAATAAGGTATAAAATATGGCATAGTACTTCATATAAAGATTAGGCATTACGAAAACTATTTTGATAATATTTAAAAAAAACTTTCAGATTATTTGTTATAGTTTCATTTTAAATATTCATAAACTAGCCAGAATATAATAAATATATACAGAACAAACAACTAAACACAGAAATCAAATTTACAACTGCAAGGAAAAGAAATTTATAAAACTATGTGACCATGCGTTTTCGTTAAGAAAAAGTATTACCATCTGTACAAAACAAAAACAAGTCAAACTGACAGCACTAATGCCGCTGCCTTGCTGGACACTAGTTCGCTGAACTGCAGCAACTGGAAAATTGATTCGCGTCTAGGAAATTTAATGGGCCAGCATCTAAAAAACTTCCCTACCACCCTGAGCATTATTTTCCCCTCCAAACCGGCGAACTTCAAAGCGTGGCAACTTGTTGATAAACAAAACGTTCGGAGCGCAAAAAAAAGTGCTAAAAATATTTTGAATTAATTATAAATATATATACGCTATACAACCAGAGGCAAATTAATATTTTCCTCGACATTTTTGCGCTGGTTTCATAATCAAATTGGAGCACACATCACCGAAAGGTCGAAATGCATCCGAAAGATACGGCAAAGAGGGAAAGGGGGCGGGGCGGCGGATGCGACGACCGCTTGACAATATGCGACTTGGCATGAAATCGCATTATTTGATCTAAGCCGCCGACAAGCTATAGCTGGTATATATGTGTGATGTAGCTATAGTCGTACATATATAAGACATATGACTGCAAAGTCGGCGCTAAACGAAACCAAATGGCACATTCGTAGGCTGCCGCCGTTAGAAGAAGCAGAAATTGAGTTGAAGAGGGGGCGTGGCAGGCGGAAGATGGGAAAGATGAGGAAGGAAACGAAGCCTCCAGCAGTGCGACATGTGCTGCGGAAATATTTTGTAAACAATAAAAGCCACGACGACGGGGCACTCAGGAAATATGCAAAAATACAAAAAAGGTCACTGCGCAAAATGAATATGTTTAAATGCTTAAAATGTATAGATAACTAAGCTTTAAATACATACTTATTATGTATTTAATAAATAATAATTGGAGATATATCACAGTTACTTATAAAGCACTTAATTAATTTTATTTATTTGTATTTCGTTTTTGTTAATCTTTAATGCCTTTACTTTAAGTAATAATAGCTTTAATCTGCATAATATTTTAATTTAATATTATTTGATTTAATGACATTTTTCATATACTTTTAAAAGGAATAAAGGGATTAAATGTAAGCTTTTAAGTTCTTTAACAATTTGATCATGATGCTAACTCTCTTTAGTTTTATATTTTATGGACAGTATATAGTACCAGAAAATAATTTCTTAAAATATATAATTTCTAAAAATAATCAGGCTTTTTATAATGTATTTACTGTTTGAGAAACACTGTAATATAATCACTAAATCGTTAAATTATATTTCTGGCTTCTGATTTTATAAGATCCCTGATGTTCATGTTAATTTTTCGCACAGTGCACATTTCCCTATTGCCATCCCGCTCTCGCTGAGATCATTTGCATACACGCGCCGCAACACCCACACTCTCTCACGTCAGCAATAAGGTTTGTTATTGCTTCGCACCTCTTCTACTGTTCTTCGCTCTCTTTTCCGGTTTTTAATCGTGTTCGCTGACCATCGGCCAACGTCGTTTTCCATTCGCCAACGATCATTGCCTGCGACTGTGTGTTTGCGTTTCGTATGCAAGTGTATGTGTGTGTGCGAGCGGTCATGCGAGTTTTTGTTTTTGTGATTTTATCATCAATTTACTACGTTGAGTGGCTTTGTTTTCTCACTTTTTCCAGCCAATGGGAAATAAAAGGCGGGATTTCGAATAGTTTATAAAATGTCCAACAAATACCAATGAAATTCGGGAAAACATTAAAAACTGGAGATATTATTTATATATAATTTATATATAATTATATATAATATTTATGTATAATTTATATATAATAAGATTAATTTATGTATTTTAAAAAAGGCCTGGATTAATTTAATCAAAATAATCTGCCTTACAAGTTTTCCAAAACGAAATAAGCTTTGAACTAAAATTGGTTGGAATGTGCATTAATTAATATCATAAAAGCATAAGAATTTCTTCAATTTAATCTAAGAAAATTGTATAAGCTGTATAAAATTATAGGAAAATGTATAATTCCATCTAAGACAATTGTATATTCCTTTAAAATTAAGATATTTCGTTTTTTTATAACTCTAAGCAAAGTCTGGCTTCAAGTACAAGATTCGGTGCCCATCCCTGAATATGTTTTATATTTTTAGCTGCCAGAATGTTTTATTAGCCAGTTATCATGATGTATTTGTAGGATATTACTTTTTGTAGATCGAATTCTCTAGTTTACCCTGCACTCCGAGAATGAAGCCAAAGACGGACTGCTTATCAATTTTGAGTGATTGCTTATCTACCCCAATTCGAAGCTCGAAATAAGACACACCTTGACACACTCACACTTGCACACGCTCTCGCTAGTATTTCTCATATGCATATCTACCGTTACCCCTTGCTTCCTTTTTTTTTTGTATGTCAACGTTCCTTCTGCAGGGGCTGTGGGGAGAGTGTTACATACAAAGAGGGGGGAATGGAATTCACACGTGCTTTTCTTTATTGGGAATCGCAGCAATAAATAATGTAAGCGCGTCTGTAACCATTCAGTCAGTTAGTCAGTCAGTAAGGTATTTGTTAAAAGTAATTTTGATATCAAAATTGGCATACCCTGGAAAAAAAAAAACGGGTAAAATATGTCACAACAATAATAGTCGTGCCTTCCCTTACTAATTATTTCTGTTTGGAATACATCAAGTTGTATGAGTTTTACATCTTTTTCCAAGCTTAGCAAATGTATGTATCCGGTTGCTGACCGCCACTTCTACATTTAGGTTGGATACGACTTTAAAGTATAACTGTTAGTTTGGTAATTATTCTAGAATTTAGATTGAATTTAAGGAACTTATTTTCTACATTCATGTCATTTAAAGTGTATATTCTACATTGCTGATCGTAAAAGTAAAAAATACATATCGCGTAATTTTACATCAGAAACTAGCAATGTTTCCCACCCTTTAAGCCATAATTATCTTTAGCAACGACAAATATGGAGGGTATTTTAATTAACTTTAAATATATATCGGATTTGTCATTGCTTTACTTTTTAAGATCTCCCAAAAAACTTTTTATTTTACATTAAATCTAGCTGGATAATTATGAATGGTCCAAAATATACACAGTTTATGCTATAATATTATAATATGCTATAATGAAATTCCAATCTCTTTTTATTTAATTTTATTTATTTTTCGTCCTTGTGTTTTGGCAGGTACGGAGTGGAAACATTTGTATTGCAATACACTTTCTTTTAAAGTCTTTCAGTGGTTACTTTATTTATAAACCATACATTCACATTGATTACTCAATGCAATCATATTACAACAATATATAATGTGTAATAATACAATAATAATTTGTAATGTCATTAAAATTTGAATATAGACTTTAAAATAAAACATCAAAAAAAATATTATTTTTTTTAAATTGTGGAAGGCGGAGCCGACGCTCTTTCCTTTTAAGCTGATTAAGCTCCTCCCCCCATAAATCTTCTACGTACTTTTTCAGGTCATCTGATTTAGGAAATTCAATGCTGCAAAGATAAAAAGTTAAGTCACTGAATTGTTTTTAAGATTTTATCATGCCATACCCTTCTTCCTTAAACTTTACAGCTAACTTGTGGAGGATTAATTGGGCGAGAGTACGGGCGTAATCATTGGAGCTCGTAGTGAGTGGTAGGATTAAGGTAGATATTTCAAATAATTTCTTGTATTCCAGTTCTTCCGAATTTTTTATGATAAAAATGTGGACTATGGAGAGATAGGACACCTGTGTCCTTGGCTCCATGCTGGTTAATTTTTCCAGTGCCCAATCGATCGTCTTGGCACACCTGCCCAATAGAAACTCGTGCATTAAGTTTAAGCTGAGCTGATCGTTGGGCAACAACAGAGACTCTATGGGCATTGTTTCTTCACCATAATCATAATAGTTGCAAAATTCAATCAAAGCAAATGCAATTTGCCTTTTTTGTCTATCCACCTCGTCGTGTTCAGTGTAATTAGGATGCTGCATCGACAGGGTTCCGTTAACTTTTAGAAGTTCTTTAAATATTTGAGATCCCAATTCCTTTAAATTATAATTATGGATATAGTCTTTAATTTTCATCGTCATAATTAAATAAGGAGGGGGAATATCCAAATACATATAAGCATATACAGCCTCGATGCTAGAAGAATATTTGTAATAGTCACCAAATTCTTAAATTAGGGATAGTAGTGGCTTACCGATCTATTTCCTTTGTGGCTTCTCCCTGAAGCAGCAAATTTATATAGAAGTTTGAGCTGAGTTGTTTTTTTGGTAAGTTAATGTGTTTATGGGGGAGTATGAGTTCCAATTCCGCCGGTGTCAATATCGAGTCTGCGTAGGCTAAGATGCTTTTGCTAAATAACAATTCCTGACATTAATGCACCTGCACTCGAAATCAATGGCTTACCCTTCCTTATGGCGTCTCACACTGGCAATCAGAGCTGGCAGTATATTCTCGTCTTCTAATCTTTTGTCATGTGTTTTCAATAACTTAGCTAATCCAATAATAGCGCCATCGGTGCCCTCTCTCAGCAGTTCCAGGGGATCCAGGTTCAGTTCCTCCAACTGTCTCCATGAGCTTAGGTTGCAAATGAAGAGATCCACACATCGTGCCTTCAGAAATGATATCTCCTCGCTGGTCTGACAGTTCAGTTTTTCGAGCAGGTGCCTCTGCATATCCTTCAGTTTCGCTCCCTTCTGAAGTAGCGATATGTCCACCTGGTATTTTTCCTGATAAAATTTATTGAACATTTCTCTTTCGTGGTTATACAGAACTAGGCGCCAAAAACCGAACTTCTCTATCCTTTTCTGCCCATTGATGAGAAAGTCTAGGATTTCATCTTGACTATCAGCATTTCCTCCATAATTAAAGAATATTTCAAAGCCGTTCTTGTTGAAGTATTCTTGATTCTCAAAGTCGGAGCATTTAGAGATTTTGTCTTTTAATCGATCATATTCATAACATGAATCCCCCTTCTTATATAACGACTCTATGATGATCATAAATTCCCTCAATGGAAGATTGTCGAATGCGATCTGCAATTTTCATGAAATTACCATTAGCTAGAACCGAACCTACTTCATATTCTTACCTTAAACACTCTGCTAAGTTCAGCCTGGGCTCTGCCTCGCAGATCATTGTTTTCTAGGGAGCGTACTCTGAGACACAAAGCAATTATCTTTCTTGGAATACTCTTTACTTGTTTAGAATTAATGCTGTTTAGCCAATGAAGCAGGGGCAGGCTCTGCCAGGAAACTGCACCCAGATACTCCAGCAGTACTTCCACCTTGCCATTTGCGAGAAAATTCTTCAGATGCTGCTCGTTGAGCATGTTGTAATACCTGGGATCGAATAATTGACTTGTGTTGGTGGCATTCACGAACTCTGGAAGCAGGCTAAAGCGGCTAAGCTGAGCGACACTTAAATGGTTAAGGAAATATTTTAGGACCGTGCGCCGTACAGCGACTCTATTATCCTGCAGGAGTCTGACACACAGGATGCGCAACCAAGCCAGCCAACGAATGCCAAGATTTCCGGACATCAGTTGCAGTTGGGGAAGCTCCTTTTCTAGGACTCTAGCAGCCAAGTACGGTTCCTGAACCTTCAAGCCTTCTATGATGGCCACGAAGGCGGACCACTGCTCGCCACTGCACTGCAAGGATTTCAGTATGCCGTTTCCAGAGTCTTTTTTATACTTCTCATTGATCTTGCGGATCAGAATATTGAGGAATTCGTGATCGGTACACTGCTCTTTGAGACTCAGAAAACAACTTAATCCCAGAAATTGCACAAAGTGATCGAATAAGTTGTCTAGCATTGATTCTATAGAAGCTTTATGGGCCGATTTCAGGAGGGCTTCCAGCAGGTCCTTCTTATCTTCAAGGGGGACTTCGTGTATTTTCTGTTGGATGGTTAAGAATAACCTGGCTGCCAGTTTCTCATCCCATCCGAATTTTGATGGCTGAAAACATTGATAGAGCGCGTTTGAATCCATTGCGATGGGTGGTATGATTGAGTTCTTATAGTGTAACTGCAGTAATATTTTCTGGATTTGTGAGTCAACTGTGATAGCAGGAAGCTGGTGGAAAGTATAAAAAATATGTCACAATTCCTGTTATTTAATTGCTATTATATATACTTACTGCAAAAACAAGTTTGGCTTCTTAGTTGAGATTTGCAGTTACAGTTATTTACACTTTATATTCAATTATTAACTTTTTTTTTCAAGTAATAAAATGGTAAGGAACAGTTACTTAAAAGTCAACAAACCAGAAATTCAGCCATACGCTACATATACCGATTCTTAGATTACAAGAGAAACAAATAAAGATTAATTAAGTTGTTGTCAAGTAGATTATATACGAATAACACTCGGCAATCGGGGCAGCTGCTTCCAGATTAGATTAATTTTTAGATTCATAATTTTATTTATTTTATTTTTAGATTTATAATTCAAGTAGAAAACCGCTGTCGAAAATTCAACGATTCCGGAAATACTTCAGATAATATCATTATTTAAACTTTAGAAACCGTAGAACTCTTTAAAATCACTCGATAAGAGTTGAGTATAGTATACTATATTAATGCTCGTAATATATCATTATTTAAACTTTAGAAACCGTAGAACTCTTTGTAATCACTCGATAAGAATTGATTATAGATATTTATACTCGTATTTATTTTTTCCCGGAGTGTTCTTACGCCGTCGCCTTCCACAACTCAACTGGGTACCTGCCTTCACCATAGTCTTACTTATTTCGCAAAATCTATTACTGATAATACTTATACCCCTGCTGGGTATTATAGATTTTGACCATAAGTTTGCAACGCTATTGATCAGCATCATCAGCCGAGTCGACTTAGCCATGTAAGTCTGGTCTCTTAGTTTTTGGCCTTTCTGAATTATAGTCTTATTTATATTGCAGGCTAGATCCGGCGGCTATATCATATATTTTCATCTACCTTAAGATATGTAATTTTTCGCAGGACTACGGCTGGAATAGGAATAATCGGTTTAGTTTTATCGAAAAAATAGGAAAGGGTATATAAACTTCGACTTCCCTAAATTGGATTCATTTGTTGTTATCATCTATATACATTCGCGATACTGCGTATGAAGTATTCGCGATAAGCAGTATACCCAATATAAGGGGAAGCCCCTAATATACTGCATATATACATTTTTAATATATAATTTTAATATTTAGGCGGCTAAGTACTTTTTAATGTATTTATTTATTTACCCCATGCCTATGAAAAGGACAAATCTTAAGAATCCTAAGAAATATTAATGTAAGGACGATTTCTTAAGTTGATTGGTTACGTTTACGTTTATCAAAGTTTCAACCTTTGCTCAGCAATGTTATAAACCTTCTACTTGATTTTCTAACGTTAATTTTAGGGTATTTATGTTTAGGCCTTTTTATAAACAGTGGTGCGGTCACACTGAATATCAAGATGGCGTATAAAGATTTGTAAAATCGTCGAAAAAATCTATGTGATATTGCCGAGAAAATTGTTAAATAAGAGCGCAGCGTCGATGCAAAACGTAAGTGAACAGCAGATGTGTGTGCGAAACGGGGCGAGAGGCGCGAGCAAAAGCGGCGACGACGGTGACCACGCGCAGGAAAAGTCTACGTTCACGGATTTCCCAGCAGCAGGCAACTTTTGTGTCTCACTCGCCAGTATGTGAGTGTGTGCGTGTCCGTGTGCCGTGTCCGCTGGTTGTGTGTTGGTGTGAAAATGCTGAAGTAGAGGCGCTAGCAACGTGCTCGCAGCAAAAACAACGGGCGTGCGAGCAGGACGACCAGTGTGTGTGCGTGCATCTCTTTTGCCAGGGCATAAGTTTTGGTTTTTTTTCTCCTTCACCGTTCGCTGAAGTTCCGTTTCGTTTATTTTCTTAACAATTGAAGGCGCCATAATTGCGTATTGTTAGCATTGTTATAAAACAAAATATAATCTACGCAGAAAACCACAGAAAGTTTAAACTAAAGCCAGTTTTATTCGTATTATTGCGTAAAATGCGCTTGCGTGTGGCCCCAAAAGTGAGTGATTGTGTGCGGGGCTGAGTGTGACTTGTGTGGCTGCGTGTGTGTGTTTGTGTTTGTGTAGTACAACAAAAACAAGTCGTGGGGTTAAAACAAAGAAAATTTAGAAAATTCTGCTGTCGTTCTTGTGGAATAATCAAATCCAATTAAATGCAAAAATTCGATTTCGATTTCAGTCGAATTAGAAAAAGTAGCAGCAGGCAAGGGTGGAGAAGCAGCGACGCCAGCAGAGCAGCAGCGGTAGCAGCGGAGGTAAAGGAAGTGGCAAGAGAGGAGTCACCGAAAAAAGAAAACAAGGTAAGATTCAAATTTGTCCCACTGTCTTTCGGTTTTGATTTTCACGCTCCGCCTTATCAGGCCCCGTTACACGTCGAGTGCAGTGCAAGTGCCGTTAGTTTTCGGAGGCCATTGACGTCGCTAAATTAACTGCAAATATAGAATTGTTTATTTGTCCGATTTCCGTTTTTATTTTGGCATTTTGCTATTTTTTGCTGTTTGTTTGCAATTTTTATGGCGCCTGATGGAACAACTGTTTCGTGTTCCCCACCTCTTTGCCCCCTTCTTTGTTCCGCTCTTTGCCTCTTCTTTGTTCTTTGTGTGTGTTTGTGTGGCTTTTTTCGCATCTTGCGGAAGCTTTTCTTGCGTCTGCCGCCAACGCAACGTGCAGCTGTTTAGCAATTGTAATCGCTTAATTTGTTTAAGTAATTTAGCCAGTTTAACTGTGAATACCCTAAGCAATGAGTTATGCCTCAATAAAGCCTCAAATAACTCGATTTTTAATGCGGTTTTCCGCATGCACACAGAAATAAGAAAAGTAGAACATACGTAGCCACGAAAACAACGGTATATTTTGGTTACAGTTGTCACTAGTTAGTGTAGAACATTACAGAAATTATATACATTTTTTTTTTGACTTATTTGCTTTTTTTTTTTTTAAACCATAATTTTGAAATAAGGTATTTACTGAAGTATCCGTATAATATATACAACATCTACGTTTCAAGAGATATAAATTAATTTGTAGTACATTTTTAAAGTCGGAAATATTTCTCAATATCTGCAAACAGTTACAAATAATTGTTCCAATAAATCAAATTATCAAAGGTTCACGCAGTCAAGTATTCACTGTTTACATCGTTCACAGTAAATCAAAGTCAACGCGAGAACAACAAAGTACCGACGAGTTTTGAGGTTAGATCAAGAGGGAGGAAGAAGGAGAGCGCGTGAGCGATCGATGCGTGAGCGGTAAAAGAAAGCGGAGAGAAAAAGTGAGCAATAGAGAGAGAGCTAGATATAAAAAGAGCGCGACGAGGAGAGAGCCAAAAACAACAATTAAACTTAATTTTGTCATTTATGCCCGGCAAGTGAAAACTTTCTGCTTGTTGCTTCTTGTCACCTCCCCCGTGACCACCTCCGTTTATTTTTGTGTCGCTTCACCTATGGCTTCTATTCGTTTTATCTCATGCCTTTTAGTGCTTTTCCCCACAGAAAGTGTCATTTAAGTGGCATTTTTACAGTCTGTCCTTTTTGTTTGGTTTTTCACTCCCCTTTGTCGGCAATTGTTTACTCCTCGCATACACATTTCCTCTATCTATTTGTTGTTAATCTTTTCCTTAGTTATTTTTTGTTGTTTTGGTCTTTGCATTTTTTGAGCTGATTCATTTCGCCGATTGTCGTTGGTGTCGTCACGTTCACGCTTTAGATATCTCGACACTGAAAAACAAGACATTTTTTGATTTCATCATATAATATTAAACGTCACGAAAACTAGCAGAAATCGTTTTCAAGAGCTCATAAAGAGTTTGGAAAGTTGGCCATCGATGGTCAGATCTGTTAATACTAATTTTATATTTCATCAAAAACATCATGTCAAAAAATAATTAAATGTAATGATATTATTTTATAATAAATATCTAACGTTTTATTGTTAAACAATCCTTATTATAACCTTATTATTTACAATCCTTATTTACATTTTGCTTTTGTAAGTCTTAAAAAATTGTATAGGAAATTCATTAATATCCCTTCTCAATCTGCGCTCTACTTGTTTTCTTTGTGCTTAGTGTTTATTTTATTCAGCATCACTAGTTTTCCCCATTCGTAATCAAGAAAACACACAAACGAAAATAGCCGAGATCAACTTTTATATTTGCGCGAGGTTCGGGTTCTTATCTGTTATTGTTATGATTTTTTATTAAATTGAATTTACGAATGCCTTTGCTTTTACCATCCTCTCTCCCCATATCTTTTATATATTTTCGATATTGATTGCTTCCTGTGAGCTTATTTTTATTTCACGGAAATCCTTATCAGCTTTAAGAAAACAAACAAATATGAAAAAAGCGCGATTTCCGAAAATGTTTACCCTGCATTTTTTGAGACAAAAAAAAGTTAAGACTTCTCGCTCTGAGCTGCTGATCACGTACGCTACAAAAGAGAGGGAATCAGAGAAAACCATGAATTTACAATAATATTATAGCAACTTCTGAATACAAACTAAAAATAACTTATTTTATTTCAGAAAATCATAGAAAAAACATCCGGAAGCGACTGCCTTAATTAGAAATCGGAGAACGAAGAAGAGCTTAGACGAAAGGACAGCGCCAGGTGAGAAAATCGCAATAGAAATAAGTAGGAAATCAGGCAGTTAATTAATATACACAAGTCCTGTTAAGCGTATAAAAAAAAAAATAGTTTAAACTTGAACTTTGAAAGATTTCAAATTAGAAAAAATCGAACAAATTAATTTTGTTATTTTATTTATAATAGATTATTTCATTTAGTAATTACGGGGCAACTTAAACAGAACCGATAGTTTGCCTTAAAGGAAAATTTATGAAAGTTTTGCTAGTGTTATTAATAACACACACGTTTTGGGTACTTCCTATATGACAAAATGACAGTATTTCTAAATATATATCGGCGATATATTTATCGAATATTTATTTATTGAACATCGGACTTAAAAAGGTTATTTGCTTTTGTAAATATAAAGAAAATAAAATGCTTTACCTTGCTTTAAACTTGTAAGACTTGTACACCATCTGGCGCTTTTAGTTCGGAGTCAAATCGGTGAAATTGCTCTCAATAAATGTTATTACTTTTTAATAACCATAATTTTTAACTTAACTTTGCTTTGAAAAAGTGTTGCTGTAAAAGTAAAACAAAACAACGAACGTCATTCATTTTGACGATATTTTCAGCGACCTCCTCTGGGTCGTTAAATGACTAAATATATCGAAAGTGCTGTTTGTATGGAACAGCTGTTTTCAGCTGCCGATATATTTTGACATTTACTCATATAGAGAACACCCCAATTATAACATTTACAAACCGAAGTTAAAAGTGAAGTTAGATAAAAAATTGGCACGGATTTGGGGTAATAATATACTAATAAGAAATGAAATGATTTTATACATCTGCCATCATCGTAGTATCCATTGAAAAACTACCTACGACTTTTATTTTCGATAACTTCGGCTAGGACAAATAGTAATACAAATATTCTCCTTTTACTTTAGCGAACGGCAACGCACGTCGTCGCCACTGAAAGGAACTCCACCACAACCGAGGTATTCTCACTCTGCAGACAACACACAGACAGTCAACCGAAATGGAGCTGCGCGTGGGTAACAAATACCGGCTGGGTCGCAAGATCGGTTCAGGATCATTCGGCGACATTTACCTGGGCACCACGATCAACACCGGCGAGGAGGTGGCCATTAAGCTAGAGTGCATTCGCACCAAGCATCCCCAGCTTCACATCGAGTCCAAGTTCTACAAGACGATGCAGGGCGGCATCGGAATACCGCGCATCATCTGGTGCGGCAGCGAGGGCGATTATAACGTGATGGTAATGGAGCTGCTGGGGCCCTCGCTGGAGGACCTGTTCAACTTCTGTTCGCGCCGCTTCTCGCTGAAGACGGTGCTGCTGCTGGCGGACCAGATGATCTCCCGCATCGACTACATTCACTCGCGGGACTTCATACACCGTGACATTAAGCCAGATAATTTTCTGATGGGCCTGGGCAAAAAGGGCAACCTGGTGTACATCATTGACTTTGGCCTGGCCAAAAAGTTCCGGGATGCACGTTCGCTGAAGCATATCCCGTATCGGGAAAACAAGAACCTCACGGGCACAGCCCGCTACGCCTCGATCAACACACATTTGGGGATCGAGCAGTCGCGCCGCGATGATCTGGAATCCCTCGGCTACGTTCTCATGTACTTTAATCTTGGCGCGTTGCCCTGGCAGGGCTTGAAGGCGGCCAATAAGCGACAGAAGTACGAGAGGATCTCGGAAAAGAAACTGTCCACCTCTATTGTGGTGCTTTGCAAGGGCTTCCCCAGCGAGTTTGTCAACTATCTGAACTTCTGCCGCCAGATGCATTTTGAGCAGCGGCCAGACTACTGCCACCTGCGTAAGCTCTTCCGGAATCTATTCCACCGCCTGGGCTTCACCTATGACTATGTGTTCGATTGGAACCTGCTGAAGTTCGGCGGTCCCCGCAATCCACAGGCCATCCAGCAGGCGCAGGATGGAACGGACGGTCAAACAGGACACGATGCAGTGGCAGCAGCAGCGGCTGTGGCAGCTGCAGCCGCCGCCTCGTCGCACCAACAGCAGCAGCACAAGGTGAACGCTGCGCTAGGTGGCGGCGGCGGTGGTGGCGGTGGCAGTGCAGCGCAGCAGCTCCAAGGAGGCCAAACACTGGCCATGCTGGGCGGAAATGGAGGAGGCAATGGAAGTCAGCTGATTGGTGGCAATGGACTCAACATGGACGATTCGATGGCGGCCACGAATTCATCGAGACCGCCCTACGATACGCCGGAGCGACGACCATCGATACGGTTGCGCCAGGGTGGCGGTGGAGGTGGCGGCGGAGGCGTCGGCGTGGGCGGCATGCAAGGCGGTGGGGGCGTGGGAAACGCCAAATAATATTTTATTGTTTAAAATGCAACGCTGGACACGACACAGTTGACAGAAGGAACTCAGCAGCAGCAAAACTATACATGTAGAATATATATAGTTATATATACCTAATATATATATATATATACGATTCAGAACGGCAAGAGGAGGTTAACGGAAGGACAAAAAAGCAGTGGAAAACAAGAGGGAGGAGCAGAGGCAGTGCAGAGCAAAGCGCAGCGCTTTCCTTAACATTTCTTTCCCTTTTTTTCTTGTACATTTTCGTTTTGTTTATTGACATATTTGGTTTCTGCTCCAAGATGTTCTGAAGTTCTGAATAGATAAAGAGAGACGGGGCGCGCTTATTAATAATTAACTAGCCTATGTTTAATTTAATTTATAAATGTAGACCATAAAACGATTGCAACTTGGCTGCAAGAAACTGCAACGACCACTGCAGCATTGTTCACTTTGATTTGAGATCGTTACGAGCATGGGCAGGGAGATGCAGCAGAATGGGGAGGGATTTGGAGGGATATACCAGCCAGGATGATACGAAGGCATTAAATATATGGTTTCGCTTAAACAATAGATTGGGCACCTCAATTTTCCAATATTTTATGGTGCATCTATGCATATGAAATTAGAACCAATAAATAATAACTGCCCTCCTGCCTTTTTTAACGTAAATCTTGCTTGGTGACACAATTCTAATGATATTATGTGACAACACTTCAAAAAGTTGTATTAATAATGGCAGGTAATATTATTATTCATTCCGGTTTTGGTGATTCATTCCCACGACTCTTAATATCTCTGCCACCGCTGCAGCATTGATGTTCCCTTGGTTGAGGTTCTCTGAAGCTGGAGCTCTATATCCTAAGAGGTCGAAGATTTTTTGTTTTATAATAGATGTGTTCTGGGTCCCGGTTATGTCAAGATTCACTATTGTCAATAAATTTGGCGGCAAGTTGTCCAAGTTTGAGGATTTGTAATTGAGTGATAGTAAAAGCAAAAATGTAATAACATCATCTACCTGGATTTCTATTGAATTCTTCAGTTCCATACCATGTAACAAATGATATTGTATGCTCTTAAAAACAACTTCAGTTCTACAATCATTACCTATCGCTCAACATTGTAGACATTTCTGTTGGACTCTGTGTTCCAAGGAAGAACTTCAGTGGTCAACCTCTCCATTTTATTATTGATCGATATTACTTGAGACCCAGGGCCGTCTAGTTTTGCTATAAGGAAACCGATTCCTTGGAAGAATGCATTTTTTTTTTTGCATTTGATAACCGAACTGGCTGTATCCAGCAAATCCCTGCTCCGATCCCATAATAATTTGATTATACGTGTAATATTTGTGTGAAAGAAACAAAGGACACTCACGCTAACCGTGAGTGTCCCTAACCGTAGACTAGGCAATAGCGTAAGCGAAATCAATCCATACAGAAGCAGCATATAAACCACACACCCCATGTAACCTAAGTTGAATCACGATAATGATTTATAGATAAGCTAAAACACAGTGCAGTAGATGAGGCGGGTACGTTTCTTTTAGCTTTAAGCAACGCTCTGATTTTAAAGACCCCCACCCCCCTCCTCCTATGTTATTAAATCCAAGAAGTCCCCATATATATATATACATATATATAATATTGTGGTCTGCGCTTTAGCTGGATGTGTTCATTATGTATTTCTTCAATTTGTAAAACACTTGTTTTTCAAGCGGTAGGGAAAATACCTACCCCCATTCATTAAAGTGGAACAAAAAAGCCACAGAAATCGTGTAACTAAGATAGAGAGAGCGTATAAATAATAGCGCTTAGGAGTAGACACCACAATTTTCAGTAACGTTTCGATTTAATCATACAAATTAAATACGAAAGAAGCCCCTTCAGCATAACGCTAGCTAATAAATTGTAGCTATAATATGAAATTTGTCTATAAGTAATACCAAACCATGAAAAAAAAACAAAAATTAAAAAAAAAACAAAACAAAATATAAAATTTAAAAGCGCCAAGTTGAAAATGGGTAAAAATTAAATAAAAACTATAAAAATTAATATACGACATATATCTTATGAGAGAACACAACACGTAAACAAACAATTATGTAAAACCCGGCAGTCTAGGAACTAACACAAATTAAACGAAACACAAAATCGGATCACTGAACGCAGCAAGAGCTAAAAAACTTAAATAAAAATGCATTACGTGATATTTCTTACAAATTGTTTTTATGTTTCCTTGGTTTTTTATTCACATTTGATTTCTATATTCAATCTAAGCGCACGCCTTGCAACTCGACCAACTTTGTAAACACGACTATATACAGCCCAGAGATCGGGGGTCCTCCAGGTAGATAGCCCCACACAAAACACCACCACCTTCAGAACCGGAAAATTAATAATAATAATTAAGATCGGAATGAATAATCTAGAAAGTGTACATAGAAAATATTCGAATTAACCCTAAATGAAGTAAACAAATAAATTATATGTGTGATTTTCCTCCTAGCATACAAAATACTAAACAATTAGCATTTTATCGAGAGAAACAAAATATCGAAAAGCGATGATTCAACTGATTCATAATAATTATGAGCCACTAAAAATGGAGAACTAAACGAACGATCGTGTGTATGAAAAGTCCATTCAGCATAAGCGAAAAATAGAGAAACTAACAAATTCGAAAGTTTTGTATAATTAACTGTATATGTATATTGAAAATAGAATTTTGAACTATAAATAACTAATGATTATCGAACTTGAATCGAGATCGATTCAAAAGTGGAATATCAAGTATATCATGGGCGATGATATGAAAAACATTAACAAACCACCAACAGTGATATGGAATAAACAGAAAAAAAAACAAAAATACACATAATAAATCAAGCCGAGAGTTGATGAAAATTGAAAAGTACGTTAGATCCGGAAATCGACAGATGTATATCGATAAGTGCACGCCACATTTATGTAATTAGCAAGTATTTCGAATTAAAAAAAAACCGAACATAAATATGTATGTGTGAACAGAATAAAAGCAGCCACTACATAAGCCACACACAACTCACAATAACAATTACGAACGAGGCATTAAAAAGCTTAAACAATAATGACACATTTAATCGGAATTCATTTTGGGAGGGATTTTTATCGATGGCAATCGTGTTTGGTTCGATTTTTGTACATCGATTCTATAATGGTGGTATACTTCGTCATCAGCAGCCATCAGCTAGAACAAAGAAGAGAGCATCAACGCATAAATAGTAAAACCTATATATTTATGTATTTAAAATAGTCTTCCGTTGTTAATGTTTTTTTTTTTTTTGCAATTTCTTTAAATGTTGTTAATTTTTAAATAAATAGTTTTTAAGTTTTAAAGTATTAAGTATGCCATCCTTTTAAAGTATTTAATAGTTATGTTTTAATTCAATATTTTTCATCCAAGCATAAAATGTATGGTTTAAAGTTAAAACAAAGTCAACTAATTTCGGCAATTTATTATTTTGTTTAAATTTGTATAATGCCTACGCCTGGCAGCTGTCTTAACCTAAATGTTCCATCGCATATTGTTATAGTCTGTTTTGTTTGTAATCATGTTTCCTTTAAACATATTTAATTATATTAAATTTGTTTTATTTACAAAACAATGCTAAAATTTGGCTATAAAATTCGCGGTATGGCAAGGCAATTTCTTAACTCTGGCAACGCTGCCCGAATCAGCTGACGTCGTTATTTTGCGGTATTTCTTCGCTTTTCCCTAAGGTCACTCTGAGCACGTCTTATTGGTTTTTTTTTATTGCAATCTTTTGCCGAAAAGGTTAATAAAAACGCCAAAATACACAATAATTTGTGTTGGACAAGTCTCCCGAGACTCGGAATATATTAATCAAACAATAACATTGCAGATTTGCTATCAGGAATTAAAAGGAAAAGCCAGAAGCCAGAAAATGGGCGCCCGACAGTCTCAATCCCGCGAGCCCCGATCCGTTTCGATGGAGAATCCAACTCCTGCCGGCGTCATAGATATATCCGATGATGTGGTCAAGCGCCTGAAGGCTGGAATCTCCCAGCAGGGTAAAGTATTCCAGTATATAATGCTAGAAATCTAAGGTGTATAGCCCGGAAATCGACTGTGCCCGGTGTTATGCAACAATTGCCAAAACGGGCAATTGTTTATGCCAACTAGAGGCCAACCTCGCTACGGAGGACGTTTTAAAACAAATTTCCCCTTTCAGCTCGTGAGCACGCCTCCGCTGCGGAGGATTCCAAGCCATCGCCCAAGGCGTCACCAAAGGCAGCCGCCAAGTCTGTCACAGCCTCGCCTACCGCGCCAGCGCCCGCTCCCAAGGTGTCCTATCCCACGGCCACTCCCATTTACGTGCAGGGCGGCGGACACACGATCAGTGCGGCGGATGTTCAGCGCCAGATGAACCAGGAGCTGGTGAAGAACGACGAGCTGTGGAAGGAACGTATGACGAAGCTCGAGGAGAACCTCAAGAAGACGAACACCATCCTGGAGAAGGAGTACGCCAATGCGGTGGAGAACGTGCACAAGCGATTCGTGAGCACAGCGGCGGCGCACAAGGTGCCGCCCTGCCAGGAGCTCAAGTCCCAGCTGCTCGCCTGCTACCGTTCGCATCCCGGCGAGACGCTCAAGTGCATGGAGGAGGTGGCCCAGTTCCGGCAGTGCGTTGATCAGCATCGCGTTCAAAAGCTAGATGCAGAGCCCGAGGCCCCGAAGGCGGCGGCCTCAAAGGCCACAGTTCCCGTCGCCAAGGCGGGCTAAGAGACTATTCTATTCTGTGTCCTGAGTTGTTGATCTGTTCTTGGAGGCCTTCTACGGGCTTTTGTATAAATGATTGATGGAGCGAACACACAACGCGATATCATCGGCGAGGAAATTGTCATTGCGAGCGATAGTAAACTAATTTAAATGAGTCGAATCAAAGGGAGTTTTAATGGTGGAACTTATTTCGCTTCAATATTTCTTATTTTGACCCATTTTTATCCTCAAGTAAAACACTTGCAAATAATTGTGTAGAATTTCTATTTGGTAGATATCAACGATCTCTCTTCGCCATTCACTCACATTTAACAAAACAATCCGTAAAACTAATTAAACCAACAGGAATTACAACAAGTGACTGCACAGAAAGGACAATGCCAAGGCAACTGCCAATATGGGCATCGAAGAAGCACCCATAGCAGCGGAATTCCTTTCAACATGATCCTTGCAGGAGTCGTCAAAGTTTTTGGCTGGACCCAGACAGCCCGCATAGCTCATCACGTAGGCCAGATAGTTCTGCTCGAAGACACCGCGGATTAGGCTGGAACCAGGTCCGTAGGCGAAAACCGCCACATCTTCGCCTCCGTGAGTCTCGTCCTTTCGCGGCACTGTAGCCAAGTGGCGGTAAGTGGGAGCAGTTCGCTCGTCGGCCGTAAACTGCTTTAGGGGCATCCACATGTTGGAGCTATTCTGGGGCCGCGAGTCATTGGCCAAATGATCCCAGTAGCCGGGTCCATTCGCATACGATATGGTCTCGTAGACCATGGGATCGTTTTTCTCATGCGAGTTGGCTGCTCCCAGGATATCGGCCCCCCGGAGAGCATATCCATTGAAGGTCACAGCATGGGAGTGATCGGCCGTCACCAGAATTAGAGTTTCGTTGGGATTCGTATTGTTGACCGCCGCCTGGATGGCCAAATCGAGTTCGTAAACCTCGTGGAGGGCTGCGCGGGCATAGTTCATGTGATGGCCCTGATCTATGCGACCGCCTTCCACTAGGAGCACATATCCCTTGGAATCATCGCCTCTCTCGAGGACTGCCAGTGCCACCTCTGTCATCTCTTGCAACGACGGCTCGCCCGCCTCCCTGGCTATGGAGTAGGTGATGTGATTGTTCCGGAACAGACCCATCAAGTGGTCCACCTTCTTTACATTCACCTTCAACAAATCCCTTCTGTTGTGCACTAAGGCGGGAGGCGTAGAATCATTGGCATGATGGGCCAACCACTCCGCGGGAAGATTCCTGCCATCGGCTCTCTCGCAAATGGTTTCAGTAGGTCCCTCAAAAATTGTGGTCCGCACTTCGGAGGCATTCAAGATTCCCATGGGAGACATTCCTCCTCCCAGGATAACATTGAAACGATTTCCAGGGGCATTTTCAACCAGCTGCCGAGCAATATCGATGTGAATGCCCACAGACTCCGAAGGAACCTCAGTATCGCACTCCCAATCCCTATTGTAAATATGAGCATAGGTGGCAGCGGGCGTGGCATGCGTTATCCTGGTCGTGGTGACAACGCCAGTGCGCTTTCCCTCCTTTTGAGCCCACTCCATAATGTTCTGGACGCGACCCGATTTCGCATTTGTCTTGGAGCGGGTGGCATCCAATCCAATGGCTCCATAATGTGTCTTAGTTCCGGAGAATAGAGCCGTGGCCGTGCCCGCCGAATCAGGAACCTGTTTGTCCACATTGTAGGTCTGTAAAGAATAATTATTAATGAATTTAAAACCAATTATTAAAATATAGAGATAATTTCAAGCTTATTAGTAATTAGTAAATCTAAGGCTCTATTAAATTAAGTTTTGCTGACCTTTGCCATTCCCGTGTTGGGGAAGTCATCGAAGACCAGGCTCTCCTCCTCGCCAGGACCGTGCTTCAAGTACTGACCCTTGTAGATCCGACCAGCACTGATCGTGGACACACCCATGCCATCACCAATGAAAACGATAATATTCTTGGCCTTCTTCCGGTAGGATTTCTCGCTAGCTTTCTCCGCCTGCTTGATCGTTTTCTCCAGCTGCCTCATGGCAACTTTGTGCCAGAAGGCCGCATCTGAAATGGGAATAGTAATTAAAGTAAAATCGGAATAGAATTCGTTGGGTAAGTCACAGTCTGTCTGTCACGTATTAATTGCCCATCTCCAGCGAGATCCAGTTGGCACTCGAATCGTTTCAAGTTCAACTATTTAAGTAGCCGTCTATGAATTGCGATTTATTTTTGTAAGGGAACGTTACAAATATCTCGGACATTTTCAACAATATAGTCTGAGGTTTCCGCCTTTTCAGTGGAAAACGAATTTCCCTTAATTTATGCACTAGAATTATATTTCGGTTTCGGGTCATTGAATATTCCGCTTTGTTCTAATGCAAATAGTATAATTAAATTTAGAGAACGTATATTTAACATCTGTAATCTTTGTTTAATTAGGTATTTCAAAAGAATATTCGAATTTTTTTGGTGTTTCTCATCACATTTAACTTTAATTGTGAGGGGAATGAAGTAGGAATGTATATTTCTTTAAATTTGCAATTCTTAGCTAACTGGATAATATATTATTTAAATAAAACCCTAACGGCTTAACAAAATTATTCAATAAGATAAAAAATATATTAATTTTGTATATTTATTACCCGATATTAATATAAATTCAAGTTCAAGTGCAATTTTTTTAAGGTAATCTTACTTAATTTGCATTTCCTTTCTAAAATTTGGAACGTGCACTGCCTGATACACTTGCGGTGATTATTATCATTTTGTTGATGTGTAATTAATATTCACCTGAGGTAGCTTAAGTATGGGGTCTCCACCACCCACTGCCCCACGCAGCACACACCACCCACCGCCCAACGGCCCCGACACTGAGACAGGTTACAGTTAAGCTTCACTGCTCGACTGCTAATTTTGGCTTGTCAATGAAATTAAAAGTGTATGATTAATCAATTATTTTCTCGGCTCAGTTCAGGCGCAAAAATAGTTATCTCTAACAGTTTTGTAGTGAGATAAACACTTTATTGTTATGCAAAATCATGATTCAATTTAAACAATTAGTGGAAACCTGAGCAACTGCGGTTTTGAGGCAATCGCGTTCTTAACCGCTAAATCTGTTCGTGCCAGCATAAAGAGAAGTTACATTTTCATTTTTTTTTACATATTTTCTTTGTCGGTTATTATAAATTAAACTATGTATGGAGGTCAACTTAAAAACTCAATTAAAAATTATACAATAATAACATAAACTATATTCTAAATGAATAAAATATTATTTTTATGGAGTAACTTTATAGAAGGTGGACTGTAATTTATATGTGTACTTATCTGTGAAATTGTTTGCTGATTTTATAATTTATTCTGAGCTTCTACATGGGCTTAATGATCTGTCGTTAAATGTTTTACAAACTCTCCTCAACGACCTTATATAATTTGAAAAGTAAGTGCCAAAGAGTCTTGATCATTCGCTTAAGATTTCAAAACTTTGATAGAACCAAAGCTTAACTACTTGTTCTCGTTGCATAATTGAACTATAAAACCGTCCAAGTTCAATTGAAATTATTTCACGTACTAGACGTGATGCTTTAGTTGTCATTTCGCACGTTTGGCCCGTACTTAGTTCAGATACGTCGTAATTTAAGCCTCAGACTAACCTTCTGGTTCCTTTTTGCTGGACTGCTGGTCCTCCGTCTTCGGGTCCAATTTAAACTGGGGCCCAATATCACCTCCGGCACTAAGCGTCCGGATCAGAGGTGGGGGCTGGGTGGTGGCCGCCCAGCTTACTGCCATCAGGCCACCGCACAAAAGTCCGAATAATGCCAGCGAATGCATTTCCCTCAAAGTCGCGACGAATTAGGGGTTTTATTTACAAAGATTCTGCGGAGATTCTTATTTATATCACAGCTCGACTTGAGGCGCAGATTCCGGTCAGCAGGCCATCGAAATTAATACAGAATGCGCGGAACGATTTCGAAGGAAAAAAAACTCTCGTGTCCCCAGTGGATTCCAATTAGCGACTAACGCCACAGTCAGCCCTCAAGCGCCGTTATATGGCAAACGATCCGTCCGAGAATCCGATCGGCCAGACACGAAGCTCCGGCACTAACACATGCGAATGAAGTGCTGCCACTATTCGGGGATTATATGAAGTACCTGTACCTATTTGTAGGCGCGTGGGTTTGTCGGACACGTCGGAATCCATGCTTAACTCGAACTTATTTTGATATAACAAACAAATTTAAGCCTACATAACTAATATGTTACTTTTTATAGCACATTGAAATATGGCTAGAACTGTGTATTTTCAATTCTTTCGAAAATGCATTTCATTATTTCTTTCTTACAATGAATAATCGTGATTTTTTGTAGTATTTTATTCAGTATGTTATTATCTATTAAATATTATTATAATCCAAATCTATACTTTAAAATTATATATGGGGCTATTTACGATTCAAGAAATTGAAATTTTGGAGGAGTTTATACCTTTGATATAAAAGAAAGATGGAAAACATAATAATAATTTAAAATATAACCCTAAAATTAACTAAAGGATACCTTTCTAGTCCATAAAAGCCACTCGCAACAATTAAGATCACCACTTGTTGCTTGCACTGGCAAAACGTTTGTCTCAATTAAGCAAAAACATCACTTTGCCAAGATAAATCCATAAAAACGTGCAAAGCTCTTACGAATTAAGGGCTCTACACCATAAACACTTTAACGATCGTCTGTTTGCTCGTTCTCTCTCGGTTAACTCGTGTCGATGCGCTGATTTACGGCGGAACTTGCACGTGAAGCGACTGCCATTGTCGGCTGCTGGTCGGCTGATTGCACGATTCCCCGATTTCGGTCTTATCTATATCTCGACCGATGTCTGCAGATGACGGTTGCCGGTGCCGTTGTTTGTCTTCCCCCGAAGTTGATAAAAACAATCAAGAAGGGTACCTTTAGCGGCACACATTGCGTATGCGTGTTATTTGCACCAGGCTGGCAAACATTGGAAAGAGTTGCGAACACTCAATGCCACTTATATTCCATTTAATGGGATCTTTTTTTATATAGAGCTAGGTCTCTACATTATATATGTATACAATAGAAGGCGAGTCATCGCATTCACTCTCGACTTTAAATAGGGGCCTATTGTCGTAGAATTCGTCTAGCTTTTGGGTGCTATAGTTGACAGACCAAGCCACTCACATTTATATGTGTGATAATCACGTTAAAGTCTAGTGACCGATTGCCTATGATATGTGGTGTCCAATTTAAGGAAGTATCTTTCAGAATTTCGCAAAGTAATTGTTTCCCCTTAAACAAATAGGAAGTATGTTTTACAAATGAGGAGTTTTTCCTAAATATAAGTTTAAAGTGTATAAGAAACCGCTTGTGTGTACACATTTATGATAAGAATTTGTTAAATAAACATGTTTTGGGCTTAATTATTCTTATGACGGAAGCTTTGGCTGAAAAGATCATAAATATTTGTTAACGTATTCCAGGAACACTAAGAAAACACGTTCTGATTTAAATGCCAACTTTACGAACTTTCATTAGTTTTTATGTTTGCCTAAAGATGAGAGGTTAGTTCAAAGTCAATATTAATCTTGACAGTCCCTACCACGTTTTATGGAATATAATTTGGTCGGGTGATGATAGATTGTCGACACTTCGCCTCCTCGTATTGTAAATCTTTATCTGCTCTCTCTCTGATTATCTCCAAGAGCTGTTGTCTCCGTGGGCACGTTTTCAGACAACATTGCCAAATAGATAAATCGAAATAAAATTATGGGGAAACTTCCACTGCAAGTGGCGCTTTTCTCGGTCTCATTCGGTCTCTCAGTGTTTGCATTCTGCAGTTAATGGTTATTACATCAACTCGTGTTGATATTTTACGCTTGACTTGAGAAGCGCCTGCTGCAGGTATAGAATTATTCTATAAAATTACCGGCTAGATAATTATAGGTGTTTCTCCCTAGATTTATTGGAATAGGATAAGAATATTATTTCAAGAAGTCTAAAAACTATGAGAACAATAATTAAAATGTTATTTTGTATAAAAATGTTTCTTTTTCTTACCTTTAGTATGTGTATTATTTAATAACTTTACATTAATTTTGAAACCCATATATTTTCCCTTCTCAAAGCCTAAACAAAAATATTTTTTGAGCTATTTGCTGCCACTTTTTATTGAACTGTTTTTCATGTCACGTATAAATTTTTGCTAATATTGCAGGTGAGTATGAGTGTGTGTTTTCGCCTCGGGATTATCGCGGAGAGAGATTCTATAGAGAGTTTGCCTCCAATTGAGGGCAAAATTTTTTTTTTTTTTTGTTTGACTAGCATTAGAGAAAGATTCTTGTATAAAATTTTAACTAAAGCTAAGATTAGACACATAAATACATTGTTCACAAAAGGCTTACAGACATTTGGTACGAATATTTTTATGTGTCTCACCTTATCGTAACGAGAAGTACAACTAAATGGGTAACAAAAAATCGAAACGAAAATTAAAAGTAATAGTATTGAGCAGGGCGGGGAGTCCTTCGACTATGAGAACTTCTTCGAGGTGAATCCTGCCCGCACATTGCTGGTGGTGGCCGATTTCACAGTCGTCCTGCTCGTCTTGGTCACGGTTGTGGTGTCATTAATGCTGCTGCTTTTGCTGCTGCTGCTGCTGCTGCTGTTGCTGTTTTTTGTCGTCGTATTGTTGTTGTTGTTGTTGTTGCTGATGTTGCTGCTGCTGCTGTTGGTGACCGTGGTGATGCTGCTGCTACTGGCACTCATCAGCAGCGGACGGCGCGGCGGCATCCGTTCGTTGACCGCATCCATGCCCTTGGCCTCGGCGAACGAGTGGATTTGCGTGGCTGCGGTTAGTCCTTGGAGAGCTGGAAATGTTGGTAACAAAGTATGGTCAGACTTCAATTTATAAACATCAATACAAATGTCTTCTATCTCTTAGTTGTTTACAAATAATATGATAAATATAATATAGATACTTTATAACATTATTTCTAGGGGTTGTTAAGAATTATGTATTCATTAAATAAAATAAAAATATACTTATTTTAAGATATAGACGTTTGGAATTCCCCTCATTGTACACACCATAAATTGATTTATATATAATATAATTTGTTTAAATATAAATTTCATATTTACACTTAATTTCCATGATTTGCACACTACAAGTTTTTCCTTACATAAGCAGTCATCCACTTTCCATCATGAACCAAGCTATAATAGCAAAAACGTATATAACGACTTATAAATCGATTAATACAAATTGACTTTTAATTGGTCATAAGCTCAGTCGATCTTCATTAAAATGTTATAACTTTAAAACGCTTCACGTAGTCAGTTGATGATGAAAGATGTACGCCAAACTCCACAGAGTTGTTTCGGTTCTGTTGCTTCTACATTTAGTTGCAAAGGTTAATCAATACTTAAATACTAAAAAAACATTTGAAAAAACAATTACAAGTCTTCTTTAAGATATCTTCGAAATTTGAATTTACCAACGTTGAGTGCAACTCTTTGGATAAAAAGTTCGATGACTTCGAATATTGCTTTCTTAAGTCAGTCAATCGGACCTACAAGTATTTATCGATCAAAGTGAATTTATTTAAAACGCCAATCACCAAAGTGAAGGTATGCATATATACTAAATAAAGGCAATTTAAATGTAAATTATTCACTTTAGGTAAATGGAGTGCTGTTTAAACGGCTCAACGGCTACAGACCCTTCATGTTCAATGTCACTGTGGATGCCTGCAGGTTCTTGAACAATACAAAGTCCAACCCATTGGCTAGTTATTTTCTGGAATTTCTGAAACCCTTCTCCAATATGAATCATTCCTGCCCATTTGACGTGAGTATATCTTTTAAGAAAGCTATTGATTTAACCTGTATTTTGTTATTAGCATGATCTAATAGTTGATAAAATTTCGGTGGGCTTTATGAATCATCAATTGACAAACGTGCTACCTTTCCCAGAGGGAGCTTACATGCTGGAAACTCATTGGATGGCCTACGATATCGACCGTGCGGTGGTTAAAGTATATGGCACTCTATCGTAATCTATTAATAAAGTTTAATTAAAAGTTTTAATATTATTAAATTTATTTGAATTTGCTTTATTAATATATTCTTTTAAAAAAAGTTATAATCGCTTATACTGGTACAATAATTATTTGTTTCAGGCCATACTAAAATGGGAATTATATTATGCGTATAAAGAAAGAAAAAGTAATTACCTAATTAGGAAAATGGAAATGAAGAAATTAACATTTTTTTAATGCTAGCAACAACTCTTAAAAATTAAAATCAGATTAAATTGAAAAAAAAATTAAGCGCAAATTATATATACGAATAAATACGTTTTTTCTTTCAATAATTATTGAATGACCACAATAATATGAGTAATTATAATACGTATATTAAATAATTATTATTCGCAAAACCAGACCAGTTGTAATTGTTGCGCCTTTAATGAAAGATGTCTGGTAATACGCTTGCTCTATATTTTCTTTTGATTCTCTATATGACTATAAAGGTATATTATCTTGACATATATTGAAGCCCAAACATCCAGAAAATCTACTTTTAGGTTTCTTCCAAAGTTGAATTCACCAATATCGAGTGCAAGTCGACGGATGCCGAGTTCGATAATTTTGAGTATTGCTATCTGAAATCGGTTAATCGAAGCTATAAATACTTAAGCATAAAAGTGAATGTGTACAAAAAACCAATCACCAAATTCAAAGTATGTATAAAGTATAGTGCGAGTAACACATTATTATCTTTTTTATTTATTTTAGCTTAATATGCAACTGTTAAAGCGGTTTAATGGCTACCGACCTTTTATGTATAATGTCACTGTAGATCTCTGCAGATTTATGAAAAATTCTAAAACAAGTCCCATCGCCAATTACTTTTTTGATCTGTTTAGAAACTTTTCAAACTTTAACCAGTCGTGTCCGTTTAATGTAAGTAGGCTAAACAACGGTTTCAATTATTAATTTCTGCTCATTTAAATAGCAAGATTTCATCGTGGATAAACTAACATCAAGCTTTGTAAATAATCAATTTACAAACGTTCTGCCATTCCCAGAGGGCGATTATTGTTTGGAAACACATTGGATTGCCTACGATGTCGAACGGGCGGTGGTTAAAGTGTTCGGTACGCTGACCTGATCGACTAATAGTAGACTCAAAAAATATATATACATTTTTCAAATTTATTGGATTGATAATCTTTTAAAATGTAACATAATTTCTATGTATTTAAATACTTAAATGTCGTGGAAATCAATTAAAATGCAAATTTATATGGCTGTATTAAGTCAAGTCGCTTAATCGAAGTTAGTATGATACACTATGCTACAAGAGTTATATCCTTCCGAGAATGCGATTACATGCTGACAACTTATTGGATGATCTATGACATCGATTGGGCAGGGGCTACTCCGTAATTTATTTGTAATTAACGCAAATAATCAATATATTTAAATTTTATCATTTTACCCTAATGCACATGCCAAAATCTATGATAACATGGTTTAAAATTAGAGGTTTCTAATGAGGCTTTAATTGGTGGTGGAGCTGCCTTTATAATATCTGTATTTCAATAAATAAATACATTTACGGAATCTCCATACAAATTGAAACAAACTGAGGCTGACATCCGAGGTTGAAAGATGTGTGGCAAATATTTAACTCCTATATTTCTCCTACCCCTTCTATATTCAATTGTAGAGGTAAGCTTTAGAAGGTAAAAGGATAAATATATAACAAAAACAACCGTCTCAAGATCTCCTCGAAATTTGAATATACCAACGTCGAGTGTTTATCGTTGGATAAGGAATTCGCAGACTTTGAATATTGCTTTATTAAATCTGTGAATCGGAGCTACAAATATCTATCGCTGAAAGTCAACCTATTTAAAAAGCCAATTAAAAAACTAAAGGTATGAAATTGTAAGTTAAAAAAGAACCATAAAAGTTATTAATATAATTCAGGTAAATGGAGCGCTCTTTAAACGCCTTAATGGCTACAGGCCCTTCATGTTCAATGTCACTGTGGATGCCTGCAGGTTCATGGATAATAAAAACTCAAACCAATTGGCTGGTTACTTTTTTGATTTCATTAAAAACCACTCCAATATGAATCACTCGTGTCCCTTTACTGTGAGTACTTTAACAAAAATCATTTGAATACGATTTAATACTTTTGGAATACATACAGGATGATTTTATCATTGATAAACTCAGTACTGCTAGAGTTAACCATCAAGTAACAAATGTTCTGCCCTTCCCAGAGGGCTCTTACATGCTGGAGACGAATTGGATTGCGTACGACATCAATCGTGCCGTGGTCAAAATATATGGTACTCTATCTTGAATAATTAAAATATCACAGCATATTAGTTAGTAAACCCAAAGATTGGGTGTGTTTTAAACGTTAGTATTTTTTAAGAAGAAATTATACAATTGTATGTGAATTCACAATGGACACGTTCCGATTTGTAGAAAGGTTTTAGATACACACTCCAATTTAAAAAAAGGATTAACCTATCCCGGAGGGAGGTGTTCTCTTTGAATCTCATTGGATTGCTTTTGAAATGTCTAATTGCAACAACATAAACCGAATTATTATTACTATTATTATTGCTATATTTAAGTGCACTTTGATATATATATGTATTGTTCTATTTTAAAAAGGGAAGAAAAGGCTTGACAATTTATAAATGTACCTCAAATTTATTGCTTAAATATCATTTAAAAAATATATACATTTGATTTATTGAATTTATAGTTATGTTCAAAAATAAGAACTTACCCTCCTTGAGGGAATCCCTTCCGCCGGACAGAGCGCCCAATGGCAAGGCGCCCGTGGGCGTCAGACCCTTCAGCTGGAGCACGCTCTCCTTCTCCTCCCTGGTGGATATATTTGATTATTCAGCAAAATTCTTTATAAATATATAAAAAGAATGTGGATAATGCACCTGAGAATGGAGAAGACGCGCGACATCTTGCCAATGGCCCGTATCTTATTCCGTATTATCTCTTTGCGCAGTGCCGACATGGAAGCTGCGAATTGAGGGCTCGATTAGACGGAATTTCGCTGGATCACATGCGGGGGAATGTAATGGAAAGCAGCCGGAAAAGTCGCTGAAAAGCCGATCAAAGCTGAGCAAAGCTATCACTAAGCTTTTCTATCTTTCAGCAGTGGCATTGGCGGTGGCTCAGGTGTTTTTTTTTGCGGTATTTTTGGCGGTGGCGATGGCGTTGGCGGTGGCGGTGGCATTTGCATTTGCATTGACATTGCTGTTGGCTTGGGCCTGCGCTTAACACGTGGCTTACCTGGCTTACTGGGCGTATTATTGTTATTGTTATTATTCACGTTCGCCGGCACGAGCACAATTTTCTTACGTAGCTCTTTTGTTGGGTTTGGATTTTTGTTTTATTTTTTTTTTTTTTGTGGTGTTTTTCGAATGGAAAGTTGTTTGGAGTGTTGGTACATTTATTATTATGGGTTGGTGGTAGTAGATTGCAGTTGTTGTATTTTGGTTTTTGTTTCGGAAAATATTTTTAATAGAAGATTAGTATGTAATTGAAGTGTATCCGTACTTGCCCACAACAACCAAAGCACTACGACATTTACACACGTTTCTAATAGGAGTATATCCCCAGACCCGGCAAACCAAACTTACCTTCTTCCAGCTCATCATCGGGCCCGGCCACCAGTTCGTCGTCCGAGCAAATGTTCAGGATGTTCACCAACATCTCAGTCACCTAGGGGTAACAACAATAAAAGAATGTATAATGCTTTGTTTTTATATTAATAATAATACCCCCTTCGATGTGCAACTCACCTTCTCGCCCACGAAGGGCAGCGACCATGTGAAAACGTCCATGAAGTTGGGCAGCCAGTAGGGATGCGGTGAGCAATTGAATTGGCGGATGTTCATCACGTTGTTCTCGTACTTGAGCACAGCTGCCTTTTGTCAAATGCGTCCGTATTGGTTGACAAATTAGCGAGTGCCGGAGGAAAAGACGGTATATCAAGAGAGAGAGAGAGAAATAGGGCAAAGATATTACGAACGCAGCGCGAATTAAACTCGCACCAGCTCGCAATGCAGCCAAAAAAGATTTCGTTATTTAAAAATAGCAGCAGAAGGAAAGAACAACAACAGCAAAATAAATAAACAACACAGACAGGGACGGAGAATCATAGATATAGGGACATATAGTACATAGAGAGGGAGAGATATCATACCTTGTTGTTGTAAACATCCAAATAGTTGGGGGCGGAGAAAATAGTGATCAGCGAGGGAAAGCCGGTCACCTGGTTCTTTCTATACATGCGGTACCTATACAAATAATTTCATTAGAAGCGTAGTGAAGAATAAATAAATAAATAAATAATAATAAATACTTATAGAACTCCTGAGAACCTTCTGTTTTTATTTAATTTATTTAAAGATATTTACTTCTATGCTGAATATAGTTAATTTGTTCAAAAACACTTTAACACTTTTAACTAAGCAATCACAATATAGTTATAATATTGAAATTTTTATTTAAATTAAATAGTAATATATTTGTCACAAAATAAGCAAACCTATTCTATATTCTTTAAATATTTTCGAAAGCCTGCCCAAGAAATATCTTAAGCTTTGAAATCAAGCGAAAAAGAGTGCTAGTTTATTTATTTATTTAATTTGTATTAAAATCTACAGATATTTTCCAAAGATACAGACAGCACTTAAGATTTCAAAGGAATCCCAGATAATTTTGTTGCAAAAGATACTCACCCCGCATCCTGAGCCTCGTGCGCTCTGACTATTGAAAGTAGGTTGTTCTTCTGCAGGAACTCACAGCAGGCCGAGTAGCTAAAGAAGTAGGAGCAGCCTCGCACAGAATTGTGCGAAAAGAACTCGTTGGTCTTCTCATTGCCAAAGTCCTCCAGCGGATCGGACCAAAGGAGATCACACATGGGACCATAGGCCGGTGGTTCCCTGAAGCGATTCAGCTGAGGAAAAAACACGTATGTAGGTGCATTGTGGGGAAACCATAAACATTTCAGCGTGGCAGTTGCTGGCCAAATTTATTACCGTCTTGATGTCGTCGAGTGTGAATATCTCGGGCGACAGGCCGCCGTGGATGCAGAGGAACTGCTGGTTGAGCAGGGCGGCGAGGGGCAGGCAGTCGAACGCCTCCATGCAGGCGTCGTAAATACTTTCCGAATATTTGATGATGCCTTCAAGCAGAGAGATGTAATGGCGGAATTAATGAATGGAGGAGGAAGCACCATCGGAGAGATTTATCGCAGGGTACCGCTTTTAAAAACCCATTAAACGCCTTTGACAACAACCATTAAGTGGGAGAAGCGGTTCGATTTTAATATTTCTGCTGTTCTAAGATCAATAGGAGTCAAATAAATTTTAAGGCAGCATCAAAAATTATGGCCCCTAATGCTAATTGGAAATATTAAATAAATATTAAAGCGGGCAACATAAACGAGGTTTTACATATTGAGATATTTGAAAATTAAAGCCCAACAGAAGGAATTCAAATTTCTAGTTCCACGAACCAAATAAGAAGTGGATATTTATTTAATGTGACAGGTAAAGGCTTAAGTTTTTTATAGATTTTAATGAAATCATTTTGAACTTACATTCTTGTTTGAAGGTGAAGTATTCTGTCAGGTGTCTGCACTCGTGATTTCCACGCAGGAGGGAAAGTGTGCTGGGGTAGGTTATTTTCAAAGACCACAGATACAGAACGCACTGAAAGCAACAAGTATTCAATAGAAATTTAAATAAAATATGAAATGGTTTAATAAGAGATAATAAAAGAATTACCTCTATGCTGAAGTAACCTCTGTCCACATAGTCGCCTAGGAATAGGTATCTGGTGGTGGCCGGAGGACCGCCAACCTCAAACAGCTTAACTAGGTCAAAGAACTGTCCATGGATATCACCGCAGACGGTAATGGGTGCCTCCACGTCGATCATGTTCTTCTCCTCGCGCAGTAGGGCTGCTCCCTCGGTGATGATTCTCAAGGCCACGGCCTCCTCGACGCGACCCTCCAACAAAAAGTGCTGACGCAATGCATCGAAGTTGGGCTTTCCTGTCTTGGGATCATCGTAGACCTCCGACATGGTCAATTTGTGGGTGGGTGGCAACGGAACATCTACGTGGGTACACCGAAAAGTATTTGGTCAGCATATTATGCATGAAAATTAAGCATTTAAATGATTTAAAGTTAATGATAAAAGAGCTTAATTGTGGGAGTAATACCCTAGTAAAAGGCTAGGTGTCAAGAAACAAATAAACTAAGTAGAAAAAAGGAGCTATTCAAAGAAGTTAGTTTGCAAAATTCAAATTGCATGACTAATTAATCTTTTACAATAATTTGAGGTCATAATTAGACTCTCCTGTGGGGAGAACCTCCTCGAATGAGAATTAAATCAATATACACACTTCTTAATAGACAGAAAGTTTAACAAACGTGTAAGAATTTAAAAACAAATATTGGTTTAAAATACCGAAAAATTCTTTCTTGTGTAGTGGGGTGCATTGATAGAATTATAATAAACATTGCCTGATCGCGATGTGGGTTAACGAGCTGCTGCAACTTAGCGCCAATATTCGGTTTGGCCGCTTTTCTTGGCCCGCCCAATAAAGAAAAACCCAAAAATTCAGCCAGATGCAGCCACATGAGTTTCGTACGCTAATTACAAAATTTGACTGAGTGAATATAAAAGTCGAAAATTGATTGGCACACACAAAAACAAACAAACGTAGTCACGCACACATATGAACGCCAGGGCGAACGCCATTTTTAATTGTCATAATTTGGGAAAATGTTGAAAATTTGACGCTACGACCAATAAAATGCCAATGTGTTGCCGTTGTTGTTTGTTTCTTTCTTATGGGTACTCAAAGATAATTAAATTTATTTTTATTGGCCCAATAAACCCCGAACAAAGGCAAATGCCGCCATCGAAATTTAAGGGTTTTATTTTTATTTTTTGTTTTGGAAACGATGTCAACAAAAATAATTAAAACTACAATTTAATTTTACTACCGTAGTAAAGAGTTTAAGTGTTTTCTTGAAAAGCATGTTTGAGGTATAAAATATTTATGAAAATTTACTTTATGCATAAAAAAATGTTTTCGTTTTATTAATATAACGTATTATAATTCAACCTTTCATTCAATAGATGTTTTTATGTTTTATGTTTGAATTTAGAAAATCTATCTTATAGATATATTGTTATTTTTTCGTATAGTTTTCTTCCTAAATATTACATTCTGAAAATGTTTAACCTTCCTAGTTTCTATGTGTATATATATTTTGCAAAACTACTAATTTTGACACTAATGCAGGCGGTCGGTACATCAGAAATCCATTGATGCATGATCGAATATCATCAAAGATAAAATCGCCAAGAGGGTTTCGTGTTTGGGTTAATGCTTGAGTGGGGTTTGTACAAATCGGTTTAGACTATAATTAAAAAATTTACCATCGGCCATGCGCTCCTTGGTTTTTGTGTACTGCATTTTCTGTTTGTTTCCACTGGCGGCTGTCGGGTTTTTGGATGAACTCGTTGAGGACTTTGTGGATTTGTCTGCGCTGGCACTCTTGGATAGCGATGATTTTCTCGTCACCGAACTTCGCGTGGAGGCCGACATATTGTTAGATTATTTATTCGGCTTTTGTTTTGAATTCTTATGATTTTTTATGTGTTTCCTCTTGTGTTTTTTTTTTGTTGATTTTGCTGCGATTCTTTAGCTTGATATATATTTTTTAATGGCTTGATTTTTCGCTGGTGCTGAAAGTGTTACTAGCACAAGAATTTAGAAAATTATACGCCTTTGCCTATCGTCTTTATGGACACTCATACACACACTCGAACACACACACACACACTAACACTGCGGGACACATGAAAATATACAAATATATTTAGGCAATAAATAAAATTTGTTGTTATATTGTATAGCTGTGGACTTTCTTGTATTTTTAGCCAGGCAATGCCAATAGCGAGATAGAGACAACTTTTATTTATTATTTTCTTTACTATATTTTCGCCATTTCGCTGTGCTCGCTCGACACACACAAAATAAATGCCGAACAATTAATATTTCAATTTGGTGCAATTATTCAGAGACGTATTAACTTTTCATTAAGTCATCACATTGTTTTTCACATCTGTGTACATCTTGGCAAAGGGCACACTTCAATTGAGTCGGAAAATTGCTCGACACTTTGTGCTAATTACCCACAAAAACAAACGCGAACTAAAATAGCAAGACGGATATAGAAATAGAATCTGAATCTAAGTGAGCGTTCGCTAGCGACAGGCACACATACATCACTTTGGTCACACTTTGACGGTAATTATTATTATTTTCTTGCAGATCTTCAGGCTAATCCTTTCGGGGGTTTCTTTGGGCCTTAGTCTCGATGATTTTGTTCGTGGGGCACGACACAACGCATTTCCCAAGTTGGCGCGTCGCGATTTTCCTCGAAACTGAGCGAAAAATTTGTTTGCCAAACGATCCGCAGCGTATGGCATCCAAGACCCAAATCGAAAGCCCGAAGAAGATCGGTACAGATCGGCGGATCTCTCGCCGGATCTCTCAGGCTATGCCCTTGACTCGCACTCTCTCCGATAAAACTACACAGAAAATTGTAGTTTATCTTTAATATTTTAAGGCATCGAAATAAGAAATAAATCCTAATTAATGGTTTCTTCTATATATTTACATCAATTGATAATTTTTGAACACTTTATATAACTTAAATTATATTTATAGTAAAAACTATATAAAACTTCAAATTAGTCAAAAAAGAAAGTATCAGTTTAGATCTAGAACAATTCTTTAGAATTAAATAAGTGTAAGCTAATAAATAAAGTTGAATAATAGATCTTTGTTTTTATTGCTGTAAATATATTCTACCATTTTTGAAAGACATTTATTTGTATATCTATATCTATTTAAAATTTAAAACTTAATAACTATAATTTTAAACAGTGCTTATGATGATTAGGAATCATAGTAATCCTTTTTATAATAATATGATAACTATAAATACATGAAGATCTATTCAAATGGAATTATTTAATAAAATAAAACGTTGTGAAAATTCCCAAAATTCTTTTCACTGTGTATGAATGTACCCCCTCTCCCGTAGTGTTCCTGTCGCTGCTCTACCGATCTATTTATTTATTTTATTGGGTTAATGTCACACACGCACTTTGCTCACACACTACTACTGTCTCTCCGCCACGTTCACTGCTGACTTCCCCTCGAAATGCCCTTCCGACCGATCGTCGATTCGCCGACCTTCGCAGACATTTACACATCTGCGCTATGTCTCCCCCGATTGCCCCGTTCTATATCTCATTCCACATCCACATCCACATCCGCTCTCAATGCTTTTCAACTTGACCGTGAGACGCATCGTCGTTGTCCGCTTGTCCGTGATATTGAGTGTGTGCGTACGAGTGTGCCTCTGCCTCTTTGGTTATGTGTGTGTGTGTGTTTGCTAGAAATTGGGCGCCAATAGGTGGGTGTCGCTATAATTATAGTCTTGACTTTGTGCGCGCCTCGTGCAAAAATATATGCGTACTATGTTTAATCGGGTATATTTGTGTGTTCGTTTAAAAGGGTTTTAAGAGGCTGATTAGTTTACGTTTTTTTTTAGGTAAAGAAATAAGTGATTAGCTTATACAAAATTTTATAAAGTTAATTTCAATAGTTATTTATTTTTTGTAATAGCAGTACATACAAACCTATTACTTTAAAAAATAAAAATACATTTAAATGTAGGCGCCTTTTGTTCATATATTTTTACCTTAACAATTAACAATTTAATACTAAATGAATATAATTAATATAAAATATCAGTATTCGAATTATATAGAATTATATACTGTAAGTATTTTTGAAATTGATTAGAAAATTCCCGAAAATAAAGAATTATCGTTTCCTCTCTTAGTAAAGATTTCTTTTTCAAAGAGTATATAACCCTCTGCCATATATTTAAGGCATTCCTCTTGGTGAAACCAATTTCATGCAACTTTTATGCGAAGCGTGGCAATATTTTAACAACAATCTGTGTGGATATACCAGCACACACACATGCACACAACCAATTCACAACCGTAAGCGAGCTTGTGTGTGTTTTTGTCTTGTCAATGTTGTTTGTCGCGATGGTCAATTGATATGTATAGCTCGTGAAATGCTATATCTCCGCGATAGTTCCATAATATATGTATGTATGCTCGGCAAGGATGTCCTCTGGTGGAATCGGGTCTGCAATTGCAATTCCCGAGCAATGCCAATGCACTCGCAGCTGCTGAAATGCGCATCCGATGGCTGTCGTTAGCATTTGGATTGCGGATTTTCGATTTTTTGGCAAGGAGCAGAGACGATTTTACTTGGACGCCCCCGCGCGAGAGCGAGACAAAAGCGAGTCGAGTCACACGACCGCCGCAGACTAGAAAGAAATACTTTCCGGTGCTAACCAGTGGCTGAATATTGTGGATGTTTTTTTTTTTTTTTGGGTATTTGGGGGCTGTAAGGGGCAGGTAAGTGGTCGGCAAGGGGACTGGCAAGGGGTGGCCCAGGCATGGGCGATGAGAGCATTGCATTCTCGTCGCGACATTTTGGCAAATGCGCTGACAGCGCGACCCAGTCCAGCCCCCTGTCCTTCTGCCAGTATATTAATATAATCGCTGCTCCTAGAGGGTGTATTAAACTTTTGCATATACAGGTACTTATATGCAATGTTCCGAAAATATATGATCTGATCTTGTATGAAATATATTACGACTACCATTTAGGATTCCTTAAAAATTCCGAGACAAAGAAATTAATTAATAAACACACCTTTGAATGGGTTTTTATGAATATAAAACAAGCGCCTTTCTAAGCTAAGATTGTATATAAATGTATAAATGTATAAATGTATATTAAGAACTTTAACTAAGTAACTAAGTACAAAACATAATAGAAATTTGGCGCACTCCTGGAAAATGTATAAAAAAAAAATTCTTAAAATTAGAGAAGTGTAACTAAATAACAAACCATATAACGAATATAATTACATGAAAAAATTAAATATATTTTAAATATTGCAAATATTTATCCTAATCTTTAGTACCAGGTATACTATCGTCTTATGATTTCAATCTATTTTTCGATGTCTCTATATATACCCTCCGATATCTGCTTGTTTTTATGGCCGAAAATATCTTTGGCAGCATATTTTAAACGCAATTAAGAGGCGTCCCAGAATCTGCAGCAAGGGAATTGCGATCTTCTGGCCCGAGATTAAGTGGACGACACTCGCAATTGATTTACCTCTAAATTATAAACTAGCAAGCTCCTACCATTTAGACCAAAGAAATCGGACGATCTGGTTGTGTTGTGGCATTTGTTAGGAGATTTGCTTGAATAATTTGCCAGTCAAATCGAGTCAAGTTGTTCGCTTTTCAGCGCCTGACACTTTGAACACCCGGTTCGTCATGTTGGCGTGTCACAATGTCTTCCAACCGAAATATATTTTTGAAAATAGCCAAATGCCAAAATAACCGCAATACAAATAACCAAAATACATTAAAAAAAACAGAGCAGCCACCGGTCAAGTATTTTTAAAGCAATGTTTTTTATGCTCGCACGCAAACTCAATTGCTTGCTTCCTCTCTGTGTTGCCACATAAACAAAACGCCACTGAAATAAAAAGATAATATTGACACGTAACGCAAACATTTCATTCATTGTTTGAACTTTTTCGTTTTTTGGCTCATCCTATTTTGTTGTTGTTTAGTTTTCGTTCTTTTCACGGCTGCTGTATAAACAATTCATTTGAATTATGTGACCACAGCAGTTGTGCGGTTATGTGTGAATGATGGTCGATTTCTGGGTTATTCAATGGCCAGTAAACAGAAATAATTATAACTTCACTTCCTCAGGCATAACTTAATAAAATTTATTATTATTATAAATTAAATTCGATCAAGAAAACAGAGAAAGTTAAGCAGTAGGCAGAAGAAAGCTTAGCCAGTTCAGCTACCTAAAGAAGCTTTTCACAATGCCTCACATTCAGCAGAGTTTTTCCTTTTTATTTTCGTTCTGAAGAAAAGTGTAACTTGATAAATAAATGTTGTTTTTAAAAGGTCAGTGAGCTTTAACAATAATAATATCAGGAAAGGTTTAAATTGAACCCTAATATAGCCTAGACTTTTAAACAGCATTTAACTTTATATGATATATATTATTTATTGTTATATTGTTATATGTCGAAGCCCATTTTAATTGTTGAATTTATTGGCTTAGAAATATCTATTATAAAGAACATAGAATTACTACATGTAAACAATATGAATACATATATATATTAAGACAATGCTGAGATTTAATATTTATTTATATATATCATTCTCTTTTATTTAAAAAAAACTCTGTAGTTCTTGCGATCCCATTTTTATTGCGAGTGCATTGTCTTCCATTAAAACTCTTCATGTCTGCGGCTGCCATTTTACAAATTGATAAACTTTACAGTTATCATTGTTTATGTATCTTTCCGGCCCAAGCCTTCATCCCCTCTTAACCTTTTGGCCCCCTCTTGCCCCTTTTCGTCTGCTTAGCCCTCGTTTTCATCATTGTTTTCCCGGCTGCCTGCCAAACATTTGCCAAGCGAAAAGTTTTTTCGTTTTTCCTTTTTTTTGTTGCTGTTCACATTTGTTTGCTTGGGATTTGCCAAAAACAGAAGCGCCCGAAAAAAACGAGTGGGAAAGCAAAGCAAAAACTTCAAATATAAAAAGGCAGCACAAATTTTTATTGAATTGATTTATTGACTTACTTATTTAGGCGCTCAACGCTCATAGATAAGCGTTGTCTTGCTGTTGTCCGTGAGAAACCTTTTTTCCCCAATTTTCTTTGTTTTCTTGCTGTCAGTTGGCAGCAATAACAAGGGCCCAAAATAAATATTTAGTTTTCATTTATACAATTTTCCTCAGAGTCGGCCTGTGCCCGGCCGGCTCCTATCTGGGGGCCGATTTCGTGTTTAACTTTATCTGGGGGTTAATGCAAGTCTATAAATACTAGTTAATTGAAAAGTAACGAAATGTCTCTAGGGATGAATGTGGTTTTATAAGACCAAGCATATTATTTTCTTTTAAGACATTATTAACGCAGATGAATAAATACTTATTATGCTGAATTTAAAATTCATATCAAAGGGCTGTGAATATAATAAGCCGCAAATTGAATTTACAAATATTATGTCATGTTCTATTTAGTTTTTTATATTTCTAGCGATACTTTTAACCATTCAATGTTAATATAGATATATTTAATCCCATTCTCGAACGATTAAGTAAGACTTAAATAAAGTTTAACGCTTGCGAATACATTTCTGGTACGAATCCACCGAAATTCAAGTAGGTAGTCCCCTTCAGGGAATGGAAGAACTTTAGTAAATCGATGATTCACAAATTCAACGGGAAGCTTTTCCACAACCAGATCGTTCTTAAACAAATATGATTAGTATAAAAAGATTAATAATAATATATATATACTAACATAAAAGGGACAAGAATGATTGGTATTGGAGTATGCCACGTAGGATTCATAAATAAAAAGAGCCACCAAGTTGGATTTAGGGTTTAAAAAGAATTTGCATAAATCCAGTTTAATGTTGTAGAGGAAGGGCTTATAGCCACTATAGCGTTTCCACAAAATAAAGTTTACCTGTAATTATATTAAAAAAAATAAATATATCACAAATATGTATAACATATTTATCCTTTGCATACCGTTAGATTTGAAAGAGGAATATTTAATTTAGCTTTGCCGGAAAAATATTTGTAGGTGCGATTTATCGACTTCAAATAGCAATATTCAACCTCAACAATTTGTTTGTCATAAGATGTGCAATTTACGTTCGTAAATTGTACTAAAGCATCGGCCTTAAGTCAAAATAAAAAATTAAAATATTAATTTGTTCATCAGACAAACGAAAACAGTAAAACTTACCCCAATGATAAAATAAAAAATAAGCACAATTGACACAACCAAAATAGCCTTGATAGTCATATTGAAGCACAGAAACTAAACTGAATTTATATTCAACATATAATTTAATTCATCATAGAGCCCAATTTAAAATAGCTTAAACACCGATAATCTATGTAATGATCAGGTACAATTTCAATCGCCAATTTAGTTTCGTTAATACTTCTTAAAAATACATATTTTTATCTAAGCACAACTTTAGGTTACATTAAAATATAATAATAATAATTAGAATCACTGTCCGTAATATTTTCCTAATTACATTTTCGATGTTAATTATATTTTAGGTTGGCTTGTTGACTGAAGTTCATTACCGAACGTTTTTGTAAGAGTAAAATAGACTTTAGCGCTTGCAATCACACTTTTGGGACGAATCCACAGGAATTCAAAAAGATAATCGCCTTCGGGGAATGGAAGAATTTTTGTCAATCGGTAGTTCATAAAATCAACAGGAAGCTTTTCCACACACAGATCACCCTAAAAAAAAGTAACAGTAATAAATATTGCACTATTACATTCGTTATTTTAATGAAAATTGAAGTTTACTTACATTAATAGGGTAAGTACGATTAAAATTGCTATAGCCCACGTATGAATCGTAGATAAATTTAGCAACGGGGCTAGATTTTGGTGACGCTATGAATTTGCACACATCCACCGTTATATTGTAGAGAAAAGGTTTATAACCATTGAAGCGTTTCCACAGTATAAAATTGATCTGTCATTTATATATTTTAATATATGCATAAGAAATCAATATTTTCATTATAACTTAAACGTACCTTTATGTTCGATATAGGAATTTGATATAAATGAATTTTTGCCGATAAATATTTATAGCTGCGATTTATGGACTTCAGGTAGCAGTACTCAAATTCAACCATTTCCTTATCAAAAGATGTGCACTTCACATTCGTAAATTCAAAGCGAGATTCGATCTTGAGAGGATAGAAATTATACAAGTTATAAGCTATAAGTTCTATAAAATAATAATTTAAATATATAGGTGAATAACTTACTTCAATGAAAACATATATTACGATGAAAATTGAAACCAACGTGGCCCTAATAAACATCTTGTACAACAAATTATGGATTTTAAAGTGCCTATTCCATGTTACTGTATCCCAGTTTTATAGAAAAAATAATAATTAGCCAAATATAAATACTTACTAATTATTATTATAAAATAGATGAATGATGAATCGGAACAGTAATTATCGATTGTCTATTCGGTTTGCTGTAGTATTCGCAAGCTTTAAAATATAAGTATAAGTATTGTATATAAAAGTATATAAGTATTGCCTTTTTTCTAATGGTTATATATAATTTATAATATATATAATAATTACTAAAATTATTTCCCAAAGAAAGACTAATATTAAGCTATAGATTTCTCAATAGTAATATCAGTAATAATATCAGTACAGTGAGATCAAAATAAGGTAATATTTATTAAAACCCTGAAATTTCTTAAAATTATACTATTTGAATATATAATATAAAATTTTTTTTATAATATTATATAATAATATTATATTTTAAGAAAGAGTCCCATATATGTCAGCTGAGGATGTAAGAAAATCAGCAATAAGCCAGTGAATTTTAACAAGGTAATCGCCGTTCGGAAAGGGAAGAACCCTTGAGATCCGATCATTAACAAAGTCGATTGGGAGCTTTTCCACATGAACTCCGTGCTAAACAAAAAACATTTGTTAAAATTGATTAAACTAAAAAAATAAAAAAAAAACAAAATAAAAAAACCTTACATTAAGGGGACATGAATGGCTTACATTGCTAAAATTCCGTAATGTATCATAAAGAAAGTTAGCTACAGGGTTCGATCTTGGATTTCGTAAAAATGCACAGCCGTCGAGAGTTATGTTATACAGAAATGGCTTATAACCATTAAATCTTTTCCATAGCGCAAAATTCACCTATTATTATAAAAATTCATTTCGGAATTTAAAACGTTTTGAAGTGAACTCTACTTACCTTAAGTTTGGTTATTGGAAGTTGGTAGACGTTGAACTTTCCAGAAACATATTTGTAGGTCCGATTTATCGATTTTATTTGACAATATTCATATTCCCCAAACTTCTTATCAAAGGATGTACAAACAAAGTTAGTAAACTCAAATCGACAATCTGTCTACGAATTGGAAAGAAATTATGAGTATTTAATTTTATACTTATCGAACAAAATACCTTTAGCACTAAGCTTATTAATAAAAGTTGTAAAAAAATCCATCTGTGCTTTAGAGACATCCTCTCCACTCACTATATGAAATACTAGTCTTTTTTTAAATTGATTTTTGGGCTTAACATAAAAAAAAGTTTCGCATAATTAAAAACAACTTATTTATTAAAGCTTAATGATCTTTACCTAATGATCTTTTTCCGCTTACAATTACCATCAAAAAATGATATCTCATAAAATGTATCGATACATACTACTTAAAATGTATCTAGCGAAACTGGCTACAGCCACATCCTATCAAACAAATACTAACTTTTAGTCATTTTAATAATATTTAGCTATAGATCTCTTTTTAATAATATCTGTAATTTATATAAAATTGGTTCATATTAATTTTTAATGAAACGAAAATACTTATAGCAAGATCAAAATAAAGTATTATTTATTGAAGCCCAAAAATTGTTATAAATAAATATAATTTTGTTATTTTCATAATATTATAGAATAATATAAAACAATATTTTACACATTTTAAGAAAGAGTTCCATATATATCAGCTGATGCTGTAAGAAAATCAGAAATAAACCAGTGGAGTTTAAGAAGGTAATTGCCTTTCGGAAAGGGAAGAACCTTCGAGAACCGAGCATTCACAAAGTCAATTGGTAGCTTTTCCAAATTAATTCCATGCTAAAAAAAAACATTTTTTTTAAAATCGTGTAAGCTTAATAATAATAAAATTTAATAAACTTACATGGAAGGGACATGAATGGTTTATGTTGCTAAAATTAGCAAATGTATCATAAATAAAGTTAGCTACAGGGTTTGACTTTGGATTCCGAAAAAATGCACAGGCTTCAAAAGTGATGTTATAAAGAAATGGCTTGTAACCACTGAATCGTTTCCACAGCGCAATATTCGCCTATTATTGTACAAATCCATTTCAGAAATTAAAACGTTTTAAGGCAAACTCTATTTACCTTTATTTTAGTTACTGGAAGTTGGTAGACATTGAACTTTCCAGAAATATATTTATAGCTTCGATTGACCGATTTTAAGTAGCAGTATTCAAATTCACCAAACTTATTGTCAAAGGATGTGCATACAAAGTTGGTAAACTCAAATTCACATTCTGTCTAGAATAGAGAAAGAGTTTATGAAAATATGATGATATTCCCATCGAATAAAATACCTTTAACCCCAAACTTAATAATATAAGTAGTGGACAAAGCCATTTCGGTTTTAGCCACATGTTCCAACTGCACTATATCGAATACTATTCTTTGTTAAATAAATTTTTTGGCTTACAATGGGAATTAGTTTGGCATAGCTAATCAGAAACTACTTAAATAATAATGATCAATGACTTCACCAATATAGAAACTATAAGTTTTCAACCTAATGATTCGCTTTCCATAACATTCCAGACCGAAACTACCATCTCATTACATTCATTAAGAGATAATCAATAAAATGTAATCAAAAGTATTAGACCATTAAATAAAAAGTTCAATAAAATTCCCACATGGCGACACGTTGCTGGGAACTCAGCCAGTACATCCTGAAGTGGTAATCTCCTTTCGGAAAAGGAAGAATATGGGAAAACCGTTCAGTGAGGTAGTTGATGGGAAGGTTATCCAAAACAAGGTCGTGCTTAAAATATTGAATTGAATAATATTGTTATTATATTATATTTAAATACTTACAATGACGGGACATGATTGGTTCAAATTTGTGTATAATAATTGTGTGCTATGCATAAATTGCGCAACCGGATTAATTAAGGGTTTATCCAATAGCGTACATACATCAAACGTTATATTATAGACAAAGGGCTGCAGTTTCTCGACTTTCTTCAATAGGGCCATATTAACCTTTTAAATAATTCAAATATTATATATTTTGTTGATTTATTCCACTTTAAATACCATCATATTTGTCAATGGCAGCTTATGCAGTTTTAATTTTCCGGAAATATACTTGTAGCTCTGATTGGCCGATTTCAAGTTGCAGTATTCAAATTCACCGAATGTTTTATCAAAAGTTTTGCAAACAAATGTAGTATACTGAAATCGAGAATCTGTCTACATTTTTATTAAGAAATATTTATATACTTAGCTAAATTTATTTATAGTTTAAAGTATACCTTTGATAAGTTGATCACTATAATAAGGGCGAAGATAGAAATGGTCTTTATGAACATCTTTAAACTCTGCTTTTCTAACAAATACTAATGATAAGTAAAATACAACACTACTCAATATGTTTACTTATTTGTATAATATCCCTTAATCATAATTATACACACAGCATTTGATCATATTTAGATTGCACCAATTAAAAAGCAATAAAAAAAATGGTATAATGTGAATTAAATTACAAAAGAATATAAAATGTAATTATTAAATATATCATTATGAATTATTGCGTTGTAAAGCAATCTAAAAATATGTATAAACGTTTTCGAAGGGCTGTGGTCGACGTAAACGATGGATGAAGCTTATACAAAATGATGTCTTGATTCTTTAAATAAGAATATGTTTATATTATTGACATTACCTTTTTGGATAAGCTGAGAAATATTATAATAAGCCTTAACTAAATACCATTGCATTGTGTTTGTAGTCAGGTCTCAAATTACTTATTTAAATATAAGAAAATGTTATCTTTCATACACCACTTTCCAAGCCCTTATGTCAGAGATCCATACATCTCACTAAGGGCTGCACGATGCTCCGAGCTTAGCCAATATATTCTGCCAAGGTAATCACCCTCCGGAAAGGGAAGAATTTTGGATAGCCTTTTGTCCATATAGTCGATGGGAAGCTTTTCCAAAATAATGTCATGCTTAAAAAGGCTTAGTTAGGATTGGAGAATATAGAGGGTTAACTGAACTTACGGTGATTGGACATGATTCATTCAGATTTGTGTATAACCTTTGTGTGTCATGTAGAAATTGGCCAACAGGATTAAATATAGTTTTTCTTAATAGTGTGCAGGCATCGAATGTTATATTGTAGAGAAAGGGCTTGTATCCGTTCGATCCCTTCCACAGTGCCACATTAACCTGACATGGAGAATTATTTATATAATTTTTTTAGCTTCTAAAAGCAATATAATTACCATTAGTTTGGACATAGGAAGCCTACGTAGATTCAACTTTGCGGAAATGTATTTATAGCTCCGATTGACCGATTTTAGATAGCAGTATTCGAATTCACCGAACTTCTTATCCAAAGTATTACAAATTAAGTTTGTAAACTCAAATCGAGATTCTGTCTAGTTTTTTTGAGTGCAATATTTATTATTTGTATGATATTGTTGAAGATCCATTATTAATACCTTAAGGAATAAGCTAATTAGTATTATTGTTAAAAATATACAAACGGGCCTCGGGAACATCTTAATGCTCTTCCAATCTAAACAAAACTACTTACGATTGCCGAAAACTCATTTGAATATGAGGTTACATCAACTAAAGCTTCAAATAATTTAAAATAGCTTAGGCGTAATGCGATATGTTCTCAATAGCGTTAATTATAAATTTGTAATGGATCATTAGTTTTGTCTGTTGTACCATTTTCTAAATTTTGTAGATGACTTATTTAAATATATTTGAAGTTTGAACTAATTTATTTCATTAGAAATTATTTGTATATTAAACATATGAAATGTTTAACAGATTTTTAAACAACGAATTAAATTAAAACCTAACCTAGTTGGGATATGTAATTGTTATTTATGTATTAGTCATTCTTTGCCAATGGGCAGTTAAGGAATTTAAGTAAAATGCAGGATCCACTTCAGCCAACGCTTATCTCGTTTTTGGCAGCCCATTCTGACCGCTTTGTGGACCCCTTAGGCTCTGTATCTATGATTTGGGATCTCTCGTTATGCTCATCACGTTGGCCACATTAATTTGCACACACGATAACCCAGCAAACCCGGGTATGGGATATCCCCACTCCCCGACTTCTGTGGGTAATGCAGCGCCTGACGCTAGATTTGCTTTATATGAGCTGCAAATTGGTTGCTCACGTAAATGATTTTCATTTTCCAATCATAACATTACGCGTGCCTGCACTGCCAAATGCTTACCTGGTGGGGAAACTCAACCGAAACTGAATCAAGCGATGGCATTGGAAGTGGAGATGTAGATGGGGGAAAGTGGGAAAAACCGTAAACATTTGCGGGGCTCACAATTTGATTTTTCCGCCGGATTCGCGCCGCGCTTCTGCGGCTGTTGCTGCTGATTACAATGAGGCGGCGAATTGAATTAACATATTGGCCGGCGGGTGGAATTATGGCTCTGGAAGCTCTGGATATGGCTTAAATTGTCTGCAAATAATTTTCTGCCATGGCTTGTGGGACGAGGGGTGGTTCAATTATTTATGGCCTCATGCGCGACTTGTTTGCCTTTGTTAATGACGAGGCGAAAGTAAAAAGCGCAAACTGCTGGCAATTGGCAGCAGCTGAAACAGGAGCCAGGATCCCAGGATCCTATGGTTTGGCTGCTCGCAAAAAAGTTAATTAAAAGTGCAATCAAGCAGCAGCCCCGGACCGCAGAAAGCGAGGGGCCACAGGGCGCAGGGATACGGAAACGGGGACCTATAGAGCATCGGGCCCTGAACGATGCTGACATTTTGCCTGCAACCTAGACGACAAAATAGACGAAGGCGATGAAAGTAATTTTCAGGACACACGATGTTACACCGAAAAGAAAATGCCATATAATTGGTTAAAAAAATATCAGTGGAAAAGTTTCAACATTGAGGAATTCTGAAGAAAAAATGTGTTTTTTTAAACAATATAATTTATTCTCAGTAAACACTGAAACCTTATGTAAGTTTCCTAACTTTTATCAATAATAATAATAGCTCCTCAAAAGGCAATATCTAATCAAACTTACTATTAAACTTTTAAGTTACAAAGGAACATATGATTCTATTTAATATAAAATGTATGCCTTTTCCCACATGTTGTGTATATTATTATTATTTAATAATTCCGAGTATTTAGTTTAAATATTTTTTCATTTAGTGTATAGGTCATATGTGGCATGTTGTACATAAATACCCCTTCAAATACAAGCACGTCTAAGTGGGCGGAACGAAGGCGTGTCTACCTGGGCACCCCGCGCACAAATTGCTGCAATTATAGACGCCATAAATTATAACAACTTAAAGCCTTAGGTAAACGAGGAAGAGCCAGAAAAATAGATGATAAAAATAAAGCAGAGAGAACAAGAAAGGATAGATGAAGCTAGAATGAGATGGGACTTTGAGAAATGCATTTAATTGATTTCGCCGCCCGTCCCTTGGCTTTTCTTGACAGGCAATCTAATTTTTATTGCTTCTCATCTCCGCGAACATTTTTTTTGCTGGTTGCGCAGGTGCCAAAGTTTCCTTGATTATGATTTATGGCGTTAAGCTGTAGATTAAATGTTTTGAATAAATTCATGAGCTCAGCAAAGGTTGGCGATTCGATTATTTCTTTTTCAATAACATTATAAGATAGTATAGGGAATAGGTTGATGATTTCTCAAGGCTTGTGAAAGACCACTTCAAGAACTATAAAAATATATAAGATAAGTAAAAAAAAGAGTAAACTGCAAATGAAGTCTTATTTCGTTACACGAAATCCGTTTATGTTTAATTAAATGCGGCTCACACTTAATGACCGCTCGCATTTGGGAATTCTTGTGGTTTTTGAACTGTCAACACATCAATTAATTAACTATTAGGACCGGCCTCACTATGGGCAATGGGGAATGTCCTGTGAGTGGCCAATTCAATGTTTGCGGTTGTCATAATCACCCCATCGCTCAAGTTCAACTACTCGGACTCGGACTCGGACAACGGACATTGGACATTGGACAAATGAAGTTGTGGACGGCATATTGTAGCAGTTGCCAGCTGTCAAGGACGAGATCCTTTTGGCCCTTTGGTCCCGTACTTAATGTACCATAAAGATGGCCACCAGCGCAAATATCGAGTAATTACGAACTTTGGCCTTGGGGTTTCGGTCGGAAATGTCGGCTTCTGAGTGGCTCTCAACATTTTGATTCGATTTCCCGCAGAGCCCTGCTTGCGGGCGGCCCCAATTAAAAATAATTTAATAGCGCGTTGCATTAATTCCATTTCAACTTCTTGGCTCCGACAAATTTAATAGTCGCTCCCCTCCAGCTCCTCGCTCTCCTGTGAGGTGTGTGTGTCTCGCGTCTTCTCTTGGTTTGCAAATCATATTTATCTATTAATTTAAATTGCATTTGCCAGGTGGTAGCGGAGATACGAATAGATTGGCTGCCGGCAGCTGCGGTTTGTCTGACAAACGTTATTGCATCTCGAAGACAAGAAATTGTTTGCAACGAGGCTGTCTACGTTTTACTCTTACTTAATGCGAATACATTTATTATTGCAAAATCAGTTAAAATACTCAATAAAAATAATAATAATTTATTAAACAAAATTCTTAGGTGAGCTTTCCTTGCCTCATTAAGGAATGGATAGTTATAACAAATGTGAAAGTGTTTGCTGTATTAATGATTTATAAATCGATTGAGGTCTTCCACAAAATTGTATTTATTTAACCGTATCAGTTACTTGTTTTCAATCTCTCATAAATATTGGCCATTTGGTGAGAGTATGAGGGACCCTTGATTTCAATTACGAATTTAGCTTGCTTTTCCAATTCCATTTTGCCTCTGTCTCCCGGTGATATTCAGCTGTGTTTTTTGGCTTGTTTGCCGGGCACTCGTGTAACAGCTGCAGATGAAAATTGCAAATGAAACTTAGCCCCAGCTCAGCTGAAGTAAGCTGAAGTGGGACCGGAGTGGGGGCTTCTGGCGAGTCCGTCCTGTGAAGTGCAACGGGAATCAGAGGGCATCCAAGTGGCTCTGAGCCGGCTTGAGGTCCTTCGGTCGATGCACAAATCAACGTTAAGTGCATGTAGCTCGCACAAACACACAGCCCCTTGGCCCTCGCTAGGGTGTCAAAGTTGCATGTTATTGCATCAGCATTACTTCTTCTTCGACTTGTTCGCTTTCCTGTGTGTTTTTGTGTGTGTTTGTGGCTTTAAGTACACGGGTACAGCGTCTTTTTACACATTTAACACTGGGTAGTATGTAGGGGTACAAGATACAATTCTAAAACGGGAATTTAATTGTCCTAAAATATGTTTAAATAAATTAGTAAGCTTTTAAATATATTAGCAAATTACTGATACTGATACTGATACTGATAATCTATTATGAAGGTATTTTATTTTGTAAGAGAATTATTTAACAGAATAAATATACTATATATATTTTTTAGCTTTATTCATAATTTAAATATAAAGTTCTTAAAATAAACATTCAGGCAGTTAATTTTTCTGAAATTGTACATATACTTTCTCATATCGCGCCTACTAGCACCTTATCGTAACAAGCACGTGCTTGGTATCGCAAGAACCACTTGAATGTACTGATCGTAGTGTATCAACGTCAAAGAAATAACAAAAAAGAAATTATATATTTAAAAAATGATTTGTTTTTAAAGCAATTCGTAAAATAAAAAAGCATTCTTTGATTAAATTTATAATAAAAGTATTCTAAAATTTCTAGAAATGTTTTATTTATTTTTTAATGAAGAATATAGAGCTATATAATACAGTTAGTTAAATATTTAAACTACCCTTTAAGATCTACAATATATGCAAATGAATGTGAGCCATGAGGTTTCTATGCGGTTGGCTCCATGTTATCGTTTTGGCCAAAAACTTTCGCTGATTAATTGCATTTCAAGTGCTATGACTGAGAGGGGTCTATGTGTGTTTGTGGGAGGTCAGAGGCTAAGGGTGTTGCAACCGCAAGTGCAAACGAGCCAATTCATTAGCACCATTCGAAACAAAATCCGAATTAACCCAATCTGAAGCCGTGGGTCGTCCGGGCAAGTCGGAAACTCACTTTTAAAATTGCTCATAAACTTTTTCAATTTCAGCGGGCACAAAATAATGGCGAAAGCACTGCAACCGGAAAACAGGAAAGCGGGAAAAACAACAAACTTGTCGGAGTGCTTAACCAACATGCTGAAAATGTAGACATCAACCGCACCCGAAGCGAGTGGTGGCCCAAACGAAGTGGAGCTTCTGGGGTGCCTCTGGCCCTACCGAACAAAAAAAATTGCCCCCTTTTGGATCCGGATCCCAGTTCCGATCCCTCTGCGGCAGCGATTTTATGCGCAATGCGTGCCTCGACTTGCGGGGCAGGAAGAACAACGAAAAAAAAAGAACACAAATCGAAGATGGAGTGGATTGCCAACAATCGGCTACAGAATCGAAAAAACAAGCAACCGAAGGAAAGGCATACGCAAGAGTCAATTGTTTTTCGGTCCCTTGGGTTAAATCCACCCACCGAGGACTGTGGCTAAAATATTATTGTCATGCCATGATGCCGCAAATTTATAACAAAACAAAAAACACTTCAGAAAGTCTTTTGTTTCTCGATTAATTTTGTTAGACCTTTAATACAATATTAAGTAAACAACTTAAAGTCAATTAGCGTTGAAATCCATCGGATTTCTAAGTTAAATAATACCTTAAATATTTGATTCTATTAAATAGTTACATTTTAAACCTAAGTAAAAAACCTTCGACTATGTTGTAAGCTTGGAAAATGTGTCAGATTGTATAAATTTACATTAATAATACCCCTCCTGTATAATTTTGTATGGTTTGACTTTTCTAAGGGACTCCTTCTCCTTGAATGTGTGTTTCAATCAGCTTAAGATAATAACAATAATTGGAATGCCCTGGGGGAATAAAAACCGCATTAATTATGAAATCAACTACAATCAAGAAGTTTTTGGTTCGATTATTTGTGCAATTTTAAATCCTCCATCTCATCATCGCCGCATCATCATGCTCTCGGCCTCAAACTACCCAAAGTTCTGGCACTTTTTCCGACTGGCGCAACTTTAATGCTCTACACCTTTTCCATGTGCCAGCGTCGTACACTTTTGATGGGAAAAGTTTAATAGCTTTCGACAATAAAACTTCACCTATTATGTAACAAAGCCCAGAACAGAGCAGAACGCTTACCGCCGCCGTCTCCACTGCCTTTCCTTTCCATAAACCCCCCGAGTGCCTGTCGATCGACTCGTCGACTAATGGAGCGACAGCCAAAGAGCCGGTACACTAGTCACATTACTATTTAATAATTCGGAGAAATCAAGTAAGGAAAAAATATATAATTGCGGCATTGTAAAATTATTTCTTTTTTTTATAGAATTTAAAAATAAATATTTTTTTAAATAATTTGTTCTTTAGTTAACTCTCAAATCTTTTCCAGTGTCGTAGTTGTATCTTGGCTACAACAATACTTTATTGGCTGCTACAAAGAGGCACTGAAATAGACTAAGAGTGGGTGGTGCCGGGGGCGAGGGGGTCTTCATTACCATGCGGCACATGAGAGGCCGATGCCCCCATTCCCATTCCCCATAACCCCGATAGTAGTCGCCCCCTTTGACCCAGCACTCCCAATGCCACTCCGCAATCCCAATCCCATTGGGGTTTTGGCTTTTATTGCGCGCTGGCTCATTGCCTTCCAATATTAAATTTCAGCTTAGCAGCCGGGTTAAGGTCGCTTCCTGTTGGCCAAAACCCGCTGTGAGGGCACTGATAAAAACCAGAGTATATTATAAAAGATTTTCTGATTTAAGAATGTTCTTTTTCTGCGCTTAAATATTTCAGAACATATTAAAGCATCTGATGACATAATGAAACCTTCTTTTAGGCTCCCTTTAAAGAGATATCTAAACGTTATGGATTTCCTTTTAAATCACTAATTAATATATGTTACTAGGGCTTTTCCCACTGTGCATGTGTGGGTGAGTGTTTAACAGTGTGTGTTTCTGTGGGTGTTAGGATATCTTTGACTTTGCATCTGGCCATGTTTACTTTGGCGCCTCGCTGGATGGCTCTATTTCCTGCGATCATGAGAATGGCCATGCATATAATTAAATTTTTGGTGAATGTTTATTAAAATTGTTTGCGCCGAAACTTTGCGTTCACTTTTTAATGAAAAAATTGTTCTTATATCCGTAGAAAGCGAGAGCTAGTCGAGGATAAACTTTTTTTTCTTGCTGCCAAGTCACTAATGTTGTTTTCCCTTTTCGCTCTTTTTGCCTCGTTCGCGCATTAAAATACTTGGGCATTACTTTTTGCCTGATGAAGGAAACAATTTGCATTGCAAAAGGGGGGCAATGGGAAAGGCAAAGAAAGGAGGAAAGCGTGGAAATGCGGAAAAAGAGAAATGCAAAATTGATTACCATTATAATTGTAAATTGTTTTCCAAAGTCGACATTTGAAGTTATTCCCACAAATCCCCCAAGATTTCGTTTTTTTGCCGGGGCGGGGAAAGTATTCAATTCTGATTTCGCATAGTTCTGGGGAAAAAATTCAATTTCGGCAACTCATGCGTTTAATAAGCTTTTCCTTTCTGCGCTCCTCTTTGCGTTTCTTTTTTTCCCCTGCTTTTCATTTATGAAAACGGGAGCTGGAGACAGGCAACCCCATGGAGCCTGATCCAGAAACATATCCCTTTAACCCATTTAAGTTATCCATGCCTCGCAGCTGTCACAGTCTGGCGATTTGGGGTCTTTTGTCTTTGGATTTTACCCCCGTTTTGCCCCTTTCCATTGGGTCGAAGGTCAGCTCCTGTCGGACGTGCACACACACCAGCAAACACGCAAATCGAGTGACACCCACACAGCTCCGCTGTTACTGTAAAATTTATTGTTTCCCAATATATGCAAAATATCTGAGATATTCTTTGCTTGAAACTAACGACTAGAAACTACCTCTGTGAATCTTTATAATATTCGTTTATATTTAAGGAAGAAATGTCATCCGAAATCTATACAAATATTTTCAATATTTAAATAGAGTTAAATTAAGTTAAGTTCAAAATACTTACCTTGAATACTTGTCATAACAATGGTAGGCAGTTTTGTTATTTACTTTCAGACAGTTATATTACTCTTAGGAACCATGCGTAGATATCTTATATTAGTTATATTTGAATACTTAAGAGAATATTATTATATTTAAATGTAAATTTCATTATACCCGATTTAAATTTCAATAAGGAGCACAATAATTTCGTGAGGCAGCATCGCATTCCCCGCCATCTACGTGGAAACCCTAACCCATTGAGTGTCTGTATTGCGGTTGCCGCAATTGAATGTGTCCTGTTATTGCTGCTGATGCGGCTCCTGCGACTCGTGGCAGCGGCATTTTGACACAAAATGTTAAATTTGTCCGTCAGTCACTGGGGAAATTTGGTCCTGTTTCGAGGGGATCCTTTCTGAGGTATGTGGATGCGGATGGCACAGGAGCAAGTCCCCGACACACACACACACGTGCTTGTGATGCGAGTACAACGGTATCGCTTGCCGCAATGCTGCTTCTAACAATGACAAACATATTCGCCAAACCCCAAAAACCCACTCGCCTCTACATCCCCTTTCTGTTTGCCTTTTTGGAGTGGAGCAACTTTTACACATTTGGCAGTATATTTATAGCCCAGCATCCGATTCAGGAGCGCCCAAGTTTATGCGAGTGCAATATCATGAAGTAGGGCAACTTTTCCGGAAATTTGCAAAAGTTTAGTTTGGCAGGCTGAGAGCCATTCCAAATAGTGTCGGCAATAAAATGAGCTTAAACTTAGTTCCGAATTTATTTTTACTGAGAGGTAATCGAAATAATATAAGATGAGTGGAGTCTACCAGAAAAGTTTTCCAAGGAGGGTAATAAAGGTGATCATTTAGGGTCATAAAAAGTTAGATCTTTTTCTTACAAAAAAAAAAAAAATCTAAAATGCTGTATTATTTTTCAAGATAAGGTTAAATTTTTGAGAAATTAAAGCGAGAACATAAAATTTATTGAAACATAAGTAAGGACTTATGTTTCATGCCCGGACAAAAAAAAAAAAAAAAAAACAAATTATAATTAATTTTCTTTTGAATATTTCTTTGTTATATTTACCTATATGAAAGCACTGATAATATATAAATTAAAGATGACTAAATATTATTTTTCTGGCTACTTAAAACGATTTATAATTACTTTTTTCTATTGATTCCTTCTGCATAAACCCAGCGAATATTTCCACATCTGCTCGTTAGACATACGACCGAAAAAATGCTGTTTAAAGAGTCCTTGTTTTGGGGTGAGAGATATGCAGATGGGGAAAACAGATATGATTACCCGCAATAATTTGCGCTATTTTCGTGTCTGTCTCGATTTCGATTCGGTTTAAAAGTGTTGCCATCAATTGATTTGAATGGCTTTGAAATGGGATAGCGATTGCCAATGCTCTGCTTTTGTGGCTGCCGTGTGTGTCTGGTGTTGGCTTACTAATTGTTTGCTCGTCTGTCGTATCAATCGATGGGCATATCTCCAAAGGAAGTCATGTCAGCGGAAAGCCTTTGTCTCGAAACAACTTTACAGACATTGGGGCCAAATTAAATGTTAGCCGACCAAAGACAAATCGTATTGTCAAAGAATACAGAATCCAATTTATTCGCCTGACAATTGTCCTGCCGATGGGATCAATATCAATTGCCTGCATGCTACTGCACTGGGAATTTATTTTACGCTTGGGCAAAACCCATTTAACTTGTCCTGGTTCCATTCGATAAAAGGATAAAGCCATCGAACTTATGCAAATTCGGACAACTTGTTGTGCTTGTGCTATTTAAATGCGTTTAACGTTTAAAAGTTGAAATCGCTTCCTATTATGATGCTATTATTGTTAGCTCGAATTTCGGTAAGCGGCTTAACTGAATTTTCCAACTGAACTGTAGAATTTCCCAACAACAATGGCCGAAAACGCACAAAACAAATTCCAAACTATGTATTTACTTAAGGCATCAGGCATCAGATTGTGTTGCCATTGTTGTTCAAAGCCTCTCTCCTCTCGACCGTTTTTGGGCCAAAAAATAAGTTGACACATTTTCTGATTGTTTACAAATTTGGGCAGTCATGCAGAAGCAGCCGGTCCTTGGTCCTTGGTCCTTGCTGCCGTGGGTCCTTGGTCCTTGGGTCACACACACACATAGGACCTTGCCAGCGACCTCGCTTTTACTCCTTGCTCGCCAAAAACTTAATCCAAACTTTGCATAAAGGCATGTGGCAGGGATTTATATCCACTACACTATAGGTTTTTGGGCTCTGTTAGTGCACTGAGAGAAAGTTCAAGGTAGCTATTCAATTTAAAAGAAAAAAAACTAACATAATATAATAACTTAGAATTTAATTAATAATTAATTAATATAAACAAACTGTAACATTCTTTACCTTATTTAAATTGAGGAAATAAAGAAAAATGCATTATTAACTTCATGCCTTACTTGTTTTCCCTCTGTTTCCATCTATATGGATTTTTGGGCTCCCATTTTCCACTCGCGCTGTGTGTGTGTGGGAAAACTTGGCCTGGCAAGGGTTTAGTTTTTACTTCGTCCGTTTCAAACAAAAACGCAAACATGAAAGCAAAGATTTAGTGCGTGTCGGCATGAACTTGGATTGCCTACAGATGTATTGTTGCAGCAGGTTTGCAGGATTTTCCGGGGAGACAATGATATTCCGGCTAGCGAGAGTTCCTTACCAGAAGCATCTTTGTCCAATTTGGTTTCAAATGTAAGCCCATACCGTTGGCTAAGCAATGAATATTTATGGGACTGAATATCCAGGATATCCCTGCGTGTGGATGGAGAAACCGGGGCCAGGTGAGCTTTGGGCCGAACCATTTAGCAAGGTTATACATATGTGAAATTGACAAACTTGGTATTTTAAAATTACATTTTCGACCTTGTGTGGAGAAATTATTAATTCAACCTTTAAAACTTTCCCTAGAGTCTAGCCTTATTTATTTATTTAAAAGGCTTTATCCAACTCAAAGAGTTCTTAAAGAAGTTCGCAAATATTGGTATTGTGTTATTTCAATAGAGGAAATCTTCGAACGTCTGTGGAAATACCAAATGACTTAATTCCAGGCTTCACAATTGGTTAATCGATTGCCAGCTTATTCATTCAGTCAATGACATTTTAAGTATGTAAGTGTCATCGCCTCATTAACCCTGCCTTAACCAATTCAAACCTTACGCAATCTTTTGCCCATTTTTACCTTTCACCAAGTAATGTGCTTAACCCCTAGCTCTTTTCGCAACGAAACAGCCCCAAGTTAACCCTCCGCAACTATGGGATTTTCCCACACAAGCATCTTGTGGCAACGAACCCCTGAAAGTAAGCAACATATTTTTCTCTGGCGGCAACAAAAATTAATTGGAAATCACAATCATGGAGGGCAGAGTTTCACACCTGCCGAAGATGGGTGTGTGTGCGTTTATGACATTGATTGCCCGCACGCACACTCTGGCACTTTGGCACACACTCACACACTCTACCGCACACCCAAAGGATTAATTAAATAATTTATATGTGCTTTTGTTTTGGTCGTAACTTGATTAAGCCAACACAGCAAACACACACACTCAAAAGCGCATAAGGGTCGCGCGTGTGACAGCCCCGGCAATGGCTTTTATATGGCAAGTTGCACAAATTGCCCGAACTGTTAATGATAGACAAATGTTTTGGGCAATGTTCGATTTGACTTGACTTGGCCAATGTCACTGACACCGAACAAAGGTGCCAGCTTGGCCCCTTGATTAGCCGTGATAACCGAAGGGCGCAGACAGGCGATAACACGTGCCAATTAGAGCTGCAAATCACCTGAAACCTCTGCGATACGATGCGATGCCATTTGCCAGATAATTGAGCCAAATGCCCTGCCAAATTTAGACAGATCACTGGTGGCCTCCAAGGGACCTCTAGTCATTTAAATTTCAATTAAATGTACTTAATTAACAAGCAGGGCAATTGATTTGATTGGAATGCTGATGGTGTTGAAGCTGATGCTTTTCCATTCACACCTAATTGTCAACATTACGCTGTATACATGGACGGGACATACCATAAATATTCAGAGGGATTAATTTGTGCAAATTTTATTGATACAACAAATATTCAAATTAGTAAGCCATTATTGTATTTACATATATTAAAAGAGAAGCTATTCATAAATTGATATTCCGCTCTGCTCCGCTAAACACAGAATCATTTCTTACACAAAAAATATTTTAAAATACATAAATAATTAGCCTTTCTAGGCGCCTATTAAAATATTGTAGAAATCATTAACAAATGAGGCAAGGACAGTGAGCTCTATCAAGTGAACAGCAGACAAACTGAAACCCACTCAAACGAGCTGTGAAACTTTTCCCAAACACTTTTGCCTTCTTTGCTGTTGACGCATTAGTGAAATGTTGTGCAAATGAAATTTTAATCAACTCGAATGGAGGAGCGTAGTAGGAAATTGGGGCATGGCAACGGCTTCAAAGGCTTAATTAAGACCGAAACGAAAGACCAAGTCAGTGGGCACTTCCGCAGTTCACAATCCGAGGACATTTGGCAGACTGCCGCTATTTAAGTGCGACAAGCGGATATCCGGCCGTCGTTCAATGGAGCACAATCCAAGAATCCATGGAGGAAAACAATGATATCAGGGCCAATACCGCCGAACTGGGCCACAAAACAGCCGGGGAAAATGCGCCAAAAACGAAACAAAAACAAAAGCCCAACCAAACGGCCAGCGACAGCTGAATGGAAAATGACAAAACACGACTTGAAATTTGACGTCCCCCTCGGAAAAGTCAGGGGAGCTGCCATCTCGCCACCTTACGTTTGCCATTGTCCCTCCGCCTTTTTCGCTTTTCCGCATTCCTCCCCACCCTTCACTCTTTTCCAGCAGCTGGAAAAAGAGGAAGAGCCCCGAGAGCAGCAACATTGTTTTTAATATCCGCTAAAATTGTTGTTTATACAATGTCGCCGGGAATGAGTAGCATAGTTGTCGTCGCCCCCACATCATCCTCTTAATAACAGTCTAGTTTTGGTACGGTGAACTAATGAAAATCATAGAGGTGCTTACTAAGCTTAAAGGTAATGGAAAATTAAATAATGTTATATATTTTGTGTATATAAAAGTGGGTCAAGAATCTAAGAAGCTAATAATTTGTATTTATTTATTAGAACTTGCATTAAAGTTTGTAAATTTAAATACATACTTATATTATTATATTAATCTTTATTAATTTGCAGAACAAAGCTAGTCGACTCCTTTGAGTGTAAACTGTGATGTTGCTCTTCTTTTTGCTTATATTGTTACAATTGTTGGTGTTGGTGCTGATGTTGCAGTTTGTGGTTGGCTTTTGGGGCTTGAGGGCAGCTCTGTTGGCGGTATTCGCGTGGGTTGAGCTCCGGTTGCCAAGCTGCAATAATGCAAATTGTAGTTGATTGCCCGCCCGCCCTGCCGCGCCAAATTGTGACTTAAAGCATTTGCATTTTGTCTAGTTCTGCGAATCTTAAAAAGTTTAGTGTAAAGCAAAATGATAAATCAAGAAAGAAGGTGAGGTTTTGTGTTAAAAATTAGGTCCTTACGGATTATTTCATTATTATTACAGCTAGTTTAGTTAGAAAAAGCGGATCAAATAACAAATAAGATAATTATCTGGAGCTGCTTGTAAATGTATAATGTGTTCTCAACTGCTGCATAAATATTTAGTAATTATATTCAATATTCTTTCTTAAATATTAAATAAGAATATATATTTCTGAAAGTGTACAGTAAATACAGGTAAAATACAGGTACGTCCTCTCTATTTCATTTTATGCTCCTTCGGCAAAGGGCTCTTGAAAGTTCCAGTAAAAACACTAAAAAATGAACGTGTCTCTAATGCAACTTTAATGTTTCACCAACCGCAGGACGAGAAACTGTTTAAATTCCAACCGAGTTTAGTTTCTACACTCCGTGACCCACGACCCTTTCTACTTTTCAACCCAAAAAAGTTCGCTTAACCAGCTGCAACTTGTGAAACTTTTGACTTTCGGTTTTCCCTCCTTGGGGAATTTAATATGCAGGTTTTTCGGTAATTGAGTATAATGGTGCATTAATTATTTACAATTGTTTGAAATGGTACAAGCAAAAACAACAAGACCGAAACAAAAGTTATAAATACTTTCAAGATTAATTAGAGCATTTGTTTCGTTTTGTTCTCAACTTATAGAGTTATTCGACTTTCCACTGACAGCAGCTGCCCCCTTCGAAATTGAAAAGTTTTCGTTCGCCAGTTCGCCAGTCGAATGATTTATCAGCGTTAAAATTTCCCATCAACTCTTTGCTGAAACATTTTAAAGGCAATTATAAATTATTTAAAACGTTTTTTATTAAAACTAGGCATTCAATTATATTAATAATATATATCTGGAATGTAACCATTTAATTGACGTCCACAAGTATATCCCTTTATTTATACTGTCAGGGAAATTCCGTTTCCTATGTTATTGAATGGACTGGCATACACCCTTGAAACTGATATGAAAATAATAGAAAAGTCCATGTGATTGCTAATAAATAGAGAAAAAACAAAACCCATTTATTGATCGTTGAATACGTACAACTTTCCCATTGTTGTCATAAGCGGATGAGACAATAGAGCTTCGATAGGCATTGCTGGAAGTATACAAGTACAAAGGACTTCAGATAATAAAGATATACCTTAAATCATATAACAAACTTTGTCAGAGCTTACTTCTGTTTGTATTTAACTATTTCAATATTTTAATGGCTTTATTTGTAAGATGATTGGTCCATTTCTCTTATATTAATTTACAGCTTTTAAAGCCAAGCATTCTTTTAGTTTAGATCTCCCTTTCACTTCACCTAAGATAACTTCACACATGTTTAAATAAATTAGAATTCCAATTAAGTTAAAAAAACAAGCTTCTAAACGGATGCGGCGCATATTTAAATAGGAAAACTTCAGGCATCCACTACGTACATATACCAAATTCCTTTTGAATGTAATTTGCATATATGGGGCGAACGGGCAAGTACTTTGGCCATATTTAACTTGAAATATTTACCAGACGACCAGAGCTCCATTTGCCAACCGAAAGTGAAAGCAGAAAGGCCAAAAAAAAAGAGGAGTGGCTGGAAAATTATGCAAAGTCAGCTGAAACTAAGCGATGGCCGAATGCTAAATTGTGTAGGCCTCAGTGCGTATACTTAATTAACTACAAGTTGGACATGTGTTCACAAAAAGGAGGCAGGCTGGCGGCTCTCCACCAAAGCCTTTGGGGATCTGAGGGAAAGTTTGGTTTTCGGTCCTTGTCGGGTCTGATTTTTGTAAATATTTAGTTAGGTCTGGGCTTTTCGTTACAAAACTAATTAAATACGAAAAGTTCTAGTTCTAGTTTCAAGGAAAGTTAAGCAAATATTGGAATAGGTCCCATGAATGCAATTCGGTGTCCTTTTATTATTTGCACAATGCTGCAAAAGCGCAAGGTGCACTTGCCGAAGGACTACGGCAGATTTCACCTGGATTCCAGTCCGAAGTCGAAGCCGTTGGGCAAACATTGAGACTCGACCGCAAGGTAATCAAATTGTACGTATAAAATGGGAATGGAAGGCTTGGAGCCAAAGTCCAATTTGTCACTTGCCAGCCAGGTGTGCTCCGGCTCTTTGCTCCTCTTTCTGGGCCAACACGTCGTATACGCATTTGCCATTTGCATGTTGCATTGGCATGCAAACATAAATGACAATTTATTGCATTCGAATTGATTTGCGTGTAGCCAGAGCAATTTCAATTTGCTTTCAGCTTAGTTTTCCATCCCGGTCGCCCCTCGGGTATCTTTTAATTAAGGCAAACTGTTCGCTGGAAAGGTCTGCTTAATTAATATTGATTATGATGGCCTCTGAACACACTCTTATCCCGCTAATGCATCGTCCATTCATGGCGATTAATTGACCGGTTGATTATCATCCTTTAAATGCGTTTTTCCCTTCAGCTCATTTCGATCATTGGTTGGCTAATAAACCCAGCCGAAGCTGCTCGCCAGCAAGAAAAACAGCATTTAAATTGGAATTTTTTCATTTACATTTGTGGGGAATTTCCCCGGCACTTGGTTGTCGAGGATGCCAGGGATTGTTTGTCCATCCCCATACCCCGACAGACAGACATACACAAGATGTGTCCTTGTGCCAGGGATTCTCATGCATATGTGAGTGTCATATTTCATGATTTCGGTTCTGCACTGTGAAATAAACTAGGGCAGAAAGTTCTGAACTAAGAAATACTTTATAAACTGAAATAAAATATTTCAATATATATATATATTTTTAATATCAGTATCCAATTTATTTGTATATTTAATTAATTTTTCAGCTTGTGAATGGCTGAAAAATAAAACCTGAATATACCTTATACCTTATATTCTAAAACAAATGTTCCTTAATTAAAAATTAATGTTCAGCTGGCTTCAGAAATGAGTTATTTGTGAAAAAATCTGAAATAGAAATCTTTCCAAGAGCTGTCATTTTTTTATCAATAATTTTCCTCTCTGCATCGGCCACGTCTGCCTGTCTGAGGGCCCGAAAAATTATGCTCCTGCCTTGTTTCTATTTCTCACAAATCACATTTCCCTCATGTTGGTTTTGCCCAATTCAATTATCTGCATATTTCGTTCGCTTTTGAGAATTCAATTCGATTCGGTTGTCTGCCAAGAAACTGCTTAAAGTCAAGTTCTGACAGGCGATTGTTCAGCTATTTTGCGAGACTAATTAAGCTGCTGATTAAAGACATACACACTCACCGACTGGCAACTCAGCATGACACTCGAACACCTGCGAATGAAATTGGACAAAAATTCAGAAGCCATTTTGGGCCGTTATTTTGACTCAGAAATCCAGGCGGCTCAGACCCAAAATCAGGCTTTGTATTTTATGTGTTTTCTGCCTATAATTTGCCTGATTTGCGCATGGCTATGCAAATTCGAGGCATTAAATTATTCGCCGGACAAACGGATGAAGGCAGAGAGTTAAGGCCCTACTTTTTCGTCTAGAGCGACATAAATACCGTCAATTTATGTCAATTCGATTTGCCTGCCACCCACGAACACATGTACACCCAATACATGAAGAGAAGCAGGACTAATGCCGTAATGCCTGCAGGATTCGTCGGCCATTTTGACGAGGCCTTTTGTGACCGCTACTTTGCCGCCACTGCCACCGCCGTTGCCCGGCATCGATGCGTGCAAATTCAATCTGCGGGCCATGGTCGCTGCAATTTGTGTTTTCTTTGGCTGTTTAGTTACAGTTTTTTATTGCCTCGATATTTGTTATATACTCGAAGCGATAAAATCGTTAGGAGCAGGACATTAGCCGTGGCAGGATGTTCCATTGCCTTTGCTTATTTTCTTGCGGTTCGGATGGTGGGCGAATTTTGTACACTTTGGAAAAGATTCTTAAGGACAATATTAAAGAATTCAATTCATATTTTCTTTTTGATTTTTCGAAGTAGTAAAATATATTTATTTATTTATAATTATAGCATTATCCAAATACAAGTAATAATAATTTATTACATTTTTTGTTATGGTCAAGAAACACTAAAATTTGAATCCCAAACATCGCACACATTTCCGATCAGTGCATTTTTTGCCGCCCATTTGTGATTAGTTGGATTTTTGCTTCATGTTGTATTTATATATTTTTATTAGATTCGCAATTTCGAGCCGAGCTATTTGTAGCACGCCCACAAAGTGCGGCTGGTCGTGGGGGGATTGCCGGGGAAAATTCTGCGGGAAACTAGACCCGCCGGATATTACCACGTGCCGCTCGCCTTAAAGTTTACTCTCGCCTCCCTTCTCTGTGAAAGTTTTTTATGGCTGGCAGAAGAAATTGCAAAAGGCAGCAGCCAAATGAACGTTGAGAGAGAGAGAGAGCATAAAAAGCGTCATTCAAATTAAGGACATTATTCCTTTCGCGACTCTCCATTTCCCCGCACCTTTTTGTGTGCAAAGTGCGAGTGTGTAACGCATTTAAATGGAAATGTCAGCGTTGCGGAAACTCGCAACGGTTTTAGCTTTTCCTTATTCCACCTGCCTTTTGGCGAATTACTACCCACTGTCTTTGCTATTTTTTTTTTTTCGGCTGCTTTAATTGTCTCCTGCACACGGATGTGTGTGTGGGATAAAACGCTTTTACATTTGGCACTTGGCTTTTATGCTTCTTATTTATGCATTTCGTTCATTTATTTTTCATTTATTGCCTCGCCTCTGTGCCATGCGAGACATTTGCATTTCCAGTGCGAGTGCGTCACGTTTAGCTTTCGTTTGCATACTTTTGAGCTGGCATGCAAAATGTTAATCATACGCCGCGTTGTCTGCCGAGAAGAGGCATCACAACTCTAATTGAATTGCTTTGAATTGGCAGGTCAACGGCAGGCTGAGCCGAAAATTTAAATCTCGACGCGAAACGAGGCGCAAAAACACCTGCTTTGATCTCGGCCGTCTGATGATGATGGTGATGATGGTGATTTTCTGTTTTTCTTATCAATTGGCAGGGAATCAGGAGTCGGAATTCTGAAGGTTATGTGTCAGCAAATGTCAGAGGAAAATACATTTGAAAAGCAACCAACTCTCCGGCGTCAACAGTGGCTGCGTGAAATTTAATCAAATAAATTAGCAATAAAGTTTTATTTTCGCTGTCACCATCTCAGGCGCTCGGGTGTTACACGTTGCGTATACGTAATGCCGGAGTGTGTTTTTATTGCCCGTCAGCTTTTTTTTTTGTTTTTTTTGTTTGCGACCCAGCTCGAGTTGTTTGAGTTTTTTATTTGCAACCGTGCGATTCGCACTCACACTGGCCGCGTTTCAATTAACATTGTCAGTTTGATGCGACCCTCAGTTTGAACTAAATTAAAATCCTGGAAAGGGGATTAAGCCGCCCACGTTTGCACACACGCACTCTACCATCGGCACACACATGTCAAGCTGTCGAAATGTCCATTTAATTAGGCCGAAATGAAGGATGTGATAAGGGTGTATGGATTAGGGGGTTTTTTAAGCTAGTGCCGAACGCACCGAACCAAGCCTATTTATAAGCCTGCATGTCCTGTACGGATCCCTACTTTTGGGACTTTCCGCCGTTGGAGCCAAAGGCAAAAGTTAATTGAATTTTTGTTTTTGTTTTACTTTCGGCTTGCCGCGTGCGTGAGTCTCTCTAATAGTTGGGAGACGTGCAAACATTGAACTGTTTTTGGCAAACACTTTGAACTGTTGCAAAAATAACACACATAAATGTGAACATAAATTGTGAGCGCCATAAACGATTTGAAGGCGCCAAAACTTCTGCCAGCGATTATCAATACAATTTGCCAGCCCGCCAGCGAGCATTTATCATTCAGAAATATGGCCCTAAACTAAGCGACAGCCCCGGCCATTTTACATATATTTATGCCGGCACGAACACGCCGAATGCGAAATAACCAAAATCGAGTATACAATTGGTGGGAGGCGAGTCAAACAAGTTTACCTTCATATTTGTTTCGCATACGCTTACAACTCTAAATAAATAAGCAACAAACAAATGGAGAACCGCAAACTCGAATGCAAATACCAGCGCCAAATACACACAAACAAAGGCACAGTTAGAGCTGGGCTCCCGCAAAAGTATGCAGCAAAATTTTAAACTCCTGACGCAGCCAATTTATATGCACGAAAAAAAGTTATATATATATATCCGAATTGAAACGATTCGCATCGACAATGAATTGAATATGGCAAGGACCCCCCTGTTACAAAGGGTGGCATTTGTGGAAGTAATCGAATAGTTGATACCTTGCCACGGGACTTTTGCCTATTTTTATTACAATTACACAAAAAAATATAACTTTCTAGATTTACATTAAAGAAGCACTTCCTTTTTGCATCTAAAGTAGAAACCACAACATACAAAGCTTCTTTACGTTTTTGTGATATTAAGAAAGACAAGTTTGGAATTATATTCTCACTCTCATCTTGGCAAACAGTAGAATAATTATATTAATATCTAAAAGCCAAACGAAAAGATTTTCTTTACTTATTCCTGAACAAATATCGAAGCGGTTTATCATACAACTTTCTTTATCTTCCATTCCTTTATTTATAAATAAGAGATAAAATATTTATACGAGTTATCTGAGAGTAGGTACCTTGTGACTTCCCCCATGTTTGTTTTTGTTTTCATCTCCATTCCATTCAATATTCGAGTTGATATTCCCAAAGTGCTGCTGGGCATCCTCTCGCATGGCAAGCCCCAAAGAGTTTTAGCGAAATGAAAAATTGAAAAACGCGCTGCGAAATGCGATGATTTTGCGGTCGCCAGCTGAACTGATGCGTATCGGCGGCTTAGACTCTGGACACAAGGCGGCGGCAAAGGGCATAAATCATGGCGTATTTATCATAAATCAAATTGAATTCCCTTCAACAGGACAACATCGGCACCGCCGCCCCGCCTCCATTCCGATTGGGGATTGCCGGTTTGCGGATTTTGAGGGTTCGCCTTCGATGTGTTTGCTTGGCGCGCATATTTTATTTATGATTCTCTTCCAGTTGAGTTGCGAATTTGTGTTGTCTCTATCTGACAGCGCTTCCGTTTCTGTATCGATTTCTGATTTTTCCTTATTTTTTCTCTTCATCGGATCAATCATTGTTTCCCATATATATCTGAGGTGGGAGTCATGGAATGTAAAACAGGTTAAACGACCTGACAGCCTATCGGTGTTACTACTACTGCACAACTGACATGGCATTATCAACTCATTGACGGGGGAACCGATGGAAAAACCGAAGAGCCAAGAAGTCCGAATGGTCAAAGTGATAAATGCCTGTGGAAATGGATCCAACAACCACTTTTCCTTGCCTTGACCATTTGCACAAATTACTCGACAATTTTGCTTAGGCACTCTGAAAGCGAATATCTAGCAGTCATCATCTATTAGCTGAACAATAAATCCCCTTCAACATTTCCCATTCAACTGCATGGCGTTCTTTCTTTTCAAAGGGTCAATGATATGTAAAGGTCAGCGAGGGGCCTACAAATTCATTGAAGATATTGGGTTACAAGGGTAAAGGAATAAATGTAATACCAGTTTTTGTGCAGGTATTTTTATATTTTATTAGAACGAAAACTAAATATATTCCATTTCAAACTTAGTTATGTTAAAACTTAATTGAAACTTTAGGGCAATCAAAAACCTTATTAGTCAATATAAAACAAGAAATAAATCTTTTAAATTCAACAATAATAGTGCAGTTAAATATATAAAAGACAATTTAAGAAATAGTGGCATAGAATGCTATATAGGCTCGTGGAATATCGTACGCAAACCAGTAAGTCTCCAAAAGATATTGTCCCTCGGGAAACGGTAAAACCTTCGTAAATTGATAGTTTAGGAATTCTATGGATAATTTATCGATGATAACGTCATGCTGAAAGTGTTACAGTTATTACCAAAAGGTCTTAACATGCAATCGATAAAAACCTTACATCGTAGGGACACGTGTGATTCATATTTGAGTGAGATTTCATGAGATTATAGAAGAACTCTGCAATACGATGAGAACTAGGGTTTTTTAGGAAACGGCAGGAATCGACGGTTATGTTGTACATAAACGGCCTGTAACCATTTACTCGCTTAGACATTGAAAAGTTCATCTGCAATTTGAAAGTCTTATTTAACGAAATTCATATTTTTTTGATTTTATTGATATTCAAACCTTAATTTTTGTAATATTCCTTTTAAACATGTTCGCTTTTAAAGAAACGTATTTATACGTTCGATTTTTAGCTTTTATATAGCAATATTGGAAGGCGGAAAAACTTGGATCCAAATCTTTGCATTTAATATTCGTAAATTCAAATTTGCTTGAAATCTGTTTAGAAATTAAATGTTTAATAAAATAAATTTATTATTCAGAATGCTGTTTGGTTTTTCTTAACCTGTTGAACAAAAATCGAAGTCAAAATCACCAGAAAATAATAATTTATTTTGAAACACATCTTTATTTATTAAACGACGGAATACAACTGACATATAATGATGACATCTACTTTTTTAATGAGTGTCATTTAACTTTATCTGGAATTTGAACTCTAAAATGAGCAATTAATGTATTTTATATGGTTTCTGACAGTATTCGAATTGGTATTTACCCTTATTTTTTGCATGTATTTTATTTGATTTAAGAAAAATAATATTATTTAATCGCTTTAGATAATTTTTATATTTAGAACAAAGTTGTTTGTTAAGCCTGAAGGAAAATTGGAAAAACAATTAAGTAGAATAAATCCATTCAACTTAAGCACTGGTCAACAAACTGAAAATGAAATATTATTTATTTGAACAATGTAATAATATTTTTTACTTTATTGATGTGTTCCGTTTAAAAGTATTTTTAATTAGAAAAGGGAATGAAGTAATTACATACTTATTTTTTTAGGTATATTCAGTTTTTTCATTCTTCAGAATAATGCAATAATACAAATTCTTAAATACGTATATTGAGCGATCTATTATGGTTAAAATTAGTTTTACTTTGAATGCTTGTTTTAGTGAATTTGATTATAATATTAAATGAAAATGTAAGAATGTGTTATAAAATTATATATATTATATTTTATTGTTTAATCTTTTAATACATTTATTTTAAAACGCTTTTGTTGTATCTTGAGTTGAGTTATTGAGTTTATGGCCAAGCACACGCCGCGCGTTCTATATTTAATTTTGGTTATCGTATAAATATATCTTGCCAATATTTTCCCGAACAGTTCAGTCTTTAATTTCTGTTCAATATGTGCAGCTGTTCGAACACTTTGCTTTCGTTTGGTCGGTTCACTTTCCCGCTTTTTATTGGCAATGGCATCTGCCGGGTATATAGGTTTGACACGTACAGTTGATTCTTTACAAAATCTACCAGGGAATACTGGCATGTTGGTATAAACTATTCGAGCCAAGAAAATTCGTCTTCAGTGGCTGTTACTATTTGGATTTGTGGCACTTTTATTGAACACGGACCTGCATTAAAAAAACATACTTTATTGCACTATGAGGGCTTGCTGTTGCCGCTGTAGTTGGTGTAGTTACTACTGAAAGTAAACAACTATTTTGTATTTTGTTTCTCTATCCCTTTTTTATTTCGTACACCGGTCGTCAGGCAGTTGTTGTTGCTGAGTAATATTTCTGATCGCTGGTCTGTTTAATGAATTTTTGTATTTAATGAATGAACAACATTTTTCTTGTTGCTTCCTCCTGTGTGTGTGTGTCTGCCTCTGTATTTCTGTGTCTGTTCGGTTCTGTTCTGTTTTGTGCTCTGCTACCTCTGCTCGTATATGAATTTTTATTCGCTTCTGTTTGCCAATTGATTGGAAATATTTCTTTTCATGTTTTTCAATTTGGAAAAACCAGAAAACAAGAGTGCGCGCAGTGGTGAGGAAAATAAAGGCCAAATGGTGAGGGGAGGGAGATGCAGCAGCAGCAACGCAACCCCCTCCCGATCTGGAATCTCGGCGGCAAAGTGCTTTTGAGCGATGGCATATGAGTTCCCAGGTTTTGTATCCCCCGTTTTGTTTAGACAATAATAATTTTTGCCATTTTATTTCGGTGAGCTGGGGGCGCTCTCGTCTCGATTTATGTTCCCTGGCCGGCCGCCTGACAGCTAATGTTAGCTTATAAAGCTTTAATTTATTTTGTTTTGATTACCGCTTATTATCATGTACATAAACATGTTGCCGGACTATTGGCTTTGCCTCTTATGATGATTGCCCGAGCAGAACAATCTGCCATTTATTCAGTACCCAAATTGATGGACCTGCACTTATTGTTGCAATATAAAATAATCTCTAGTCGAGTTTACATTTCACTGCCCTGCGTAGATTTTATGTAGAGAGTTTCTGTTATTCGGGTTTAGTCTGCCTAACAGTCTGCACATTGTTCTCTCAATTTTCACGGACTTCCCCTATCTGCTCTCTGTTAAGCAGATTGGGCGCCATTTTTTAATTTTCCAGGCAGTAAAATATTTTCAAAATTAAAATAAATGTAGAACAAACAAATATAATAATATAAATTCACTTCATTTCATTTCCAGCAATTCCTAAAATCTATGTTTATCATAAATACGAGCTTGTTAATGCCAGATTTCGGTGCTTGAACGTTGTGTTATTTGCTTACTTAATTGCAGCCATTTGAGTTTAAAAAACGTACTTATTTACAAACACAATATAAACGATTGCTATTATATTCACAACGTTTCTCGAAGCTGAAAGCTTCTGTATAAACACTGAGTTAATTATTCGCAATAAGTGCATTTTGCAAATAGCAAACATTAACTGAGTCAGTCATTACCTGTATTTCCTGAACAAAGGAATATTGCCTTAGCTGGTGTATATTTTCTGCAAGTGCTTAGTACTTTTGTTAATATCTTAAATATTTTTCTTTTATGTTGAAGTATTTTTTCTGTTGACTAACTGATTTGTAATAAAGAAACAACGAAATATTTTTCTTAAGTACTTTTAAAATCTTTAACAAAATTTGTATGTCGCCCAGCTTATGAAGGAAACTCTTTTCATCTTTATTTTCCAGCGCTTAGTACGAAATGACAAATATTTAACTATTACTAGTTGTAGTAGAGCAAATATTTGTGAGCTGTCACGCCTGTTATTGCAGTTCTTGACTTTTCCCCGCCAGCTTGTGTTTCGTTTTCCCAACGTTCGCCGCTCTCGCATGCGAGTTTCCCCTTTCAACATTTTCCAGCATGCGATTTTTCCCACTAAGAATATTTTACTGGCAGTAACAGAGGGCAGGCAGTATTTTGCTTTCTCTCGGGGAACTTGCTGAATTTCCCCAATTTGCAGCGACAGCAAGAGAGAGAGAGAACGAGCTCTGGAGAGAGGGTATGTTCGTGAGACCCACTGACACAGTGATAAAGCTGGGCCGGCTGATAACAGAGAGCTGTTGGGGCACACAGGTACGAGGTACTGGGTCCGAGCTCCACGAACGCTCTCTTCGGGGGATTCTCAGTCGGATTCGGAGGTCGGTCGGCAGGTCGGCGGTTCAGTCGCGTTTCCAGTCCATCTTTCACCGTGCTGCGAACAGGCGGACGGACGGGGTCTCCAATTCAGTCGTCGGGCCGCCGCAGTTTCAACGCGCTCGGATTTAGATTCAGATTCAGATTCGGAATTCATCAGCCTACCGAAAATATTTGAATTAATTAAAATTTGATTAAAAAAAAATTATATAAAAAATACCAAAAGTTCCAGTTCGAATGTGCGTGGCTAAAATAAATAAATAAGTGCAAATATTTTCAGGAATTACTCAAATGAAAATACCAGCAGCAAGAAGCAAAAATTAATGCTTGTGCCACTTGAATGAAAAAATTCAATGCCATTAGTGTGTGCAAAACAAAAAAATAAGAAAATATATATATGTTTATTAGCAAATATCCGAAAATATTTGCCGATAGCCATATGAATGGAAAAGTGCTCGAGGGTAAATAGGCCGAAAGTCGAAACATATCCACCGACCGAAAATCTTGGACAAACTTGTGCAGTTTTCGTGTTTTCCAACGCTTTCTGAGTGCTATTATTAAAGTAATTTGTGCGACACTTGCCACCTGTTCGACAACTTTTGGAAAACACACACAATTTATGCAAACGACTTCGAGAAGAAAGCCGATCCGATCCACCCAAAAACGAGAGTGAGAGTGTTGAGAGGAGTCGTTGACCCAGCATGTAAGTCTTTGGACCAATATTATATTCTGGATTATTTACCATCTACACCCCTCTATGGCAGACTGAACCCACGAATTTAACACCTTAACAACACCGATCTTTGTTATCGCCCAGTGTTTGTCCGGGATTTAAATATAGATTTATGGCATGCAAACATTAATTGGATTACTCGGGCAATCTTGGGGCATTGTGGTTGAAGATTGACCTAGACCAAGGGGAAATAAATAGTCGAGAAAAGTTAGTGTGTTGTGCTTATATCGTGATATACTACAACGCCTATCACAGAGATTAGGTGTGGCATAGATGGAAATGACATGTTCTTCCTACTGCACAATTTTGATTGAAGCATTATTTTGTAACTAAGAAACAGTACAGATACTAGTTGTATTTACTCTGCTTCTAATGATTTAATCTATATTCTTCTAATCTATCTTTTAAAAGTAACTAAAACTGTGGGAGTCTCTGCACTCTTTTAATATATATAAATATGTAGCAACACTTAGCAAACAAACAAAATATTTCCCTCAAGTGTAGTTTGTTTTGTTTCGCCATTACCCTTTGTTTTTTTCCACCTTGTTGAGAGCCCTCGTCAGGTGCTTGAGAACTGTGAAAGCTCTCAGAGCCGATTAAGTAGCTACTGATATGCACAAAACACTTTGGCCGGGGGCATGGCTAATCAAATTACAAAGTCATATACCGCTTGATTTAATAACTCGGTACAGTTAGGGTATTTCCCGGCATCTGCCTGGCCGCAGATGCTACCGTTTTCAGAGCTGCCGCTGCCGCTATTGCTGCCACTGATGCTGCCGGGCAAATGCAGCAGTTTTATCTTTAAAGTTCGTCCAAATTACCTCCGAGGGAGGCGCACAGATGTGCACCCAACGTGCGGGTGCGGCTTTGTGTATAAATTTACACTTAACTGCAAAACAACAAGCTTAATTGCCCGAAACCAAATAAAACTCAGCATGCCAGTGGATCTGGCCGACTGGTTCCAGGAAGAGGCTGTGCGAGGACAGGGTTTTGGTGGACGGTTTTGGGTACAGAGTACACGAGGGTATTTCGAACTGAGGGATAATCCTACATGTTCAATTAAAGAACTCTTAAAGTAACTAAACTTAAAAAATATAAAGGTTATTTTTCAAGTGTTCTTGATTCTACTTTACCTTAAAAGAATATTCAATATTTATGTATAATCTGAAGAACATGTTTTTTGTTTATTTTTCTAGTTACACCTTTTTAGGCTGTAATCAATTCCTAAAGTGCCAAGGTGCTTTACACACAGTTTCCTATTGTAAATAAAACTATTTCGTACCTATGAGAGTGCCTAAAAATAAACAAATTGTACAGAGACAAGCAACCAAATGTACTGGGTACGCTCCGGTCGAAAATCTCGGACGAACCACTTGTAATTGTTCGAAATTATTCCATAGCAATTGCAGCCACTGCCACGCGCATCCTTGAACATGAAAAGTGCGAGTGGCCAGAGAGAGAGAGAGAGAGAGAGAGCTGCCAAAAAGATGGCAAGACGGGACAATTCATATGGGCACTTACACTAATTACAACGCCGCACCGCCCTTCATTTAAAGCGCTGCCAAAACGGCACTGAGTCACGGCCATGTGTTCCGCACGTGTTTGCTTTAAGAATTAAGGCGGAGACGCCTTAACTAAAATTCTCTGCGACGCTGACACAGTTTTCACAACTGCCATTGCTGCTCCTGCTGCTCTTTCATCTATTGTAAATTGAGTCTCGGCAGTGTGGCAAAAGAAAAGGAGACTGCCACGGACAATGGGTCGTATGCGTAATACGCTTGACAGTTTTCCGTCTCCGTTTGTCTTTCACTCCCACACACTGAAAAAAATAACTATACAAGAATTTGAAACTTTGATTAAAGGGGCTTCTTTGATGAGCTGACATACTGTATAGAACAGAAAACTAAGGCATATAAAAGTAAATATATTGTAACAATTCACTGGCGAGACTGTAAGTTGATTACTTGCTTTTACTAAGTAAAATAGTTTTAAATTCGACATTTACTTAAGCATTAAAACAGCTTTACTAAAGTTCTTATGTCTCGGATTTTGTGTTAGTTAAGTTTTCTCTGTGCAGACAAGCTGCATTGTTTGTTGGAATTCTGCTCATACGCTAGGGTTGTTGCGGCATTGGTATGAACAAACGAAACGCTCAAATCAAAGGCGACAACCCGCAACAATGGAGCTGAAAATGCCAGCAGGCATCGCGGAAATATAAAGTAAACTATTGTTTCGCCAGATTGCGTCAGTGTTTGTGTTTTGTTGTGCGGCTTCCTAGATTCTCTAGAAACATTGCGCACACGCCGTGTAACCGCCGTTCACCTCTGCGACAGCGCTGTAAGCGCTAATAAGCTTTTAATTAATTAATAATTAATCACTACGCACAGTCTAGCTCATCATTGCTGCTAGGCGGCCGCGAGAGGTCAATGTGGGTTTGTCATTTTGCCATTGTCTGGAAGCGAGCCCCTTATCGTAATGGCCGAAAAGTTCTAATCGAGGCAATTAACGTGGCCAAATTTAATTTCCGTCCCCGTCGCTATCAGGCACAAAACCTAAAAAAAAAGCAAAATAAGAAGAAGACGGAGCGGAGCGCCTGCTTTTTATTTACAAAATATTAGTGAATGCCCGACATTGGGAAATCCATCATGTAAGCCCGGGATTTCTCGGTTGCATGTGTCTTTGTTTGTTCCCAGCTTTATTGTTTGTTAGCTTTGTCTAGGGATGCGCGTGTTTCGAGAGAATGGAAACTTGTAAAAATATCGATAAATTATTTAGCATCTTATTGTCAAAAAATATCGAAAAGAAATGTGGAAGGCTACCTCTATGTATAGAAAAATTTGTTTATTCTTTAGTTAAATCAATATGATTTAATATATTTAATTCAAATTCCTTAAAATTCATTTAGCTCACTTTTCCATAAATTAATACTTTTACCGATAAATTTACCGACATTTCATATCGCCGAATTAGTGCTTTATATCGAGACTTGATATATCGATACCTGGTGCCATCCCTATTCTGTCTATTCCCCTATTTGTTTGCCTTTCTCTCATTCTTTAGGCCTGATAAACGAGCCCAGCTCCCAGGTACATTTTCGGGGAAGATTGAGGAGTTTCGAGCCCTTGCCTTTGACTGGCCATTAAGCAAATTACTTATGTTAATTAGTTGCCACGGCTAATGAGATATCGCAAGGATTTGCAGTCCGTGATAAGTCAAATTTAAAGCACAGTCGGGGCAAAAGAGAAAGCCTTTTCCTGATTATCCACCTTCCGCTTCAATTTAGCCCTGTTGATTTATGATGCGGAATTTAGCTCGGCACAATCTCAACTTGAAAGCAATCTAACAGCGCTCCGGGCCTTGCCATACAATGGGAATTCAATTTCTCCCCCTTACTCCCTTTGCTCTCTGGGAGCCCTTGATTCATCAAATTGCATTTATTTGCCAGATGAGCGAACTGCAACAATACGGAGATGCAACAGATTGCTGAAATGCATTCTGGAAATTGCATAAATAAATAATACGGAACAATAATTGAGAGGCAAGCAAACTCCTCAAGGAGGCAAATAATTTAAATTCTCCCTTGAGGAGAGGAAACCATTTCGAGTTCAATTTGCAGTGAACCAAATATAATCAAATACTTTCCTGACTTGGTTAAAACGGAACCATAAATTCATTAAAATCCCTTACGCTTGCCCACAATAATATCAATCTTGTCGTATCTCATTTGCGTTTAATCGTTGGCCCTTATTAAAATCCCTTTAAATCAATTTAATCGCATGTACATGTTTGCATTAAAATTAAAACCCATTGATAGATTTGTTAGCCTTAAGCCGTAAAATAATTAAAAACATAATTAGCTTCGTGCAATTCCCAGGCATTAATGTATTCAAAATGCCTGCAGCCCAGGATCCCAGGGAAGAGGCGATTTTCAAAAGGGGTTTCAGGTCAGTGCGCCAGTTGGTAATAATTTCATTAAAATCAACTTTGGTTGCACACTGCCTGCGGTCGGTGGAAAGAAGATTAATTACTGACTTTATTTTGACTGGCCCATGGAATGCCACACCGTCCGGACTCTATAATTCAGTATTGACACATAATCAATAGTCGGACCCATCTGTGAAAAAAAAAACTAATTAAGCCGCCATGAATGTGGAAAAAATGAATTCAAATTGCAGCGTTAATAGTAATAATAACCGCCATTAACTCCAGTGCACAATATATCTTAATTTTTGGGCATAATTAATGCCTGCAATTATGCTGAGCTTCGTTGAATGTCGTCGCCCTTTTCCTTCTCCACCTTGACACAGGCACACATGCTGCTATATATATGTATACACCACGCCACACTAGGAGACGTAAACAATCCACTTAACATGCTGGGAAATACCATTTGATCCTGCTATCCATCTCCCGAGTATTGCGTATACGCTGCGTGGGCTGCACGGAGCCTTGGGCAACAGTGTGTCACGCACATTATTGATAGGTCGACTCAATCGCCTCGGCTTCAGTTACCCGGGTCTAGATTAAAGCTTGCAGGCCCCAGACGTCGGTCTGCGGACTAAGGACTCCGGATTCAGGACACCCCTGATTCTCGCAGCATCTGGGCAATTACGGCCTGGTGGTCTCTGTTTATTAAAACGACATAATTGCGAATTGAGGCCCGCAGCTCTACGCTGTCCTGACTGCTTCAATCAACTGGATCATCAGCGGCTTGCTGCTGTTGGCACTCTCATCGTTAACCATCAGCTACATACCTTTGCTTTTGTACAACTTTTCCCCGGGAATTGGCCGGGGATAATTTGCATAAGAAGCAAAGAACTTTGGCCTTGCTGGGAAGTATATATTGTAGGTTTGTTGTTTGCACGCCCCGCTCTCTTCAATTATGATTAATGACCAGTAATTAAAGCCATGAAAGCGACCTTTGCCGGATACACAAATTGATTAGAGATGGACACGTGAGTGACGGCAGAGATTAGGAGCTCGTTGAAAGTTCACTAGTCAACATGATATTCAACTATGATTGAAGCCAATTCGAGTGGAGTGGAAGAGGGAGATTATTATATTAATCAGTTAATTATATAAGTAGATTAATTATTAATTGATTAAAGTTTTTATAGCGTACAATTTGTAAAACTATACGGTTTTTATTTTCCTGTAACTATCGTGACGTTTAGATTAGCTAGTTTTATATATTTGCCATCTCTCTTCTTAGTTAACATACATCTAGGACTCAAGGACGTAGCCTTAGGCTGTCACATCTCCCAGTCAGACACATTATCTTTTATTAGCCAAATTGTACACACTTGAGTGGAGAACTCAACTGAGCCCGTGACGCCACAGAAGTCATTCAGCATAAATCAGGGCAGAGTCCTCCACCGACCTTAGTAGTATGCTCAAGTGTTTTGGCTTTTCATTAATTAAATTGCCGGTTGGTCGGTACTCTGGGCGCCAGCTCTGCCTCTAGACCACCTTTCTGGACCGTCCGGATTGTTTATGTTTTGATTAGCGCCAAGAGCCGAAAACCGAAAACATGTTTGGGTTAAGTGCAGGCTCTCAAGTCCTTCCTCAGGACTCAAGTGGAGCCTTGTTTTCCCGTCTCGAGGGTGCATTATGTATTGTATTATGTGCGGCCCGGCAATTATGTTGCTTCTGCCCCGCAGCCCCCCATTAATCACTAGCGTCTGAATGGCGGCCTGTCTGAATGTCTGGCAAGACAGCCGCGAGCTCCGCCCACTATACTTCGATGGCTAATTGCATACATGGCAGGCGGTTCCGGTCGAAACACGTAAACCTAATTGTAGACGTCTTCCACTACCTGATTTTGATTGTATGCTAGCCAGACACAATTTGCAAAGAGTGCGCGCCGTGTGCTAATTGAATTGTAATCAACTTTGGCCTGCAATTAAACGGAACGCAGCTAGTTAAAATCAGCTTGTAAAGTCCCACTTTCGCTGGAAGCTATTTCAATTTCCAGAATAATTACCATACTAACGAGAGTCGAAATTAAACAGAGAATATAAAATAACAAATAATGGTTTTATTTCATTTCTTAGAAAATAGTTTGCAATTAATTAGAGTAACTACCTCTAATGTACCATTTTCTACGGCTTAAAGTAATTTAACTAAAAGGGGATCTAGAAAGTGGATCTACCAGCTTCTGTGCATGAATTTTTCACTGATATTGCCAGCACTATTTACCCGCCAATGCATTTGTTTAATAATATTATAAACTGCAAAGTATGGCCAGTAAACAAGGTGGTAATGAAGCGCGGCAGGCAATTAAAAGCTTTGCTCTTCCAGCTCGACCACTTGTGCATACAAACTGCAGAGCAACTCCCGTTACGATTATGCCATAATCATCGAGATGAGTCTGGTTGAAATGGGTGCGAAATTGCAGCTGTGGCTGGTGAATTGTGGGAATGTGGAAATGGCAATGCGAAAATGGTAGCAGTAGAATGCGAGTGCCAGCTGCAAGATATCCCAAAACAATGCGATTAAGCGGGTTGCCATGGCGCACTGGGCGTATGCGTAATCCGCACTAATGCAACGCCAAACTAATTGGCTCAGTTAATTAATGGCAAGGGGCAAGCAAAACGACATATCCATAGATCAGCAGAAGTCAATGAGAGTTTCGATGGGTTCACATTGGAATTATTCACAAGCTTGACTTCATATCGTTGTTACTTTTCTAAACTAATATTTTAAGAGACAGAAACTATGGCCTGTTTTAAAAGTATATAATAATAGCATCATTTTAACGCCTTAGGTCCATCCATTAAAGCTAAAACTATAAAATACAATATATATTAGTTAGCAACTATCTAATATTATTCCTTCCGATTTCACTTTCGGAAAGTCGACTGCATTTAGCCTGGAGAACTCACCTGTTTGTCATCTCTGCATGACTAACGCTTCTATCATCGCTGACCGTCCAGCCAAAAATAAACACCCCCGCTCACACATGGTGCTGTGTAAATAAATTAAATTCAAATCTAAATTGATATAAACTATGCTCATTGGGGCTAAACAGAAAAGGGGGAAAATAAAAAAAGAAGGCCCGTGCTTATCGCTACCCAAAAAAAACCACCAACAAAATCGCCGAGGAAAGGGGGCGCCGTAGATATATATATGGTGGAAAGGGGCGGGGAGAGGGCGTGGCGGGTACTTTATCGCTGCTTAATTACGTTACTGATAAGCCCACATTTTGGGCAGAGTTTATTCTTTCTTTTTCTATTTGTGTTTCGTACTCTTCGCTTTCATTTGCCTTCTTTTTCCTATCAAAGGTTTCCATGAGGTTCTATGTTTTTTTTTTTTGTGCTGGACAAATCTCGGCGCTTAGCTCTTGACTTTCAGAACTGCTCAGCCGAGATTTTGTTAATAAAAATTAATGGCTTCGTGATTTGTTTGGCCTTAAGTGCAAAATTTCCTTATGTGCTTAATTCTGGTTCGCCCCTAGATTGTGTTTATATTGCTGCTTGTAATTTCGACCACCCAGACTGAAGGTTATACTGGATGTAGTGTTATCTCGCTTTTATTAAGTTTGTGAATTAGCTGTGATATTTTTAAATTTCGAAAAGTTTCAATTAAATACTTAAATGACAGAGAGAATTTTTAATTTTAGTGGTATATTTATAAAATATAATATTCCGAAGCAGAGCATTTTAAATATATATACATTTTATGAATACTTTTTAGTCGAATTTTATCATGAGATACCACAGATGCTATAATTAAAAAAAAGCCAATTCTAGAAGCACGTATAAATCAGCATAAATTATCATATTTAGCACAGGGTATCAGGGATTTCTTTTCCCCACAAATTTGTTATTCTATGCAATATTTTTGTTTTCGCTTTTTCTCGAATGGAGGGTTAATGGGGATAATATTGCAGATTGGCTGCTGCTGTTGGTATGCAGACAACGCCCACAGCCGACACTAATGCCCGTCTAATTATTTATTTAGCCGCTTTAATTACTTATTTATCGATTGCGCCCAGCGCTGTGGCGTATGCGTAATATCTGGAATAACCCTCGCTGGCCGGCGAAAACGGAACAATAAAATCGCGCCAACGCAATTCGCTCTTTTGGTTGCCAACGGGTTGGATAAAAGTCAACGACACAATGCTAAATATAAATAATAATAACTATTTATAAATATTTTATGCCAATAGATAATTGATATTGGTTTGTGGTATTTGCGAAAGATGCGGGCCATCGTCGACAAATAATGATTTATTCAAACACGATTTTCACATCAGCGTTGATGTGGAAAAGTTTTAGCCGCTGGTCATTGTTTATCCGCGCTGTCAGGGAACCCATTAACCCATTCAATCATTTAATGGTTAACGCGCATAAATACGAAGTGCGAAAATATTTATTTGCCCTCATAAAACAGTGATATTGTTGCCATTATTTGGCCATAACAAATTGTTTACACACTCGCCGCCGCCGTTGCCGCCGCCCTGCCATTTTCCAATTTCCATATTCATTTTCCACAGCCAATTTGAGCTTCCCATTTGCAAGCGTGCATTTTCCTAAAAGGTCTCGCACATAAATAAACCGAAATTTTGTTGGGGTTAATAAGCTCTTCAATGAGTTTATATCTCCTGGAAGCGTATATTTTGAAATTAGACTGGGTTTTAAAACAAATCAATTCGAGTATATCTAGCTGGCTGGCTGGCAGGCATTTTCACTCGGTTTGTTGTCGTTGGTTTGCCGACTGGCCTTATCATTCGAATATTATCTTTATGCTTGGTTTGGCCCAAATATGCGATATTTATTTCTTCAATTAATTTAAGCGCCAGCTCAATAAAAATATCTTCACTATTTGTATGACAAATTGGAAAGGGCAAAAAGTCAGCGGGAGTTTTTTGTAATGTTTATGCACATGGAAAAAAAAATGATTAAATTAAAAGGCGTCTCTGCACATTGGACTAGAATATTTACATTTCAACAAAAGGGTAATACAAATATTTAAAAATCAGTAAAGCAATGAATTAATTCTTAAATACTTGATTGGATTTCATTGTGCTATTTAATGATACAATTGCACTGACAATTAATTCCTCCCTGATTAAATTGTTTTCGCAGTGTAAAGGGAGTGTTTGGAAATTGTCTATGCAAACACACGAGTGTATCCGAGTGTGGCTGATGCATGTGAAATACCCGAAATGCCAAAACATTCTGCTTGATTGATGGGCTCCATGTCCAGAGATACGGATGCGGAACTGTTGGTCGGACCCAGGATTGGATGCATTTGCATACATCCAAGCATTGGATATGCAAATTGGCTTTATTTATTAATCGAATGCATTTTGTGGTCAGTGCAAATGGACGGGCTGAAATGTTCAGCCTTGGCTCTGAATATGCAAACAGGAATTTGCACTTTTTAGGTTATGGAAAAATGTTTAATTTACTCCGCCGGAAGTGACTTGATAAGTTTTTCATAGCCTCCACCCGGAAGTGGTAGTATTTTTGAAATATTTCTTTCTCCTTTAATTTAGGGCAACTTAAATTTTAAATTCTGTAATTTGTTAGAGAACAATTTCAGACTATCTAACTTTTGGGCTATATTTGTGAATGGTCCACGCAACGGGGTGTGTCACATAAATCTCCCGGCGAATTTAGTTTCCGATTTGCATTCGTGTGCGTCGTCAGGTCTCCTCGCACATAATTCATACAGCTCGACAAGCCACAAGCCATAAATTTAATGTATTTTTCAGCATTCAGTGTGGCTTTCGTCCTGAATTGTTCAGCTCCGCGCATCGTCCTCGACCTTGTTCACTGCGTTTTGGCATCGATTTGGCTGGTGGCAGGCTAACCACGTCGTCGCCAATTATGCCATTGGAGTCTATTTATAGAGCCGGGCGCAACTCCATGGGCAACTCCAATCACGCAACTCACCTGCAGCACCAACGGGACACCTTAACCGCTTCCCCCGCCTCAGCCTTGTTGCTTGAACTTCACATTCCTCGGCTCCATGGCGTCAGCCTTGGCTGCATTTTAATGGTTTTTATTGATTTTCAGCATTGTTTCAGCAGCACCCGACCAACATGCCACCTGCCTCGAGGGCAACACCTGCTCTTGCACATTGAAAAATATGAAATTCTCCAAATATCTTCCGGGCATGGCATCTAGACAGTGTTCTTTTGCCATAAAAACTTTTCTGAAAGGGATCGTGACCTTTATTTGATAGATGTTATTTGAGTAAGGTGTGACCAGTAATTCTGAGGAAAATAGGGGAACTAAAACCAAACGAACTCAACCATTAAAAGGAAAAATAAAATATTTATCAGATCATTCTGTAACTTAAAAGTAAAAGTAAAGTAAAACCTTATTTAAGTCTATGTTACAGCTTCCCGATTATATTTCATTTTATTTAATTTCTACAGGATATACATACAAGCCTTAAATACTGTTTTAAGCATCATTTTTCCCAGTGTTTCCCGCTGCTCGTTATGAGCATTCATCGCATCAATTGGCGCGTGCCAGCGAGGGCTCCTTTCCGAAAAACCCGTTAACATGACGGAGGAGACCTGGCCCAAAGAACTGCACTCGCACTTGCGCTGACATTTGGCTTGCGGCTGCTGTCCTCGTTCCGAGCCTCTCCTTCAACCATTGTGCAGCAATAGCCTGGCAATCTCTTCCTGGCCCTTACCACCGCCTCGCCCACCAAACCGATGTCCTTCTGCTATTTAGGAATTCGCGCAGTTTTACCTGCGCTTTATTCGCCATGCCCTACACAAAATCCGGGTCTAATTGCTCCGTGTGGCTGTTTGAATAGAGCCGAGTAACACAATAAAATTACCTGGCAAATTGCAGCTGACTGGCTTCAATTCCAGTTCTTTTTTGGAGGTGGAGGAGTGGCAACTTAATAAGGAAAATTCGCTTAATTAATTGGTTACAGCTGGAATTCTTGGAAGCACTTTTGTTCAATTATATTGATAATTATAGTAGAGATTATACAAGAACATGTTGTGTTTAGTCTTTTCTCTTTTGGCGATATTATTATTAAATAAATTATATATACAAGGGTAGTCTATAGTAATAGTAAACATTCACTCACTTTAATTAAACAAAATGTATAAAAGCATATTTTATTTCATTAAACATTAAAGTGAATTTACATAAATTTTTCCCATATAACAGTTGCCACAATTTTGTTTAAAACTAAAAAGGAACCACACAGTCTTCTTCCCCTGGCTTCGGTCCCATAAATCTTTTATTATCGTTGAAAAGTTCTGGGGAAAATCGTCTCATTGATATGTCCATGCAAGGCGAGCATTGGGTTGAACAAATCCAGGGATAATATTTCCAAAGTTTAAGTTATGCTAAGCAGACTGAAGTAGTCCTGCTATGTCCATGTCTCCTTTCACAGGGAAAGGGAAACCAAGTATAAGCCCCGACAATGGGCACTTTACTCAATTTTTTGTCAGCCCCCCCATATCTGTATGTCCTGGTATATGTGAGTGTATGTCTCTGTCTGACGGTGTATCTCTCACTCACTCATACTTCTGTTACATGGCTCCATGTTCCTTTGCTTTTTTCCTTGTTTTTCGCTGACACACTGAGAATAACATTTGGCAATACACAGATAAGGATGTCAAAAGGAAAATAAATAACTACATTTAAAACAAAATACCTACAAAAAATATATAATTTATTTTCTGGCTACAGGAAATCTTCAAAGATTTGAAATCATTAAAAGTAGGCAGTGAACGAAGCGGTTTGTTTATTTAAAGAAGTAAAGAAGTTATTTAACTTAATAAAGGTACATTTCGGCGAGGGTTTTTTTTACCGATGTACCGCTACTGCTTCCGGTGAGCACGCCCCGCTTATCAGCGCATTTTCAGTTGTTCCTTGCCTTTCGCCCTCGCCTTTCCATCCAACCGCCCACATTTTCCACCCGGCGCCACCCACAATTTCCCCTCGAGTCTCGTTGCTTGTTTGCCTGTTTTGCATGTCATGCGCTTGTTTGTTTTTTGCTCCTGTTTTTCTTCGTTTTGTGTTTCCTTCCGTTTTCAATTTCTTTTCTACATGTTCACCGTGTAGTAAGCTGCACTCCTCCCCCCGTTTTCTCACTCTCTCTGTGATCCCCGCTTTTCTTATTTTATTTTTGCATATTTTGAGCTGTTTTCCGAATGACATTTCTGCTGGCTCATGCCTTCGAACATGAGGAGTTGAGTTGAGTCGCCTGAACTGCATCTGTCTTTTGTCAGCAGGGGTGCTTTGTGTGCCAAGGATTTCCCTACGAATTCATTTCTCGCCCTGTGATCTTTTCCTCCATTCCGGGTCGCCTTTAATTTGCGAAATTAAGCCTGACTCGTCCTGGGATATGCCCCCTGGATTGTCTCCGTTTATTTATTTGTGGCAAACGTTTAATTGAATTCTAATTTAATTTATGGGCCCAGAAACACAAACATGACAAATATTTGCCCAAAAGACCAAGGAGGTGGTGGTGGTCGAGCTTTAATTGGAATGCCAATGCCTGTGCTCGGACAACGGACAGCGGACAACGGGCATCAAAGTCAACTTTAACGCATGACCTGTCAGATCGAGGCCAGTGGTGCGGCAGTAATTCATAATAATACGAGTTATGTATACATTAAATACAATAATTTATTGATTTTTCATACGGGCATAATTCCGCACGCATCCGCAAAGTCATAATGGAAGCGGCCTGGAGATGACTTCCGCTTTGTTTGCCTCCCATGTCAATAAAAATATGTGTTCCCAGTCCCCAGTCTGACTTCATAATCATCGGCGAATCGAAGATGAGTGCGTGACCGAGGCAGAAGTTGTGATTGGAAGGGAATTATTGATGGGGAGTCATGGGGAGATGCCTAGGCACAGGCAGAGAATTGGCAAATCAACTTGTTTTCTTTGGGCTGTGATATATATTACATATTGGTGATTGTTTCTCTAAGATAAATACGTTAAAAATAAAGTAATAAGCTTGAAAATAAATTTATTAAAGAAATGATATTTAGTCATTTCTCCATAACATCTGTTTTTAATTATTATGATATGAATTGCTGACCAATCGAGGTGATATTTATTCGCTGTGTACCTAAGGAATAATAATAATTTCTATCACGCTGCCATCTCTGAGGCTTACAGCTGAGTGATTGACATGACCGCAGGGGGTCAAAGCCGACGAGGAGGTGGCCAGGACATCGCCCTAATGGCCCATTGACAATTATGGCGCTACTAAATCTTGGCCAGCAGGGACATGGCTAGTAAGAGCCAAGGATAAGGCGAGAGGGCGAGAGTCGTCGGAGCCTGGGCCCAAGCAAACATGGGCCCATGTCATAAGCAAGAGGACTTGAACCTACAGGACTCGTCTTTGTTTGTTTGTCTTCCAGGGGGACCACAATAGAGGAAATGTGGTATAAGTAAGGGTGTCCGAAGTCCAGGATCCAGGGGATTCCCGATTGAGACTCGGTTCGGGGTGGGGGCTGCATATTATTCAATTAAAATCGCACTGCCATTAAGCTTGTACGGACAACTGTCAGTAACACGCACGCAATCAATGTCAACACGCACGCCCTCCCGCACACACCACTCTCCCAAGTAGGCCAAGTGAATGGCAAAGGATATACGCACGCACTCACACACACTCAAACTCGCCAGAGCGTTCGGTGCCAGGACGAGTTGCGAGTACGTTAATAGCTAAGTTCTATTATAATTCTATATAAGTTCTCGCATAAATGTCAGCTACAAGATTTGATAGCCCCGGGTTAAAACTAAGTCCCTGCATATGCGTGTCTGGAGTGCTTGGCTGTGCGAGAGGAGAGGAAGGACTTTTCATGGAATGTCCCTTCCCATACACTCGCACGCTTTCTCCCCGTGTGTGCGCGCCGAAAAGCAGGCTGCAAAAATTTAACAAGCCTGCTTTAAATTTATGTGTATGTGTATGAGAGGCACAGGGAACAGGAGGCTGCCAGCAAGTAAATGATTTAAATCGAATTTATAAGCTAAAGAGCTCACAACTTTCCAGTTCATTAAATACGAAAGGCTTTGCTTGAATTGAATTTCCAAGGAGTTCTATCAGATTTTGTGTAAAATGAATTTAAAACGACCAAATATATTCAATTTTACAATCTAGTTGTTTACAAAATATAATAAGAATATTTAATTAAAGGCGTCTTTAAATTGGATTTATTTTATAAATTAATTTAAGAACTGGCACACTATATAACACTTTTTTAAGCAGAGGAAAATGCAACTCTGCTTGGCTATGTTATTAGAGCTAACATTCCCGCTTAGTACCGAAAAATGCCTTAATTCTGTTTTAGAAGCCTTAACTTTATACAGCCTTGTGTGCACTCCAGTTTGTGTGTGAATGTGCCGGTGTGTGTTGTCGTGTTTTTCGAGCATCTAGAGCAAATTAAGATAGAGGAAAAACGGCACCGAACACCTCCACATATTTCTCCTTGGGAAAAAGAGTTTCAGAGGCAGTATGTATCCTGCCTCATCTGGCAACTCGACCTCGTAGCCGCATAGAGGGAAACTTTTTTTGTCTGCCCCGTGCCTCGAAAGTTTCCCAAACGCCGGGGCTCCTTGGGGGAAAAAGCGAGGAAAGGCGAATGGCGAAAGGGAAAGGAAAACTGCTGCCCCTCAATGAACTTTTTGCATGGATGGGAGAATGGAAATGGAAATGGGAGCACGAGGGGAGGACCTGCTCCAGCTCCTGCTGCCATCGGTGGCGTTAAGTGGCGCCCAACCAAGACGCAGCATCAGCAGTTGCCACGCCTCCCCGAAGTACCCCGCCTCCAAGCCAACCAGACTCCCCGCTCTTGGCCTGCCTGCTGGGCAGCAGATAGCAAGCTGAGATGGTGGAAAATATATGGAGAGTGCAGGAGCAGAATATTACACTGGAAAATGAAATAAATATAAATAGATATAATTAAGTCCTCTGAAATGTCTCCATTGGTAGTTTTAATTCTTTATAAAAAAAGTAATAAAGTCTAAATAATAGATTGAAAGCCGCATTAAAATGTAATTCCCGTGTTTGATTGTGATTTTCTCTCTGTGTAGTACCAGCAATGTAGCCTTATTTTTACGGCTATCGTTTCAATTTTTATGGCTTAAGTTGTTGTAAATTTAGTTAGAAGTAGAGTTCAGCTCTATCATCTGCCACTCTGGCAGTCGCCGAGCTCGAAGGCTCGCTCCTGGGATCCGAACTCGAGTGGGTTCGGCAGAGTCAGGGCTCCGGGGGAATCGATATCCAGCGGCAACGAATGCGGCTGGGCTGCGTGTCCGTCTGCCGTTCTATTAGCCGTCAGGCGGAAAATTTAATACTGTTTATTTACACAATTTTCCAGTAAGTCAGTAGCGGTTACCTTCACTTTGCTCAACAACGGTCTACGGTCGCGTTCCAGGTTACGTAATGTCAGCATTAAGGTCAATTCTTTAGGTTACGTATCTGTCTTTAAGTTACTTTCTCTCATTGCGGTTGTGTTGGTTAAGGCCGCACTAACTCACACAAACACCCTCGCTTCACGTATTCCCATTCACACTTTGTGCGTGTGTGGTGGGCGAATGCGAGTTAACAGTACATTTGCTTTAGTATTTATGCGCCGATAAACATGGAAGACAGTCCTCCAGCCCTCTCACTAACTCCGGGGGCCCGTCCTGTACGCTTAGGCGCTGCGTACGTTATTCAATTTGCCCAACCATGCAACACCTGTGAATGTGGGCACAACACCTGTCCACCTACTGGCACCGGATAACCTGCTTAACCCTAGGTGATGTACGAATCTGATTTGTGTCCTAATTTAACGACCCCCCAAAACAAAAAATTTCAGATAACTGATCAGCAAACTGCTGCCCAACGAGAAATGCATTAGCCTGTGAAATTATATACTGCCAATACCCAGTTAAAGTTGACTTTGAATGGGAACAAGAAGGTCTATTAATATTGATGGGACAATCGCGAAAAGTTTCCACCAAATTCATTCATCGATTGTTGGAACAATGATAAAGACTTTAAATAAAGTGAATTATTCAAACAAAGATAAACGAAAATAGTTAAAGAAATTGTAGCTGTCAGGGGGCATTTGATATCATTGTAAACCTTTTATACAGAGGTGTTTGTTGCTAGCCAGAAGGAGCTTAAGATACTAGATACTTTTTATCGGGGCTGTCAATAGCTGAAGATTTTCAAATCAGGGTTAATAGCTTCTACTAAGGTTAAAATATTTACGGTTAGGTACTAGAACAAGCCTTTTCTGGGAGGTATTTAAAAAAGAATATTTTAATTTATTTATGCATTATATACACTTTAAATCTCTCATATTATTTTCCCTTGCAACCCATAAATAAATAGTTAAGTATTTTGAAATATTTCATTGTATTATTTTATACTACTGCCTGTAAAAATCTGGCCGCAAACCGCATTTAAAGATTATACCTACAAGCATTTACTGGATTAAAGGTGTCTCTTTAATTGCAATGCTCCGAAAGTATCGCTCAATCTTTATTGGGTTTCCATTTATTTATTATCGCCTTTCGTTTTCAGTACATTTATTCCAGCAATTTTGTCTGCTGTGGCAGGCTACGCATAAATAATAATACAAAAAACTCGGAAGCCGGTGCCCCAGCGATTTTCATGGGCCGGTCGGTGAATGCAAATGCGGAGAGAAACAAAAAAAATGGGGAAGGAAAGCGGAAGCTAAGCTGAAAGTCGGAGCTGTCTGCACGAAGAAAAATTTCGTTTATTACAAATATTCAATTTATGAGAGGAAAAGCAATTGAAGAAGTAATTTATAAGGTTTTTCCAAGACTGAAATATTTATTTCATAATTAAAAAACCATTTCTTTATAACATAATTAATACTTTTACCATTAGCATACAAACTATTATATTCTAGAGTGAATTGTTACAGAAATATAACTATAAGCAACATACACAAATCTAAAACAAAGAACTTAAGTTTACAATATATTTTTTGATCTAATTTAATAATCACCAAGCAATTCTTTAAAGTGTACTATATCCGATGGTATACAGAAGCTTGGAAAGGGAACTGACGGCTGGGAATTTTTGCGCCATGCAATTTATGCAAAATCACGTATGCCGGCGCATAAAAAATAAAGCTCGAAAAAACTATAAATAATGCAAGGGCCGAAATGCAATTGCAGATACAGGGAGCTAGGTATTTCCCTTTATTTGGGAGTTTAAAATAAACATTGGGACAGGTGGGGAGCCGGGTTCCGGCTTCAGGTGACTAGGCAAATATATTTATTCGAGTTACGAGTTACGAGTAGAAAACCCACATCCATGTCGTTGACTGCTGTCAGACGGGCAAACATGCCACTTTGACCCATTTCCAGGCCCAACTCCCTGGCAGGCGTTAATCTTTTTTATGTGCAATACCATCCTGGGTCGCCGAGATTCAATATGAGATACTTTTCAAAGGGCCAGGCCCGGGGCTGTGGGCCATGTGTCGTGGGAAATGGCAGGAGGAAGGAAAAGCAGGCCCTTCAATTTTATTTAACATTTCGGCTGTCATTTGGTCCTGAGTGGCACTTGGTGTTGGCTTTATTGGGTTCATCAAATGGCCGACAGCAGCAGCAGTCGGTGGCAGTTGGCATATGTGTGGCCCCACTTGGATAGTTGCCATAGATACTGCGGCAAAGTGGTTTCGGGCCGTAGTCTGCCACTTTCTAATAATCCAATGATTGAGCCCCATATTTACCCGCCTTTTTCTCCATCTTTTTCTTTGCAGATTTGAACGGAGGTGAGTCTGTGAATTTGACTACGAAGCCATTTGGGATTTGGGTAACCTGGAGGAGCGCAACGCCAAGCGGCGAGTGGAGATTGGAGAACGGATTCACATTCCACTCGAGCGAAGCGCCAGAAAAATTTGACTCTAGATTAGGCCATAAAAATACGCATTAAGCTGTCTGGAAGAGATAACTTCATATGAATTTATTGACATTGCTGTACGGTTGGTCAGTCGACTGTCCACTTGTTTGTACAAAAAACATTCCTTCGTTTGCCGCCGGACGACCGCCTTTCCTTTGTGCCCAACTGAGCATGAAAAGGCCAACATCCGTTGCGGCTAATGTGCCTGTGGGCAGGACATGAAAAAAGTGGCAGTTCGAGGGTCCTTTGTGTGAATGCGGCGACTGAGAAATACATAAATAAATTAGTTACGTGCCTTGGCAGCAACTCCTCTTCAGCCCAGTTATTTGTTATCAACTTTTCGAGTGCCAGATGGAAATATAGAAATATTTTTGGTCGAAATATTTGTACACCTTGATGGACAAATTTGATGAGCTCGGTTGTGCGTTTGAGGGTGAGTGAGAAACGAATTCAATTTATTTATTTTGCCACTTTCGCAAGTGGGTTGGTTATGCGATGATCTCTACGAGACTAAAACTAAATAATACTTTTAGCTTCTAGTTTTTGCAGAGTTTAATGCAAACCATTTTTAGCTCTTTAAATCCCTTAAAAACAGTCTCTCGATCATACTTTAATCTTTGCTTTAGGGACTACCCGTTTGAAGCAATTCATTTTTTCAGAACATGCTAACCAAACTTCGTTTACACCTTGCTGGACAAATTTGACGAGTCCGGTTGGGACATATGGTTTTGCTTACCGCATTTTTAGGAAAACTGCTGCATTTCACTGTTGATATATGGAGGGATTTTCCACGTGCCCCGCACCGCTTTGCGGCTGCCGGACTTAAATCACAAGCTGGACAACGCTTAACTCTGCGGTTGCGCTTCATAAATTTTGTTTATTCATTTGTTTTTGCCTTTTCGTCCTTGTTCCGGCTTCGCTATGCTGCTTTGCTGTGGTCCCCACGTTTTTTATTTTCCCCCATTTTATTTAATATTTTTTTTTTGTTGCCTTTGTCTGTTGGTCAATTATTCAGACCGAAACGCTTGTGGTTTGCACAGTTGGCCGGGAAAGTGGGGCATTTAAATGGCTTAAAGGCGAGCTGGGGGATGGGGCTCTAAAAGCGGAACGGAAGGGCGGCAGTGGATGTGGACGCAACGAGACGTGTGACTGTTGACGGGCTTGTGTAAATTGCATAAACTCGGTAAATGTGCAAAAAGTGTTGCTCGCTTTTGTGCGACAGGCTGGGACAACAACACAAATCGGACTTTCCATCAACAGGTGCGGTGTGCGATGTGCAATATGTGTGTCTGTGTGCCAGCTCAGAGGCGGGCTGAAGGTGCAGGACACCCCGGGACGCCCCCACATCAGGCAGTTCATTATGCGGCCAGGACTGTTTACCTAGGACCCTACCCTCTTATCCCTCTGCTTGTCTCCGCCGGCTGTTTACAGTGGTGTCAGTCATTGGGTTGGTCACTCGACTGCAGCTCCAAGTCCTTGGGCGAGGTGCTCGCATCCTGTGACCACATCCTGTCTACGCCACGCCGCCTGGCTGTCCATCCTCGCCGGACGAGAGAGAAAGTAGCAGAGAGAATGAGCAAGCGAACGCCTTTTACAGACTCTTTGTTTGGGTCAGAACACTCGGGAAAATGTCTTTTCAACTGAATTGGAAATTAATATTTAAAGGAATTTTACCTAAAATAAAATGCACTCTTTTTTAATGATATTATTTCTCTTTAGAATTTTTTAATTGTACCTAAACTCTTAGGATAAATATTAATCAATATAGGTAATATACATTTTCACTTCGAGTGCAGCAGCATTCATATGATTTCAGCCATCGTCCTGGCATTATAACGCCAGCATGGGGAAGCCGCTGAGTTCCCTTTCGATCCTGTCGAAGGCTAAACAATGCTGAGTGGGTGCTGCTATAGGATGTAGGTTGTAGAATGTATGTGTAACCTGTTGTGGGGCACAAGAAATCAAGCGTAATGAAGCCCCAGACAAAGGCTCCCCCAGCACCCAGCCCTTTATACCCGAAACGAGCAGGCCAACTCAACCATTCCCTTTCCATTCAAAATTCAACGAAATGATAATAGATAAGCCGCTTGACACTAACACGCTTACGCACTCAAGGAGTGTGTTTTTGATTTGCCGCCCCCCCAAAAGGTGTGAAAGCAAAAGAGCATTCCACCCTTTTGTAAACCCAACTTGTGCCACTTTTCCCCAGCTAAACATCGGCCAATTAGGGCGGAAACACAGCGCCGCCGGGATTAGCTTCGAATTAGTTATTGTAATTAAAGGGCATTACAAGACAGTTGCTGGCTGACCGTTTAGGCCTGGGAAAATAGAGTGAAATATTCAGGAATGTAGCAGGTGGTCATCGGGACCTCGGCTTTGAAATGCATAATACCGAATTCTAAGCAAGTTTTAAGTGGTCAAGTTTTAAGTGGGGACCCCTCAGAAAAAAGTTTGCGAGTTTTCTGTGGAAAAACCAATCTGGAAAAACGACAGCTTAGGCCAATACTTTCTGGGCAACTTTTTCGCCCGTTTCCATTACCATTCCTTTTTGCATTTAGTTTTCCACCGTTGGCTTTCAGCTAGTCTGTTGCCTTGGCCGGCCATTTACCACCGATTTAATGGGCAAGTTGTTTACTTTGACTTGACATAAATTACATACATACGTGTGCCATTAAGTAAACTAGCCGCGGGTGTGGGCGTCTTCGCCTTGTATCGGTTCGTTCCCATTGCAATAACAATGAAAATCATAAGCTAATTGCCATAAAAAGAGGAAATTTTAAAAGCGGAACCTTTTAGGGCAGGGCAACGCCAACGTCAAAGGCAAGAGCTGAAATCGAAAATCGCTGCAGGAAACGATGTGACGTGAGGCCTTTGTTTGTTTTGTTTTAGTTTATTTCAGCTTTTTGGTTTTTTTGTATTTCCAACAGCAGTTCAGCCGTTGCCCTTTGCTGTCCACAACAGCAGCAATAATAAGAATAACAAAAAGCATTTTCAGGGTTATGGGGATAGGAGGCGAGGAGATGTGCCAGTGGATGGGATCGAGTTAAGCTTTGTTGTTTTGGCCATAGCAACATCATTGAAATTGACTTCATTATTATTTTACAGTCTTGGCCTCAAGTCTTGCCTCTGCTTTTTATGGCTTTTTATCAAATCTTACATTATGGTGCTTGTGGCACGTTTTGCACTGATGGCCGTCGTGTTTGCTTATTAAAATCCATCCCCAGGCATCCTTATGTCCGCCCCTCCATCTCTATATATGGGCCCTCTATATCTATATATATATGGTGAGAGCCAGGATATGCAAGGATATATAAGCTAAATGCGAGCCAAGGGGCGAAATTGATATAATGCACTTTGCAGCGGGCCCCTTGTCTCGAGCAAAAGGAATCGGCCAGCGAACTAAGTGGGAACCCCATTAGCAGAGCAGTACAAAGTGTGGCCATTAGTCGGGACTTCGATTACTTAGTTACTTGCCCAACATGACTGCTCTCACTCCGTGATTTGCAACAGGATTAAAATTAAAGGAGTCAGCAGATACTAAATTTTAATGAAATATAAAGCGTTTGAACTTTTGGTAAATATCAGTGACCTTAGTAAATTCAGGAAACAATCGCTTAGAAGAATAATTAAAGCTGTGTCATTTCAAATTACACCTAATTAAATGTGTTTAGTTTTAATTTTTAATATTGTATTTCATATGATTTTCTGGGGCTGACGAAGAGCATTATTTGCTATACAAAAAATATTAAATAATCAGATAACAAAAGATAATAAAATATATTTATTCACTTCTAATATATATCTCATAAAAACTATCAATAAACGTTTTTTATGATACATTTATCAAAGCTCGTATTGAATAAAACTACTGGATAGCTTCTGCTGAAATTTATTGTTATCATATTTCAATTTCATTATTAAAATATATTTTCTTGAATGCTATTCATTATATTCTTGAAAGAATAATTAGCAACTTGTTATATTTCTATAAACTAACTATCAAAGTTCTTGTTCTTTAAATAAACTTAATACATTTTGGCGTACAGCTTGCAGTATTTTATGCATTGCATTTCCTCCATTACTTTGTTGCCTTTTCCATTTTCCGAGTGTCTCTTGCCATTTGTCGCTTATGCGCTTTCCTTACTGGCACTTTTCGCACTATTTCGCTTTCATGTTTTCCTTTTTTTAGTTTATTATGTGGGTTGGGGCATTATGTAAATTTTGTATCGCCATTTTGGCGAGCTTAAGTCAAATGCTTTTCACTTCCCCGCCTTGCCCTTTGTCTTTGTTTGTTTATGAGCATTAACCCACACACTCACACACCACTTGCACATGAGCACTCGCAGTGTTTTTTGTTTTTTTGGGTCACTTTCAAAGCTCTTGGCGTTTTTTCAAGTGGTTTTAGCACACACTCGAAATAATTTCGTCTGTGGAATTTGCTTCTGGGCGGGCGCTATCAATGCGATTAAAAAACAATTACACTTGTGACACTAATGGCGCTCACACACACTAGCGATGGCACAAAATATCGACGAGTTTAAAAGATTTAATCATTTTAATACCAGTAATAAAGATTCGTATTCGCAATCCGTAGAAGGAATATTGAAGTAGAGTCTGTCTAGCCATAAATATGAGTTATTCTGAGATTTAATGATAGCAGTTGTGATGAGTGCCATTAAAAATGTTCCTAAATTGACTAAAACTATTCTGGAAACGGAGAGCTTATGCCAAATGTAATATGCGATATTAATACATTTTTTTAACAGTCTTTTCTTGTTTTTATTAGATTTCAAACACCTTGTCGCATTTAGTTCTTTGTTTTCCTCAAATATTCGATATTTATGCTAATGTTAGATGATAGTGATCCCGATATTTTCTTGATAAACATACCTAACAAACATTCGGTCGCTTTCATATGTTTTCTGCATGAATTTTCCACTTTTATTTTTATATTGTTTTCCCTGTTTTTTTTTTTTAAATTTTTCAATGCGTGTCTGTTTGTGGCATCTGCGAAAAAAGCGAACGATATGTTTACACGGCAATGGCAATGGCTGTTGGCCGGATAACCACATCAAAAATAAACAACAAATTTAAAATTGATTTTCCAAAAATCAAAATAAACAAATTTTCTCGTTTTTTCCGAGTTTCGTTTCATTTAGTTTTGTGTTTTTCATTTTGGAGTTTTTATTGTTGTTTGCGAGGCGTTTGCTATTGCTGCTTTTGCTGTTGCTTTAAAGCTCTTTAAATTAATTGCCCGGGGAAAATGGGAAATGGTGGTGAGCGAAGGGGGGAGGAGCGGAAGCCTAATGGCCAGGCTAATGGCTGGTGGCCGACATCTTGCGGCATTATTAACATGATTGCCACGAAGACCCCTCCTGAGATCCAGGGATCCTGAGAAGGGAAAGCTTATCAATGAATCACCAAAGCATGTGATTGATGATTGGATGTGATGAGTGTCTTCGCCATATGTCTGAGTGTGTGCGTTCCATTTCCCGCTTTTCCCTTATATTCTTTCCACCCTCGAAATGTGGCTTCTCTGACAAGGATTAGGTGCCCACGCAGAATCCAAGTAAATACCAGGAATTCTGGGGAATGACAGCTCGCATATGCATATATTTGCACAAGTCTCCGTGTGCGTATTAGTCGCTCTAAGACAGATTAAAAGTGAAGAGCCTGCAAAAAGTTTTCCCACTCAGTCTCAGTCAGTCTGGATATATATACCCTACCCAACCGGAATTGTGTGACTCTACTAGTGTGACTATAGTAAATAAACTTTTCCTGCTTATTTCAGCTTCCGGTACATTAACAGCGAATTTAAATATTGTGATTCACCGAAATGTCTGAGTGGAATGAGTCATGCGGGAAATTACGTTTAATTTTCCTCAAGTACAATTCACTTGAATTTTAATACTGGTTCACTTTGGCATGGCTTTGTTTTGTTCCTTAAAAACTGTGAAGGCTAGGCCAATTTTACTGTTCCCAAAAGATATTAATTCTGGCATTTGTTTTCAGCAGATTTTGTAAAATAAATTTGTTTTTCAATATTAAATAAATTCTTTAATGCCAAAATTACTATATAGAAATTATAATTGGTGTATAAGGAATTATTTAATTAAAACTTCTCTTATTCTTGCCCTTTATATATTTCTCAATGAACTATTTAAAGAATCTTATCTAAATATTTAAGTTCTTGTCTGTGCAACGTTCTTGCCATTGAGGTCTCTCATTCATTATATCTTTGCTATCAAGGCCGCGTGTGAGGAAGGGTATTAACACGTCAATATCTTTGGATTTCCAACACTTTCCTCATTCGGTTCAAGTCTTTTCTGTTTACCGACAGCAACCGCCATCATCATCAGCAGCTGCTTGAGCTTCCGCCATTTGCTCGTCGGCGGCTTCAAAAGCTGCCACGTTTCTTTGCCATGGCTGGTACCGTTGATTTTCACACACAAATACGTATATATCTATATAGATGTATGTATATATAGACGTACGATTCCAGCCCCCGTCAAGAATTTCTTTGTCCTATCCATGGAGTAGACCAAAATGTTTACACATACGCGCGATTTTCTTTTAACAATTCATCAAATGCGCTAAGCGCGCACAAAAACTTTGACACTCGACGTTTTCTCTGTATTTTTGTCGAGAACGGGGGCTTTTGGTGTTGGTGGTGTTGGGGGAAAAGGCAAAAGTTTTGTGACCAGCCGTCCGTCCCCCTTCTGCGTGTGCCGCCCATGCCTGCCATATCAATCATCGCCCAAAGTGCGTGCTGTTAGACACCTTTTGCAGGTGTATGTCGGGTGTAGGTGGTGTCGGTGGGTGTGTGTGCGAGGCTTTAAAATATTTATTTTACCGTGTTGAAGGCTAAATACAATAACTCAAAGTGATTTGCCAGGGCAGAAAGAGCCCGCCATTATTTGCATGTCCCCCTCGTTACGCCCCCCATTTGCTTTAACCATGCATTATTTATTTGCCCGGGCGCAATTTATTTCGAGGCAGAATTTTGTGCAGACAATCGAGTGAGGAATTTGTAGCCGACGTTGGCAATTAGTTACCGTAATGGAATGGCTGGCAAATTTAAGCAGCTCGTGCAAAGTGCCTAGAAAACATACACATTTTCACCCAAAACAACCCGAAGAGGAAACCCAAAGTTGCTAATTTAAGAAGCTTCGACAAATTTAATTTCAGTTTCCTTGTTAAGAAGTGAGTTATGAAAACAGACGTTTTTTTTATATAACAATTGCATTAAGGCTTAAAGTTGTTAATATACTTTTAAAATTTGCAACTAAGTTGCGATTTAATATATAACCATTATAACTGATAGCAAAAGAGGTTGACTAAGAGTTTAGATTAGTTGTTTGTAGTTAGTAGTAAAGGTATTATTGATAATCATTGCTGCAAATATGCATTTGTTTTACATATTTATATTAATCAATTTCCCCAAGCTATATTATAGCTACTTTTTATATATTTTTTTCACTACTTTGTACGCTTCAAAAACGGATTAATTTTAAATCAATCTCATTTTATATTTTCTTTTTTTTACTTGTACAAAAAGCGGCCATTTCCATTTGCATAATTATCTGGTCGGTTTGCTTTTGCACCATAATCTAAGTTCATCGTCAACGTTGCGTATACGCCACGTGTGCACCACAACGTAAATATGGGCTTAACTTTATTTATTTGCTCTGTAGCTCTGTCATTTAATTAGTGTAAACAGTTTTTAGGCTCGGCCTCGGCCTGTTGGGTCAATAAGCTGATTTAAAATTAATTACTTATTAAATGCAGGCTAAATCCTGCACAAGTGCGATTTGCATGTGTTTTTGGATGTGTGTGTTTGTGCAAGTTGATTTATGTAAATTAATTAAATAAACACCTGTGGCCAGTGGCATTTTGGATACGTGAGAGTATCGGGACACCGAAAACCTTGGGGATGTGATTCCAGGCACAGTTTGCCAATTAGGATAAGACTGGTCCCTGGGGTGGCTCGAAAACGATAGTTCCGGGACAGTGTCTCTCTCGTGAGTTGGTCCTATTTGGCCCGTTCCCTAATTGCAGCGCCCTGATTTATATCGAGTGTCAACTGGAGCAAGTCCATAAATTTTTTGGAATTTTTTATTTCACTTATTTTGCCTTGCGTGGCAGCTTGGCATAAGGACAGCGAGTTGGCTTATTCCCGGGCGATAAGACCCTGGTTCCTCGAAGTCTGAAGTCTGCCTTTGTAGGCAGCCGAGTGTGCGCATGATTTATTTTCATTAAAAACTTCTTTTGCGGCTCCTTAAACACTGCCTGGCCCCATCCCGCGCCCCTCGAAACTTTTCGCGCTCTCGCCGCGGAAAAGTGGAAAACTCAGCAGAACGATGGGGCGAAAATTTTTAATCTGCACATTACCAAGTTGCGCAACGAAGCCCTTTACAATGAAGTCTTTGCATCGCTTATTTCACTCCCTCCCGAAAGTGCAATCATTAATTTTCGGCTTAATTTTTGGGTCCCAGCTAATAAGCGAAAAAAATGGGAATATAATGCTGAGCGCCGTTCGTTGAGCTCAAAGAAATGGCTGCAAAATGTTGACCTCCACCACGAATCGAGGCAATTTATAAAAGGCGGACCAAGCGCCCAACCGTCGAAGACTAAATTCATTTGTTTGCCTGTCCCCCGGGAAATACGTGCGTGAAGTTGCACTATTGTAGTGGCAGATTGCATTGCACTGGCACGCGATCATTAGTCAAGGAGCAGGAACTGCAGGCTGACACTTGATGAAAGTTGAGTGGAACAGTTTCAAGTTGCACGTTTCGTTTCCATAATAAACTATTCTACAGAGAAAAAGAAAATAAAATTTAGAGCTAAGATATGAATTGGAGGATTGATTTATATTAAATCTAAATGTTTTTAATTGCTTTCAATTGAAAACCCGTCTAACCACAGTGTAAAACTAAAGTGGAAATTAAAGTTTCCCCCTCATCGACTCGTAGATTGAAATTACTTTCTTATCGCAAACCCGTCATCGGTGCAATGCAATTAGTAACTGATTTAACTGAGGCAACGTCCAGTTCAGCAGCTCGGCAACTTTGGTTTTCCTCTTATCCTTTGGTTTTCCCTGTGGAGTTTTCCGTGTTTCGATTGCGTGAGTTGTCAGGGCGATGGCAAATTAAAAGTTCCCATTTCTATTATTTGATTGCCCCGAGCCAAAGTGAGTTTTTTATATAAATTAGTTTTGGTGGCAATGGGAACTGTCGCCTGCTAATTAGACACGAAAAAGTTGGGCTTGTCCAGGTGTCAGAGATCCGCAACTTTTTCGGGGCAATTGCGAAACTTTGTTGCATACAAGCAAACTTGTACTGATTTCACCCCATTGTTGTAAGTCCACATCCAGACGGCATTATGGCCGGCATAAATAGACCATTCTCTTCTTCTGGACTACTTCACTGCGACATAATTATGTGGCGGCAATTTGCATTGTGCCCTCCCTAAACACAATAGCCATAAAACGCCGTAACAATTGAGCCAAAGAAACGTTAGAAACGAAGGCAAACAAAGCCTGTGCCGGGCGCAACTGTGCAGCAGTTATTTCAACACCTTTATGGCGGTGTTCCTACATTTGTTAGCCGCAAACGAGCACTCGAAGAAAATTAAAACGCAGACGGCAATAATTGTAGGGAGTCATTAATAAAATTGGGAAAGGTCTTGCCAAAATCTATTTAGATGAATGAATTATAAATAAATAATATGTTTTGCTGAAAAGTACAAAACAAAGATAGGGTATGTTATTAACTACGAAGTTCCACAGATCAGATCAATGAAGTATTTAATATTTTAAACAAGAAATATAATAGTCATATTCCTTGACTATCAATTACAGCAAACAGATAATCTTTAGCTTGGTATTTCCCTTTAATAATAATTCTCTCAGTGCAGACATACACTCGGACATGCTAGCCACACTGGCTTGGCTTTGGCTCTCGCTGCTGGCCAATGACCAGATGAGGCGGCTCTGCGGGCACGGATAGGAGCCGTCGACAGACCGACCGACCAACACACCGGCCGGCTGACATGCAAAACAAACGGTGTACGTGGAAATACATTTACAAACCGTAGATAGAAATCTGGAGATAAAGCAAATTGCTGTGCTACAAAATCGTTAACTGTAATTTACCGCATTCGAAATGTTCTCCGTTCTCCATATACACTCGGCTCTCGCCTCTCGAATCTCGATTCTCCTTCCCAGGCGGTTATGAGTGCTCAAGTTGGTATGCAAGGCGGACTTTAATTATATTTTTGTTCATCGGCCCAGACACTTTTTTTTGGCGAAAATTGCCCACGTAATTGAGGCGATATAGGTATATATCGGAGATGGATTGTAATGGGTGGGACTTGAGAGCCACTTGCGAGCCCTGAATTAGGCTCTGAACGGTTGCCAGCAAATGCAAATGCTGTTTACGGCACCCCCACATTAATCATACGCACAGTGGCCGTCAGCGCTTAATTAACCCGAAGTGCCATCAGCACAGCTATGCCAACTCACGCCAAGCACTTGAGTGTGATACCGAATTGAAAGCGTGCCAGTTTCTGAGATCAGCAAATATCAAAAGCTATATATACTATGAAGCGAGCAAACAGCTCACAGACATCACAGTGGATGCAAATGAAATCCGGCACATCCAGTGTGTGTGTATGCTTGTGTGTTCCTGAGTGCAATAAGTTTTGCGGCCAAATGCAGTGTCTGTCAAAAGTAATGAAACGCCTGGGCACACAGGCCTATGGGAACTACTATATTTCAATTGAAACGGAGCAGCAGCTGGCCAGGGCAGGCATTAAGGGGGGTATTTAGTGGAGGAGAGACTATGGAACCACACTATATATAGCATTTTTAAGGAAGCTTACATTTAAATTAGTTTAAAAGCAAATAATCTAAAAAAGATAATACAAAGATGTAGGAAACAATTTAGAAATTAAAAGCAAATTTACTACATATTCTCTTAATGGTTCTACGTTTGAAAATCGCTCTGTTAAAATACACAACTAATTACCACAAGAGAAAATATAAACCAACTTTAATGCAGCCCTTAGAGTGGGTCTGTTAGAGTGCCATTAAATCCCCAGAGATTTTTTTAACTCAATTAGTCCTATGAGAGCAAAGTTATCTCATAATATCAAAGCCAGAGAGGAGAGACCACCGTGTAATTTGCCACCAAGTTCCGTGCACATTGCAATTAACCCCAGCGACTCCCTGTGCAATGTAAATTAGCGGACTGGCTTCATGTGGCATCATGGGATCCTTCGGGAAAAATTGTGTGCGCAGTTGGCCCTGCCCCTCGCCTCGCCTTAACCCATTGGGGTTAGATGTCAGTGTTGTTTGATCGTCACTCAAAATTTAGCTTTCTAGGCGAAAGCAGCACGTTTGTCCTCGTTTTTTCCACCAAAATTTATTTTGCCTTACCATACCAAATATGCCTCGTCAACGTTCCGAAAGTCGATCCACTGGTTATGGCAATGGATCGGTGCGTCGGCAGCCAAACAGTCGCCAGAGCAGCAGCCATGCCTTAAATACCAAGACGTCCCGTGGCGGCAGCAGCAAAAATCTGCCGGCAGTGCAGCAGCCCAAGAAGGAAACCCTGCCCAAGGCTCAGAGTGCTCCAGTTGCCGCTGACGCCCCCGCTGCAGAGAGCAAGGGTCGTAGTACGGGTGAGGTTTTTAAGGATATGGCCACCACGGCGGCGGGCGTGGCTGCAGGATCCGCAGTTGGTCATGTCGTGGGCGCTGGCATAACTGGTATGTTCAGTGGGAGTGGTCAAGCGCAGCAGGAACAGCAGCAACCGCAACAGCAACAGCAGCAGAAGCCGGAAGAATCTGCAGCTAAGAACATACAGGAGGCAAATCGCAGCCATCAGCTGGTGGAGGATGGACCCTGTGCCTTTGAGTTGAGACAGTTTCTCAAGTGCACCGAGGAGAACCAAGATATCTCGGTCTGCAAGGAATTCAACGAGGCCATGCAGCAATGCCGCCGGCGCTACAATATCTGAGAAGCTGAAGCAAATGGACGAGAGCATAACCAATGCCTTTTAGAAAACTATTAAATTACCAATAAACAAAAAAAAGTCTTTATTTCTATATAGCATAGAATGGCATTAGGGAGCCTTTCGTAAGCGTAAAATACTTTTTTGGAATACGGGTAATTACTAAATGAGCCCCCGTGCCTCCTTACAAACGCAACTCATAATTAATATATTATATAAAATAAACCATTAAGAACTCTCCCAAAATTCAGTAGCTGAAAATAATTTAAATTATTGTCATGCTTACAGCGGCAATTAGTTAATTAATGAAATTCATTTGTTTATGATTTATTTTAGTCCTTTAAATTTCTTTTGAATTCCTTTTCCAACAATTTCCCACCACTGCCACTCTGGTGCGTTTGGCAGAGCCAAATTAATTGGCGTTATGCGGGCAGCCATCAACAAGAACTCATCTCATCTCCTCATAGCCACATCTCCTCATCTCATCGGAGTTCCAGGCCATCCATCTTGCCTGCCGAAACATTATTGATGTTGATTGATTTATAAACATTTGCCGGGAATCCGGAGATGCTGGGGCCGGAGAACGGGCCAATTAAGTTGTAGCCAAAACAATAAACAAAATGAAATTAGCATTCCGAGTTGAGTCTTCTGAATGCTAGCTCGCTCTTCACTTGAATTCTTCCCCGTAGGGAGGATGAGAAGACTGTGGCCCCAGCTGCTGTCACATCTATTCACATGACAGGCAGACAGAATTTTCAGCGAGCAAATATAATTTGCTTAAATATTCATAACGGAGTGAGTGGAAATTGTATACGGCTGATTAACATGGCCTCAAAATGGCGGAGGGCGGAAGCGGACCGAGTTTTCCCCGAAAGCAGCATCAATCAAGCGGCATTTGCAGCGGGCCCTGCTGTTTGGGCTGACTTTCCTCTGCGGTTGGCAATAATTTAATGAAATATTCCGTTTGCCACATGAACTCGCTGCCAGCACTCTGCATATGTAGGCCGAAGCCTAATTCGAATTAGGCCCAAACTTTTGGCTGGCTAATTGCCGCTGTGTTTTCGCTATGTTTTCATTTTCATTTTTCCTCCCCTCCCACTCAAAAAGCCAAAAATAGTCAACCCGAAGAACTATTGCATGTTAGCTGCTAATTAAAGCATTTCCGCACTGCACTCACTCGATAGGAAATAGGGGGCTTCGTGGAAAATAGAAGTGTTCGCCTTTTCGAATACTCTTCTGGCAATTTCCTTTGCGGTTCCAGCTCGCAAGTGAACAATTAAAGAGGCTTGTGGTAATGGCTTTCAGGTTGTTCATCAAGTGCTTTCGCTTATTTTAACTCAAATGAGAATGTGATGAAAGTAAAAAAAAGGTACAGAGAAAATTAAAATACTTCTATCTTTTACCATTTGATTTAAAAGTATTTAATTCAAATTCCTAAGATACAAAATATAAGTTTTAAATACTTATATCATGCCTCCGAATTTCTACTTTAAATAAATATTATTTAATAAAAAACAGGAGGTCTTTATTGTACCATATTTTTGTATTAATTTTACATTTTTACCAGTACATTTTCCAGGGTTCATATTAACCCCTTGCCGCCCACTGTTCGGCTGGGAATTTTTCAAAGCGAAAGCCAGCTGGAGTCTTGTATTTGTTTTGCTTTCATACCTTTCGCGTTTGCCGACAAATTCATTATGTGTTCGTAATTAGTGCGGGAAATGGGAAAAGCAAACGCAAAAAGCGAAAGGGAAAACAAATTAGAAATATTTTTTTTTTACTCCCGGCTGAAGGTCCTGCCGCCAGGTGGCGCTCTGGTGGTGTGCCGTGCACTCGGCAATTAGCCGCCTTCCCAATGCCAATGCAATATAAATTAGCTGACAAAGCTGAAAAAAAAAGAAAACCCCCGGGGCATGCCTCGTGATTATGAGCTACACATGTGACACTTTTCCAATTTTAGCTTGGAAGCCTAAAATACTTTATATATACTGAAATTTATTAAAAATGCCCCGCAAAAATAGCAGCAGCTCTGCAAAGAACCGCAGTCAGAGCAATCTGCCAGTGCCAGTCGTTCACAAGGAGTCATCAAGAAGCTCGGGCGAGGTCTTCAAGCAAGTGGCTGCCCATGCGGCAGGTGTGGCAGCAGGATCTGCTGTGGGTCACGCTGTGGGTGCCGGAATAACCGGATTGTTTCGGGGAAATGGCCAAGGAAATAATACACGACACAGCGAACTTGTGGAGGAAGGACCCTGTGCTTCCGAAATGAAGCAGTTCCTCAAATGCACCGAAGACAATGCGGATCTCAATGTTTGCAAGGAGTTCAATGATGCCGTTCGTCGTTGTCACAAGCACTATAACATATGACATTCTTTTCATTTATGAAGCACACATATTTTGGTATTAAATTCAGAGTGAGAAAGAAATCTACATTTATGTAATACATCAGTATTAATATCCTATTATTAATTGTTGCCATAAAACATATGCTTGTCCATATGCTTGTAAATAAAGAGCTATAAGATAATGAGGATCGAGGAATTAAATAATGCTGTTCTCACTCTAATCTACTGAACCCAAAACTCTTTTTCCATCATTTAGCATTCAACTTTGTGTCTTTGTGTACAATTTGAATAGATTTCGGGTGGCGTGGCTCCCAAAATCAATTGCCGGCGAGATGTGGGTGCGCAATTAAAATGCTTTATGACAGGTCCTTGGTTTTTTTTTTAAACCCCTTTAAGGCGAGTCTTCGGCTCGGCAGCCATTGTCACATGCTCGCTGCTCCTTTGGCGCTGTTATTTTTTGCCATTCTCAGTTAATTGTGATTTTGTTTACTGACATCCTTGTCTCTCGCCTGTCGCTCGACCCCTTGTCAGGGTCGCCGCTTTGTTTGCCATTCTACTTTGTCTGTGAGCCCGAGCGCATATTTACTTTAATTTTGTTTTGTTATGTTACTTCGCACCGCCCAAACAGCCATCTCCCGACACCCACAAACCACTTTCCCAGCCCCACCCTTCAACCTCCGACCTCCGCGCGATGTCAGCGTTGAACGCGCTTGTGCTGCTTGCTTTGAGCGCTTTTGTTTCGCGTTTTTCCTTACTTTTTCTTTTTTTTTTTTATTCTTTTCGGTCGGTAGGGCCCAAACTTTTTCATTTCGTTTTTTTTTTATATCTGGCTGGCTTGCGCGCAATTAAGCCAGCGAAATGTTTTTGGCCACGTCAAGGCGACGACGAAGGCGACGTTGACACTGAGGACCCCGTGGAGAATACCCTTTTTTAATTTCAAGCATATTTTCTTCAGCAGCATTTTCTTGGAGGGAAGAGCTATGGACATATGTACAGGATAGCTTCCATAATCTGAACCAGATGTCTTAAAGCAGAGTGGAATGTAGCATGTGGTTAAAAATAAAACTGTCTTATTAACTTACAAACAAGTCTAGGTAATCATATACTTAATTTGTTCTTAAATCTCACATGAAGAAGATAAATTTTTTTCTATAAAAATATAATTATAAACCTAGAAGGAGCTTGCAATAAATATTAAAGCGCTTACTCAAATTAGCACCACACTTAGTCGTTGCCCCAAAAAAAATATTCCCTTTAGCGACGTGCGCCTGTATTTTTGCAGGGGCCTTAAACGCTTTGTCTGGCTTAATGAAAACAAATTTAATTTTTGTCAAGCTCCACCAGCGGCCTAATAAATATTTATTATGTGCTCAAATTTTCCCCAGCTCACACACACACATCTCCAGAGAGATATTGCATTCACCCATCTCCTGCTGTTCCAACACATCCTGGCCAAAAACTGGCAATGGCAGCCTGGACCAACCCCCGCTGCGGTCACTGTGATGAGAATATGGCCCCGAATGCAGCTCGAATGTGAATGTGACATGGCCCGGACACCAGTCAGGTCGGACCATGATTATGTCCAATTAAGGGGCTTTGAATTGGAACTAGTGCTCCCATTTCAGTTAACATTCACTAGAGCCCCGGGATCACCGCTTAATTGACGGTCGGTCATTCATATTTTCCCATAGTGGCAATTGCAGAAGTGCATTTTAGGAAAGACTTTAAGGGAATACCAACATTTTTGTAGCAGAAAGCTGGCCCAAAGTGACCTTACCCTGCCATACCCTGATATCGCCGATGATATCTCCTGTAAAGTCATTAGCAAAAGACAACTTCAGTCATATCTGATGTGAAATATGGCGGGGCAAAAAGCGAGAAAACACATTAAGAGCAATGGAAACAGAAATCCAATACAAGGCAGAGGCAGATGCAGATGCAGATGCCAATGCCGATGGATTTACAATTGCAGTTGCCGTGTATGGCAGGTGACGAGTGCCACAGAAAAAAAGCGCTTCATTGATTGCCTCTTTTTGTTGCCCGCTGAATTTTCATGCTTTCCTTTGTTCTTTTTCCCCGCCACCGTCGGTAAGAGGAGAGTGGGCAAGCGCGAAAGTGTGAAATTCGATATGGCAAACACGCATTTCACTGCCAGTCAGTCGTGTTTTAACGCTTTATTGTGGCGTTTGCACAAGGAGAAATTAATTCTATATATTAATTGATATATTTGACTGTCCAGTTTCCTCCTATTATAACACTCAAATACCCAGTGAGTTGGAAAGAATACAAGTTTAATTTGGGCTTTGATAATTACACCTATTTTTAATAGGCACAAAATTGTATTTACAGTTCCTAGTTTCTAATTGAAATTTTTAATTGACGTACACATTTCGTAGCGCCTCTTTGCTCAGTGTATGGTTTTCCGGCATATATGTTTTTGTGTGTGCATGAAGGCGTGGCCACAGAAGGAAGGAAAAGCGAGGAAAACCGGCTGCGGGCAAACAATGAGAAATTGCTGGTGGTCCACCTGGTCTCCTGGCCCAACACACACAAAGTGTGTGCGCTTTCAGCTTTCATCGACCTGAACGTGTTTAATTTAATTCTCTCTCCGTACCCCGGGAACCGCCGCCTCGTGGACACTTTGCCAAATCGCATAAAATACTAATAAAAATCAAATCAATTTCACAAGTGGTCGGCCAAAGGGGCGTGGTCCTGCGCAAGGCAACAAATTGCATCAAAATCGTGTAACCAAATTGGTTGAATGGCCAGTAAGTGCATTAGCTGGTGACTGTTTTGTGCGAGTCTGTCAAATATCATATTGATGTGTGTGCAGCTCGAAAGAGCAAACGCTGAAGAAGCAACGCTCCGGCAGGCGGAAGCGGAAATGCATTTCTGAAAACCGGAAATGTCCTGCATACGAATTGCAAATGGCGGACGGTTACATTTGCCAACTGACCTCCATCATCGTCATCGGCAGAAACATAAGAGGTCCTTATGAATATGCAGGCTGCCAGCACATCTACTTGTTGGGAGTTGGTGAAGTAAAACGAAGAGAAAGATCAGAAAGATATATCTGAAAATTTCAGTAAAATAACGCACTCAATTTCGAACATTTAAGTATGGGAAAATAATCTTCCAGGTTTTTATATAAGTGTATTATTATTATTTTAATATTTATATCGTATGATTTAGATATGTTTTTTTTTGGGTCACCCCTAAGTAAAGTTCCAGCACACTTGCTTTGAGTGCTCCGTATGTGGAACAAGTTGCGGTCCAGAATATAATATAAATATTTCACAATGTATGTATATGTTTCGGGTACTCGGAGTTCATTAAAGAAGGAAGAAGCAAATTTAAATTGCTGCCAGACCTGCAAACTCCTTTGCCTGCTCTTTGTCCATTTGCATATTAATTAAACCTTACAGCCGAAAGGCGGTGGCGAGCCCCAAAAGCCGAAAGGTCAAAATACCAGGGCCAGGCCAAAAAACCATAAGCTGACCACACACACACACAGAGAGACTTACACACATCTGGCAGCTGCTTCATTAGATGGCATGGCATATTCTGGCCCGCTATGGCCATAACAACAGCCAACAACAACTGAGCCGAGTTTAAGCCCATAAAAATTTAATTTCGCCTTAACAATGCTGTATGAGCAAACAATTTGCCGTCAGCCGAAATTTATCTTGCTCACTCTGCCGCCCGCTATGTGTCACTTAAATATCAATTTAATTTCCATAATAATGCCAGCGCCCCCGGAAAATTGGGGGCCAGGGCCCCCTGGGGATTTTCCCTATGATTGACAGTTTGTTTAGCTGTTAGAGAGCTAGGGGGTAGTGAAAACCCGAAAAGCCATAGACAGAACATTGATTGAAATAAGTGTATCAAATATGTATTAATAGAAATGGTAATTTCATCCGCAAAACAATCCTACAACTATGGTTAATTGTATTTACTAAGCTCTCACATGGCCCGAAGGAAAATTGGGGGAAATGAAGTTTGTTTGCTTCTTATTAGGGGAGAATTCGGTTGATTGCAATGCAAATAAATGCCAACTAGTTTTGCAAATCAGTTAAATATGGTTGGGAGAAGAAATAATACTCCATATTAATTTAACAATAACATAAATAAAACTTTGTTGTTTCAAAAGGAGTCAAGTTAACTACTTAAGTTCTGTGAACAAAAAAAGGTTTAAAATTGGTTAAAGATTTTCTTGTTTTTATTTATACATGCCTTTAAAATTAATGGACATTTTCATTTCGATCACTTCGCGAATTCCATTTAAATTGCTTTTAATAGAGGTTTATGTAACATTTTATTTATTTTTATTACGTAGAATTTCTTCATTTTAATTTGTCCAGTAAGTAAGTAAATTAAGTTATCCCCCGAAGGAATGAGAAATATATCCACGAGTATGCATGCAGAGCAACATAAAAGCAATGTGAATAAAACAATAAAAGCAAACTTAAAAGTCCATTAAAAATGCTTAAGCGACTTTATAAAGTCGGCAGACCGCGTCAACTTGGTGACAGCCTGAGGGGGGAATGTATTGTGGATGTGGATGTTGGGCGACTTTGACTGGACTAAATAAAACTCAAGCAAACCCAACTGAACTAAACTGAACCCGCAGATATATAGTATACACTTGATGTGCTACTTGCAACTGCGGCTGCTGCACCGGAAAAAATATAAATATTATTTAAATAAGATACTTATTATAAATGCAGTAGGAAAGTTTGACATTCCTGGTGTTTTCGATTGTAAATTCCCTGCATAACAAATTAATTTATTCAAGTTAGTTAGAATTGACTTTCGGGCAATTAAATATTTAATATTCATAACGCTTACATGAACACATTAAATGTTAAATGATTTGTTATATTTTCTTCAGTGTCCTGTTGTCGTCGACAATAAATAGAAATCTCAATTTACGATGCGTTAGTTGAGCTGCCGTTCTGGATTTGTGGAGAATGGGGTTGGATAGTAGTTACTAATGCCACTAGGACATTGTTGTTGCTGCTGCTGGATGGGGGTGATGGTCTGTGATGGGTGGTCGCGGGGTAGTGGCATGTGAAGTGTCCTTGCCGAGGGACCTAACCAAAACCCACTCGTCTGCTCTGAGCCTCTCTAATGGCATTTGTGATGGCTGCGGTTATAGTCGCTGCCGTCGTTGACGATGATGTTGATTGGCGATTCGCTGGCGCATGCATGGATACGTTCCAGTATATGTCTCCATCGCCATCGCCATAATCCGGCCATGGAAAAGCGCTTTTCTCGCTGTCTGGTGCACACAGTGTTTATGTTGACATTAAAAACTTTTAGCCACCGAAACCGAAACCAAAACTTAACCGACGCATAGTTCAATTATGCGATAAAAGTTCGCAGCTCTTGAAAAGTTTCCCTCGCACTGCCCTAATACGTGACATAATTTGTGGTAATGCGATTGGATTTGAACCGATCCCAAAGCACTGAATTGTTGCAGACACTTCGTTCCACTGAGTTGAGTGACTCTTTTGGATACAAGCTCCAAGGTTACAAACTTACAAGGCAAACTTGCGAGCACTTCAATTAGCGACCACTTCCGCCTTGGTCAGTGGAGCGAATTAGCCAAGGGTCTAAAGGAAATTGCAGGTTTTTCTTCTTCTGCGAAAATGAGCGAAAGAAACTCAACCGCAAATGCACTTTCTGCTATGTAAGCGGGCTTTGATGAATTCCCTTTTGGCCAAGACAATTCCGGCCGCGAGGAAGCACTTGGCTTGAAACAAAGTGAAGCTGACCAAGCTAATTGGTCCTTGCATACAAGTGGTACCTGGCTCAATTGGTTGAGGCAGGATACCAGATTGTTCTCATTATTTGCTTAGCTATTGTTATAAAACCATCTTCAGTTAATGATAAAAATGGTCTAGTATTGCATTAAATGTATCTAACATTTTTCAAAAGCATTACTATTAGTATAAATGTGTTCTTTTTTTAATTTTAGGCTTAAAGTATGCTACGCTTTTTGCTTTTACGCTTGAGGATTAAAAGCAATTAAGTTAATTTTAATCAATCCAAAATTATAAGTAATTATATCTTTGCAAAAAATGATTACTAAAATGTTGTACATATTTGCAAATTATGTACGTTATAAATGTTTTCATTTAATTTTTATTTGCCAGCTTAGTCACAACATATTAATGGTATTAATCAAGTTTCAATGAATATATTTCACATATGCCAATTGGATAAACAATTAATTTGTAAACATAAACACATCTATGTTTGGTTCGCTATATATTGCAAATATTTGTTTTGCTTAGAAAGGTATGTAAATATTTGTGGACAAGGTAAAAACCTTTGAAATTGTAGTGATTTCCTAGAAAATATATTTTATTTTTATATATAAATTAAAAAAAAATTAACCAGTAGTCAAAACTAAATTCTGTATGAAATATAAATACACTAATAATACCTCTTAAATTTATTTTACTTCAGCAGTCGTTCGGCTTTCTATAAATAACTTGAACTCAATTACATCCAATTAAGTTATCTAAATGAAGTTCCATAAAACTACACCTGAATTAAAATATAAAAATCTAATCAAAATGAAACGCAAGCGTTAAAGATTTTAAAAGTGTCACCGTTGCCCAAGTTGCGTATACGCAATGCCACTTCCAGTGGCCGCTTAAAATTTGATGAGGCATTCGCTGAATTTTATGTCTACGAAATGTGCTGCAACTCAGCGTCCTTATCTTCACGATTTTTCCTCTGAAAGTGACGGCGCATAACTTTGCGCAAATTGCTGCATCATTTCAGCTTCTTTCGGGTAAACTATTTCCGCTCGGGCCTCGCATAAATATGAATTTCCAAATTTACATGGCACTAAAAAAGCAACAAAGTACTTTTTTTTTTTTGCTTTCTTTCAGCTGCAACTATGCGGCTTTCAGCAACAAACAACAAACAGGGAAAATTTTTGGGTGGCGGTGGAAAACGCTCTCAGAAAGTAGGCACAAAAGTCTACGATGGGATACAGCTTTGTGGCCCTGCCACCGTTGACAAGCCCGCACCTCTGTTGTGGCGATGGTGGCTCTGGTGGAACGCATAAAAACTTTTTAATTAAATTCCCCTGCCAGGCAGGAGCCACTTGTTGTCTTTGCTTGCAGCAACGGTGATGGGCGAAGCGGGCAAAGAGTTCAGTTTGGTGACAAGTTTGCATAAAGTAGTAAAAAAGCTATTTTTAAACCGTTAAGAGGTTCGAAGCACTTGAAGAAAAGTGTCTTCTTCCATGCATACCAAATGAGTGTTCAAGATACAACAGAAAATCCAATAGAAAATCCATAAAATTGTAGTGCTGATGGAAGTTGAATTATTTTATGCGACGTACTTCTTAATATTTTTGCTTTGGATAAAATGGTACGACCTTCGTATTTTTTATTTTTTTAATTTAGCCACTTCATTTTACGATTTTCAACAATTGAAAATAAATAAAAAAGAGTGAGCATCACTTTAAATATAAGAAGATTCCCACTCCCAGCAACATGCAATAATTTGATTTAAAACTGTATTTTTGCCAGTGTATGTTGTGAAATTGTTGGGTCTAAAAGATTCCAACTTCATCGAAGTCGCATTTCCAGCAAAGTTTAAAGTTCTTGAGGCCCATGAACAGCTGAAGAAACTCAAAAGTTACCACTTAGCCGAGAGAATAACAATTTGGGGGGATATTAACTCAGTCAAAGTGTGTTTATAACAAAAGCATTGTAATTTCCTAGCATTGGTTTTGCAATCTTGAAACTCCCTTTGAACTGTATTTAAATATTGTGTGTATGCAATTTTCGCAGATGGGATTGCAGCTTCTGTCCGCTTTCGAAGTCAATTTGTAAACGATTAAATTGTGTATTGCTTCCTTCCTTCATCTGCGGACTATTTGCCTTGGGCCCAGAGCGAATTCCGTCCAGCTCCTCATTGGGTTATCCCCGGACGTCAGTATCCGGCTGCTCATAGCCGTTGCAACAGGCAACAGTCGCCTTGGTACTTTCTTTGCCACATCCTTCTCGTCCTCCGGCAATCGCATCCTTTGGGCCCGCAACAAGTGTCTGTTTGCGCCTGCTTTTGGTAAGGACTCCTTTGGCGTGGCATCTGTTGCTTCTACGGCGTCTGCTGTTTGCATTTTTATGGTAAACTGCCGCTGGCGGGTAAATGTTGCTCTTTGGCTCCTCAATTAAGCGGTGGAAAATGCAGCGGAAAACCCCATTAGCCGTCATCTGCAGACATATATTTTTTTGCTTCATATCAGAAATTTTACCAGTTACGTTAAAGTGGAGATTTTAACATATTACTCAGAAAAAATATGTAATTTAATTGCCTAGATGAAAGGACGGCTTGATTTTTATCTGATTTCAACTTTTTCCTGGCATTTACTCTAGAAAAAATGTAAAATTTATAGCCAGTTTTAACGAGGAATATTGATATCCAATATTGTTATTTTATTTGCAAAAATGCTAATAGAAATCGTCCTTTGAAGCATGTTTAATAGCAATTTATTATGAATACTAATATATGTATTGTATCTACTATTATACATTTAATTGAAACTCTTCTATAATTTACTTGAAAATAACAGCGGTCAGCTGAGCGAATTGCACCGTAATTGCAAATAATTTCACTGTTTATTTTTTTTTTTGCCGTAGCAGCAGGGTCAGCGTGACAAGTGGGAAAAGTTTGCGGACCGCCGACAAGCGCTGAACTTTTCCGACAAATTACTCGACCCAGCAGCGAGACATTTGCACCTGTCGCCTGTCCCCCCTCTCTGGAAAATGTTCTCCCGCTATCCCCGCGAATCGGAGATATGTATACATACATCACTGTCAGCGGAAATTTCTCGTCTTTGGGTTTTGTTTGCTTGCGTTTGGGGCTAAATATAGGAGAATCTTTGCAGAAAAGTTTGAACAAAATCCGAGAGAAAGAGAGCAGAAGGCAGAAGGCAAACGGCAGAAGGCAGATGTGAAATAAACATGCTAAAAATCAAAAATTCAATTTAAACGTCACATTGCTCTGTCATCAAATCATAATTTTGCTCAAAGGAAAAGTGCGGGGCGGGCCAAGGAGCTCTGCGCTGCTCCGCTGATATTCTATGCCAGAAACGTGCCTCTTGGCCTTCGGAAATCTGGCAAATGTCAGACAGTCTGTCAAAGAGGCAGATGAAACGTGAAATTCGGGCTTGTATGGGTAGTATCTCATGAATGAATCGACCGACACAGCACTTTCCCCTCAATGAAAACGGTTTGGGAATGGAAACCGAATTGCATCAAGGTTGTGTGCCACTTGCCAGCTTTTGGCCAAATCTTTGGCCAAAAAGGAAATCAGCAGCTGCCATTGATTGCGAGGCCATTGAATGGAAAGTATTTTCGTGAATGGACCAAATTGCAGGCCGTCTACTAGAGCCAACGGATTTGGTCGGATTTGTGCCACCCGGGCATCGAATTAAGTTGGCACCCGTTACTTTTAAGGCTTCTCTCATCCTGCGATGATTGCTGTCAGGATAAGCCCAAAAAAGAAAATGTAACAGGCAGAAATATATATGAGAAATGCAAGAAAAGATAGTTATTGAAAGAAAAATGAGAAGATTCGATCACACTTTTCCTTCCCTTCTAGTTGGTAGATTCAATTTAAGTCCTTAATTCTCAGCTTGGTTTCTTCTCTCAACATATCACTTTATCGTTACTGCCTCTGTGATTTTCCATCAATTAAATCGGCTGGCATTCGGATACTCTTCGGACGAGATTGCCGCCACTCAAAGCCGATTCAGTTTCGGACCATCTACAATTCGTTCGATTCTCGTATTTCAATCAAAGGCAAATATTTACATTTTTCACTTAGCCAGGCGAACGAAATGAAATGCCAAACAAAGGACAATAAAGTGAGCGGGAAGAAAAGAATCCGAATAATTGTATTAAATAAGGAAACGAGCCACTAAAGAGCCTGAAACGGCGGCAGCCTTGAATCCTTGAAGCTCCCTGTTCCAGCTGCTTGGCGGCGGCAGCCTGAAAAAGAATTAAACTAATATTTATCAAAGAGATGAGCGCGACGTGCTTCAAGCTAAACAAAAGACGACAGCGAAAGCCGGCGCCACCCAGGGAAAATGAGGAATGGCCCCGGACTAAAAGGACGAAAACGAAAAGCAGCTGGAGGATGTGCAGGACGAACAGGATGAGCTGGATGATGCGAGTGAGATGCTGCAGCGTCACGACAGGCTAAGGCAAGTGACGCTGTCAAAAAGCGGAATGAATGGACCCGCTCTTATCCACTTCGTCCTTCATTCCACTTTACACCCGCTGTTCTCTGTTCTTACACTGAATAATATTTCAGGTCGTGAAAATCATTTCTTTTAAATGTGGATTTAATTACAAAATTGTTGCGTCTAATTTTGTTTCTTTATCTAGCTAAGAGTGAAGGCTGGAAAGGTTTTATTAAGGTATTTACATTGTAGTAGTTTCTTTGAACTATGAGTAAAATATTTCCTATTTTTAAATAAGTAAATAATAATTTAAGTGATGTTTTTTATAAAGCAAGGCAAGTTATTCTTACTAGAAAGCATTTTAAAATGCCTTGCTCTTGAGTTTATCTTCTTGACTTTAAACGATTTTCGTGACGCATGAAATTTTTACTGTACTCAAGATTTTTTAATAAATATGTTCTGCTTGTTTTTTAAGGCCAATTTCAAGTAGAGCTATAAAAGAAATCCATCTAATTATGTTCAGTTTTTCCTGGATATTTCTGGTAAAAAGCCCAAGGTCTTGTACTCAGTTTTAAGGCAATATTTCTCCCAGTGAATGTGTGCGAGAGTGAATGGCGCGAGAGTTGAGTCAACTTTATGCTAATTAGCAGCTGCTAACCAGCGTTAAAACTTTGCACTTAACAGGCTCGAAGAGTGGAGAATGGTGGCCGAAGGCAACCAGCAGCCGGGACATGTGTTCTAATGTGCTCCAACTCTGGAATTTACGGTCTGTTTTAGGCTCCTCGGGTATTTGTGGCTCCTCCAAATTGGATAAGTGCCGCTTTCTCGCATTTTCGGACAGCTGGGGCCCCGGCACAATGGACTGCGGCGCAGATCCAGTATTTTCCGGGGGCTACGATATCGAGTAACGAGCTCAGCACTTTTTCTGCCACCTCATTCTCGGCCATTGTGTGTGTGTTCTACACTCTTTCATACTGTATATATATAGAATGAATACATTCAAAAATATAGCATTTATAAGCATATATTTTGGCTTGTGTGGGTGTGAGCCGGGGGTAATTGCATTGAAATGGGAAAATAAAACGGCTATAAATATGCCCATTGTGTGCCAGTGCGATTTCAGTGCCAACAAAGCGCACCATAAATTAACTAAATTGAAAACCATTTCGGTGCAGCATTCTCTGGAGTCCACCGCCTGCCTCGGAACCCCGCCACCATCAGCACCCGGCAACACTTTTATATTCATTACATTTCATACCGAGCTCGGGTCTATTGTGCCCTGCATTTGAAAAGAAGACTCTAAGCTTTTTTATGGCGTTGGTAATTATGTCCTGTTATTCAATTCATTGCACTCACTTTTTATAGAGCGGAAAAGATATTAAAAAATGGGTTTGAAAGAGACGTTCACTAAGATTGGGAGGGAAAATAAAGGTTGAAGGGATAACTTAAAAAATACATTCAATTGGATTGCTATAGGCATTAAATTATATATATTCTATAGTTAATTACTACATTTCAATATTTACAAAGCTTACAAAGAATAGTTGGTCAGATGTAACTACAATCCTATTTGTTAGAAAACATTGTGACCCTGTCAGCACTCTCGGCAAAAACCCTACCTAACTCACCTGGGAATTTAATCAGCTTGTTGCGATTCCCCGTAAGAGCATTACAAAGTCAGCTCCGAATATTTCGCATCATTTTTGTAGAAATATTTTTTTTGTACTCTTTGATGCGCTTTCCGCTCGCTGCGCACATAAATATGCAATAGAAACTTTTCTCACGTTTTTGATTGCATTTTTTGTGCAGCGTCATAAATATTTAATGTTTACTTTCGCCAGCAAGTCAGCAGCCGGAACTGAGCTTCATTTTTTACCCATCGCCCTGGCCCTCGATCTCTGCCGAGATCTGTGCACATTTATCCTGGTAATGCAGCCCTTTATTTTCCATGTGGCCGGCGGTAAATAAACACAGCGTGTTGAGAACGCAAAGCTCCGCCCTAATGTCCTTATTAATAAGGACAAGGATAAGCGGAGGAAATCCGACTCCAAGGACAGTGTCGCTAAATGTGACCGAAAAACCACATACGATGCACTTCATTAACTTAATTAAAGATCTGGGTAGCAGCCGCCAGAACGCGGCAAAAGCGTATATGCGAGTGCTTGAGAGTCGGCGAGTGCCAGTGCAAGTGCAAGAACCGCAAAGCGAGTCAATTCCAGCTGAGTGCAAATAATTCTCTTTTTCACTACGACACTGAAAAAGAATGGCATTCTCAAAGAAAAATTATATATACTTTTTTATAGGTAAATATATCTTTTAACTTAACACTGAAATGCTTTTTATTTTAGTAGAAACTTAATGAGTATGGAATTTGTTAGATATAAAAAGATATTTTGTAAATAAGCTCCATATCTAAGCCCTAATACAATAAACTATTTTTATTTTAATTCAGAGATGCTCAGAGGGTTGAAATAATACTAAGTCTATTTGGTGCATCATAGATATGTTATTTTTAATTAAATTAAACTATTAAAAAGGCGTCTAGTATTTGTGTGCTTTAATTCTAAGCCAAATCATTTTTTAAACACAATTATTAACGATGATGGAGCATTTTTCTTAAATCAATTTGTATTACAAATTTCTTCCAGTGCATTCACATAAATGCAAGCCACACTCATAACGCGACACACGGAGCGTAAACTCAATTAAAAACTGTCGAGCTGTTGCCGCCACGCCGCATTTCGCCTGATGACTGAAGTTGATTATCTTTATCCAGTGTCAGAAAAACACACACACAAACTCGCTTTTTCCTTCTCGTTTTTCTTTCCCCAGGTTTTGCCAGGGTTTTCCCTGGCTTTTCCTAGCTCGGCTGCATTTTTTCCATTCACACTTAACGCCCCATGCAAATGCATTGTTGGTTCTGTTTTTACGGGCGGCTGGGTCCTTGGAATATCTTTCGCTACGGACATGTAATTTATATTTTCTTGTTACCTCCGCTGCTGGCAAACCATAATTGGATTTTAAATGCAGTGGCATTCCTAAATTAGCCATCTAACCGTGTTTGGAATGCACAACATGAAAGGATCCACGGGATGTGAGATTAATTCCATGCTGAATGGTCAGATCTCATAAGTGTCATTCAGGAATCGTGCTTGTGTAAATGTTGCCAAAGCTCCATAGAAAACAAATAATATTTTATTTGCAATATTAGTTTTGTTTAAAGCTTACGAATTTATTAAAATGCATAAACGTTTTTTGTTTTATTTAAGCGTGCTTGTTTACAGAGAGGGAGAGAGAGAGTCAAAAAGCCAAAATGCACGCAAATAAGCAATGCAAACAATACTTGTGATGTTTTTGTCTGATATTAGTTTTTGCTAAACAATTTGTACTCTGTCAAAAAAAATCCCGAATGGATGCTATGCTTGTACTGTGTGCTGTGTGCTTTCATCTAAATTCAGAATAGAGCAAACAAAGTCACAGCGAATGGAGTGATACGTGAGATGCCTTGCTGCACATACAAGCTCATCTTCCTGTCGCATGCCTGGAATTTTTGCCCTCCCCTATATATCGCTTATATGTCTCACCACTTTTCCCACCGATTTTTGCCACACTCTGGTGCACTCTGTTCGAATGCAATGCCTACAATGTCTCAAATGCGGCTAAGCATGACGTTGATGAAGCGCATGCAACAGCTCAACTTAGTTGAAGGCTCATGGCGTGGCAGGTTGCTGATGTTGCTGTTGCCATGTTGCTGCTGCCGTGGCTGTTGCTAAATTTTGCTGCTGACAATTTCTTGTTAGCGCGCTGTTCATGTTGTGGTTGCGTATGCGTGTGTGAGTTTCTGTCAGTGTTTCGGACGATAAATTTTCAATTTTGCAAGCTAGCTAACTGGGCGTGTGTGTGGGTGAGCGTTTTAGCGTTTCCGCCTGCTTAGCCACAGTTCAGCGCAGCACAACATGGCGTATGATTGATGCCGTCTCAAGCAGACACACGCACACAGGGGGCACTGCGAGAACAGTTAGTGTGGAAACTTGCAGAGGTCCTTTATTTGTTGACACCGATACGGAGACATGTAGAAAATTAATGACATTTATTTTAAAGGTCTTTGGAAGACTTCATGTGTGTTTTATTCATTTCTTGTAGTGAAAAATAAAAGGTAAACAAATTACATTGATTTTTTCTGTGTTGAAATGCGCAAGGCAGCAGACAAGACAAGGGCTTATTTTATATACAAAAAAACACTAAAAGGGTGATGGTGGTGAGTAAATTCCATCGCGAAATTCAGTCTAACGTCATGTCTAGGGCTTTAATGGAACACCTGTGATACACACAAGAAAAGAACACCACAGCAGTAACACCAACACCTTGGTCTTCTCTTGAACAAGCTTAACTCCCATTATGCGTCCCTTAATTACTGGCACACACCTCATCACTTATCTCATTCATTGCAGCATCGCGTTGAAGACGTCTGGAGAGTTCTAAGCCAAAGAAAGCGAGGGAAAGGAGGGAATCTGGAGCTAGGTGAGTCCTTCGGGTTTGTGCAAGTATTAACGTTAATAAGGGAACCAGGAAGATTAGCAAAAATTCAATAACAGTCAAGCTGTGCAAGAAGCACAAAAGTGAAAATATTAAATGGAAATCTTATACCAAAAGCTGGTAGAATTTGCCCTAAAAGTGCTGACTTTACAAAAATAGTAGAACTTTAAATAAAATCCCAAATCCCTTTATGATTATTTTTAGTTTAGTAAATATTAAAAGAATATAAAGTTCTACATGTGCAAGTCATAAAATGCACTAAAAACGTTCCTTAACTTTATGTTTTGACCTTTATATCATAAAAATTTACGTTATGGCGTATGCTTTAGGAATAGTAAGCCCAGCGTGGAATGCCAATTTGACATTATTGCAGTGAATGCATGCTGTAGTGCACTCTCGGCCCTTGGAAAACAATTCAATTAGTGGCAGCTAAGAGACAAAGTATTCCGGCAGCCATATAACAAGATTTTATGACTCACTCGCAGGACGCTGAGCGCAGGATCATGGCCAAGGAATTCCACGATGGCCAAGGCATTCTCATAAAAGTCAGTACAAGTATATTGAGTGGAAAATTGCAGGGGCAAGCTATGCATTTTGTTGTGATGCAGCTGCTGTAGCTGCATACTATGCCCGACAGGATTAGATTGCATTAGATTAAAGCTCTGGCATCGGCATCAGATGTCCTTTGAATCGGAACTGGAGATTAAATGGCTTCTCTCTCTCTCTCGATCTCTCTCTCTCTCTCTCTGTCAAATCAATGGCGATTGGCCTGCTGCTGGTAGTGGTGAGTCATTACACTGATTGAAAACCCTCGGAATATGTAGTAGGTCGTGTTTCCCACAAAGCCAACAAGTTGGGAATATGCCAACAATTAGCGGCTGTGAAATCAGAGATGCCACGCCCAATGCGGCACACCAAATGGAAGGCGGCAGGACAATGCACAAGTACAAAAGGGACACTTTAACTGCAAAATATTTCCGTGAATAAATGCGAAATGGTATTTTTTTTTATGATGATGTCACAGGGCGCCAGAGAAATAATTTTAAAACCAATAAATTGTGCGAAAAGAAAGCAGGAAAGTAACAACCGACGACGACGACAACAACAGAATGAGCTATAAAATGGGAACAACAAATGTTTGACTTGACAAAACGAGCGTTTATGCTGGGAACATAAATTCCATTTTGGCTGGAAATCATCGATGTTTTGCCCTCATACGGTGGAACACCATAAATAATCAAATGAAAATAACAAAAGACTATAAGGCGCAACAACGGAACGAAATATGCAAATGACTTTTGCAAATGGCCAGCGCAAAGCGTATTTCTCCTGTTTTTTTTTTTTCTTCCTTATTTTTGCACAGGAAGCGGAAGGAAGAAGCGAGATAGAGAGCGAGAGCGGGCCGTGCCCGCAATTTATGTAAAATTCAATGCTTTATTACATCACACACGCACAGCCGAAAATAAATCGGACTTGTGTGTGAGTGTGTCGCCGCCGCTCCCATATATGCAAATCATATCATTCATACGCCCACGTGAACTTTAAATGCAAAAAAACATTATCAAAAATGAAACACCAGTGAAAATGTCAGAAGGAAGAAGGCTGGCAAGGAACAAAAACCTTAGCTCGAATGGTATGGGAATTCCTGAAGATAAGCAAATGTTTTCACATGTTTTGTGCACAAATTTTATTATGCACACAAATAAACAACAAAAAAACATACTTACACACACATCCCGAAAATGCTTACATATGCCAGGCATTTTACACGAACTGTTGTTCCAACACTCTCGAACAAAATTAATGGCAAACAATGAGCTGATGCTCACTTTTTATGATTTGCCTGCTGTCTGTGACCTTCACTTCGGTGGAAATGCGGAAGCAAAGTGGGGTGCCATAAACGATGTTTGATATTACATTTGGAAAGGATTGCACCGCATGACACTGACAGCTTTTCTCGCTCAAATTCAAATAAATCAGACAGTTCTAGGAATTCACAGCCGCAAGTGATTCCCAGGCCTTACACACGGGAAAATGTTTTAGCTCTTTTCTGAGTGGCTTGTAAAGTTGTATTCGCATTTTATTAATAATAATAAATAATTCAAATAAATAAAGACCTTTTGCGATATCAAAAAACATGGGATTGTATGAAAAGAAATGGTTTTCAGCTTAGCAAAGCTGTACTTGTCTCTAAACTGCCTTTACACTGATTGCTTCCCACATTTTGTTGTTCGGTGTAAGCTCGCCCTGGCATAAATATATGATTCGAAATCAACGCATTCATTATTTATAACCATGCCGACGCTGAGCAACAACAAAAAAATAAGAAAAAAAAACCTCTGTATGGCAATGTAGACCGACAGCAGCTTTGACACATAAACATCAAGTGCGCAAGAGGCGGCAGCCACCCCTCTGAGCCGGGACTTAACCCCCCGCCTGTGTTCCCCTTCAGCTGGCGGAGCCCCCGAAAAAAAGGGGGCGCCAATGTCGACGGCGGCAATTTAAAATTGCTGGCTTTTTAACTCGCATCCATTTACAGCAATTTCGTGTGCTCTCGAGACGTGTGCGAGTCCCTCGTGTGATGTGTCAGGTTGAAATTACATCGGGCACTTGGCAAATGGCAAAAATGCTCCAAGGATAACGGCAGACGAGAGCTAAATACGTCGAGGACGAGCATGGGTCCGTCATAAATAAGCTGGATGCGAAGCATAAATTGAATGCGGAGCCTGGATGAGAAATCAAATTTTATGACTTTGTAATTGAAATGCGCTGGCGAGCATATGAAATTACCCATACGCCGTGTGAGCAGCACATTACGCATACGCCTCATGGGTCGCACAGATTTTAATCTCTCCCTTAAAACAGCTTCAAGAGCCGCTTGTAAAATATAAATGAAAGCTAAACATGGAAGAAGTTTGCTGAGATATAGGTTGACTTTTCTGTATAACTTCTTGAGAGAAAAAACACAGTTGAATTATGAATTCTCTTCGTGTGCTGTGCAGACTTAAATCCTCTTGTATCATTTTGCCGTCGCTTATTTATTAAGCCCCTCCATTCCTGACTGACTCAATTTCACGGTGAGTCACTTGTTTCATGACTTTTGCTGCTCAGCCGCAAATCTTACCAGCTTTAAAAATGCTGTCTGTCCTGTCTGTTCTGGTAAAAAACGAGCGCAGAGAGCTTAATGCGCCAAAGTGCCGGCGCCAAGCCAAAACCATATAAAAAGAGGGACTGCAGAGCGGTAAGGGGCCCCATCAGACCATAAACTGCAACCATCAACTGCATTGCTTTCTTCTCGAAAAAGAAATAAGAGCGGCTGCTGTGGGGTAAACTCGAGTGAGTTCCCTGCTTGAAACAATTGCTAGCGATATCTGCAAAAATTAAGTTTACGCTGGCTGGTTTTAAAAAGCACTTTATGCGCTCATCGCCCCAACTTTGCTTTTATCTTTTTCCCTCACTGCGTTTATTCCGCGAAAAACTTAAGGATTTGCGGCCATAAAATATATTTTGTGTTAACTGAGGGGCGCGGCGCGTCAGCAACGCAGTTAATAAGCCAGAAGGGGTGGCATAAATCTAAATTGAAATCTCGGCAGTAAACTATTTTCTATTTTGCAACAAACTGGAGAGCAGTTGGCCAACTAAAATTACTCTTGTTTAGCAAGGCATCCCATACCAAGAGCCGGCATTCAACAATTCCGGATTCAGAAGCCCCAAGAAGCCCTGTCAGCAAAGTCGTGAGACTGCGGCAAACCTCAAGACGCTGCCGCAGAAGCCAAGGAAACTGCCAAATATTTGAAAAGTTGTGCGCTCTCGTGGCGGGAATGTCAAATATTGGGGCCAAGGGGCGGAAGGCAATCAGGAAAAAGCCGTCCAAGAGCAAGGGAAAGTTGCTCATGCAGGACGAAGGACATAAATATTAAAACCTATGAATATTTACGCCCCTGTCGGCTTTGGCAATAATACAAATAAGAGGGGCTTCCTCTCTGTAAGCCTTAGCTGCCAAATCGGGCCCATCGCGCCCCGAACGATTCATAATTAAATTACATTATTTATGTCCTGTTGCCAGGAGAATTCATCCGGACAGGAGTCCTAGCCTGTTGTTGCGGACTGCTGCGGGCAGTCCGGGTGGGGCCCGGAGCTTAAAGCGGCTTACGATTCTCTGTTTGCTGACCAAATAATTGGGGCCATCTTGTCCCCCATTGATTAGCATAATTAACACCGAAAGTCGCTCGAGCGCAGCCGCCTGCCAAAAACAAATAACACAAATTCGAGTGCATTCGCACAAACAGTCACAGTCGCAATCACCAGCCCCGAAATGAACTCGTGCGCATTTCAATTTCGAATTGCCAGCCAATTTTCCACCAAAGATGAATTTTCCATAATTGAAAACACCCAACGGAATAATGTTTTGACATGGCTATTTATTATTGTACTCAGTCGATTGGTTTGCCACACTTTCATGTAACTGCCACATTGTTGTGTATTTGGTTTGGTTTTTAGTTATATGGCAAACTTTGTCCTTTAAAATGTTCATGACTACATAATCCCAGTACAAGGTAGTTTAATGGAAGTTATCTGGATTTCCAGATTAAATAAAGGTGTTAACTGCTCAGACAAGTAATTCAAGTAAATTAATATAATGTAATATTGACTTTAAATGTTTTTGTAAATATAAATAAATAGAGAAATATCCACAACTTTAAAGAAATCTTCTTTCTATAAATCACATTTCACTTTGTACTTAAATTCCAAGTAATATTCCGCAAATAATCATATTTGAGTTCGTTTTGCATCATTTTTTCCCCCAAGTCTAAACAGGAAACCATAATTATTCCTCCATTTGTTTTCTCACCTTTTCCAACCAGAGTTCATCGCCTTGAAGAATAGTTTTTTAATGATGCTGGGGGGCTGCTTCTGCTTAATGTGAGTGCCGCCGCTCTGCTTTTGTTTCGAATTTCACTCGATTTTTGAGTGTCGCGAGGGCTTCACACCTGCCGCACAGGTGTGGCATCGTCTGGCCGTCTAGACGCCTCTACCCCGCCCTGAATTTCCTGCCTCAATTGCCACTTGGCCGCCTTCGATAAATCGTACAGCGGGACACACACATTAGGGCGGTATTCGCTCTCAAATGGTTTTTTTTTTTAAGCCAAGTTCGTCGAACGCAATGGCAATGGCAATGGCAATGGAATTCAATTAGGGAGGGATGTATAAATTGTGTTTCGGCTCGCGGTTCCCTCGAATTCCACTTCTAGAAATGACCGCAGAAATGGGGAAGCAAGGAGGCCGGGGCAAAGGCGAAATAAATAAAAATGCGAAACGGAAGCTGGCAGCGAGAGAGGCCGCAACAATGGCCGAGGCGCCATCGCCTTTTAGCTGCCCTTTGTTTATTTGTTTCGCATTTCGAAGAGCGAACAATTCAATAATCAAAAGAAGTATGAAAATTAATACAAAAGGTCTGCGGTCACTACCGCGCACCCCGCCCCGACTTTTCCGTAGATGATTCACGTCTGCGGTGGCTGTGGGAAAAATGAGGGAAATTCTTAGCTGCCTGTGGCCGTTGGGTCATGAAAACGTTCGCTTCGCGGTTGCCTCCTTCTCTTTCTTCCGTGTATTTTTATTCGCTCTTTTATTTTTCTTCTTTTTTGCCACATTGTTTCATTGTTTAAAAATTTTCCTTGGAAATTGTAACAACTGTGACCATCATTAGGGCGACATGTGCGTGCGGTAAGGTCTTTGTGTGCAGAAACGTTGATGGAAAAAAAGAAGATGTTGTGCCCGCAGGACACAGCTTTTATGGGAATTTAAATTTCAGACTTTAAGGCACTGCCATTTGCACTTTATAAATACAGCTGAGTAATGAATTTTTCGCATTTTTCTCTCTCCCCGTCTCTCCAGGCGACAATCAGAACAGCAGTAAATACAATCCAGCAGCCCACAGAGATTTATTGAAAGAGATACCCAAGTACAAGGCATAAAAGTCAATGACCACATCAACTGGCGGCCGCAAGCAGCGTTTTTATTAAGCAAACGCCCCCACATAAATTAGTAATCAGGCGACGACGACCACGACGACTACGGGGCGGCCAACCGCAGGCGAAACTAATAAGACGACTTATTTTTATTGAAATTATGATTAATGATGAGTTCGGCGCAGTAAATCGCGGCACCGACACGGTGGCGTACACGCAATGATGCTGAGGGTCGCCATGATCGCAATGGGCTGGGGTTGCTCATACGCCGCGTCGGCCTGCTTTAGCTATTGAAAGACCTGCTTGATGGCTCCGCCTGGCCTGGACTGGCAACGCCACCAGAGCCACCACCACCACCACCACCAGCACCAGCACCACCAGAGCACTCACACTCACCAAGTGATCCACCAGAAACTGATCTCCACCGCCACGCTGACTCTGTTCGTCCTTTTCCTGAGCAGCTGGATAGCCTATGGAGCGGCCAAGGCCACCGTGGCTGCTCCGCTCCTGGAAAGCGAGACGGAGGAGCCGTCGCCGTCGCAGTCGCAGGACTTTAATAGCAGCACCGCCTTCCTGGGTGCCATAGCTTCGGCCTCAGCCTCAGGTTCGGGCTTGGGATCTCTGTCGCCCATGAACAGTAGTCCCATTGCCATAGTCTCGTATCAGGGAATTACCAGCAGCAATTTGGGTGACAGCAACACAACGCTGGTGCCGCTCTCAGACACACCCCTGCTCATCGAGGAATTCGCCGCCGGAGAGTTTGTGCTGCCACCGCTGCAGTCCATCTTCGTGAGCATCGTCCTGCTGATCGTCATCCTGGGCACAGTGGTTGGCAATGTCCTTGTCTGCATAGCTGTGTGTATGGTCCGCAAGCTGAGGAGACCCTGCAACTACCTGCTCGTCTCTCTGGCGCTCTCCGATTTGTGTGTGGCCCTGTTGGTCATGCCCATGGCCCTGCTGTACGAGGTGCTGGAGAAGTGGAACTTCGGGCCGCTGCTGTGCGACATCTGGGTGTCCTTCGATGTGCTCTGTTGCACCGCCTCGATCCTGAATCTGTGTGCCATATCGGTGGATCGATACCTGGCCATAACCAAGCCACTGGAGTACGGAGTAAAGCGAACGCCGCGCCGGATGATGCTGTGCGTGGGCGTCGTTTGGCTGGCCGCCGCCTGTATCTCACTGCCGCCGCTCCTGATCCTGGGCAACGAGCACGAGGACGAGGAGGGCCAGCCCATTTGCACGGTGTGCCAGAATTTCGCATATCAGATCTACGCCACGCTGGGCTCCTTCTACATACCGCTGTCGGTGATGCTCTTCGTCTACTACCAGATCTTCAGGGCGGCGCGGCGGATTGTGCTGGAGGAGAAGCGTGCCCAGACACATCTACAGCAGGCCCTCAACGGCACCGTCTCGCCCACGGCACCGCAGGCTCCGCCCCTGGGCCATACGGAACTGGGCGGCAATGGCCAGCGGCACAGCAGCGTGGGCAACACCTCGCTGACGTACTCCACCTGCGGCGGCTTGAGCAGCGGCGGCGGTGGAGCTCTGGGCGGCGGCGGCGTGAGCGGCGGCCATCATGGCAGCGGCGGCGGAGTGAGCGGATCCACTGGACTCCTGGGTTCGCCGCATCACAAGAAGCTGCGCTTTCAGCTGGCCAAGGAGAAGAAGGCCTCCACTACGCTGGGCATAATTATGTCCGCCTTTACCGTCTGCTGGCTGCCCTTCTTCATACTCGCCCTCATTCGTCCTTTCGAGACGATGCATGTTCCGGCCTCGCTCTCATCCCTCTTCCTCTGGCTGGGCTACGCCAATTCCCTGCTAAATCCTATAATCTACGCCACCCTCAATCGGGACTTTCGCAAGCCCTTCCAGGAGATCCTTTACTTCCGCTGCTCCAGCCTCAACACGATGATGCGAGAGAACTACTACCAGGATCAGTACGGAGAGCCTCCGTCTCAGCGGGTGATGCTGGGCGACGAGAGGCATGGGGCTAGGGAAAGCTTCCTCTAGGCAAGTCCACCGGATATCAGTAGCCGGGAAAAGCGAATCTGAGGTGTGCCGGGCTATAGATGTCGTTTGCAGGATCTTCTAATATAATTCCTTAAGGAATAGAGCGGCCGGGTAGCATCCCTAATCGAAACACTCACTGTGGGGGTAAAAAGCTAAAGCTAAAGCCACATAAACTGTAAAATCAAGGCGGGGTTGAAGGTAATCTCAGGACAGCTTCGAAGTTTATGGACTGGTATAAGAAATGCTGTTAAAGAAATGCTGAGTTTAATTTGTTTTCGAGCACTAAATACTTTTTATTTATTATGGCTAAACTTATGGAAAATATTATATCTTTAACAAGATATTTAATTTAAAAAAATGCAATTTTCTTGCTCATTTGATCGGTACTTTATTTATAGAGATGAACACGCAATCCTTACGAAGCGAGATAGGAAAGTGTTAGACCTATATTCCCCAAGTCAAATAAACCAATAGCAGTCCGGAGATTTCCTTCCAACTCCGCCCCTCAATTAGGAACCCCCCTCAGAACACACACACATGGATATTTGTATGTAGTAGCGTTAGTAGTGCGTATATCTGTATATGTGCACACCACCTCCCCGGCATTCGCAATAAGTGCGACGTGTAGACGACTCCTCTAAATGTAACTTGTTGTTGTAATTTTAAACGTAGAACTAAGCAATCAGAGTGGTATACACCACACACACACACTAATGTAACACTCACAAACCAAAAACATACACACACACACGGTTGTAACTGTGACAGGTTTCTACGGTTCCTTTTATGTTTCGAAAACAATCAGCACCGGATACTCGTATGAGACACAATCGTTATCGAATCTATATTGATACCCCCCGAAAAGGAAAGCCACCATTTCCCATTTGCCCCCAAAGAAAACAAGAAAAGGAAAATTTGCCAGCATAGTTAGTTGATTTGCGATACTCAAACTGAGCCAAATATTAAATTTACAAGCTGCGAAAAGCAGACCATAAAGCCTACTGATTAACCTAGATATACTTATGTTCGTGCAAGAAACTATCCACTGTAAATACCCAGCCAGGACCTCCGAGGGTCCGGTGGCCCTGTCTATAATGATATATATATATATATATAAAGATATAGGAAACGTAGCGTATATATGTATGTATGTGTACACAGCTCAAGTGAGATGAACTAAATTGTATTTTGTAACTTTCTGCATTAGTCTTTCGTTGTATTTTGTATGAAAAGTCACGCCTCTCTGTGATACCAAACATTAAGCATTACTTTTATGTTTAGATCGAAGCTGCATCAAACGTAATACACACACACACACACATACCTATACATATAGATATAGTCAACTAAGTGTGTATGTTTTTATTGTATATGTATGTAGCACTCCGCGAAGTGCACTATGATATTCGCAACAAACAAACAAACAAACAAAGCAACCAACAAAAGATGGGTAAACTGAGCTATTCCGCCAACACCGGCGAAAGATAAACTATCAAACTATTTACATAACCCACACTCACCCAACCAACCAACCAACCACACACACAAATCCCAGCCACCGCACACACAATCATCATCGCCCACATATGTATGAGAATGAAATTGAAATCGAGAAAGGAAATTGAAAACGCAAATGAAAAACAAACAAACAAAAAATGGCAAACGAGCATGACAAAACTAAGCGCAGCTAATTATACGCAAACCGAACTAAAGTTCATTACAAAAACAAACATCAAATATTATAATTAAAAACAAAACGCAAGTAATTGAGAATAACATACAAATAAAAAACTACAGACACTTTCCGAGTGAAGCTTACAAACAAAACAAAAAAAAAACTGCAAAAACTGCATTTGAAAACTGTTTTCTTGAAAAACGTGCGGAAATTAAGGCATCAAATAAAAGGCAAAACATATAAATGTATATCTACCAATTTTTTCTATTTTATTGGATTTTTCAAGAGGTAAGAGAAGCCAACGAATTTCATAACATTTCCTGCTTTAACAGATTTAAGTCGCTTAAGGGTATAATTTTTGTACAAAATATACATTTGTGATTTTATATATTCCTGTGAGGCTGTGCTTTTTGTGCTACATATTAGCTATTTATCAGACTGCATAAGGTTAATAGAATTTCTATAACTGACTTTCTATACAATTCTTTCTATGGCTTCTGCGAATGATTATTTTAGCCTGCAGGCGAAAGGCTTTGAAAAACAGTTCTATAAAATGCACCATATTTCAGGTTCTGGCAATGTTTGGCTTTTAGAAACTCGAAATTGAATTCATATTCAACAAAAGCGAATTGCAGCAGCAGCTGCTGTCCCCAGCTGAATATCAACTCAATGCACAATTTAACAGACTGCTGGCAACTAACAAAAAAAGAAAAAAACATCGAGTGTGCACTCTGCTCATTGCGAGTGACAAGTTGGGCAAACGTGCAAAATGCCCGGAAACGGAAGCTGAAACTGAAGCTGGAGCTGGAGCAGAAGCTGAAGCGAAAGCGACGCCAACATGGCGTGCATATCAAAAGGCAAACACACAACTAACAAACATCTGCGGCGGAAGCTCACGAATTGTTCGCTGCCGTATGCAAATATCTGCACATTTTCCACCATTACTATTCCTATTTCACTTTTTGCCAGGCATAAACAAGGGAACAGGGCGAAAGGCTTTGAGGCGACGGTCCTAAGCAGCCGAGATTCCAGGAAGCACAACCGTAGGAAGGCACTCGAAAAAGGGTATGACAATGACAAAGTGATGCGGATCTGACGGCGCCAGCAACAGAATCTGCTTCAGCACTGAGAGAAAAAGACTCCACAAGCTTCCAATTAGTTTTAGTAAGTGTTCAAAATTAATAAAACGAACAGGTAAAATCTTGCACTTGGATCACTGACATGATTATTTGATTTTAAAATATAAATATAATTTCTACATATTGTAATTCATTAGATTTCATAATATTATAAATGTGATATATTTAGTTTAATTTATAAAACAAACCCTAGTTTTTCCAAGCTAATTTCGAACAATTTACGAATTTCTTCTCCCTTCTGCTGAAGGATCCTGGCTGCCTGCTGATAAATGATGATTTTACGCCCTCTTCTCTGCACTACAAACTACATGCTGGGACGCCACTTTATGGGGCAGCCGAAAAAAGAAAAAAACACACACACGCCGAGCACACAGGGCCACGCCTTCCGCCTCGGATGTGGACGGGGATATGTGTTCTCGGTCCGCTTTGCCTTTCTCCTAAGCGGATTTTTGTATTCAAATAGCTACGTCCTTTACAGAACAAAAAAAAAAAAACTGACGACTGCAGCGAAATTCCTGCAGCCAGCGAGCGTAAAATTTATAGTAGCATCGCCAGTACTAAAGTCTGCCATTTTACGAGCGCTTTTTTCTATTAACCGTTTTCGTGACACTAATGCGACGTTTATGAAACATCCTCAAATCGGCATGAGCAGCGGCGATGTCCTTGAGAAGTTTTCAGCTTCAACATCGGCTTTTAGGGAAAGCACCGCCTGCAGTTGTCAGGCTCGTAGCCGTGAAGTGTTAACAAGCATTCGCCACATAAATCAGCAGACAGCAGGAGACAGGTCCTGGAGTCCGAACAGGACCCTTTTTTTCTGGACAAGTCCTAAGAGAAACAATAAAGAAAAAAAACACGAAATGGAGGCAAAAAGGCAGCGGCACGTAACAAAAAACCCCAATTGAGCTCAATTTCCTGTGAGTGGCACTCTCCACTTTCCGCCGACGAAAAGGCCGCCAAAGTGACTACTTACGAGGGCTAGATTTGTATCGATAGCGCAATCGAAAATCGATGACCCCTCCCCAGCAGCCAGCAGCCAAATGTCAATGCTGCAAGGTAATACGACAAATTTCCAAATGTATTTGCCAAAAAAAAAAATACAAAAATGAGCTCGAATTTCAGCAAATGACTTTCGGTCCAAGGGATGGCGGCTGCTGATGATGCCTCTTAGATCTTAGATGTTAAATTTAATAAATATCAAAGCAGCAGCTCGACGAAATGGCAATTTAATATTTTGTGTGGGTATTAAATGGCTCAAGGAGCAGAAATACAAAATTTAATCAAGTTACAGTTCCAGGGAACGCTCGCACTTTATTTACTTTCGTGACAAAAAGACCACAGGAAAGCAGAATGAATTTATTGTGTTCAGAAAACACAAGTGCTGCGGCTTTCATTAATCGTGTGTACACACTGTTATGCCTTTGAATAAATATTGTGTATGCGCTGGAAAAGCAGAATTAACATAATTTGTAGCATATATTTATTATTGTATTATTTATTATAATATTTGCAAAATGTAATGTTTATTCTTTGAGTTATATTTTTATTTACCATACAACCAGATATATATTATCCTGGGGAATCTAAACTTCTGCACAATTTGTAGATTACTTGATTATTCTTTTCTGACAAAAAGCAGAACGAATTCGTTTTGTAAGGAAGGACACGTGTAGACGGGCATTCATTAAAACTTGCCAACATTTTATTCCTGGCCAGCAGCATTGTTAACACCGCTTGTGAGCAAATATTGCGTATCCGCCGGGCAAGTCAAAGGCGCTGGCAGCCCAAAAATATGCAGCACGCACACCTCGCCACTGTCAGAATATATTCAAAACAAATTATGTAAATTATTTTGAGCGCTAACAACTCCATTTCAACATTATGCGATAGGAATCTGCACTCCTACCCCATGCTCTCCATCTCCCACTCGCCATGCATTGTTATAATTGTGGAAAATGTTTTATTAAATGCCGTCCTGCGGGGCTTGCGTCACTCGAAACCCAAAATGAAGAAAGCACGGGAAAAAGTGAGCCCGAATGTCTGAGAATTTGTACAAAATTAAGTTGATTAAATGGACTTAGCAGCGCGATTACACGCAAGGCTGCCGCTGCCCGGGTTGCCTGCTTGGGACCGCCTTTCTTTTCGGGCTTCCTAACACCCACGCACACACACACAAGCACAAACACACACCTACCCGCAGATACCCGCACACTCGCACACATTTGGCGAACATTTTTCATTCCTTCTCGGAATTCATTGCTGTCGCTTTATCGAGAGTCGTCGGTTGGGAGCCAAGGCGAGCCAAGGCGATGCTGTGGCGAAACTTTGACCATTGAAATCTCAGTCTCGTGGGAGCAGTCCGCCTTAGTCTCGTTAAATGCCGCATGATTAACGCTTTGCTCCGCAAGACAATTGATAAAGAATGGAACGGAGACGGCCTCTCAAGGAGCTTTAAGCCGTGTCGGCCATCAAAGGGAATTACATTCCACGGCCAGCCAGCGATTGCAAACAATGGGAGAGTGCAGCCAAAGTAAAGGGTGGCCATTTCCCTAAACTGGATACGGCTAAAGGATTGCTGATTTCTCTTTATAGTTCTTTTAGGTTCTTTTGAAAATACAAGGAAATACTTTATGCTTAGATTCAGTTCAACTTGTCAAGCTGATTCTGAAAACAAGATTCACAAGGATGGTTCTTAGTTCTTAGAATATTTACCAATACATCCAATGCTCAATCTTTATAAAAGTACAAACACTTTAACTTATTTTTCCACAGTTTGTTGCTGCACAAAAATATATATTTTTAGCTCTATAAATTATTCCTGCCCTTCTCTATAATATTATTATTCCGTAGGGTATTATCCTAGTCTTTCTATTTTAGTTTTTCGATTTTCATGCTTCTCTTCCGTCTCGACAATTAAGGTCTGTGCGGCTTTTGTGAAAGCGGAAACGCTCGAGCAGCCATAGAAAGCAAAGCATTTAATGCAGGACTCACATTGTTGCTGGCATCGTTGAGGCTTTCTGTTGTTGTTTTTTTTTTTTTGTGGCCCAAAAAAAGAAAAACCAAGCTGGGAGACCCTAAAAAAAGAACGTACAGTGGGGCCATGCTGCGATGGCTGCTGCAAGCATTCGAAATGATTAATGGGCTCCTGCAGAAAGCAGCGGCATTAATGGGCGGTCAGCGTGGCGTTCCCAGCGACAGCTAGTGGCTTCATTTTGTTTTTCCCCGTTTCCGCCCGCCAGTTCCCATTTCCCGCTTCCCGTTTCCCATTTCCCTTTTCATTTTCCAGCACCGTTCACCACCATCCATCGTTTTCCATCACGTACTCGTACACTCCTAAAAAGCCGCGAAAGATTGCAGCACGTCTGGCTAAAAAATCCTGTTCGGCAATCAGCGCCTGGCCCATAAATTAACACGGCGTATGATTAATATTTAGTATTACACAATCTAATGGCCCGGCCGTGAGCAATTGGCAGTGCTCGAGCCGAGCTCGCAGTGTACGATCTTAATTTGGCGGGTTGCCCACGCTTAAATCTTTATTAATATGCACGGTCGAAGACCGGAGGATTTTGTGCAGCTCGTCTCATCCGAGAGAGAGAAAGAGCCGTGTGAAAAATGGACTCCATTAGCGCCAGCAAATTTGCTCGCTTGTCCCGGGAAAGAGCCCAAAAAAAGAAGAAACGAAGCGAATAACAAAACAGTGGACAACTGCATTGATTTTGTAGCACGTGGCATGTTCTGCCCGCCTGTCATTTATGTTAATGATCCAACCGAATTGGCATTACGCCACGCCTAAATATATATAGAAAGAAAATTGTTGGAAAGCGAACGGTTGTCAGTTATAACCTGCAAGGCAAAAGTCCAGAATTTAAACAAAAATTCGAAATATTTTTGCGGATTACTCGTACAAAAGTCAATCAAACTAACGAACCGAAAATTCACCAAAACCTAGAGGAAAAAGTCGTGAAAATAGATTGGATTTTAATATATGTCCATGCTGAACATGATAGCCAATTCGTCGCTTAATATATTAGTTGAATTTAAATAGAAAACTAGTTATTTTTATTTGGTTTGAGTACTGAAAAAATCACAGTTTTTAATAATTGATAGCATCGAATTTCTTTATTGTTCAAATCTCTGTACAAGCTGTCAATTTACAGCCGACCTGATTTATACAATTCAACAATATATTTAGTTTACTGGCACCGATGTTTGATGGTGAGTCGCCGACGGTTTACCAAAATGCTGGCCCATCGACTTTGTTTCCCATTTTTGGCGCTAGCCAACACGGATCCCATGGAACACATGGATCACATGGACACATGAATGGGGGCACCACCTCTGCTGCTTCCTTTCACGCGGGTCATGAGAGTCATCATGGTCACAAGGATGTCAGCCATAGAGATCACGGAGATCACGCAGATCACGGAGATCACAGAGATCATGGAGGTCACGAAGGTGGTGGCCACATGATGTCGAATTTCTTTCATACGGGCGAAACGGAAACTATTCTATTCAAATTCTGGCGCACTGAGTCGGCGTGGGCTCTGACCCTGTCCTTCATACTGATTTTTCTCGTCGCCGTTCTTTACGAGGGCTTGAAATTCTACAGGGAGTGGCTGTTTGAGCGTAGCAGAAGAAGATTGGATGGCGGCAGGGATCAATATGGCCCGCCACGTGGCTATGGGGAGCCGAACTACAACAAACCGACATATTCGTATAGGATGCCACCACCCCCCCAGCAGCAGCCGCAAGGTTAGATATTTTGTTTTATGTTTAATATTCAACTGTTTCTTCATCTCTACCTATGTAGTTCAGACACAGATCTACGCATACCGTCCACCGTCGTCCTCAATACCGCCCTATCAGCCGAATGAAGCGACAAGTCCTGGGTCAGTTCAGCCCTCGCATCTGATGCCACGACAGCCGCCGCACGAAGCTGGAATCCAACACATACAGCAGGTGGATCCTGAGGCCGCTGTAGCGGTGCCCTGGCGTAGGCGCTGGTGCTCCCGGCTGCATCTTTGCCAGACCCTCCTGCATGTCCTGCAGGTGTTCGTCTCCTTTCTGCTAATGCTCGTCTTCATGACCTTCAATGTGTGGCTTTGCGTGGCCGTCCTACTGGGTGCCGGTGTCGGATACTACATATTCTGCGCCTTCAGCACCAGAATTAATGAGCACTGCAACTGAGATGAGCCGGACATCCGGACATACGAAACGAACTGAGAGGAGGGAGCTGTGTCTAGTCCTGGCTAATGTGTTTTTCTAATTAAAGCAAGTTGTAAAAACCATAATGGCTGGGGTGCCCGGCCTAATTGTTAATGTTTATGGCTCGTAAAACAATGAATGCAGGCAGCATCTTTCGCTGTAGGAATAACAACGGGGCATCTGCAGAATTTTGCTTTTTGTATGCCTACGGCTGACGGGGCGTATGCGCAATCTACCTAAGGCCAAGGCAAACTGGGAATGGTCGAAAAAGGGTATGCTGAGCTAATTCGGCGGGATAAACGTTGTTTATATAGGGAGTTTTACAGAAAGGTTCATAATATTTCCAATTTAAAGCATATAACATTTTAAATTCGGTTCTGCTTGGCCATAAAATATTATATTTAATTTATTACAATGCTGTTCTATCTAAGCGTATCTCCGAGTCGTTAAAGCATTTTTCTGGGAGTTTTAACGCGTTATTCGGTTATTTTGGTATCTGCAGCTTTATGGTGCCGCCCGCATTTACGACGGTGCCCGCATTTTTCCTGCTCCTGTGTGTCCTGCGTGTTCTGTTTTTGCGTTTGAATGCTCAGGTGAGCCAAAGAGCTAAGGATGCTGCCGCCGTTTATTTGGCCGTGTCTGGCACTTTCATTATGCCATAATTATGAGGGCGATAAAGCAGCGTCCTCTGTCCTGTTTACTTTTCGGCACATGAAAAACATGAAAACATTAAAGCCGACACCGGCCTTGGGAATGGATATGGAAATGGATGAACTGGCGGACGGTAGCCGACATTGTTGGCCAGTTATTGGCGCTTCCACTTTCAATTAATATTTTAATAAGCTGACTTTACGCCGTTTTCCGGACGGATAACGCCATTCGGCTTTTGCACGGCCCGAAGCACCCGAAGGCTGAGGAATCCCGGCCAGAAGTCGTGCACGATTCGGCGAAGGCAAATGTGGCCTTAATAATTCACCCACACAGGTACATGTGGTGGACCTGCTGCCTGAGCTCGTTTGCAAGTCCCTTGAGGTTTGTGCTCTGGCCAAGTGCATGGCCGGCAGCGGAAACGGAAATGCGTCGATGCATAACAGTCGCATTATAGGTGGTAAGGGGATGTGGAAATCCAGGATGTTCCAGAAATCTCTTGAGTTGCCTTTAATGATAATTCCATTGGCCATCTGGGGTGCTTATCTGGCTTTAAGAAATACCCACAAAATGTTACATTAAAAATGTAAATAAGACATGATTATTTCTATTAACAGATACAATTCTAAGCAATATTTATATATTTATACATGCGAACTTATGTCATATCAAAATACGTTTTAGAATTAATAAAATACTATAAGAGTTTAATTTAATGTTGGTAGTTATATTACTAACATTAAATTATCATTATTATATTAAACAAACTACCGGAAATTACAAAGAACGGGCCATATTTGATTAGTCCTCCTGCTGCCTTCTTCTTAATTATAACTATCATACTTCATACACTTCCCTTAAATTTATTATACTTATCAATCAAATGAAGTAAATAGTTTGAAACCAGAAATAAAATATATATTTACAGAATACAATGAATATATATCGTTCTTATTAAAGTCGAATTAATTTAAACGGAACGGCTTAACCAAAAAGCAATTTCTTGCTTCCAATTAAAAGTATTATTTATTGTAGGTGAGTAAAACCCGAATTTTGTTTTCCAGGAAACCAATTCAATACAAATTGACGACGTTCAAGTTCCCCTTAGTCACGCCACCTGCAAAAATAAATTAAACAAGATTGCTTCCTGGAAAAGTGTGCTTTATGCTTGGGATTGGTAGTTAGTTAACAAGAAGTGGTCAGGAGTACAGGGATCTATTCCTGTGAATGGAGAAGCCCATGTCGTTGTAGTGGGCCGGCATGTAGGCGTAAAAGGTGCCCCTCATCGCCGGGCTGCACAACTGTGGCCTCAGTCCACAGTAGAAGACACGGCACACATCTATGACAGAGTCCGCGAAGCGCTTGGTATGCCGTTCCCTGAAGCACTGGGCCACCTGCTGAAGCTTGGCGGGATCTCTGAGTCTGCCACTTGCTTGAACAGGCGGCACTCGAATCAGGCTGTCGCGCATAATCCCAAGCATTTTGTCCATAATGTGCTTGCTCTCGTGCAAACTCCTCAGCCTTTCCCTTTCCGAGTAGAGTTTTCCATATCGCTGACAGATCCACTCGAGGAGGTACGGCACAAATTGGACATTCGGCAGCGTGGGCAGTACGTAGCGCTTGTCCTTGGCCACTTGCTTTAGACCCAATCGCAGCATCTCCTGCATCAGGGGAAGGTTCTCGGGATCGTAGAACTCCTGTCCAAAGTCCAATCGCTGATCCTGTTGCCCCTCCTTCTCCGCTGCCTTTCTCCTCTGTAATATATTGAGCTCCTTGTGAAAGGTCTTGACATCCTCCGCAAAGACCCTTTTTGCTGACCTGTCCACCAATGCGTCTATGGAACCCTCCTTCTCGCCATTCATGGCAGCACTCAGGTACTGGACATCATCGTCAAGGGCTCGCACAAAGGCCTCTTTCAGACGCATTTGCTCGTCGTCCAAACGAGTCCTGTGCAGCGAGCCAAACAACTCACGATAGTTGAACTTCACCGTCTGGCTGCCCGGAGGTCCCAGCTCGACAAACTTGCGATTGTGACTAGAATGGGAAGAGGGATCGCGATCCGGGACGGAATTACGATCTCTCTTCACATCCTCGCACAATTGCAGGAACCGCATCAAGCTGCTGGGACGTTGTTTTGGGGTCCGGGACTTGGGGTCTAGTTTACCCATATCGGGATCGTACATGTGGCATTGGGCGCTCTTGGGGGGCTCGAGCTGGAAGTCGGGACAATTGGGTACAATGGGTCTGTTGCCCTTCATCAACTTAACCATAATGTCACTGAAATCAGGTTTTATCTTGGGACACAGAGGTTCTGTCGGTGGTTCTGGATTCTGAACTAACGTTGAACTAATATATTTTCTCTGTAATTTTCTTCTAGAATTTGATCTCGACTTGGATTTGGATCTGGATTTTAGATTGGGTTCAGCTCCACCCTGTGACCGGCCTCTGCTGCTGGAACGTCGCCTGGATAGGGTTCTCCTTAAAGATTGCAGAGTAATGGGAACCTGTTCAATCTCTTCCGGACACCTCTCGTCATGCATTTTATCACATTTGCAGGTGTCCGGGATAAGAAACGGGAATCCGGTGGGTAAAGTGTACTTGCCACCAAATAGTTTCTTTCTGGTGGAGTCTAGTCGGGCTCTGGCTGCCAACTCTCGGAAGCGCTTTAAGTAGGCGGCACTCATCTCCTCCAGCTCCTGGACAACAAGCTGCCGCCTTCGTTTCTCCGCCCGATTTTTCCCCGTAATCAGCTCTTCGTACTTCCTCTGCTTCAACAGATCCAGTTCTATTTTTAGGGATTTTTCCATCTCGCGGAGGTGCTGATGATGGGCACACAAGGACTCGACATCGGCGGGCGGCAGTGAGGCGGCCTGAAAGGACTCAAAGATGCTGTTGATCTCCTCGCTGATAATGGACCTGGCCACCCGATGGGCCGGGCTTAAGGTGTAGCTACCAAACCAGCGGGACCACATGGGAGAGAAATGGCACTGTGGCGAGTCCTGCATGCCAAAGAGGAAGGCCGGACGATCGGGATAATCGGAAAGCAGGCGGTGTTTATTATGTAACCTTTTGTCGATAAGGCATTCTTCGAAATACGGTGCAAAAGGTCTCTGTGCCTTGGCCCTCCTGTCCAGCTCCTTTCGGCGATCCTCCTCTCTCTCCCTTTTCATTCGTCGCCTTCTTTGCCTGATGGCCTCAGCTCTGTCCCGATCCGCCTGAGGTCTTTGCGGCAGTGGCAGCCAACGATCCAGCTCCTGGAGTGTGGGGAACAGATCCAGCCAGAAGATGGATGACATGATGATCTGCTCGTTGACATTATACGAGTGGCCAGGATTCCGTGACTTGTAGCACACTTCCATGAGGAACCAGAGGAAGGCCAGGTCACTGCCCTGGCTCAGATGCATCACCATAAGCAGGGTGTTCGACACCGGCGTGGGATGCAGTCCCAGGCGATCCACCACCTTGTAGACCCTCGAGGACGTCTGCTGGTCCAGATCATCCCTCAAGCAATTGGAGAGCGATTGCGCTGCCTCCAGTTGGGAGTGGGATAGTCCAAGATACCAGCCGGTCTCGTCCCTAGCCAGTTTGACGTTTTTCAGCTGAGCCAGCTGCTCTTGGATGAGGCGCATGGTGCGATTGCGCACATCCTCTTGTCCCTTGACATGTGGCAGACGCATATTCAATTTTCAATATTAGCTTCAATTTGGGACACGAAAACTAGCATTAAATTGAATTAAATTTTTAATTTTGGCAGCGTTGTAAAAGTGTAATGTGTTTGAATAATTACTTAAATTTGTTTATAATTGAATTCAGGGAACAGTTTTAAGTTCCTAAGAACTTGTAACGACTTACATGGCACTGAAAAAACTAAGAATATAGGTTTATACCTTTAATTAAAAACCTGCAAATCTATGCCCCAAAAAAATGTCTATTAAACTGGTAACTGGCGGCAACCTTAATTGATGGTCTTTAATATTTTTGGGGAAACTGCCGCCAGCTTAGGCTGATGATCCACTCAAGTGTTTTCATCTGCCCGTGTTGGCTAAGCACTTCCAGCATCGACCAAAGATAAATGATTTTGCCGGCGTATTATTTGGGGCCAGTCCGAGTGACGCCTTGTCCGTACGGGGAACCACACACCGCTCACACATCTGAGATTCGTCACACGGCGGCTGGTCCTTGGTAAGTATTAATGTCCCTCCGAAAATGGCCAAAATGCTATAAATTGCCTTCGCGTGCGAGTGTGTCGCCAAAGTGTTTGTGTCACAGAATCGTCCCTTATTGTTGCGGGCGCCGAGATTTTCGGAGGCGGAGCTGCTGCTGCTGCTGCCGCTGCTGTGGGGGCTACGAGTATATCATTAATTTATTAGCAAACCAAATAGGAATGTTTTTGCTTTCACGCACGCCCAGGCACACACGTGTTTTCCTCGGGCCATCCCCGCTCGAGGACCTCCTTTGTTTCGTTTGCCTTTCGGCAGGAGTCTCTCTCTCTCTCCCCACAATTAGTCCTGATGCCGGAGGTTTCGCTTCCTGTGCGGCCCCGATTTTGATATGCCATATAATTTATGACTTTCCACTGTCAATTAAATTCTTTAGAAAATGACAGTTTTGCCATTTGCTGACATCGTGATCCCCTGTTTTTGGTTCTATTTCGGTTGCTGGCAGGTCGCCATGATTTATGCACCGCCGGCTGACAGTTCCCCAGCATCTTTTCGCAGCTCCTTTTTGGGCATGAGTCCTTTGTCTCGAATAGGTTCTGCTAGTTTTGCCCTTTTTTTTCGGAATATTTCGGATACAGCTGTGCGAATGATAATAGGAGTTGGCGCGGAAAGGCCTTGAGTTTGGATAATAAGTATCACTCAAAAGACATTCAAGCTGGCAAGGAATTTAATCATTTATTCACATTTAAATGAGGTTATTTTATACATATATAAATAGATATTATATCTTGGTAGCTTTCGCCCAACTAGTGCTAGTATCTTGTGCATATTTGTAACTATTTTTCTCTGCGGCATCCTCGACACGTGGCCAACGCCTGCAGAGTTGTTTATGTTAATGACCCGAACCGACTTAGGAGCCCCGTCCTCAGGGTCCTGGAAATGTGGCGATTGGCATGTGTTCCTGCTCATTGCGAACGGCTTTTCCTGCTGGCGGGTGCCAGATCTTAATAATAGATATGCTCGCATTGTCAGGTGGAACTTATCGCATCAGGCATATATCAAGGAAATTAAAGTGGTTCCTTGACAACTTTTCCCTTTTTTTTCCTGTGGGCTGTGTGGCTTTCTCCATTCGGCTTACAACTATTTACGGATTGCGTGACCAGGTTGCTGGGGCTTGCTGAAATTGTTATAGTTACCGTCATCGTACCGGAGGAGGGCCCACATAAAATGAATGCCCCTGGATTTATGGCAGCTCATCGGTTATTGATGTCGTTCCCTCCCACAAGAAAAAATAATATGTACACATAAATGAATTGGGGCACTTTTTAATATCGCTTTTGGCGTGGGACGATTTTTTTCCGTCGGACTGCCGGAATTGATAAACTTTCCTTCGGAAAAGGGAAGCGATTAATTCGAACGTCGATTTCGGGCTGCAATTGCTTCTTTTCCGTCAGTTTCGCTTATTTATAGAATGTAGTTGCCCTTGCTGAAGTTGGGCATCCAATCAATCATTATGAGCTCTCTCTGTATTGCCAGCCAAACGATTCCCTTTTTTTTCTTTGCCAACATTTCATCGAATCGAATGAGGAAGATATGTGGAGGATAAGTAAATGTATTTCCTGGATTAAATTTATTTGGTAAAAACAAAGTAAACTGAATTATAAATCAATGATGACAGAAATCAAATAATAATTACTAGTCCAAATAAAAATTATGATACAGAGGAAATATGTAACTTTATTGTAAAGAAATATTTGCATGAGCTGCAGATAGATTATGTTTTCATAAATATTTTAACAATAACAGGATTAAAGGAAAAAAAAAGAGACTGTTAACCCAAAATGATTGTACACCAAAGTTTTTACAATGACTTTTTTAAGAAAAACTTCATAAATCCTTTAAAAAGCAAATTTAAATTGGCATACTCTTAAAAATTGCAATACAAAAAAGAAAAAACAAAAAAGTTAAAAGTTCAACTGGGATGTGTGGGCAACAGCTACAGTTAACCAGCTTCAGTTTTCCTTTTTCCGGCGCACATGTATCTTATTTTGGCTTTGGGTTTTGCGGCTTGGTTCGTTCTTAAATCAGATTTTCGCGCCTTTTGCGCCTGAACGCGTTCGCTGTTTTCCCTAACAATTTGCGCTCCACTGAATCAGCAACTTGGGCGGACCCTTAACCTACTACACACACACACATTTACCAATATATACTATGAAGATATAGAAGGGGAAATCGGTAGAGAACTGGGAAACGCCGCAAGCCAGGCTTATGCTAAGTCGCTCCTCCGTCCGACTGACTTTATGGCATCACGTGCGCAGGCCCGACTCGAGTTGGGATTATAAAATATATGTTTGGGAATAGCTAGCGGCGCACTTAACTTATCTGGCGCTGAATGGGCGGAACTAAGAGACAACGGGAAGCGTATTGGAATTGCTTGGAAAAACTGTTGCTCAGTACGTGTGTGTGTTTGCTCGCTTTTCCAAAGGGGGATGTGTCTTTCTCCCAGTCTCTTGACAACTTCACCTTATTTGGATACACCGGAAAAGAACGAGAAGATATAGATATAGGTAATATTTATTCAGTTTAACTAGACATTCAAGAAAATAAAACCATTGATATATGATGAAGAATAAAGTATGAATTATCTGAATGAATGAATATTTAAGAGCTTAATTGTTGCAAAAGTATTTCAATGGTTTCGCACTCGACACTTCTCTGTGTGAATATTTTTGGTTTGGTTTTGGTTTTAACTTTTTTTATGGTGTACATTTACAGAGAGAAAGTAGCATGTAGCTGTAAAAGTGAAAGCATGTTCGGATGCTGGCGCATATTTTTTACCCCTTGGCGTAATTTAACGAGCTCCTAACTTTATGTTTGTTTGTCGTGTACACATTTTGTTTTTATTGGGGGCTCGAGAGCAGCATCCCTGCTTAAGTGAAACATTTTTAAAGGCGGCGCCATCATCTACCCGCCAGTTTTCGTTTCGGTTAATGCGAAAAAACCCCAAAACACGAAAAAAAAACGGGAGTACTTTTGCGAAGGGGGCATAAGAATAATAACTGGCATTTGCTCTGCTGAGCCAGCTTGTTGCTGTTGCTGTTACTGGTCCTGCCATCGTCCTGACGCCCACTTCCGATCCTGTGGTTGTTGTTACTGTTACTGGTTCCCCGGGACCCCGGGGCTTTGGCAAATGCACGATGCTTAACTTTTTTTTGCCAGAAGAACTTCTGTGTTCTGTTTGCTGTGCGCCATTTGTTTATAAATTTAATTTGTCTTAGGCAAAGGCACAAAAAACATCCAGCGACGACTTGTTGACTCATAAGGGTGAAGTTAGCATTTTTCTTTCGCTTTTCCGCCTTTAATTTTGCAGCTGGCAAATGTGTTTAGCATATTTGGTCTGGTTTTAATGCAGAGTAACTGGCAATTCATAACCGAGTTACCAATGCCCGTAAGTGGCTGGTAATCAACAATTTATGAAGCTGCCAATGCTGACTCGACGTTTTCTTTTTGTTAAAGCCAGATGTCAAATTTTATTCACAGTGAGGAAAAAGAGTCTAATTAGGTCGCTAAAAAGCTATTTCTACTAACCAACTTTACAGTAACATAATAAAGCATTAGAATATAGACATAAAAATATCCCCTAAGGCTGTACATATTTTTCGTAATAAAGAAAACGTAATAAAGAAAAGTACAGATTAAAGTTTTTTGAGAACCCAAATCCTGCTTTAAAATTATTTTCCCTTGTGCATGCAATGATTTGTAATATGCAAAATTCCCATGCATTTTTATTGGAGTGCCTGTGCGAACTATTACCCCCCAAAAAAACCACCCACTTTGCCGCAAAGGAGGTCTTTGTGTCTTGGCATTTTATGCGTTATTGAATTTCACTTAAAGGCAACTCATGCTTGCTTATTTACATTGTCTGAGGCAGCAGCGGGAGGAAATGCCACTTGAGCCCGGTTCAGACTTGCTGCTCCTCTGCTGGGAAAGGGAAATATTTTTTTGGCATGTGTCTGCTCCGCTGGGAGAAGCTGCTGAAAATAATAATAATATTCATGTGTGGAGGCGCTTGAAGTTTGGCAACTTGCGCTGGCCCCCTCAAAAAGTTTGGTGTGGAAAATATGATGGGTTAAATGCTGGCCGACTGCTCATATTATAAACCACTCTTAGGCTTGAGCAGGGACTGACATCGGAACGGCTAAAGTGTTGAGGTGTCGGTATAGTTGGTTACCAATTAGGTCAGTTTCCATTAAACCATGTTTTCCATGCTATACGCTCCAGGATACAGGTTACTGGACACCGGACACGGGATTCGCTGGCACACAATCACCAAAACGGCATACGAAATGCCGGAGCATAGTTTCGGGCCAATTGACAGAAGCGTCAAGCTGACACGACCATGGCAAATACGGCTCCCACGTGTGGCGTCGGGCTGTGTTTGACTACACTACACACACACACACACACTCTGTCCCAGTGCACACACCAAAAAATCCGCACCCACTAAACAATTGCCAAACAAAAACACCCCACACTCGCACTTTCGTGTGCACTCATTCGCTCTGGATGGACGCCAAAAGGTTTCGAATTTTCTGTTTTCAGTTTTCACTTGGCAGTTGGCAGCTACGGCAGGCGGCACTAACTGAAATTAAACATGAAAAATGCACTCCGCACACTGCAAAAACATAAAACTCTGAAAAATGGGATTATCCTATCATAGAACATAGAGAGATAGAGAAGTGACATAGTTATCTCTGGTGAATTTAAGGAAATGGAGAAAGACTTCTCTTTAATCTGGGAATACCAAACAACGAATTTCATTTCTATTTAAGTGACTGCCAAATCAAAGTTAAAGCTAAACTGTTATTAAAGTAAATAATACAGGGCAATATTTTTCTCTCTGCATATGCACGAGTAACTTTCAGTTGGTCCTGGCCAACGGAAATACTAGGCGATAGCTAAATATGTCTACAGCCCACGTTGGCTGGGTGGCTGGGCTTTCGCTGATGGTTCCAAATTGTAAATTATGCATCACGCCAAATTTGAAATGCAAACAAACTACACGAAGAACACAGGCCAGCGCCCATGTGGGCAGTGTGCTAGATTGAGTAATGGCAATGGCACTACCAACGGGAATTAGGTGGATTCGTGTGTGTTCTCGGAAACAGATTCACCAATTGAAATATTGAGCATAAATTTTGGAAGCCATTTTCAGTGGAAGACCCCCATGGCTTTGCCAGTTAGGTTCAATTACAATCGACAGATGTTGCTCGCATGTTTGTAACCTGCATGTTCGGCAAATTATTCCTGCAGCTCGAACACAATGCCATGGTAGTCTATGTAGCCTTTTCTAATTAAATTAGTTTACGGATTATGCCAGTTATTTGGCTTTGCCAAATAATATAAATATTTACTTTATACATAGGCTTAATAATTGGTAAATGTCTATAGATTAATAAATGCCTTTTTAATATAATTCAAGTGGAATTAGATTAAAATTCAATTGAGTTTAGGGAGTTACATATAAGGAGAAAGAACTAGGTATTTATACATAGCTTTAAAGTATAAATGCGATTTAGAGAATCTTTGGAATACCCCAGGTGGCCAGCAACTCCGAGGAAATGCACTATGAGGCATAAATAAAAGCCAGGCTCGGTCATTTTGGCCACAAAATATGTTTGTCCGCAGCAATGTAAATCACAAGTGGCAAGTGGCATTCTGGCATTCTGCGGAGTGGCAGAAGATTGCCCGAAAAGTGCTCCCCGTCGGACTGCTGATGCCTCATAATTGCCACCAAATGCACATTAAGGCGTAGAGAGTTCTCCATCGAGGCGAAGGGGCGGAGAAGAACTATCTGCTGTTGGGGTTTGGCTTTCGCCTGCTTTTTGTTCCATTTCCGGTGCACAATGTTGTATTTTATAATCCGGCATCCTGGACGGACGCGCCCCCGGCTGCCATGTAATCAACTTGCTGAATTAGCATTATAAATGCGAAAATGTGGAAATGCGGAAAGTTAGATAAACGCTGGGGGGTTGTGGCCGAAAAAAGGGGCGTGCCTGGGAGCCAAGTGGCTCATTAGCTGGCACAGCGTGAACTGCACTTAATGTGCTCCGTTTGCAATTGTTTTTTTTCCGGTATTCCGCTCCTGTGGTTGCACTTCATTGTAATGAGCAGCTCCGCCGGACGGAGATTTCCCAAAAACATCCCAGTGCTGACAATAAGTCTATAGTCCAAATAAATCTTTTTTAGTTTAAAAGGAAAATACTAACATTAGTTTTCCGACCAGAAATTGATTTATTTTCTTTTCTAGGTGTTACAGAAATATCTTCACGGCTAAATTGATTCTTCCACCATTAAATTACATTGATTTGTTGGTATTTAATCGTATTTATTTATTACATAAGCTGTATCACTTTATTTCTTTATTTATAGCAATTCGGGAAATATCCAGCATTTCCATAAAAAGAGAAAGAAAACTGGTGTAAGTTCAATGTAGTTTTATTTTTAAATCAAATTCCTATTTGGGCATCTCTATTTTCTCCCCGAAACCGCAACCGCGGCGGCGTTAGCAGCACCATCACGGACAATAGATACTGTTGCGAATGGAGACAAGGATACAGATGCATAAATAAGGAGCTGACAAAGAAGCCGCAGCAGCTGCAGCCCGGCAGAATGTCAACGAACAGACATGCAAATTCCAGTTGGCCAAACAGAAAACAGAAAAACAACTTAACTGGCAAAGCAACTGGGACATAAAGTAAAACCAAGATGCCCGCAACCTCGCTACTTTGTAAGAAAAGAGCGAGCGTAAAACAGAGCCGGTCAGCGGGGGGAATCGGAATCGAAGCGAAGGACACTGGACATGGCAGTGGACATGGACAGGGACATGGGCAACGTATCAGGCTTAGGGCTTCATTACAGTTGTCACTCGTTCTCACTCCAGCTCCGTCTGATCCCAGATGAGTAAATGGCACTTCAGGCGAACCGAATAACCAGCACAAAGCAAGAATTTCAGGAGGCAGGACATGACTAGCCAAAGCGAAAATCGTGGAAGGAGGTTAAAATGCAGTCTGCTTTGAATCGGAATCACAGGGATGTGCACTGTGACAAAATCTAAGCAGAGAGTAAGGACTGAAATAAGCTTACACCTTGCTCAAATTTAATTAATTAATATAACAATATTTTATATATACTAAATATTATATTAATAGCATTACCTTAAATATTATTATTCTCGCTGATATTTTTTTTCACCGTGTAAATATGCAATGCTGTGACTCTTTGTTCAACGGCCTGTGGCAGGGTGGTGTGTGCGTAGGCCAAAGGTTTGGTGAAAGATGTGCGTGGGTACCCAGCAGGCAACAAGCACGAGCCGGCCAAGAAGAGCTCGCCAGGAAGTGCTCGCTAAATTGCAGGCGTTGGCGGAGGCGCCACTTTAAAAAGGTCACCAGTTCACCAGTTCGCTGGCGTGACATGCCCTGAACGGCAGAAGGCGCAAGTTTTAGATGGCACACAAAGCCAAACACACACACACACGAACACGCTGCACTTGAACGCCTTGCCGGCGCACGTGGCGTATACGTGATGTTTGCATTGTGCTGCCCTAGAATCCAGCGGGATTGCAAAACTAAGCTCACCAAGTCAGTGAAGCTTTTGGGTGGCAAGTACATTAGACTTTAGGCATTCCCCAGGTAGTTTACTTAGCCTTGACCACTACGCAAAATGGTACTTAAATTATTATAATGCATTCCAAGTTATTTCAGCCCTTTTTGTCGCCGCCGAAATGACACAAAGAGATATATATTCGGCAAACTTTTGTGGCACACAGCTGGTAAGTGTCCGGTCCGGCCGGAGTCCGGGACAATAAAAGCAACATTGTTGCCACAATGAAATGTCCTGTCATACGAAAGTGGCCAACTTGCGAGAATGTTGTTGAACGCCTCTCGGCTGGCGAAGCGAAAACAAGTTTTCTCTTTGGAGAGTGGAAACTCTTTCCCATTTTCACTTTCCACCACTCGCCTGCCTGCTTCCTACTTGCGACACACTTTTCCTGTCTTTCGCTCTCCTTCTGGTTTTTACTCGGTATTAGCCGAATACTGGCAAGTAGCTGGGCCAAGAAAAGGACACACACCCTGGGGCGAAATTTGTGCTGCTCTTAAAAGCATTTGTCTGGTCGAACAACAAAAGATACGAGTCCCCTCCCGCACAGTCAATTTTAAAAAGTGCCACAGCGTATAATGTTCCCTTATCCCTTTGCATTTTTCGGGGTCGCAAAAAGCAAATACTTGGAGGGGAATATACTTTGGGATTATGCTATAGACAGGCATAATTCGATTGGACCCATCAGCGGAGATTCAAAGCGCACGAAATTCAATTATGAGTATTTGCAATGCCAATCCACTAATGATGGGATCCGTTGACAGGGGGATAGGCTGGTTGCGGAACTAATTTAATGATGTGATTGATGGAGTCAGCCATGTTTACTCGGTAACTAACCTTAATAATAAGGCAAGTAGATTTTGTAAAATTATATTTGCACATAAAAGTATTATTCACTGACGATCTATAATGTAAATTAACATAATTGATTCTATCGAATTAAACATTGTACATTTAAATCCGATATTTCTGGAAGTGTGCAGAATCCACACAAAACACAACTCACCTGCATAGGTCACGTGTAATTGATTTTCACTCACAAACAAAAAATCAGCTTCAATTACCACGATTTGAATGCAAATTGCCGCCGCTCAACGACGATGATACATTTATGAAATGTCTTTAATTGCTTAATCATGTCGAAAATATAAAAAGAAAATAACAGCAACATCATGTGGGCATTTGTTTATCAATTAAGGCTCATGCATTTTTCAATTGCACAATGTGCAATTATGTATCTAGCAACAGCTCGCACTGCCTTAATGGCGTGGAATAATTTATTGATTATTGATTTAGTGGGGCGGTGGGGACGGAGGAGTGTGTAATTGAAATGCTGGAGCACGTGACTGGGTAAGGGCCTCTCGGAACGGGCATATCTCTGGCCCCGGAGTGCACTTGAGTGTCATGGAGGCATGGACTTTTCTCGGACTAGAACAAACAGCAAAACGGAGGACAGACGCCCGCGGAATTTGAAATGAGTTTGGTGGCGGGGAAAAATCATCCCCAAACCTCCCCCTGTTTGCGGCTTAATGCATCCAGGAGTCCCCTAAACCGGAATCCAAAACAAAAGTCCGACACTGAAATTCGCCATAAATGCGGAAGTGTGCGCTTCACTTGAAACTTTCGCTGCACAAGGATACAACACAAAGGACGAACATGAACAGTAGCCCACACGATGGCTGGAGTTTGGGCCAAAGTTTTGGCTTTTAAATGGCTTTTACTTTTTTGCCGTATGGCTCCCAGTGGCGTAATAAAACACAAAGGTAAATCGAAGTAGAGCCAGCTGCCAGCAGTAGCATCCGACGTGGTCACCTGTACGTACCCGAAAGTAACCTGCCCATAAAATTCCCGTATCGCAGATGAAGATGTGGCCCCATAATCATCATCTCTATCCCTCTCCATCTCAGCTGCTCTAGGACGAACAATGAGCCCAGATTGGACAAAGTTTGCTCACCAAATTGTTATTAATTGAGCTTTATAGTTTTTCGAAGCGAACTTCGTTAAACATTTACCTCCCCGGACGACGATGCCATCGAGTGTTCGTAAATGTTAATAGAGTTTGCTGAATAATGCATCCATCAGGGAGATGCTAATGACACTTTCAGAGGCGATGGTGAGTGGCGGAAGTGGAATGCTAACGAGGTAAGTGGACACTTCAAAAAATTACTGTCATTATTCAATAGTACGGGATTTTATTTTTACAAAGTTGCAATATATATTAGATATAATAATTGGGAAGATTTCTTTTTATGATTTACAAAATAACTTAAAATTTTAACTAATAAAAATAATTTTAGTTATGGTTTAAATACTTTTTTTGTGAATTTTTCCAAATTGTTACATATTTCCTATACTTTATCTTTTTAAAGCCATATAGAAGTTGGAGTCTTGAAGGTAGGGGGGCTTCTCCCAGATGCAGGCTTCAAATATAAAATAAAACTCAAAATTGATGTTGGTTCGGACTTCGTGGGCTTTTATTCTTTACTTCAGGTTTTTCTTCGTAAAAGAAATAGAGTGACCAGACTCAGTTATTTTAAAAATCTTGTTAGAAACAGTAAAATGTGTTGCTCATATGATGTATTAACCCGAATGAAGAATAATAGATTTTGTTCGCAATAAATTAATGCATTTAAAAGCAAAGCAAAATCAGTATTATCTTTTAGGGACTAGCGGATGGAATGGCAGCATTATTGCCGCAAATTATCTCCTCTAGGAGACCGCTTCGAACCACAATAGCCCGGGACATAATCTAATTTCGCTTTGACGTGCCGGCAATTTCAATTTAGCGGACTGCCCTCGCACGCATTGTGTATGTGTATGTATGTATCCTGTATACCGCATCCTGGGCGTGCCCTAATCCGGCCGAGTGATCCGCCCCTCAAGGCGCTGCCAATTTTTGGCGCCTTGCATTAATCGAGTTTCGGCGTCCGAGACTCGTTTTCCTTTTGTAAAGGACCCGACGAACGGACTAACAACAATGAAAGCGGTCACAAAGGGCTGCGGCCTTGTATTAACCAGATGAAGGTTATTTCATTTGCTTTTAATTTAGTTCGGTCTTGGGACCTTCATTGGCAACAAAAAGTTGCCTGGCCCGGGCCTGTCCCTTTGTGCGACTCTTTGGCTACCTGTTGCCTTGGGGCGGTTCTTTGGCTTGAATCGCAATGTAATCCCTTTTGATTTCTTAAGACCAGCCCACACTAATTTTTTAATGCCTCCCCAAAAAGAGAAATGTATGTATGTGGGGGGGGACAAAGGCTAAATCAAAGCCAGGGACACTGTATTCATACGCCAGAATTTTGTTAGGTGCGGAAAACTCTCCCTTTTTCCTCAATCCCCCTCGGCTATGTGTGTGTGCAACTAATTAGTCGAATTGCGTACACAATGGAAAATTGCGGTTAGTGGAAACAATGGAAGTTGTTGCCAACCCGGCTCATTAATCGGCTCTAATTAGGCGTGCCAAGGAAGCCGGACTTCCTGTCGACTGCATTGTGGCATATATCTTAATGGCCACACAAACCGCTCTCCATTGAACTTCTGACCAGAGAGCGATTGCTACGAAGGAGTATTTGGAGCACCGCAGTCTCAGAAGGAAACCACATGGCGTGGCTTGAGCTTAATTCTGTTTTGGCCGAGTAATTGGCGGTGATTTTCAAGTGCCAGTGCCGGCCGGGAGCACAGAGGATTGATATTTGAAATGGCCTCTGGGGTCGGCACACATCTATCAGGTAGCATCGAAACCACAACTGGTGGGAAATCTTTTTTGAGGCCGGTAACAAACGAGCTTTCACGACAAATGGCCCACGTATTGAACCAGCCTTGAATCAAGTTGAGCCCGCATCAAAGGCATGGGGGATTCTTGCACTGACAGACAGCAGACATCATAATTATAATCTCATAAGGATTGTTTACCAGACAAAAAGCTTATCCCAAAATGCACTTTAAAATCAAATAAGTAGCAACAATTAAGAACACGATTATCGTCTTGAAAATACCCTTTTTATATGTACCAAATATCGGTTTGTTTTGGATTTCTCGCAGTGCAGCGATGAAACGAATTGGCCAGCAAGCAGAGAAACAGAAACAGAACCTGAAACAGGACATGGATACCGTGGAGCTAAGATTGCCTTCGCTGGAGCGTGGAATTGGGCGCTATGGGGCGGGGTCTCTGCGAGCCTGGCTAGTACTGCAGCCTGAAGGTATGCTATTATCTTGCAGTCCATCTGTCCTATCAAAGATGTCAGCGCACAGATCAGCGCATCGTCGTTCTAATTCTTGCTGCTGGCCTGTTACTTCCATTACACATGAATTGCTATTTCATGTACCAGGAGCACAGAAAGGAGCAGAAGGTCGTCATAATTTTTTTAAATCGCCTTTACTGTCAGTGTCAGCAAACAATGTTATTGCAATGTTATTGCAAACTTATAATTTGCGGTGCCAGGCGCCCATCACTGAAAATTCCACCTGCTACGAGTTTCACTTGTCGATCGGAGGCTATCTAGGTGGCGAAAGTCACGGAGCGGTATAACCCCCATAGTTTTGGTTAACAATCTAACTCGGCTTGTTATTAGGCATGGACCGCTGGGCACGAGCGACGGTCGTCTGCGCGGACTAGCTGGCGCCTCCCAAAAATATAATGGCAAGACCAGCGATAGCTGAAAGAGCCACTACGCGCCCATCGTGGCAGTAAATAAATACAGCGGCCAAGATGAAGGGTTTGCTTTGAGGCGGGCTAAGAAATTGATTTATTTTGTTGGCAAAGTTCAGCTTCCCCTCCTCGAGAAGCAACAGCAACTGTTCGAGAGCACTTCCATTGTTCAAGGACTTAATGAGTGAAACTTTCAGCAGATTTCTGCTGGCCACTGGCATTATTCATTTGGCACTTCTCCCTTAAGCCGGCTGGCTGCTGCTCCCCCTTCTCGAGCTACGCAAATAGCGTTCGTATCGGTTTGACTTCCCGCCAAGATGTTCACCATCCGCTGGCATCTTTGTCCAATTTTCCGACTTTCCCTAGAAACACAAAGTGTTAGTGCCAAAAGAGCATACGAACTTGCACCAGTTCCTTAAGATCAGATCTCATACGATGAGAAATGCAATGGCATTGGTTACGCAAAGCCATATTTAAAATCTATCTTAAATTCTATATTTCTTAAGTTAATTAACAATGCAGAAATATGCCAATATGTTAATGTTTCTGGTCGCTGAAATATCGCAAGGCTTTCAGGTTTCTGGTTAGGTTTGATTAGCCTTATCCTACATTGTTACCACAACAAATTTCCACAAATGCACTTTTAAGGTTTTGAAGATACCTGCCCCTTGACCAGGTCTAACAAAGTTTCATGCTTGCAGGCAAAGTATTTTAAACAAGAGTGCACAAAGGCTAACTTAAAAAAAGGAATACATGTCAGCCGATAAGGGTAGGCATGGCCACTTTGCATCCCTTTTGCCTGTCCTCGCTAATCCCGGCTCCGGCTCGGGCTGAGGCTCTCGGCTGCCGTAAAGGGCTGCAGCCATTTATTATGATCATTTTGAATAATTCATAAAATGCGGCCTGCCCGGTCCTGGGCTCTGGCTCCTTCAGTCCTCTTACTGTATTAGTGAGATGGCCCGGATGCAAAAAGGTCCTTCTAGCAGGTCCACTTCGCCGCAGTCACATGACAAGTTGAGCCACCGGGGGACAATATCACTTTGCCGCTGTCTCCGTCTCCGAACAAACGGGCGAGATGTGTAACTAAATTTGTGCCCCACTCTCATACATAGATATACGTAGCACACTCGCACAGACTCACTACGTGTGTGGCATGCATCGTTTTTCATTTTACGGATTTATGATGAAGATGCTTTTAAAACGTTTCAACTGCTATGCTCGGCGCTGCGTTGCCAGTGTCACTTTGGGCTTGGGCTTTCGGCGAGTCCTGCTCTTGCTCGTCCTTTTGAGTGGCCCAGTTCGAGGTGAAGGACACGGAGAAACCAGGCGAATGTCGTGTGGTCTGTAGGAGCGACTCTGAGGATATCCCTCATCTTAGTTCTAGATACTTGAGAAGAGAGTTATCGGGCATGAGATATCAACAACAACTTCGATTTTGAATCCGTATTCCAATGAAAGTAAATACCTTTAAATTGTTCTAAGGCTTAATATTTCTAGAATGGGTATAAAGCTATAAACTTAAAGGGAAAATAGTCCTTCTATAAATCTGCTGGAACCTAATATACCCCTTGGCCCAGCGAGTACCTACACAGCTTGGAAGAAAATAAAAAAGCAGGGAACCCGGGCAGCATGTAAGCTGCGTTGAAATCTAATTTGTAGTCCTGCCCTCTGACCGCAGAGACGACAGATACCGCTGCCCAAGTCCTCTCGGCTCCCCTCCCAAAGGCATCGAGTCAAGCCAAAATGGGTTTTAGCTTCCGATTTGTGGTCGTGGCAGGAACCCGGCAAAACTATACACCTGTCGGGTGGGGTGACTCGAATTCGAATTGCCAAGCCCCCCACTCAATGGTAGTTTCACGGAACGCAGTTCCAGCCGCTGCCATTTCCCTTCACCTTCCTTTCATCTCCAACTCCGAGTATTTTTTTTGGCAAGCGGATTATGACCCTGATCTGGGCAGGTGTGTCGCTGCGTGTGCTGCATCGTGTAGCTTTAGTTTCACTTTGCCAACTGCATCCTTTACCCACGTCAATAGCCAATCCCAATTCGGTCCATGTCCTGCGCCCCCTGCCACCCGTGTGTTTGCTAACTTTCTGGCTGCTCCTGGTTATTGGTTTATGGGTCCCTTGCGGTTCCCTCCGCTCGGTGTGTCATTAATTTCAGTGTTTTCGCATTCCTGCATTGCTCGAGAAACACTGCCCCCTGGAAGAGAGAAGACTGCATGCCAAATCCATTCGGTTTTGCATTTTTGATGTTTTCGGTCAGAGGGTCTTAGCATTCGGAGAAATGTCTTGCCACATACTGAAGTAACTTCTAATCTAAAATTTTTTTAGTTTTTAATTTTCAGTTTTTAATTTTCTTGTATTTTTTGTTTGTATAACAGTTCAGCTATGAACTTAATTAATTTATAAATTACGAAGGGGACGGTTTTGAAGCTGTGTCCTTATCAAAATTAACCGACTCTTTCAAGGACTCATTAATATCCAAGCTAGATGTATGGAATGCTTATATTTGAAGAAAATATTGTGTGTTTTTGTGCCCCTTTCGCACAGAAGAATTAGATTCCGGTCACAGATCTAGGTGCATTGCATTATGATGTGGCAACCACGAAATGCTGACCTTTTTTAGCATTCATATTTTTGTCAAATGCGAAATTAGAAGAGTCTGACAAAAGATAAAGAAGGCAATCCAGATTTCTGGCTATTAAAAAAGCTTTGTGTAGTCGATAAATTTATTAATTCCCCATTACTTACGATCGAGAATCTGGCTCCAGGATCTAGGATCATGGGACGGCTTAGAGTCGAATAACTAATACTGGAATAATAAAATTATTATGAATTATGAATTAGTAGTACTCTGTAATTAAATTAGTAGTAATACTGCCGGATATATGAGTAAATACAATAATTCTATTAAGTTATATTTATTTGTACTTAATTTATTATTTAAATACTTTTATAATTTTTGTTGGTTGTTCCTGTGCGTAATAAAAATATTACAAACAATTGTGAATATGGTGGGGAACATGGATAAATTACTACATTTTACACCTGGTTCATGTCTATGCTCTTTACTTTGTAGACGAGTTTTAGCAAGCAGTTCCACAAGCAGTTCACATCTCAACAACAAGATGCAAGCAGTGCAAATGTGGAAATGTACCACTGCATGAAGGTTTAAGCAGTACATTTTGGGAAATTAAATTTATGAACACTTCCAGCACTACTGTTGCGCGCGCTTTTTGAAAAATGTCCCAAAAATATATATTTTCTTTTGATAGCTAGAAGATATAGTTTATAATTTTATAGATATAGTTTTAGAGTTTGGTATATTTAAAAAAGAATCTCTGAAATCATTAAAAATGGTCATATCTCAAATATAATATACGAAAAATATGTAAAAACGGCATGGCGATATTAAACTAAAGCATATCTAAAGACATATTTTTTTTGGCGGCTACATTTCCCCTTTTATTGTCAGCAAATATTTATTTAAGCTTGTTGTTGCTCAGTTTTCGATCTTGGCAGTCAGCTTGCCTTGGCCTCTGCGAAGAATGCTGCGTCGCACAAATTACATTAAAAATGCAAAAATTCATAAATTCATGACATGTCGCCGTTGCGCCCCGCCCCCTTCCCCTTTCTGGTGTGCTCCGACTGCCATGTCCCCATTCCCAGTCTCCTTTGTTGCTCCTTCTGTTGTCCTTTCGCTTGTTACATGGCATTCCTCTTGGCAAAACAAAATGGCGCATGGCAGGAGATGGCAAATGGAAGTCCTTGGTCCTTGGTCCTTGGCTACCCCCTTCGCCACCCTCCCGCCCCCCTGAAGCTCGGCTCGAGTTAATTATTCATGCAATGTCGTTGGCAGAAAGTGCGAAGGCAGGGCCCAGGGAAAGGGAGCGGAGAAGAGGACCCTTTTTAATATTTATGAACACAACCGATTCTCTAATTATAATTAGGAATTGAAAAGTTAGCACAAAGCACGGCAACGCAACAAAAGTTTGTGTGCACTGAATCATAATTAAAGGGGGGAACTCACAAACAACATCCCCTCCTGGAGTCGCCACCCACTCAAAGGGGGTTGTTGTTCCAGCCCCGGAAAATGGCGCTCTCAATCGCAGTTTAATGGCGGCCCTCGAGTTCCGCTTAAAGATACTTCTGCTACCACGTCTTCGGAAGTATCTTTAAATGTGAGTCAGCTTGGCTATTCCGGACGTGATTCTTCGCCGGAGCCACTCACGTTCCACTCCGCTATTGGAGCGTGTCGCCAGGATTTCGGAGCTCAGCCTACGCACAAAATATTGACACGATTTAATATCTTGTTTGTTGCTTTTTGCCAGCCAGCTGAGAGATAGAACCCATTCCCATTTGAATATCCCTAATCCGGCTTCCTGCCTGCTCTTCCCTTCTCCGCTCTTCTAATTACCCAACAACTCAGGGGCGTAATGAAGCAGCTCGTGGCGCGATTTGCTCTACGTCACGCTTCAATTTCACCCAAAAATTGAAAAAATCACCGAGGAAATTCTAATTTGCCCCACGTCTATTTGTGGCAGCACGATCGTATTTCAAATGAAACAATTGAGCGGAGGAGAGTGTGGGTGTTGGCGGGGTTGGCGCGGCGTGAAATTGATGCCAATTATCGGACGGCGGCGGGACCTTAATAATTTTTATAAAACTCCAAAAGGCATCACTGAGAGGAAAAGCGGCAACTTACACTTTAAAACAATAGAAAGCTGAAGGATTTGAAGAGGAATAATAATGCTAATGAATTGATTACAAAGGAAATAGTTTATTTAAGAGATATTGTAACTTGCATAATTATCTGTACATTTCTTAAACGAAATTTAGTTACAATCATTATTTTATGAGAATAACAAGGTATCTAACTGATATAAGCAAGCCTTAGCCTGGGAAAATCGTGTAGAATGATATATTTCTCATATGAAAATATAGACAGATGAAATATAGAAAATATATTCAGCAAATTAATTATTTGATTATGCATTCCAGATGCATAAAGAGTAGGTTTTCCTCCAGTGTCGGGGGTTGTCATCTTGCGGCGGAACCTGCCAGCCCGTCAGAATCCACTCCACTTGATCAGCATCTTCGCCAGTTGATGGGCAGATTACGAGGGCGCTTCTATTAATAGCGGACATCGGGAGCAAACGAACCCATAAGTCAAATCGAACCGGAGTCCGGAGACCGGAGGCGGCGTCTGGTCCCCCGTTCCGCCGGCTGTCTCCGTCTTTGTCCGCTCTGTTTTTTAGGGCTTAAGGGGCTTAGTCAGCTCGACAAATGGAGCGGCGGAATTCGCTCCCGGTTCCGTGTCCCGTGCTGGAGCACTGTTTTATGTTTTAGCTGCAACTGCTGCATGCTGCATGCGGCATGCGGCATGCAACATGCAACGTGGGCTTAAGTGGGCTTAACTCGCTGCAGCATTTTATTTTTGGCCTGCCAGCCTCAGCCAGCATTTTCGTAGCATCTCTCTCACTCGCCGCTGCCAGTTCATAATTCCCGCATCGACTGCAGTTGATTTTCCTCGTCGAATTTCCATTCAGATTTTCCCTTAATTCGTCTCAAGTTCAGCGGGTTTTTCTTGTCTTTCTCAGCTCAACCCCGAAACTGTCACTCTCGCTTTCGTCCATTCGCGCCATTAAGTTAATGCTGGGAATGTCCTTGCCGCGACTCCTTCGTTCGCTGGCGAAATTAAAGTGTTTTCTTCGCGACATTTACATACGGCATTTAGCAAACATATGGCTGCGAGTAACTTCATTTATTTCGAGGCAACATCCAGCCCCAGCCACCCCGTGGCACAACACTGGGCGCAATATCCATAAAATGCGCAGATAACCATAAGTCCTGTTTAAGTCGCATGTTCTGTGGCCATTCGGGGCAGGGGAGTGTGTACACTTGCCAAAATATGGCAGCAGATTTTTATATTAATTTAAAATAAATCTTATTTGGTTTTTACTATTTAATTAATAATAAATAATTCTTATTCCTAATAAGCATATCTACATAAATGTCTTAAATTAGTAATAACTTCTGGAAAAATATTTATTTATTACTAAAAGCACAATTAACTCACTTATTTACAACTGCCAATAGTACCACTGATATTCAGCGAAATACCTCTCCTTTCTCCTCAATTTTTCTTTCACTGTACGTATGTGTCTACGTGGCTGGGGTCCATCCTTCCGCAGGACCCACCGCTCCCTTGCTGTGCCGGTTCATCTACATAGCAATAAAATAAAAGGCGCTGGCGCTTCTCCTTCTGCGGATGCTGCTGCCAAGGCATTAACCTAATTTTATATACATTTAATTTTATTTTATTTAATTTTAACACACACAACGAAGCAGCCCGGGTCGGTCGCTGAAGAAAATGGAAATATATCGAATTTTCCACGGGGGTGGAAAAAAATCTCTATACGTTTATGTGCTCACTATTCGCCACTCCACGGATGTAGTGGGATCCGTGGACAAACTTGATTATCCTGCGGCCAGTGTCAAGTGCATTGGCGGCCAATCGTAAAGCAAACGAGGCAGCAGATTTTTGCAGAATTTGCGGGGCTCTACGGCTGAAAGAAACTTCCCAGCGGATCCTGAAAAACGTTTTCTGCCACGATTCTCTGCCTTCCCAAACCGCCGAGCCCCTCGACAATTTGTGCGACGCTCGTGCGCATATTTCATAACTTTTCGCATAAGCTGCCCCAAGATAAATGTGCATGGAATCTACACACAAATCGAAAGCTGCATGGCAACAGCGGGTAACAAAAAAACAACAAACAGAAACACCAAAAGGGGTACACGGCAATAAAAATAAAAACCATTTCGGCTAAAGTTTATTCTAGTTTAAAAGTTTATAACTTGCTACTCTCCTTCAGCTCCTAACAACTGTCCAGGGTTTTCCTTATGACTTTAAATAAATACAATTCTTGAGTACATGGAGTCAGCTCCAATTTTAATTCTAGAATAACTTACACCATAAATAATGACAATTAATAATAGAGCAACGATTTAATAGGTATATAGATCTTTCTTTATAGATTAAGATTTTCTTAATTTCTTCTTTTTAAAAAAATATTCACTGCAGTTTATATATTTTTTTTGTGTGTAGTACAAAGTCGGGCCAACAGTGTAGCCAATTTAGAAGCGATTTTTGAATAACTCGACTTGCGAGAATTGTTCGTGCGCCGTTTAGACTTTCGGAACAAGATTTATTCAGCAAATGTGTTAACTTGTACATCATTTGATGGAGTTACAGGCCTCCTCCTCGCTTTTGATCCCTTTTCCCGTTTTGTTTTTCCTTCCTTCTCTTTTTTTTTCAGCCACAAGTTTTTCGGCCAAGCTTTTTTATTTATGGCAATTGGATTTGTGAGTTATGTTTTTTGTATCTGCCGGACGCAGCAGTAGCGAGGTCCTGGGGATCTGGGAAACTTTGGCCCCGAGGCGTGTGCATTCGAGAAATCTAATTTAAATGGAGTCTGGCGAGTTTAACGACGGCGCATTATGTCAGCTTTGGTCAGTTTTATTGTTTTCTTGGGCCCGCTGGTCCGGCTTTGTGATGAATTTGCATCTAAATCGAATGGTGGGTCGGTCGGTTGGTTGTTCCATTGAAAGGAGTAAGAGAATTCCTGTGGTCGCATTGCATTAGCATAATCGAGGGACTGTGGGGATCAGCTGTGTGGCTTATACATATATATATATTCCAACTGGTTCGCATTCAATTTAATTTTAAATATTTTTCTGCATTCCTTTCGCTGGCCGCTGGCCAATGGAGATTCATAACCGGGGCGGCATAAGGCGAGTGTCTCGCTGTTTGTGAATTTCGAATGGGAACTAGCAGCAGCCATTTCCCAGCTCCCAGCCACCGTTTACCATTTCCCATTTCCCATTTTCCATCTATATCTACGAGTAACTTTTACATTTAAATTTTCATTAAGTATTCTGCATACGCATAAATAAGCTTGGAACGTGCTCGAGAGCACACAGCTGAATGCAGCAGCGCACACATACCATGCGTTGCAGGGATATGCCAAAGGATCCTGTGCATCCTGTGGGCCAGGCTGACACAACAATCCCTTTGTTGTCCCGCCCACAAAAAACCAGAGAGCCAGAGAGGCACATGCAGATTTTCGGGCGGGGTGGTGGTGCTGGCCCCAAACAAAAACATGAAAAGTTTGCAAAAATAAATTTATATTATGTTCATAAATTCATAGAGCCGCTGGCACAGCCAGAGCCAGCAAAAAGGACTTTGGGCGGCCCATTACACACACACTGGCCATGTCCTGGCCGTTTTTGATATGCAAATTTCAACAGTGTTGCCTCCTCCGGCTGCGTCAACACCGAAAATAACAGCCAATCAACTGTGGCAGGACACGGCCAGGCTGGGCAGGATGGGCCAGTGCCAGAGGATGGCACGGAACACAGGATGTAGGCCTGGTCATGGCGTAACTCGCAGCAATCCTTTCAACATGCCGGCCTGCGCGACTCACCTCTCCTGCACGGCCCCTTCGTCCTGCGGAGGCCATTAAAATCATCACACACCTTGGACAAAGGGTTGAATGCTGCGGTAAGGGGCGAAAGGGGGCGGAGTTGTGGAAGAGGAGGGAGTAGGAGCAGGCAGAAACAGGGCTGTGGCATGTTTGCTGTTTGCAACGTCCACACAAGGATAAACGAGCTAACGAGCCCCATATACCACGAAACGGGAATACCTTAACGCGAAATGGCTTTTAACAGAATAAACCTTATAACTGGAATATTATAATGATATATATATATCTTATTATAAGAAATGTGACTTTTTTTTAAATAAATAAATACAAAGAATATTAAGATTGTTGAAAAATTCCATAAAGGAAATACTTTTAAATACTATCAAACCTTAGAAACTTCCTATTTTAATTGAAACGAAAAATACATACTTCAGAATGACTTTTCATTTCTCTCCATAACTATTTACATTTAATATTTAATAATAATAATATTAATATTTTATTTCTTAGCATTTCTCGCATTCTTTATATAATTATTATTATTATTGGAAGTCAAAGTCGCAAAGTACATATTAAAGCCATGATGATCGTGGCCCTAAAGAGTGACGAATGACAACAGCAAGGATGCCATCGATGGTCCTGCTCCTCACCCCGCCTCCAGCCGCCCCTCGTACTTCTACCCCCTCTCTATACCCCTCTCTACACCCCTCACTACAACCTACAACCCTCTCACAACCTTTCCGAAGTGTCGACAATGTTGCTTCGAAAATATTGCCACCGCAGCAGCGCACATTTCATGTTTGTTGTAGCCCGGGGGCTGTAGCTGCGCTCTTTCTGCTGCGTGCATTTATAAATTATGCTGAACATGTAAAGTGCCATTTTGAATATGAAATTTGATGCTTTTTTAAGCTAGGCAGCCTGACCAGGAGCCCCAAGGAGCAGAGACCATCAGCACCGTCCATCCTGCGAGCCTGGAACTGAATGGGTGGGCAGTCATCCTTTGTTAACTCGGCCATATTTTATGAGGCAGTCCGGGCACTGTTTTCTCATATTTTAATTACTTGCAGAATGCAGTGGCCTTTGTGGGGACACTGGACATTTTTTTTCCATTTTCCCCCCTGTCTAATTTGGCCCCATCCATACAATATATCAGGCGAATGCCCATTTGTACTCATTTGCGGGGTAAAGTTGCAGCTAATGGTGAGTCATGGCTGCAATTGCGCTTAAGCCAAATTGCATTTCGGCCTACTCCCACCACTCATTCTGACCAGAAAAGAAAATAAAGAAACGAAAAGAGAAAAAACTGCGAAAAGGTCAGAAAATCAATCGGCCCAAAAGCGGGCCGGGCCGGCCAAAGCAACTAATTCATTTAAATCTAGCAAAATCTGAGAAAATCCCTGGCAACGACCTTCGGGATTTTAAGAGATTTCACGAATGTCAACCGAACGCTTCAGCGCCAAAAGCGAAAGCATCTCGCCGGAGATGGGAGCGGACAGCCGGATGGCCGGACAGGGAGGGAAATACGGACGGAGACCCCTGCCATTTCCCCGTCCCGGAAAAGTCCCGTCCTGGCCTGCCGTTAAGCTAAGCAAGCAAATCACCCGGCCGCGCAACCCGTGTGAGCTTTTGGCTAAAATAGTTGGCAACACCACATTAAACAATGCTGACACACAGGCAACCATACACGGGAAAAAATAATACACATTTTGAGCATCATTTTAGAGTGAAGAAGCTTTAAAGATACATTTTAACATTTTCTTGCAGATGCATTTGTAAGTACGCAAAATAAAGCTTATGGTTTGTTTTTAGAAGAAATCTTATTGCTTTTATTAATGCCAGAACTAAGAAATTTAAACAAAAAAATGTTATTCCTAAATCTGTCTTCCAAAAAGATTTAATTATATATTTTATAAAGTTATTTTATTTTTTATTTTATAATGAGAATGCCTTTAAAACTCTCACAGACCTTATTTAAGACCTTATTTAAGTCAGGACTTAACCTCTCCTTTGCTAAGAAAGATCTAAAAAGTGGTTATTCATTTATGATACAAAATAAATTTTATAAATATTTTTCTCTGTGTACCAATAGAAAGAGAAGGAGAACGGCAGAAAGAGAGAGGACCATAGCCGTTGTGCGTGCGTGAGAAAATGAGGCAACAGCAAAAGTCGCAGAACTTTAGCAATTTGAAGCTAATATGTTGACAATCTAGCCATGGCAGAGCATAGCGACAAGGACGAGGACGAGAGAAAGCGAAGGAGGACGAGGTCCTTCGCCCACTGGCGCCATCTATGGTTATGTGTATTTAAGTCACTGCCAAAGCCGCGAGGAAAATAGGAGCCGGAGGCGTAAAGGAGCAACGTTAGTGATGACATCCACTCGCCAGGACTTGCAGAACATCAGGCTACTGTGACCAATTGGATGAAGATTTGGTTAAGGAATATACTTACATACATATTATAACATAGTTCTAGGAAACATCAACGTTAAGTGGTTATTAAAAATATTATAATTGGAATAATATCACAGCATTATTTCATTTACCTGCGAAGTTTTTTAAGATTTTCCTGACGGACTTCGAGAATAAATTATAGTCACTGTCCAAAGTCTGTAGTTTTTTAATTGATACATCATGTAATTTCGCATTTTGGCCAACCTAATATATATATTTTATAATATAACTGGATTTCTATTTCTTAAATAAAGCAATTCCTTGCTCACCTCTAGCCTGTAATATTTTATTGACAAATTTCGGGGTCTGAATGCGTGCTGGTTGGTTTTTTCTTACTACCCGCCCGTATGAGTAGAGCAAAACTCCGGGGAAAAGAAGAATGTGAATGTAGAAGAGGCGTGGCTGGACGAGAAATCCGGGAACAACTCGTAAAAAGTGGATTTTACTGCTTAACTCTCGGGGGCACATCAAATGAAACAAATGGAAAACGCACACGGCGAGCAGAGAAAGCCCGGAGAAAATCGGGAGCGGGAAAAACGCGGGCTTTCCATATAAATTCACTGCATATTCGCATGCCTTTTTGTTGCATAAATAAAATAAAATGCAATATTTTCCGCTGCATTTCCGCCGGCGCTGCTGTCTGCACAAATCCCTCGCACAAAAGTCAGCAATCAAAACAGATTAAAATATGATTTGACAGCTCCGAAAACAAATATAAATGCACGAATGCGATCCTGAATGCACGCGCTGGCGCTAGCGATTCCCTTGCAAGTATCAGCCTCAGCCGATTTCCGTTGGCATTTCGATATTGTTTCCATATTTAACTAGAGCCCCCGTCAGGGCTTCGGATATATCAGATATATCTTCCTGGGACGTAAGCCTCGATTGTGCGATTGCCTGGCGTGCCTGGCATTTTTATCAAAGCGCCGCCGCCGCCAGAACGCCTGATGCCTGATGCCTATTAAAAATTTAAATCAATTTTCCATATGGATTCCATGCATCCGAATCGCATATCTTTGGCTGACACTTTTGTTTTATTATTACAATACGCGGACCGGAATACCCAGAATCCGCTGCTCACATCCATTTTGCGAGTTAAGTTCATATGTCAGTGCTATCTTGGAAAATGGATGGCGAAATTCGCGGCTTTTCCCGCTTTATGTTTTATGCCGCCTGCCAATTGGCGCACCTGAGCCCGACTGCTGCTGGTTATTGCAATTATCAGTTAATAAGGGCCGCGGCTAAGCGACTAACTGACTAACTGACCCCAGATATGCCCAGATTTGTGCAATTAGCCAGCCACAACCTGCATGCATACACCCAACGTTTGCGGGTCCCTGAGTGCGTAAGTCGCCAAAGCCCGAAAGGCCGGGGCAATAATTAAATTATCATTAACGATGGTGGTTTAGCATGGTCTCTTGAACAGCAATTAGCAGGGGCGTTGCCGAAAAGTGGAGTGCTTTGTTAGAGTATTAGCAAAATTATATATAATTTATATTTTAAGAAGTTTTGAAAATATTTTTTACATATAAGCTTTTCCATTGTAACTTTCAGTTCGGTTATAAGTATAATAGAAGTATTGTTAACATAATATTGTTTCGACAATCCACAGCCTCAAATTTAGCATTCATAAATATATATATTTTATTTCTTTTGAGGTCACTCGGGAGCCCTTAATAATAGATTGTGTTTGCACACATCCCAGAGGAATAGTTCCTAAATTGCGATAAGTAGCCACATTAAAGCCGACCTCCACGACCAGAGTAGCTTCAGTCGAACGAAGTCTCTCGCTATGAGAACTCTTACTTTCCACATCGGACTGCTCGTGATCTTCGGTATCATCAAGGGAATGTCAAAAGTAATTGGACCATATACCTGTAATTATTCCCCAATTACCAGCAACATTATAATCATCTCGATTATTCTGACAACTTGCGTCTGGCTGGGATTTATTTACATTATGGCCTGTCGTCACCAGAAAGAATTGGTATACCTCATGAACCAAGTGGAAGATCTATGGCTCCTGCAGACTGATCTTATTTCTAAGGAAAATATTCTACTATCCTGATTAATTGTATAAAGGAATAACTAATATTAATTTTATATTTATAATAAGTAAACAATATTAAAATGTTTGCCAAAAAATTATAAGCATAAAAATCATTACAAAATATAAATCAATCTTTGTAGAGGATTCTCAGTAAAGGTTTATTTAATTTTTGGAAATAAAAATATTTCTGTTAATTTTAAATTGTGTTTTATGAAAATATTCCAAGCTAAATTCAAATTATTAAAATCTCGTATTTTCTTATATTGTTTAGTATTTTTTCACAATGTTTTCCCAACTCATTCCCCTAAAAATCCAAAAGTCCCGCCGCAAATCACAGATTTGTGCACTTTTGCACTAACAAATTGGAAAATTGGGAAAATATGAAAGCCGAAACCGAAATGCCGCTAAATGTTCTCGAAATGTAATTGTATTTGCATTCGCACACCGAGCACAACTGTACCCGGGGCCTAAGTGAGGTTATGTGCGCTGTGCAAATCCACGCAAAATACCAAAATTCGGAGTGGAGGGGCCTGAGGTGTGCTTAAATTCTCATTAGACGCATTAGTGGCGCTGACCAGCCGCCTGCACCGCCCCCGCTTTTGCACCTGACCAGGCCCGAAATTCAATAATAATAATTGATTGCTTATTACAAACGCACTGCATATGTGTCTCGAAATTTATTGTGGGCGGTGGGGGGTTGAAGTTGGGGATATTTGCTAATATTTACGCATTAGCTATGCGCCTGCACCAGGCCCCAAAAAGCAACCCCTAAGCCATCCCGTAAGTGCACCTGACCAGTGACCAGCCCGAAAGAGAGACGGAAGTCATCATTAAAGTTTAATGTTTTCATTTCGGTTTTGTGCGCGCAACAATTTTAATTATTAACTTTATAATTATGCAAAATCACGAATTACATTAGAATCACTTTGTTATGCCGATTTGGTTTACGGTCTCTTTGTAACGAGTTCGAGTGAATTTCGAATTATTTCGAATAGATGATGATGTGGCACTTCCAATCAGGACTCAGATTCCTGTTCCCCCTCCCCATCCCCTCTGCTGCCACAATTATTAAGCCCTGCGGAGTTCAATAATCAACAGAAAGTAATAACATAACAAAGATGTCAGCTTAAATATATTATTTCTTAGGTGGTTTTCGGGATACCCTTACACCAAAGGGTTGCTGCTAAATGAAATTGATTTTGGGTATTTAGTAAATAAATATACAAATATAGTTAGCTGAATATAATTATTAAATAATTGAGGAAGTAATGGTTAATCGTATATTGAGTTAAACAAAGCTAAATACATAAACAGTCAGATTAAATATAAATGAATATTTAAGGTAAATGTTTAACCTAAGATTCTAGTTTAAGTCTAAGAAATAAAGTTATTTTTCTTATTTCTCGAATTGAAAAATTGATTTTGGATTAAGAAATTAATTATTTGTGGATACATATATGTATACTAGGTCTTTCTTCTTTCTATATTCTTTCCAATCTTAAGAAGAATAATCAAAATATATTTTACAGGGTGTTTATATTTTATGCATGAACAAATATCTTGATGTTTGTGACCGGACTCAAGTTCTACTCAATTATAGTTATGAGAGGTCACTAGAGAGCCTTAAATTGAAGATTGTGTTTGGCCAAATCCCAGAGAAATCGTTCTGGGAAAACCCCAGTCTTGATTTGCGATAACTAGCCCCTATAAAGCCGACTGCCTCGAACGGAGCAACTTCAGTTGAACGAATCACGCGCTATGAAAACTCCGACTATAAATATCGCCCTGCTCGTGATCATCGGGATCAGCAAGGGATTGGCCAAGGATGAAGGTTCCTCCTTAGCCGTGGACTACGTAGTACAGAATCCCAACAACATACTTATTATCTTCAGTGTGCTCCTTATGACTTGCATCTGGCTGGGATGTACCTACTTCATGGCCAATCGTCATCAGAAGGCGGTCGAATACCTTCAACATCAGTTGGATGAACTATGGCTCCTGCAAGCCAAGCCCTCCGTCTGGCCACATGCCCCGTTTATTCCGAATCCCCGGGAGGAGAATCCGCCGGAGTACATACCGCCGATGAGTCCAGAGGAACAAGAGCAGAAGGACAGGGAGACTATGGAGCGGGCTGAAAAGGCCAAGGCATTTCTGGCAACTAGAAACAAGGAAGTTGGGAAAAAATAATAACTCCAGTGTGCCAAAAATTAAAGTTAATAATTCATTAATGTGAAAGGCGAGCGAGAATTGTCGAAACTGCGTCAAACTATGCTGTGACTTAAATTTTTCACACTCTGCAAATTTACTCAAAATTTGTTAGTGGAATAAAGTATCAAATTAAGTTACAAAGTAAAGAATAACACTTTCTGACACATATCTTAACTTGAGATAGTTGAGTTTATAAATCAATATAGTTTTATCTAACAATATATTCATCAAACTGGATGTATTTTTACTTTCATTCCATTTAAATAAAGATATATATAAACACATATTACATTTACTTAACATTAACTCCTTATATTTATACAAAAAACATCACTTTAAAATAAGAAAGCATTTTATATTAGATTGTTTTACTTAATAATTACATTTAGTTATAAAATATGTAAGCCTCTTTAATATAGAGTTTGAAACTAAATATAAATAAGAAAAATAAAATGACTAAACAGATTTGTATGTTGAATTCCATATCCCTTCCCTTAGTAGCCTTCGACTTAGCCTTCATATTTAGTGGGAAACTTCCAAATTGATTTCGAGACGTGTCTGACCTTCGTGATGTTCCAAATGTGGGTCCATCTGATGACCGCCGGCCTCCTCGTGCTAACCATGGAGGCTTCTACATCTTTAAACTGCTCCAATCCCCTCATCGAGGTGACAGCCTGCGGACGCTTCAGCGCCAACGGATGCTGCGCCAAGGGATGCGTGCGGAATGCCAGAGACAGGTGCGTGCCTGAGCAGTGCACCCAGAGCTGGAGTCCCTGGCTGTCGCGTCCCATGTCCATGAGCTGCTACTTCCACTGGTTCCTGGTGATCTTCGCCGCTCTCATCACCTTGGTGATGACCATTCTCGTGATGTGCAACGTGGGCTATGAAGTGCGGCGCTACCTGCGCCAGCGGCGGCAACGCAACTTTAGGCCCATCCGGAATCTGAGCGGCAGCTCCTTGGGATCCACTCAGTGCTAGGACACGTGTGTTGAATCGGAAGCCGGGCCTGGGTTGCGTGAGATGGGAGCTTGGAGATGGGAAGTGCCTGAGGGATTTGCCATAATCTGCAATACATTAGCGGCAGCTTTGCTCTGGCTTCCAATTCAATTCTTTGGGTATCTTGGGCCAAAGCCATGTAAATTACGATTCGCCACCTCGGAAATCCTATTAGTAGTTAAAACCTGATTAGGAAATACTTGCGGCTGGTTTGGGTTTCGCCTTCGGATCGGAACTGGGCTCCTGGCTGGGGCTCTCGAGCAAATAATAATAAATGGCTCACATGCGAAATGCTTTGTGGACGCCCCCATCGGGGGTGACAGGCTCCAGTCGAAAGGTGGCGCTCCCGTCCGGAGCGAGTCAAAGGTGCAATAACCCAACCGAACAGGGCACATAAAACTAAATGGCTGCGGGTCCCCAGCCAACCCCCATCCTCTCAAGAATCCACCAGCCCCAAAGCCCACCTCAGTGGCCATTGCGGTGCAGATAACACACGTCAGAGTACAGTCGGCAGCATACAAATAATTCATTCGGCTTCCATTTGGAATAAGTTCAAGGAAATAGCCAAACTGCTTGATACAATCGTAAATATTCTTTAATATTAATATTGTAATATTTCAAATGATTTTTGTAAGCAAATTAAATAGTTTGGAAGGAGTCTTAAGGAGTTCTTACCTACTTTGGATTGTAATAATTATTTACTTATTAAAATATTGCATTAGTCCTTCATGGTCGCCAAGTGCCCTCTGAAAGCGCCTTAAGCACATAATTTCTATTCTTTAAATATGATTTATTGAAGCGTAATCTTCTGGAATGTGAGAAAATTCATTGATTTATTTGTGCATCCTTGGCTGTTTGCCGCACTCGTTGTGTGCATATATAAATGTATATATTTTTTTTTTTTTGGTATAGCAGAAAGTCGGCGAGGCGTGCAGCCAAAGCTAAACGCGCTGCCAACCGCGCAGAAAATGAAATGGAAAATATGGCTGGAGCTGGCAAAGGGGCAAGGGGGAAAATAAAAAGGAAATAAACGAGCCAAAAAGAAAAGCTTTGCGAAAAGGTCGTCCATGTGTGTGTTTGTGTGGGTTCCCGGGCAGCAGATTTAGAGGTTGCTTATGTGTGATTTAGTACAGCATGCGCGAATATGGCGGCGATAATTCTTTAAAAATTGGAAATTGTTTTCCAATCGATTTCGCATTTAGCCAAAAAGCACTCAACACAAAGACATGGCAGACAGGCGAGAGCTGCAGAGTGGCAGGGCAGCAAAAATAGAGCGAGGCGACGCCAGTCGAGTGTCTTTTATAAACTTGTGTAGTGGTTGGCTCACACACACTCGCACACACGCCACACAGATACTCAGCCAGCACAGTTGTGTGTATTTATATTTTATAAAAATGTATGAAAAATACAATATTTCGTTATTTTTCACCTGGCTGCAGCTTTGAAAAGGATTTGGCAGCTGAAATCATGGATTTGGATTTGGCTTCGGCTTTGCCATTGGCTTTCTCTGTAGTTTGTTTATTTCCCTGGCTTGTCAAGTGAAAAGCGTTTTTCCGACTCCATAGAACGGGAATGGGCTTTATGAAAGGGTTTCGTGTTTTTTTTTTTTTTTGGTTCAACTAAAAACGTTTGCGCAATTAAATTTGATCACTGGTGGCAGTCACTAGAAAAAATAGTTGGAAAGGATTAGGCTTGGCTGAATTTTTAAATGGAGATTTGTTATAACTTTTATCGCCTACAGGGGACTCTTACTATTTTATATTAATTACAATCTATGCTTCTATTTAAAGGTATGGTGAATGTTATACTTGCTAAAGTGAACATGATTTTATATAAATATTTTATATATTTCTGTGAAGTATTCTTACTCTCCCTGTAGTATTTTTCATTAAAGTCGCTGTGATATGCTAGAATAATAATATCTTTAACAATAAATAACTCCACACTCTACAATTTTTCTCTCTGCACTGACACGCAGTTACAGGACGAATCAAGGCTGTTTGACTCCTTTTAACCACATCAACCGCCCATCCGCATTCATCCAAGTTTATATAAAAGCGATTCTCATTTCTTGATGCTCGACAGCAACCAAAACATTTGCCCCATTGTGTGTTTGTGTGTGTGAGTCGCGTGTACAATGGGCACAAAAGGTTAGATACACAAACTCTCGGAATGGCAGGGGGCGTGTTTGGGTTTCTCTTTTTTGAGGGGGTGTGGACCCAAAAAGCACATCCTGCGAGCAGCGGGGTTGGGAGATTCGTGACATATTTTATTTGCACAATGACAATACGAGTTGCTCGAGAAAGGAAGCCGAAGCGGGGAAGGACACCCGCAACCCGCCATTACACAAACACACCCTCGTCCTTTAACCCACAACGTCGCACAATTACAGCTACAGAGCAGGCACTCACACCCACACACACAGGGAACACACGCAGTAGCGCACAAAGTAGTAAAATAAGTGCAAAGGATAATGCGAATTGAAATGACAAAACCCGGAATAATCATTGGCTCCACACTCTCAAGGATACAACCAAGGCAGCGGGGTTGGGGCTCTTTCGTTGTTGAAATTCCAAATGGGGTTCAACCTTTTAGCGTTTTGCCGCCGGCTTTTGCCGCCACTTCTTTAGCATTTTATCAACACCAAGACTTGCTCTATAAAAAGTTAGTATCGCAGATAAAACAAAGTAAAGAGTCACAAAAAAGCCAGTATAAATAGGAAATTACTACAGTGTTTTTTGAGTAACCAGGAGGCCTTTAATAATGAGTGCCTGTGTGCCATATGCATGCCTGTAATTGGTGTATTTATTAACTAAGCAAGTACTTAATTGTACATTAATATATACATCAAAGAATTACATCAAATGAAACTCATTAAATAGTATTTACAAATCAAATATTACTAGTATTTGGCACTATATTTTATATCCCAATTTATTGAGCCAATTATCATTCACCCTCACACATTTATCGCTAACCTCAGACAAAGTTAACCCTCAGTTTAAGAGCCTAAGGAATACCTCCCTCGCTTTTCCACAGCTCCCCCTAACTTCCCCAGCATTTATTTATGCCTTTTAAGTAAATTAAAATTTACTCATTTTGTTGCCAAGTCCATGGATTGGCAAAGCCCCGCGCACAGGCAGGCATCAAATCGCGCGCATGACAATATTGTCAATTTTATTTGCCGCCATTTTTATTGCAATCCGGCTGGCCTGTCCCCTTCTGGTCGGTGTGGCATCCTATAATTTTGAGCTCCTTGGGCTCCGGTGGTTCTATTCCTTCTATTCCCGGTGCCCCCGGGCTCGTAAAATATTTTTATGTATTTTTTATTTACCCGAAGCTGCCATGCATGACCCCAATATGAAGGAGAAGGCCCGGAGCTCGGTCTACGGAGGGTCGAGGGGCCACTGCAATTGGTCGTGCAACATCTCCTTTTGGCCTGCTTTTAATGTGCGCCATTTTATTTGCCACAAAACCGACACACGGCGCCATTAAAAAGCCATAAGCGTTGAGCCTTCCAGCTTCTCTTTGCTGCCCGCTTCCGCAGCTTTTTCCTCCATTTTTCCTTTTTCGGCCGGACTCGCGCTTAGGCGTTATTAGACTTTCCCTCACTGACCTTGTTTTGTGGGCCCATAAACCGTGCTGCAGCGGCAAAACATTTTGATTACAATTTTTATGATTTTCAGGTCAGGTCAGAATTTGGCGTTGGAATCATAAAATGGCCAACAAGTAAATTTGAAATAAATAAATAAAGGCCAGTCCAAATATGAGATGTGTTTTATGGGCGGCCATAAACGGGGCCACTAACAGCTGGGACGGACACATTCATTGCCATTGTCTTCATTTTTGGGCAATTATTCAGATTTCCTTAGTGCATATTTCATCCGGCCGTTTAATGAGGCTTAAAGCTCCTGCTGCAGCTCAGCCCGGGAATTGGATTTTAAATGGCCCAGTCCAAGGACTCATTAAGCCGAAAACCCTTTGCCTAAGCAGGTGCCATAGATCCTCCGCCATAGTAGGGCTCCAGTGAAAGTCAACCAACTATAGGATGGGTTGCGACTGGGGGTAAAAATCCAAGCCAGAGCTAAGGACAGAGCCCGAACCCGTACCCAAAGTGTGCCTGCCAGATAAGAGTGTCGAAGATTTATTGCCAACGCAATGAGTTAAGAAAGACAAGTACCTAAGGGAAAAATCCAGCAGCCAAGACGATGATGACGATGATTACGATGACGAGTTTGTATGTGGCAAGAAACAAAAGGAGCGGGGGCCAACAATAATAATGATGGAGCTGCCGCATACTGACAAAGTAAATGATGGGGAATCAGCCGTCGGAATGGGGGGCCAAACTAGAGGAACAGCAAACCAACTTGACTGGTTCTCTGATTGTCTCTACATAAGGATGAAATGAGGGGGTTTGCCATCCCCCGCGGGGTTGGGGCCAACAGCATCAGCAGCAGGCAAATAATGGCTGACAGCATGCGTTGTGTCTTAAGACAGTTTCAAGATGGCGCTTTCTCTGGCGCGGCAAAGCGGGGCGAGTCGCAGAGATGCGAGGTCGTGAAAAGGTCTCCAAGTGCACCAGGAGAAAAAAGTGGTACTGCCTACAATAAATCAATATAATTGAATATAATATGCACCTAACAAAGCTAACTATATAATCACAAAAATTGTTGTCAATTCTGAACCCTTTAAAACATATTTTTACACTTTATTCCTTGAAATAAAAGTGGAAAGAAATACATTTCAAAAATGGATTCAATTGGTTTTTAAGAAAGCCTAGCATTGTATTTTTTTCATGTTGACGATATTGTCTCTTTTTTAATTATTTAAGAAACTTTATATATTTTCCTTATAACTTCCTTTTTTATTTAAAAATATTCCCGTGCGTGAGTCACGCTGTTATCGCTGTACTTCCCCCCGCCGAGCACGTATAGGAAGTTGATTTTAATTGCGGCTCATCCATTATGCGGCTGGCTGTGCCGACTGCCTGGTTGACGGCCTGAGCTTGATTAACAATAATTAGGCTCGGCATTAATTACGCCGAAAAGTTAATTGCGCGAGTGTATTCGGATACAGAAATGAGTGGAGACGACACCGAAAACCGTCGGCAAAGAGTTGCAGGATACTTTTCAGATACAATTCCAACCTTACAACCATTTATTACAACTTTTGCTGTTAAATAAAACAAGTATTGTAGTTAATTTCTGCTTAGTGCCTTTACTACATCAATTACAAATTTATATAATATACTATGTCATAAGAAATATATCCAAATACAAGGCAAATTTCTTTCCGTCTAGTTTCTAGCTTCCAAAAATCCATAAAGAGTTGTATCCTGGGCCGGGCGACAATAATAGAGTTCCTAAAACAGCTGGATGGCAACTTATTAACCCTTTGACTCCCCAGCTGGGCCAAATCCATCCACACCCACCATCCTCCATCCACAGCGCCAGATAGAGGAGAGAGCGAACGGAGGCCGCAATAAAATCAATCTTATTAAAACATTAACAGCGGGCAAAGGGGAATAAAATAAATCAAACGGTCGCCGGGTCGCAATTTCACCACCCCCACCACCATCCCCCTAATGGATGCTTAACGCAGCGGGAAATCTTATTTCCCCCCCGCTTTTCTCACTCTGCCTGCCCTTCGCCTTACCCCGGCACTTTATTAGCCGGCTTCAATCAAGGCGGGCAGCATATGAAATTCAAATTTGATGCCCGAACAGAAAGCAACCCCCTCGAAGGCTGGCACGGGATGTCCTTTTATTATTATTTTTATTGTGCGGTGATTTTCCGGAGGAGAGGGGGCCTGTCACTCGGCGGTCGGCGGGGTGCATATAAATGCGACATAATTTCGCTGTAATGAATAAATTGATGGATGGACCTTTTTGCACCAGGTCCACCTTGGAATTAAACACTTGCCGTGGTTGGAGGCAAAAGCTGAAATTAAGTTTTGCCGTGCCATCCCCCAAGCGAACACAATTGGCTTGAACAGCCCCCTGTGGCCTGTAAATTACAATTTGATTTTTTAATTTTTCCATTTCCCCCACCGCTTTCCCGGCGGGGAAAAAAACCATTTGTTATCCCAGCGGTTGACCGCAATTTGCCCGCCGTAATTCATTCATCGATGTGTGCGCCTTTTTTTTCATACTTTTTATTGTTCTTTTGATTCAATTTCTATAACTAGTAATATTAAGTGTACAATTATTAAATAGTTTATATTTATACGGGGGCTCTTTAGTGGGGATATACATGTACATATACAGACAGACACGTATATGCCAAATGCCATTCTCCGGCGGATTTCTATACGACTAGACAACTCCTTAAAAACTGCTACGGCTTTGATATAGTTTTTTAGTTTCCTCTTTAGTTGTAGGTTTTAGCATTAGTTTTACAATCTTGATACGTTTCTGGTTTATATTCATACGATATACGATGGGGGAACTGAAGTTGGAACTAGGACTGACAGTTGATTATATGTTCTTTGGGGTCTGGCTATTTTCCTGTCTGTTTTCCGCTTTCGATTTCAATCAAATTTCCGGGAATTGGAATTTATGAAATGAAATCATAAGAAGAAACTTGAAATAGATTCCCTTTGCTAACTAATTTGATTGGAATCGTCAGGGGTTGCAGGGGTTTTTTGGCTTGATTAGTTAGGGGTTCCGCTTCTCTGAATCTTCTTTTCCTATAACTAGATATTTGCTTTTATGTACAAAAACACTTAATGTCTGACTTGGGGGGGCTGCGAACGTAATTAGCTTTTAATCTCAACACAAATTAAATAGAAGTTCCAATTAGCGGTGGCTACTTCTGCTTTTATTTTCTTTTTTTTTTTTTGGTAAATTTAATTATTGTTCTTCAAAAAATGTTCACTTTGGAAAGGGAGTTTTCTTTATATAATTTATCGTTTTATTTTATGACAGGGCTGCCCACACACACACAGTGTCGTGCCCTTCGTGTCAGCTTCGGCAGGCTTCGTGCGCTCGGGTTCGCAGTGTGCGCACCCCTGACTTATGCAAACATCTAAAATTATTTATTACTTAGGACTAGGTGTTGCCTTCCGTTAGTGTTTAGTTTGATTTAAGTAGTGCTTTCAATCGATGACGTCCTCGTCGTCGTTGTCGTTGTTGTTGTTGTTGTTATTGGCTCCCCCATTGGCCTCCATCGGAGACTTATTGCCGTCCTCCAGGTGACCATCGTCCGGCGGCGGAACCAGTCCCGTCCCAGTCCCCAGGCCAAGGTCGGAGTGATCCAGCATGCCGGAGTGCTGGAGCTGGACCATATTGCTGCCGCCGCCGCCGCCATGCTGCTGCTGGTGATGCGACACCGATCCGCCCGAGAAGTGCTGCAAGTGGTGCTGGTGCTGGTTGAGCAGCGCACCCAGGGCGTTGTCTCAGACCACGTCCGCCACGCCCACGCCCGTGTACTGGCAGGCGGATAGTCCGGCGGAATTGGATCTGGACACGGGCGACGGTGCGGAGTAGGGGCTGCCGAAACCGGCGGAGGCATGCTGCTTGGCCTTCAGCCGCAGCGTGGCGATGCTCGAGGACATGCTGGAGGACATGCACGGCTCGGCGGCGGTGCGGTACATATACGGATTGGCGGGGCTAGTATACGGACAGGGGGCACCCACTCCACCCACATTGGAGCCATTGCCCAGCGAGGAGCTGAGCGAGGAACCCATCGAGCCCGGCAGCATCGATGCTGCGTTATTCATGCTCACCGCCACCCCGCTGGCGCCCGTATTGAAGCAATTCACCGAGTTCTGGTGATGATTGCTGGCCACCATCGAACCTAGAGGATTCACTGGCCACGGGAAGGGTTTGGTGCCCAGCGGCGAGGGCACCTTGGTCCAGTTGTTATACGGATACGAGCTGTACAGCGAGTCATCGGCGAACGGTTGCATGAACTGCGTCCCGAAGCCGGACTTGAAGTCCGCCGCTGCCACAGCCGCGTTCATCGCATTGCGCTCCCTCTTGCGCCACTTGGCCCGTCGGTTCTTGAACCATACCTGGAAAAATAAATATAAGGATCCTGGGTTAGTTTATTGGCAAATAAAAAAAGAAACTACAATATTCTGAGATATATGTTAATGCCTTAATATAAAGTTAATAATATAATAATAATGTAAACCTTGACAACTTAATATGGAACCCCAGAAAAGGATGTATTTAAATGGAATATATTTTTAAATAATCTTTCAATCTTTGTTAGTTATTATTAAATATTTTATTTAATTCAAAACTAAATTAATATCTTAAGATAAATTATCTTAAATTGCCTAGAACGTACTTTCTCCAATTATTATAATATTATTTTATAAGAATCTTAACTAAATTTGCTTGCCATTTCCTCAATAACATGTTTAATCCAAAAAGGCAACTTCTTATTTAAGAACACCGCCGGTTTTTAAGCTCCGCAGGCAGCCATTTTCTTGTATAATTTATAACTTGAAAATTTATGTATCTGCCTGGGGCGAAAACGGGGAAAACTTCCCCCAAAAAGGCTACCCGCAATACGCATGTGCAGTAATTATAAATATACAAATATATACATAAATACATAAATACTCCCAGTCGAGGGGAAGGCCGCCGCTGGTTGCCTTTTTTAATGGAGAGCTTTATATAAATAAACTCGGCTTGCCACCCCCAAAAAAAGTCGGATGGTAGCTGCAGAGACAGAGGGAGGGGGAAAAAGTTGCGAGGGCGCAAAAATAAATCAAAATTATTTCGCACACAGAAAGTGCACAAAAAATAAAGGAGATAAAAACAAAATGGCAACTTTGTAATTTATGGCTGAAGTTTGCCCAGATATACTGATGACGATGGAAATGGGACGGTGGGTGTGGGGTTGGAGATGAGAGGCGGGCGCAGACAAAGATACTCGTGCCGAGATAAAGATACAAATGACAAAGAGCTGCGCAGATGAGTTTTTTGCTCTCCGAGTTGCCAGCTTTAAGGCCAACTTGAGATATATTCGCGCAGCGCGTTCCCACATTCGGATACAGATACAATTCGGTTGGGGCAATTAAAGCTGCGAATTCGAATTTCACGGCTTGTAGCCGCATTGCCACATTGTCCCTAAATCAACGTGTCCGGGGTTGCAGATTTATGGCCTATGCAGGTCTGCACCCTGTCCTTGCCATGACACGAGTATCTGTATCCTGTAACCTACCCAAGCCATCGGATAGCCGTGACTAAACTCCGACACGCGCTGATCTATGCAAAAACTGTTTGTTTTTGGCTGGGAAAAATTCGGATTGAGACATTCCGGGCCCCGCTAACAAGTGAAAAGTGGAAAACTATGGCCGCGTGCCAGCGAAACACATTTCAACGGCAATTGCCTTAATCTAATTAGTTGCGGCAGTTAATTGAAATCGCATGAGCCAGCACCAGAAGCGGAAAAAGCGGCAGTTTTCCCAGGACATGGGAACGGAAATAAACCGTGCACTGCAAGAAAGTCAAAGTTCACATGGGATTCAGTTACGGGAAACTTAATTGAAAGGTAAGCCGAAATTGGATTGGATTAAGGGAGTCTTCAGACTGTAAATATATTTATTTCTAATGGTATTATTATGATAATTGCTTAGGTAATATCTTTGTTGAGTTTGAATTAAATATTATATATAAATCAAATCTTGTACTCAACTATTTCCCTCTTTACTTTCAGTGCCCCTTTAAATCAAAGCATAAATCGCTTTCCCCTTCCCAAAGGCAATGTGTCAATTTGTCAAGGTACATCGCTCAGCCCCATCATCATCAGCATCATCATCTGGAGAAGCAGGAGCTCAAGGATCTCCTGCATCATCCTGGATGCAAAACTAACGTCATCGATCTCGTCAGCTGTCATTTTCACGTATCATTTAGCAAGTTGCCAAAGTTGCGAAAAAACCGAGGGAAAAAAGGGAGTAGGAAAAAATGGAAAATGCTGATGGCAAATTGATGTGCCTGCAGAAAAAAAAGACAAAAAGGGAAAGCGGGAAGGCGGGGAAACTGCGCAAAAGTGAAAAAGTGAAATATGAGAGAGTGGAAGGAACAGCGCAATTTTCCACTCAACGGCACAGAGTCCTGCAGAAAATCCTAATTGGTTTTGATGAAAGCATCAATGACACTCGACAGCTCTCTCTCCTGCAACGCTTCATCAGGTAAATTGTGGACTTGGAAAAAAAAAGCGGACCACGTGGAATATGAGTGGCCAAAAAAGTGGCCATGTGGCAAAAGTTAGGGCCTCACTTTCCCATTTTTTCTACTCCTACCAGCTCTCATGATTGATGGCGCAAATTGCAGCTAAATACGTTTTTTATTTGCTGTGTGAAATGGGCCGGGACTTCGTTTCCGGGGTTCTTCTCTCTCTCTCTCTCTCTCTCTCTCTCTCTCTCTCTCGCTATCTCTTTCTCTCTCTCTCTCTCCGGCTGATAGTGAGAATCGTCCAAGTGAAAATCGGTTTTCTACGGCGAGATAACATCGATACGTGGACTACTCCACGCAGCGCTGTCTCTTTGTGTGCTCAACTGTCTGTATACTCCAGTATTAATTGGTGGTCTGATTCCGGGACACAGCTGCAGATACAGATACAGATACTGGCCCATATGTGAGCAAAAAGTGGCCCAATCATGGCCAAAGCAGAAATCAACAAAGTCGAAGGGTTGCGGAAGTTAAAACACTACAGAAACATGGCTAAGAGCACTCGGTTCGATTGATAAAAAAATATTATATATATAAACCAGTGTTGGGCGTCTAATAGACTTGCGAGTCTGCAAGTTTCTCTGCACAAGCTCTGCTCACACCGACAGTGAAATTTTCTATTAAAATTTTAATTTTAATTTTCAGAAATACATTTTTTTGTAGCTTAAAAAACAATGAAAACCTTCAGCCACCAAGTATCCTTTCCTATTTTTATTTATCCTTATCCAGTTCTTGTTTTATTGTTCTCCCCCTGAAGACCTCCCTTCATATTATCCACCACATTGAACCATTCGAACTGCAATCATGTCAGCATATTGTGGCTCCTTTGTGGCCGCTCTCAATGGCTTTTTTATACACTTTCGGCGATTGGCAAATGCTGTTCCCATTTCCGGGCCATTGGCGACACCTGACCATAAAAGAGAACTCGCAAAAAAACACTCCATTCCGACACCTCTACTCCCTTCAGTTCTATTTCCGATTGAGGGCAGCGCACAAATGTTTTTATGGGCCTTGTTTCTACCCCGTCCGCCTCGACTGGTAATTGAATTAAAAAGTGAGTTCTATTTGACACATTAAAAAAAAAAAGAGAGAGAGAGAGAAAGGAGACAAAGTCGGAACATATTGCCATAATTGCCGGCGCATGTAAATCCCCGGATTAGTAGCTATCAGGCAGAGAAGAAACAACTCTCCCCCCTGAGTTCTACAGTTCCAGAGTTCCTCAGACGGGCTGCTCTTTTTTGACAGTTTAAAGCCCGGCCAGATTTATACCATTACTACCCGGGAGCTGGCTGGGTTGCACTGCCACGTAATCCTTTTGTATATTTGATAAATTTTATTGCCTCCGCTATTACAATGGGCATCCGGAGTCAAAGTCAAATGTGAGGAGGAGCCACCCCTGAGGCAGATCCAAAGGCATGATCACGATCATCATTAATTCCTGTGCGGTTTTCTAATTCATTAAACAACCCTCGCGACGCGATGACAAATTGTCCGCGCATTGTTTTGCATTTTTCCGAAGGGATGGAAGACGAACCCCCCGGCAGAACCCAGGGAAAGCGTTTTGTCATCATCACATAATGGACCATAAAACAAACTGTATCAATATTTTATGCATTTAGCCTGGCTGCTTTATGCGAGGAACACATGTTTAGATTGACATCGTTTCCAGCCATCTCAGTTTTCTTCCCCTTTTCATATCGCGGGCCGCAGCTAATTTCTTTATAAATGCTGTCAAGTGCAGAAATGGGACTTCGGCACAGGATTTTCTTGGCATATGCGAGAGTTATTTAGTGAAATTTGCATAGGAAAACCATGAAGCATTTATGGTTGGAGGGGATGGGGTCTGCCCTCGCAGATGTTCGTCGCGGGGCTAATTGCATTTCGATGATAACTCCAGGCCACTTCTAGCTGTACAATTAATGCCACGCCGATGTCGCCGTACGTCCAATGACAATGATCACAAAACTCGATCACGATCCCCCGATCAGTGATCGGCGATCATCGATCATGTGTCTATCATATCTCTCAACTGTCTGGCGATTGTCTTTGTGTCCGTCTCTCTGACCGACTGTCAGCGACGGCATGGAATGGAAATGGAAATAGATATATAGATAGATATATATCGCAGATATCGACGGGCCTCTGGTATTTGCCGCTTGGCGCCACAACTCCAATTGTTTACCGAACTAACTATCGTGTTTACAAACAATTACAACTGTTGTGCGGCAAAGATATCTTGTTTGTTGTTTTTCTTCTCTTATTAGTTTTCCTCAAGCATTGATCGAAAAGAAAAGGGTTTCGAGACCACGATGTACTGTAGTTTCTTGTAGATTTTCTGATCACTAGTTTGCTCTAAACTATGGGACATTCTGATCATAACTAAGAGGTGGGAAAATAGATTATAATTTCAGCTTAGGCTCTCATAGTTTGGTTCTACAAAAAAAATATTCTTTGCCTATTATAAGATGATATGGTATCCAGAGATACAATATACCTCTATCTATACAACCAATGTGCAATTGTGTCTCCGTCGTGGACAAATTCCCAAGCCCGTGTCAATAGAACGGATATTGAGCAAACACTTCGATTCCGCGCCACTCGCCGCCGTTCAATTCAGTTCAGTTGAGGTCGGGCCTTCGATAAGCCCGCGGTTTACAAACAGCAAATGCTGCAAACGCCGCCAACTGCAGTTTTAGCCGCGGCAATTTATGGCAACAAACCCCTCCTCCGACTACCATTACTCCCTTCGTATAGTCCCCCTCTGTATATAGCACCCATAAATCCCGACTGGTGCAGGGAAATTGGTTCTTCTTTTTTTTGGGGGGCCCAGTATTGGCCGTATTGGCCGCATTGGGGTTTAAGCCATTGGCAAACCAGGCGACATATTTACGAGTCTGTGCGGCTGCATTGCGGTCGCGACTCCTGCGGTCGGTAATATAATTGGAACAGGACTGTAATGGCCGCATAATGCGGCAGGACCTCTCCGCCAACGTTTGTTTGCCGTTTGCGGCTTGGCTGGCAATTAATTCCAGCATCAGTCTCCCAGGTAATTATGGTAGGCAGTCGGGAAAAGCAAATTAAAAGGCACAACTTCTGTATAATTCGAAATATTTCGATATTTTTTGGATATTCTAGCTTCTGTTGTTCTTTCACCATTAAATTAACTTTATAATAATAATAGCAATATTTGTTTTAGCCAAGTTAACTCACCCTGACGCGCGCCTCTGTGAGGTTGGTCCACATGGCGATCTCCTCGCGGGTGGACATGTCCGGATACCTGTTCCGGCTGAAGGTGTGCTCCAGCTCCTGCAGCTGCTGCGAGGTGAAGTGCGTCCGCTGGCGCCTCTGCCTTTTGTTCTTCTTGTCGTTTTTAGGCTCCTCGCCGCTGGTGGTCATCGGCTCATCGTGTCCCGAACTTGATATGTTCTCTGTCTTGATCGTGGTCTCGTTCACACTGCGATTGCCTGCGAAGAGAAACAAATTTTTTATTTAAAAATAATAATAAGAAGAAGTATAAAAAATATGATATTCTCTGTCTAATGTGTTTGCTCGGCAGTTGCAGTTGCCGGCGCTAAGCTCTTTTATGCCGCCTGTCTGGGTTTGCTCGGGTTAACAGTTGATAAGCAGGAGTCTCCCGAGCGGCTTCTGTTTTCCGGGTCTGGTTTTTTTGGTCACCGATTTCTGGCACCGTTACTAATTGCCATGCAACCTTCAGGCGACACCAGCAAACATTCAACACTCAATATCGAACACCCATCACCCACAACAGCCGGCAGAAGTTCAAAGGCGAACCGCCGGCGAACAGATTTACAACCAGTTAATGTATGTTCCCCCCATGTCATCGATCATGCGGCGTGCTTTCTGTGTTGTGCACTGTGCCAGAAAGCGAAACCCCAAAAGCAACCGAAACCGAGGCAGAAACTGCCGAAAAACTTAATCAAATAAACTAAATTACTGCCCCGTGGAAAATAATATCATTCTCGCCTTCCGTCGCCGTCGTCGTGAGGTCGCAAATCAAAGGCAGTCTAATCGAAAACTAAACGGACTCCGGCGAGTAAATTTCGCCGACAAAGGTGAAATCGTTGGCCACGCTTTCCGAAATTATTATAAATTATGTTCCTTATCGATGGGGCTCGGATGGGGTTCGATAACGGATCCAGTGCTGGGAATACGCATTTTTCCCCGAAATTACAGCAGTTAGTTACGAAGAAATTTGTAGATTTGAGTTGATTTGAGATGGCCAATATTATTTGTTCCCTGAGCTACATATTGTTTAGGGTTTTGATCTTGAAAATGAATATCTTGTTTATTATCCTATTGGCTATCAAAATTATATAAGCTAGGACTTATTTTTTCATTTCTAAACTCACCATCTTTGCGATCCCGACTCCGGTTCGTCAACGTGGATGTCGATGACGTCTGGAAGTTGTTCAAGTGGGTGCTGTCCAAACTATTTGCTACGGCGGTCATGGAGCTATGACTATCACGGAAATCGCCGGTTTCGGCCCAAACTGAAAAGAACAAGCCAGCGCAGGGCAAGAGAAAATTACACAAAAATTTTATGTTTCAACCAAAGCTTGTGTATCTAAAGGATACGTCATCTTCCCTTAAGTTTTAACTAATTTGTTTGTTAAATTACAGCTCTTAGAAGTTATAAATATAAGTCTGACTGAAAGTATTCTTTAATTTGTTGAATTAACAAATATATTTAGCTTGATAATATGTTTTATAACCCAGCAATAGTTTAGTTTAATATATAACTCATATTTTCTTCTATTAATAACTATTTTTCCTTCTTAGTTTTCTCTACTTTAAAGACACTTTTCTCCTGCGAAATGGCCTGTGAAAATAAACGTGGAAACTTCTCACATCCCTCACTCAGAGTTCTCTTAGGAAAGAAAAAAAAGAGAGACCGTAAAAGGAGCTCATAAAGGGATTTATGACACTGCAGCCTGGAATGGGCTCTTGGTTAGCCCGATTAAAAAGCGGATTGCGCCTGGAGGAGGCCAACTTAATGGCTTCCCGGGGAAGATTATAAAACTTCAGTTCGTGTTTTGCAGCAAAAGTGTTGCCATGGGCGAAGTGAGTCGAGGAAATTACCCTGGAGTTGGCCCCATAAATCTAACGGCGCTAAATGAGTCAAGTAATTTGCTGGCCGCCGCCACTTAATAATTGCCGTAGTTAGTCATGCCTATTTTGATATTAATTAGTCAGCCATTGACACGATTCCCCCCGGAGTCGATTTCGTCACAGATTTATGGCCATGAAAATTGATTTCCTACGAAGAAGGTGTGCACCCATATGGTCATGGGTCCCGGCTTCCTACTAAATCTTCCCGGCCGCTTCCTTTGCATACTTTCCCTAATTTATGGCCTTCTCTCACATGCTGTCACTTTTAATGTGGTTTCCAAAAGTGCCAGTGTGCCGAAAAAAACACCCGCGGCGACATTTGAAACAATTAGCCTGCTCCTTGCTCTAAATATTCAGAGGGGGCTTGGGGAACCGAACCCCTAGGAGTCACAAATGTCAGCCCCTCGGAAGTGGCCCCTGTTTACGGCCGGTTGCATAATTTATGCCGCCGACAACAGCCTCACATGCCGTTAGAAAATTTCCAATTTCCCCGTGAAAAGTATTTTTATGGCCCATAATTAGTGCGTTCTGGTGTAATTAAAATTTCATTGCTATATTATGAGCGCGTCGGGATATTGGGCGGAAATTTTCTAAACAAACAGTGTAGCGGTGTTAAACTATAATTTCCACTAAGATTGTTTTGTCAAGATTGATCAAATCGGTGGTTTATTATGATACATAATCATTATATGCAATCAAACAAAAATAAACTGGCTATCTAATACGGGATAATATTAATTTTGACACATTTTATAACCTAGATATGTATCTTTCATATTATAAAGATTTTTTAAACGTACGAAACTAAGATATGAAGATATTAAATATAGAATATAAGATAAATAGCAGATACCTCATTGTTACCAGCTTTCAAAATATTATTTTCCATTAATTCTTGATACATTACAGAACACTAGTAAGAGCCTAGAATCTGTTCAAGTAATCTGTTTATGACAATATCTACTAAGTCCTCGAAATATCTCTTCCCCTACAGATTCATTACCCAAAACTAGTTATTATTATAATTTATTTATAACATTTATTAAAATAATCTGTTAAACAAAATATATGATCTACCACGTTCCCTAAATATCTCTTCCCCTTGAGATTGTTATATGAGACGTCACTTCCCGCAACAGTTCCGCAGCATCCTCTTTTTCCACTTTCATTTTTTAGTGAACGCCTCATTGCAACCTCTGAATCCGCGGCACAGCTGAATGAGTCTCAATAGATAGCTCTGCTCCAAATCCGATACAGATACCCGACCTGAGCTAAATGGGTCGTCATCGCCCATTCTTCGTATCGTAAAAATATTTTCCTAACGACACGCTCTAAAAACACACACGCCGACAAAAAAAAAAAAAGAGACACGGGAATTCGAAAAAACGCAGCGAAAATCACGTAGCACGGCGATTTTTTTATTTGTTTAAATACTTCGCAGCAATGTGGTCTATTTTGCCTTTGGCCAGCAACTAATTTGAGTTTGATTTTCCTGCATTGAGATGTTGTTTTCTTTGTATGACAGGTTGGGAAAAATTGTCGTCGTCTGTCAGTTGGCGGTGACATTTGTCGACCAGTTGTCGCCAGAGTTTTACAATGTTTTCAAGGTTTTCGAGTGGGTATCATTGGTGGGGAATCGGAAAATCCGAATATGTGAAAATGTGAGTGGCAAGTGTCAATTGGTTGTGGGCGTTGCTTGTTCGCCATGTCATGAGTTTTGACTGTTTCTGTGACAACAAGTGTCCGCATTTAGTACGAATATTTTTCCTGGCAGCCATTTTGCGGTAGCAACGCGGATATTTAGCTAATTTCCTCTATTCGATTTCTCGATTTTCCGCCACTAAGCAAACAACAAATGAGCAATGGAATATTTGTTTGACTTGGCGACTATTGTGATGGGCCAAACAAAAGTCAAAAGGCAAAAACACTCCCCCTTGGGCGTTCACAATTAATCAAGCGGAGGGTTCCCTACCGAAGACTCGCATGAAACTGCACAAAATACGAAATACGAAATGATTCTGATATTTTCAGCGCTCAAGCATCCTGCACACATACGAGATACGTGTAGAGGAGATTCATTCATAGACAGATTTCCACATAAAAACTTTTGACACACGACACGGCAGCCGGAGCAATAAATTATCCGGAGCCGGATCCGGAGACGCAGACGGAGACAGAGACAGACTGTGGACTGTCGACTGTCAGAGGAAAACCTCACCGGCCAGGCAAACCTCGCCAGAACCAAAACAAACAAATAACAAATAAAATAAAGGACGAACAAAGGATGGCCCTACCGAAAAAAAAAGAAAAAAACAGAGGGAGGAAAATGGGAAAGGCAGAGGAAAATGTCAAGCAGCAGCCGCGTTTAGTTGGTGACCAAAAACAAACGATTAATGTGACAGTTGAATGGGGATTGGGATTGGGTTTGGGATTGAGATTGGAATTGGAAATGGGACAGGGATTCTGGAGTCCGGATTCGGTACAGGACTTGCTTTCACTGTAAACCACTCGCCGGGCCAACAAAGGGTTAAACACTTGCGGTTCCCCCAACCCCGCCGCATATAGAAATATTTTTCCAATTTCATGCCACATTTGCTGGCCTTTTCCGCCCGACAAGGTGTTGATGTCCATGGAAATTGCCAGCCATATGCCGCAAAAACTCAAAGAACGAAGCAACCCCATTCGCACAAATTAGCCTAATTCGGGGGGTCATGAAAATTAGGCAACGGCCGGCAAGTTAATTTTTATGTCTCGCAGGACTAATCCTTTGGCCGAGACAATGGTCGGCCGACCATGTGTTATGGCCCTGTAATGAGCTCCCGGCACTTGACCAGCCAACCGGAGGAGTCGCATAAAAATCTCGGAAATCGCATTGACATGTCCCAAGAATGGCCAAACAGAGTGGAGTCCTGCAGCCAAAAACCCGAACTCATTAGTTTTCGGGGGCTGCAGATAAGACAAAAGGACGCAAAAGGACACCCTACACTCGCCTCCCCCGAAAAAAAAGGGCAGGCTGGTGTTTTTGTGTGTCCAGTGTCCAGACTAGATTTCCCCCCTTGTAGTTTTCCACTGCAATGACTTTGCCAGTAATTTGCCCGACTGTCAGCTCGAATTCCTTTCCTTAACGTTCCTTGCCTTGCCTGCCATTGGGTCAGCCCACAAAAACCGGTCAAAGGAGAGCTGGCTGGGCTCCTGCGAGTCCTTGTCCGCCGGACAAGTTTGTTTCCTCAGATAATCTCTAATGCGACATTTTTACGAAATTGCACGATGCCCGGATAATGAGAAAAGAGCCGGAAAAGAGGAAAAGCGCACATAGAGGGAGAGAGAGAGAAAGGAAGAGGAGAGACAATCCGCAATGAAGTTTTCCCGACGAACTTCTGCAGCGAGGTAATTGCTTTCGTCCCGGGGAAAATGGGGATTGGGGACGGGAATGGGTGGTCGGTGATTGAGGGTTGTGGTTGTGGCTGGTTGCCATAATGACATTATAATTTATATAAACGAAATCAGTGCCAGCTAGCCGGAAAAGGCAGAGATATAGCTGAGCAGATGGATTGATAAATGGCAACTTCAGCAGCAGTTACAGTGGTTCCAGAGTACCGTGGCGTCAAAAATAATAGTTTTGTAGTAGTTTTTATAATAATTATAACACAATAACGAACTTTAAATATATTCGGGAAAAGATAATACATTTTAGGGCTAGAATAAATATATTTGTGATATCTTAATGTTTTGAATCAGATAAATTCTATTAAAAGGATTAATTAGTTGACAAATTACAATAGTTTTGAATCCCTAAGATAAATAATTTCCTTTGCAAAAACTGTAAGCAATTAAATAAACAAATAAAACGCACTTCTGTTGAATCCCTGCACTCCTTGGGAACCACTGTGCCGTTCCTGATTATTCTGACCGGTCAGCAAGTGCAATTTATGTGGCATTCGGCGGGGTCCTGGTAGTGCCAATTCGAATGCGATCTTTGTTTTTGCCTCGAGCCGATGACATATGTGAGCAATTTCGCAGAGATTTGCGGACAATGCACTGCCAACATCCTGCAAAATGTGAGCCTTTAAGGCTTTAAGAGAGCGAAGCGTGAAGCGTGGAAAAAATCGATAAAAGGTATTTATATTCATAAAGACCCGGCCTGACAAATGCGGGCATTGGTGTGGAATTTAAAGTAGCCCAAAAGGACTCCTCCTGCCTCATGCTCTCTCTCTTTTTTCGGGTGTATCTCCTGGATTTGTGGCTGGGGATGGGGGCACCTTGTCTGGGGGCTCACGCTCTGTTTATGTTGTTTTGCTGTGTTTTCTTAGAGCCCGGCTAGCTGCACGTGCCATTAACACTTAAGGGGAAAGATGGGAGTATTTTAGCTGCGTGTAGACACAACAGATAACAGGCGATTTCACCAGAACACCAAACGCCGAAACTGAAGCACTCTAGTAATTTCATAATTTTATCAACGGCATCAGCCACAAACATTGTCATGGGCAAATAGTTCTCAATCTCGTATCTGTGGCAACAACTTAACAAACAATCCGAAGACTAGCTGGCAATAAAAAAAGAAGAAAAAAAGGTAGAGACAAAAAGAGAAATAGAAACAACATCTATTATTTGCCGAGCAACCAAAAACCGAAATGTAAACTGCTCTGATTTGGTTTCCACTTCCATTTGCCTGCGTTTTCGGTTTCAGTTTCATTTTCGTTTTCGGTTTCTGTTTGACTTTGGCAAATAGATGCCAGTGGATATGTGGCTATGATATAGAGAGATAATTCCCTAATTGCCGCTACGCGTCGGTGGTGAAATATGAAAAACGAATGAATTGTTTGGGGTAAGGAAAGGCGAGGCGCAAGGTCGGTTTTCCAGCTGCCGACAACATAATTTAGAAGACAATCCGGAGCCATTAAAGAGTTGAAACAGTGAAAAAAAAGAATAAAAATCTGTGCCGTCGGTGTCTAAATTAGTGTAAAACGTGAACTTGAAATCCTTTGAGCACCGTCAGCGAAATAAAAACACGCACCGAAGCCATAAAACGATCTATCCACCGAAAATAAAAACGAAAGAGTCCAAACTAAAAGGCGGTCATAAAAAAGTGCAATCGTAAAAAATTATTACCTCCACAAAGCACACACATATAAAATATATAAGCGTAACATAAATAAATATCCACAAAGGAATGATGGCGTGGGTGTTGACCATTAAATTGGCCAATAATTGAAAATCGAATTGCAGCAGCAACTGCAATCGCCGAATCTGCTGGAGTCTGATGAAAATCCTTGGAATCACGTTGCGTGGCCATTATTTAAACAAGAGCGTAAACAATAACGACAACAGCAGCTGAAGAGGCGAGGAAAAGCGGGTAAAACAGGAGTGGAAATTTGTGGCCGACATGCTCTTGCTCCTGCACCTGCAGCTATCTGAGCTCGTATCTGGGTGTGTGTGGGGTTTGTGTCAAAGGATAACTGCACTCGTGCATATTTTAAATGTGCACCGTTTTCGTGCTAAATTGTTTTGGCACGCAAATAAACGGCAGGACATCTGTGGCCAGGAGTTCACCACAGTTTAGTTCGGTTCTTTGGGGGCCTTCCACCTGCAGACACATACACAGGAGTTCAGTTGCAGGGGCCTTTAACCCCCTGGGGGCAGGGTCGCCGGGGTTGACAGGGCGACAGCCAACAAATCTCTAGGCGAGGGCAGACAAATCTGTTATGCAAATGGAAATTTCGGAGCCAGGAGCAACTCAAACTTTTCCGGAAAATGTTATTAAAAATGTTCTTCATAAATTTCAGGTAGTTTCTTGGCAGAGGGACTGAGGAGGCTACTTGGTTTTTTTTAGAGAAACTTTCTACCCAAAACTCTCGTTATTTTTCCATTGTTTTCTATAAAATTTATTACGACTTCCTTATAAGTTTTGTGTTTAATATTTCATAAATCTTTCTATCTTTGAAAATTTCCTATAATATAGTATATTCCTTCCTTGTTTCTTTGATGTCTTCAACTTAATAAATTTCTTGTATTACATTTATTTTGTGCACCCCAGGCATTACCTTTGACCAACAGGTTCCCTGACCATCTGGAGCGACCTTAGGACTACCCAAAATCTTCCCCAGAACCAATTGGGTTGTCACATCGCCACTTGAGGCTGCGGAATTGCCTCACATCCCAAAATCATTCGACTTCCTCTGAAGCAGCCTCCTCCCGCGTCCAAACTCCCATAACAATTAGAGCAATCGGAACAACAAACACTTGACTCCAGAGCACATATCAAATATCCAGCATCGCAGGGGATACACTCTCTCTATATGGTTCTGTAAGGGAAGTGGCAGATCTGAAGGGTAGCGTGTTGCTTTCGGCACTACGCCAGAAGGGTGCTCAATTAGCCGTGACATGCGCACAAAATTGAAATTTGTTTAGTTGTATCTCCAATCCGCTTTTCCACCCAACTCCTTTCTTTTCCTTTGTAACGCTTTTGTGGAGATTATACGCTAATGATTGCACAATGATTATGAATATGCATGAGGGGAATCCGGGAGACGGGAATCGGGCAAAGGGAATATTATGAATCCGGAACCCAAAGCGACAAGTGTTCGGGGGAGCGGGCTTTTGGCACGGAGCGTGAATGATGGCCAAAGCGAATTGCATATTGAAATGACAACAGCTGCCGCTGACAGAGGCATAACACAAAAAAAAACAGATACAAAAAAGACATGCCCACAAAAGAGCCATGAATAGCAATGAGAATGCGGACACTTGTTGATGGCTCGAATCCGGATCGGAATAGGAATAGGAATGGATCCCTCCAAGTGGCCCTCTACCCGCCTGAGTTATGAGCCCACTAATTAGCTGTCAATGTGCGAGATGCCGCACACAAATTCGACTACAAATTGCCCACGAAATTGTGCCCCATTATTGGACACGAAAATGTCGCTTCTGAACTCGGGGAAATAGTTTTTTTAAAAGAGAGCGGAACAAATAATAATCTTACTTAAGAAAGCTTCTACATTTTGTACTGGTTATTTAGGAATTAAAACATTATAAAGTTTGTTTCACTTTACATTCATTTAACTAAAAACAAAAAACATAGCTCTCATATAAACTAACTTCTGAGAGTTTTTAAGGGATTAAAATATTTTTAAAAAATAAAAGAGGATAGAATATGCACTCCAGTTAAAGCAACAGATATTATCTATTAGATAACTATCTGAATTTACAAGTTAAACCCAATTATTCTCCATTATTCGATACTTACTTCTGAGTTTCTCGAGCGGCTCGTGCTTGGGCGTATGTGGCGGCACCACGGCGTGATGCGGATGCTGCGAGTAGCCGCCGACACCCACACCCACCAGATCCTGCCCGGCGGCGGCCGAGTGATGCAGGTGGCTCAGGCTGCTGATGGGCATCAGGCTGGATATGGCGGGTGAGATGCTGACCGAGGAGCTGGAATCGTGCAGGCTATGATGGCTATGCAGATGCTCCGTGCCGGAGGCGCTGCTACCACCACCATTGACCGTGGAGCTGCCAGTGCTGCCGCTGCTCAGCGCTGTGCTTGTGGTGGTTGCACTTTCCGCCGATCCCGCCGAACCGGCACCATTGGCCGTTCCGGCACTGACCAAATCCTGCAGACAGAGCCCGGTGGATTCCGCCGACATTGCCTCCAGGCCATTGAGGGCTCCACCGCTTACCACGCCACCGCCGCCGTTGGCTATACCGCCGGGACCGAGGGCTGTGGCCGAACTGGTGACGACGCCAACGCCAAGGCCGCCGCCTCCCGCCGCACCACAACCGCCGGCGGCGGTGCGGTCCATGCCTAGATACGTGGGGAAAATGGTGGAGAAGCTCTGGGCGACAGCCTGGTGAGGCTGATGGCCGTGACTATGGTTATGACTGTGGCTGTACTGCTGGTGTGCCGGATGCGCCGGATGGGCGGGATGCAGCGGCGGCAGGTGGTGGTCCCTCCCCGTGAACTTCGTCGTGACGACGTCCTTGAAGTGCTGCAGGAAGGTCGTCGTCTTGAGGCCGGTATCTTCCAACTGCGGTGAAAGCAAATCCAAGATGCAGCCGTTGCCAGAGCTCAGAAAGCTGCAAGGAAAGCGGGAAATCGTTAATAACAGGCAAAATATTTACATTGAACATTATTTGATATATAAAATATATACATAAATATTAATACCATTTTTAAAAGGTTTTAGGAACACTGTTCTTAAAATATCATATATATATAGACCTACAGTGATCTCCTTAAATAGTAAAGCCACAAAATATTATGAAACTTCGTCAGTGAAAACCTTTTAAGATTTTACATTGAAAATAAAACTTTTACTTCAAATTTCTATGCATATAATAAAGGAAATATACTTCTTACTATTTCATTTATATTAAAATTGCATTCAATAATTTATTTATACATTAAATAAAATTAATAAGTGTGACAACATCTTATAGAACACTTCCCACATTTGAAACACAATTATTGCCTTCTTTTTAAGATATTTATTAATATTATGAATTTTATACAGTTAACGTTTAACATTATGTATGAATTATAATCAGCTTAAATGTATAAAAGAATAAGTTAGAGATTGAAATACAACGTTAATTACCATAGTAATATATAATTGTTACAGACTATTATAGAGTTTAAAATCTACTCAAGAAGTCAAACCTTTAACTACCAAAGTGTTTGAATTAAATAATCTATTTGGCTAGACTGTTTAAATAATTGTAAAGGCTTCATTGTCTGCTAGTTTTTCAGATGTTGTCTAGTGCTAAAATTACTCATAACGAGTTCATTCCTACCTAGGCACTACGTACTCCGCCTGCTAGTTAATTATAATTATCATTCCGGCTACTTGGCGAGGCGGAGGCAAATCAAGTTGTGGAACTTTTTATCGCCTCAACGGCAAAGGCAAACAGTGAGCTTAACCCAAACACCAGCCGAATGGCAAGTTAACACCAAACACGTCAAAGGGGTTAATACCGGGCCTCGGATGCTGGTAACTCGAGGCGGTACTGGAAGGCAAGGGCCCAGGAGAGTGGCACATGGAAAATGGACTTGGTCGTCGTAAATTCTGGCGGGGAATTGGATGGGGTGTACGAGTTGACAACGCTATCAGTAGACCGAGGGGAGAACGGTGATAACGGTCTTATCGATGTAAAATATTTACATTTCTGTGAGCATTTCTTTTCGTTATTATTGCCATTATTATTGCGCCGGTCCTACACTGAGCGATTTTCGGCCAGTGAATGAGCGTAAGAGTAAGAGTTAGCTAGCACCAAATAAAGGCGATAAACTGTGTCAGGGCGTCCAATAAATTCGTTAAAAATAAAAATAAAAAACAGCCCACTGACAGTAGCACGAAAATAGCCATAAACGATCGTAAATCAATTAGCCAAAAGGGAGGGAACACCTCGCTATATTCCAGCGCCCCTCGCCCGATATCGGGGAGCCTCTCCAGCTATATATATACACCTATATATATATATAGTATATAGCCTGCTATCTAAGCGAGGCAAACGAAACGAAACGAAACGAAAGGTTGCAATAAATGGTTATCTAATCTCAATCACAACAAACTAAAGGCATTCAAAGGCGAAATGAGAACGAATTTCATAAATCTAGCGGCCTAGCATAAATTTGCAGTTGAAGTGAATTTAATTAAATTTAATTGGAATGCTTTGGCTTGCCGGTGTCACTTTCGATTTCGTTGATAATACCGCTTGATCTCCACTTGATCCCCAGTGGATTAGTGCGGCTGTAATATTAAATCCATTTGCGGTTGTTCAACAACAATATGATAAACATAATTTCACTTGAAGCGATTATTTATGGGGCAATGGCAGCGCTGTGAGATGGGGGGGTCAGATGGCCCGTTGAAATGAAAAGTTTTCTGCATTTATTGCTCCCGAGTATTTATAACATTGTTATTGCCTTGGTTATTTTGCCTATTTGTTCGCAGTTGCCGCAGTTGTCTTCATTTCTGGCTAAATTATCTGCCGCAGTGTCTAATAAATAATTTGGTTCCCAGTTCAAAGTGCCAGCCGTCATTGCCATTGTTTCCCCCCACAACAACAACAAATTCTCCCAAAATGCTGTCGTGTCTATTTTCTGCCTCGTCATTTTATTTCAAAAGTGAGAATTTATTTACATAATGATTCCCTAAGACAAAGAATGCCAGAATTATTTTATGCCACTTTATGGCCGCACGGATCTTGCTGGCTTATACATACTTCTTCATCGCGGCGCAGCGCGAAGGTGGCAAGATTCCGATGTTGTGCCAAGGCTTTCCACATGTTTTCATACCCATTTGATTTTATTATTTTTATTATTTTATACAAATTCGAGTTCGCGGCTCTGTGTACTTAGGTTTTTTCCATGCCTTGTTTGCCCCAGCGGCCCCCATCTAATTGTTTAGGTGACGTCAATGGGTCGGCGCCACTTCCCCCCTTAATTTTTTTGGCAAGACTCTATTCTGGGTTAAAAGCCCAGAGGCCCCCTTACGAGATGGCACTCTACTCTACGGGCTTTATGGCCGCAATTCCGCGATTCCCCGGGTCTCACTTCGCCGTGATTTATGCGCGGCGTGAGAGCGCTCCGTAAACTTAATTCGTTGTCCAACAATCGGTTTATTGGCTGGTGGCTTGGAGATGTAAACCTTTTGGGATCTAGGGTGATCTTCCCTGATCTTCCACAGAATATGTTGGTACATTTTTTACCCAGCATCAGGGCAATTATGGAATTTACACTGTCATTATACAGCGATTAAGTTCCTAGGAAAGTGTTTACCGAGAAAGTTCTGTTTGCGATGATCTAACACTTCTTAATACCAGAAATTTGGCGCCGTTTCACTCTCAGTTCCCGCTGACAATGAATCAATTGGGAAGACTGATACTATCAAAAGCATTTTTCGAATTCAAAACTCTTGTCATATCCTAATCCTTTTGCTTTCGTCAAATAATTTATTTACCAAGCCATCTACACTGTCCAATAAGATCAAAACTGAATTCTTAAAATGCCTTGAGACTTTTTCAATAATATTTAAAACAAAAAACTTGACATGCGTGTGTCGTAGAATCTGTATGATAAATGGTTAATAATACTGATAGTTAAGACGAAATGTTTTCTAGATAAAATCATATTTAAGCAACTATATTTTTGATATTCAGTTTGATTATATAAACGTAGGTTTGTTTGTCAAATACTTATTAAAATCATATATATTTTGTTGAACTTCTAAGCATAATAAATAAGTGTTTTAAGCATTTGTTAACCCTTTTAATTTTAAATGTAGAACTTTATTAATTTGTTTACTGAAACTATCCTTCATTTGATTTCCATATTGAACTTATAACCCTTTATCTGGCTTACCTCTGAATGTTGGGAGAGGAATTCAATTAATCCACTTAGAAGGTGGGTGGCCGCTCGATCGGCGCTGGAACGTTGTTCCGTCGGCTCCTTGAATCCGTGATATATATGATCAAAATATCGGATCCGAGTTGAACTTTGCTATTTGCGGGTGTCGCTTTTCTGCGGGAGCAAATGTCGTGGGCACAGGCAATAAATCAGATTGCCAGCATCTTTCAATCGCACGGAAATCTTCGAAAAAATCTTCGAAAGTCCGGAGGAAAATCTCTTTCTGGAGAAGTCGCGTGGGCGGCGGGCGGCGTTCGGCTATAAATCTCGGGAATCGGAATGGATCAGATCCGTCGCCGGGCGTTTAGGTTTTTTTTTTATGGCTAATATATGTTTTTATTTTTGTTGTTGTGTGTTTATGCCGTTGTCATTGCAACAGTTTGCTAATCAAAAGCGTAGCGGCATTTAATAGAGCCGTTTATAGTTTTCGCACTCGCGGCTCACAGCGGCGGCAGATCAAATAATAAAAAATCACAGTGATTATGTTAGTGATTAATTTTAAGTAACTCGTGGGATATAGGTTTTTAATTCTCGACTCTCGGTGGATGCCACACACACACACACTCGCACACACGCACTAGCACACAGAGAAACACACACAAACGCGCACTGGCACTGGCTGTGATTTGATTTGCTTTCGATTCGATTTCGATTTTGATTTGAACTGTTGATTCAGTGTTTTAATAATTTAATCCGCCGCGTAATTAGGCTAAGTAGTCCAAGTCCTTTCGGCCTGTATCTGCATCTATGTATCTTGTATCTCTCTGTATCGCTCTCTGTATCTGATCTGGCGGCAAGTCTAAACGGAAGCGACGCGTCTGCACCCGTAACAGGACGTGGCTGGATTGAAAGCGAATGCGAGGGCGCTCGTTAAAGTATCTGTTGCGACGCGAGCAGCGAGTCAGCGAGTAGAAGGAGGGCTGGCGGCTAACGGGAAACCGGGGCGGCTCGCCTGTCGTCGTCGTCGTCGTCGTCGATTCGGTTCCACGAGCGGCAGCGGGGTTGGTTTAACGGTGAACTACTACTCAGTACGTGGTGCTGGCGACGAGAACTCGCGGCTACTAAAATCGGAACGCACAGAACGCTGAAGGCAGAAATGCACAATGCTACGGTTCACCTCGCGCTATCTTATCTCTCTTTTCACGAGGGTGTCTCTGTGTGTGCGTGTGTGTGTGTGTGTGCGCGGGTGTGAGTGAGATGATGGCCTACGGCGAGTAGCGAGTAACGGGGCACGCAGCCAGTTGTGCGAGCAAGAGGCTAGATGTGGGCAAGCAGCAGCGAAATGAGGACACACCCCCAAATGCGAGCGCTCTCTCTCACTCACACTCTGCGTGTGTTTGCAGTGCGCCATTGCTGCGCACAGCCCTCGCTCTCTGTCTCGCCATCTCTCTCACTCTCTCTCTCTCTCTCTGCTTGCGCTGCCCCTTTCCCCGCCCAGCTCCTCCAGCAGCAGTCACTGTTTATTATTTGGTCGCTCTCGAGGGTTTGATTTGTACTTTGCGGGTCCTTTGTGTGTGCGCCTCCTTGCGTAGCAACCCCTCTCCGAATTAAAGGCGGGCCCCCCCTCCGCCACCGCCCCTGTACAATTGCTACGTGCTGTGTTCATAATAATAAGGCTACTTCTCCTTTGCGCCCACTTTTTGAGGGCTGGCTGGCTGCTCTGCCGCCTGCCGCCTGTCTTTTTACTGGGTGTCAAGGGCGTTTTGTTATCCCATTATTCTGCGTTAGCCCGCCATTGTTGGGAACCCCTCTCGCTGCCCGCTCGGCAAATAAATAAATAACTGCTCCTTTTGACGTATTCCCGTATTCGTTGGCCCTTTGTATCCGTATCTTTGTATCTCGCAGTGCGTTCGCATCTCCTGCCCGTGACTTCCCCCTTTTTGATTTGTTCGCTCTGCCGCACAGTTACAGAAACATAGAAACAGAAACAGATACTTTTTGCCTGGCCAGGGGGGATGGGGTCTGAATTTATTAAAATTCACAACAGCGTTTGTGCAGTTCATAATTTTCGTTTTTATTTCGCATTTGCCTGCCTCCTTTTTATCCTGTGACTCCTCTCTGGCTGCGTGACTTCGAGTTGCGGAGAGCTTGCAAAGGGGTGAGTTGGGGATGTAAATGGCGCTAGCTTTATATATATTCGTATTATATCACAATTGATATGCCTGGCAACTAATCAGAGGTAATTTCCAAGCCATAACTCATAGCCCCTCATATGCTTGGGGACTTTCTTTTATTGTTTACCGAAATCTCAAAGAATTATACTTATTGGAATCTAATTTGGATAGGAATCTGTGTTACATAAACATTATATGTTATTTATTTAGGAAGAGTATTCCTTTATCACATCGAAATCTGATATTCTGATATTTTAAAGGCTCTCTCAAATCGAAAGCTAAACACTTAAAAGTTGCCGTGTTCTGTAATTACAGATAAGATTCAGGATGCGAACCCTTCTATCACAAGTAGCTTATGTTTACTGGTATTATCTAAGAATCGGAGTTTTATTTTCAAGTACATGAAAGTTATGTATTCGTTATAAAGAAAAGATTCATTAAATAATAACTGACAGAACCTAACAACCTACAACATAAAAGTATGATAATAACAAATTATTATATATAAGATTACTAAATCATAAGATCATAAATAATACTATAAATATATAAAGGTTTAAAGATATTAAAAAGATAATAAATTATTAAGTATTAACAAATAGAAATAGCAACAAGAAACCCTTTACAATAATAAACAGATTTCTAAACCCATAAACAACAACAATTTTATTTTATTTAATATATGATTAAAAATTTTGAGTAAGCCTGTTCCAATAATAACAATAAAATGTAAAGATGTTTTGGAAGTTAAAAAGTAATCAAAAAATTTAATTCAAAAGCATAATTTTTGAACTCTGGAAACTAATAAAGTTTGCCTTAGGGAAATGAGATTCTCTACATTATAAAATGTATGAATAAATAATATATGAATATATATATATATAATATATATAATATATGTATAAATGAAAGACTTATATAGCAAAATATTACAATTTTATATTGAGATTTATTGCTAAAAAGTCTTTCTAAAGCTATAAGTTTAAAACTTATAAATTAATTGCGCTACTCACAATATATTTGATAATATATATGCCTAATTTAATCCAATTAATATTATAATATAAGTATATAATATTTTAGTTATATAAAGGCATTAAATCTTAGCCTGGTTTACAACATTTTCATTGAGCAGCGCCCCTGCTATAAGGTGTGTTCCTGGCTGCCGCGTGCCCAGATAAAAGCCAGATGGCACACAGACTTACTCCGGTAATCGCCTTGAGCGGAGGCCCTCGAAATACTCGAAAATACTAGGACCACTCGAAACTCAGACCATCTCGAGTTGCTGCGGCGGCAAAGGCGCTTTGAACTTCTTCGATTGCGTAAATGTGGCACAGTCTTCGATGATACAATGATACGACACGATCCATCCACTCAAAGTCACCTCACCTGAGTTGACACAAAATAAAGGGTTGTCCACCTATGGGGGGGACAAGGTCCAATTCGTTCACAACTTTCACTGCTCAAAGGGCTTGTGCCCGTTAGCAGCCCAAGGGAATTCCGGGTTTATGATTATGCGACTTCAGTAGCAATTACACGATTTTGTGTCCTTTGTGTCCAGGGAAAATCCCTTACTTTGCCAGCTTTTCCATTGGATGACATGGCGGTTATTTTTGGCGCACAGCTCTGGGAATTTAGCTGGCCGTATTTCAATTATAAGGGCAACCGAAATTAGACTTTCGACTCTCCGATATCGATATCGAGGGGTTTGGGGTTGGGGTGCGGGTGCTGAGTACTTTCGCGGTATCTACTGTTATCTAAAGAAAATGGCGTTCCATTTTCCCCATTCGGAATGGAGAGTAGTACGTGCCGGGGAGTGTGTCTGCCAATGGGGATCTCTTAAGTGTCGGATTGCGGGATACCCGCGGGGGAAAACTCATCATCCTTTGATGCTGGCAACAGGAAAACTTAATGCCGAACATTCGAGCAGTCGCACGCACCTCAAGAAATTGAAATGCCAAGGCGCGCGAAAGTGTCAGATCCCCGGGTAAAATGTATATAGTATTCCCGTCCCCTTTCACATTTACATCCACACACACACACACACACGTTCGCGTCGACACATTTTCCCTTTTCCCCCTTCTCGTTTTCTTTCTTTTTTTTTTTTAAGCAACTACCAAAAAGTTCACAGGCAGCGGCGGCAGTTGAAAAGTTCAGCGCATTCGGAGCCATTGCTCAGTCGCCAAACTAATCCGCCTAATCCCGAAACATGACGAAATGAAATACGATGGTGCGTAGGGAGGAGTGCCCGCTTCCACAACCATTTCCACTCGCATTTCCCACTCCCTTTTCCCATCTCCATCTTCTCCCTTGGCTCACACACAGAGTCCCCAGCCGACTGAACTAATTTTGTATGCCTTATGATGATGGTGGAAAACCACGCTGGCGGCAACCGGATTCTGGCAACTCTTTCGCAGAATTCGCAAAATGGCGGCATTGATTTCCCCCGCCGTCACCTCCACATCCGTTTTCCCCCCTCGCCCTCAGTCAGCGCCACCAGCCCCCTCTCGCTGTCCTTGAGGACGAAGTCAATTTTCAGGATTTGCGGCCAGTCTTACATTCCTTAGCGAAAAATCTCTCCGTTTCTCTATGGAAAGCACTTCCCTTCAAGCAGTCAATAAACTATACAAACACACGCACACTGAGAGAAATGTGGGGGGATATTTAAGATATAGAAACGAGTATTTTAAGTATAATAGAATTCATTAGAGAAGAATAAAAGGATTTAAGGCAAAAACTTCATTTCTGTATTTGATTTTAATTATAACAATTAATATATGTGTTGAGATTTTAGATTCTGTATTTGTTTAAGTCAAAATCAAGTAGTTTTTAATTATTTTTTCAACATATTTAAACTTTTACTAATAAACAATTTATTACTTAATTTAAACTCCTAATATTTAGTCTTTTTACTGAAGGATCTTCCTCAAAGGTTAGCTTACTCTTAATATAAGCTTCCCTGACTTGTGTGTATTTTTGTGCTGTGCACACAGTGTAGGGGTTTACACCCGCCCCCCACCAAAAAGTGTGTGTGTGTGTGTTGCGTATTAGTTTGCGTGGCATGTCCTTGTTGACATTGCCATTGGCAATGTCAGAGCTACGCAGGACATTCGCACTCGCCGCTGAAGTTGCAGCCTACAGACTCAATCAGGCTACAGCTCAATCAAACCGCCAAAATAAATTACGCTGCTAATTAATAAAGGGGCAGGACACAGGATGCAGGACTCAGCAAGCAGGACGCCATACCTATTCCCATCTGAGCCTGCAGACGCCCCTTACCCAGAGCACAACCATGGCCACGTAGCCAGCGCCACTCCGGTCGCATATCGATTTAAATTAATTTCTGTTAGAGGATGCTCAAGCGAAAATCCTCCATTACCGTAAAGTACTTGTAACCAAGTCGCAGACACACGGCGGAAAAAAAGCAGCAGCGAGATGGGAAACGGGAAACGGAAGCTGGGAAAAAGGAAAATGAGCTGGGGGAGGGAGGAAAAAAACAAATTAAGCGACACACACATCGACGCACCGAAGGAGAGCAGCATAATTTCGGGACCTGCGGAAATATGATGACATCTGTGCCGGAGTCCTGGGCACAAGTTACATCGATTGCTGGCCAATTTATGCACGGCACGTGGAAAAAGGAGCGGAAAGCCGAGGGAGTGGAAAACTCACGCATTCCGCTCTGCGAAATACCCTGCCCCGCGCTTATCTCCAGCCACTGGGCGCTGCAGCTGGGAAACTCGCCGATTACTCGCTCCATTTTCATTGGTTTATTTAACTCAGCACTCGTTGCTTGTCCGGCCACGCCCCTCGTTGGTGTCTTATGGCTCCGAGGGGCGTGTCCTCGCCACATGTGTTACATGCGCACAGGTCGTATACGCATTTCCCCAGGACGATAGGCAAGAGACGAGAACAAGAGACAGAGAGAGAGAGAGCAAGGACTACCCCTGTGGACTGTTGCACTTCCGCAATTTTGGGACAATTTTTGGGACTTCTTTTCGTTGGGTAAAAACAGCTGTTCCTCCTGGTAATTACCTCTCAGGTCTCCTGATGCTCAAGGGGGGAGTAGGACCAAAGTCTGAGGCCAAGGAAATGGAAATTGGACACCAGAGATAAGAAGCTAGACATAATCAATTAAGGGTGCAGATCTCTTCACTTGGGCAGGCATCAATCGGATGATGTTAATAGAAATATCGAACATCATCTCTTAATAATAAGACTTAGTTTTTAATGCTCAAATTTAATGAATATTATATAATTATAATTTGTAATATTATTTAAGCTTCAATAAACCATTTTAAGGCAGACTTTTCATCAGTTCATTTTCTTAATAGGTTCATTAAATTGCATTATATTTAGACATTTATGAAAGACGTATTTCTTATGGACTGTTTTAATATATTTTTGGGTTATTAATATAAAAAGACTTTAATGTTTTGAATAAACTCAATTTCTGGGAATATAATGAAACATTTTTCATGATATATTTAAATTTGAATTATAAGAAAATGGAATTGTAAAATTAATATATGATTTCCTTTATTTTTAGTTACTTATTTTTCTGCATGACTTTTGAGTATTTTTATACAACTTTTCCTTCACTATTACCTATAAATATTTCCACAACATATTTTCTAATTCTTTGAAGTCTACTAACCTCATTTTCCATGACTGCATTTAGTTTGTTTTACCCATTTTGCATTGCTCAACCTTCCAGGCGGAATAACTTCAAAGCACTGGGATCCTAGGCGTTGAAGCCACCCACAGAGCCACCGTGCCACCGTGCCACCGTGCCACCCAACCACCCCACCCAGTTCCCCAAGCCAAATCAAATATGTTGACTCTTTGAACGTGCCGCTTGAAAAGGGCCGACGACAAATGATCTCGGACGCGGAATCGAAGTTATCGCATGCTATTACCCAGGTTATCGATACTCCGCCGATGACGCAGTTTCCGTCTCTGCACATAATTAATTAATAAATCAAAGCGGCAACAAAAGCAACAGTTGCCACATCATCAGCAATGGTCGCAACAGAGGCTGAAGAATTCTTATCACCTGTTTTTTTTTTTAGGGAGAAGAGAAGAAGCACGGCGGGGGCCAAGGTAATCCATCAATTTTTTTTTTTTTTGGGGAAACGAGCAAAAAAAAAAGCAACGAAACGAACGAGCGAGAAAAACTAACAAAGCAAATGCAGAAGGCACATCACAGACACCGCCGCCCATGTCGAAAAGTTTGATTTTTGGCTTTTTATGCGCACGGATTAAAATGGGGATTACAATATCAAAATGTTTGCTTATGATTTATGGCACCCGAAAGACAGCAGCCGCCGCGGGAGTGGGAGGTGGGCGGTTGGGTGGCAGCGGGAGGTAGGTGGTTTTTTGGTTGATAAGTGGGAGTGGCTGACAGCGGGAGTGAGAGTGGGAGTAGCAGTCGGCTGACTACGCACCCATTGACATCGCACGATGCGACTGTCGCATGGTATCGGCGATCACCGGTCCCTACACTGGAAATTATCGAATCAAAAATAATCAAACAACGCAATAAACGAGTGACATGACCATTTTATACTTTAGGGTATTTAGCAGACGCCAAGCATTGCCTACTTATTGGTAGTGAAGCGGATAACTCTTGTTAGAGAAGCTTCTTGTTATAGAAATATTTCTCATTCTACAAATCTTGTTTTGAATAAAATCAAAAGATTTTTAGAACTCCTAAGCTATTCTTAATCATCTTTATATTAAATATATATTATAACGTATCCCCGGACATTATAAGTTACAAATAACTTATACTTTATGCATTCTTTTGCATATTTAGGATATCGTCTTTAAATATTACCCAATAATTAGTATGTATTAGTTTTTCAACCAATTCTGAGTGGAGTTTCCTCATGTCATAGATCTCTAAAATAGATTTTAAACCTATTCCGAATTGGATTTTTTCCAAGTGCTCTCCAACCCCGACGAGTCATGTTCCTTGGCCATATGTCCGACTCATCGCCGCAGTGCCGCGTAGGGGAACGTGAGAATTATTGGACTGCTTAGTCCGGTGGTTCAACGGCATAAGCCCCGCGGATCAAAACGCGGCTTCCCCGCCGACGAAGTTCCGACGTTGATGTAGCGGGCGGTAAGAATGTGTGATTACAGATTTATCCATCGCACTCGGAAGGTATTTACCATATTCCGTATTCCATATTCCATATTTTGGACAGGCAGGTGCCGTCACTCCCCGGCGTTCTCACGGCGGCTTCTCTGGATTTGGTGTGTGCCCAAGGATTAAGAGATGATGTCTTGGTCTAACTACTGGCATTGGCCTGGGGCCTGCTGAGCAGGAAATGGGGGTGATATCCCACGATTTCGAACCCACCTCAATGTGCTGCAATGTTGTGGATCAGCTGTTGCTTCGAATTCCATCTTATCTTGTTTGCTTAGAATTATTAAAGGGTTCAAGGGGATAATCCCCATTGAAAATAGATTCGGAAAAGTTCTCAGGACGGCAATGACCGACAGACCTTGACCTATTTGAGGTGTAAATCAAGAATTATTCTCACAGGAATTATTTATTATCAACAAACTATATCTGTAATAAATCTTGGAAATCCTTATTAATTCTCACACTTTAGGGGGACTCGAAATAATACTATATAAATCATGGATCATGGACTTCTTGAATATTTTTTCTACGTTAATAAGAATATATTTTTTTTATATTCTAATGAATCTAAGAAAATGAAGGTACATATTCATTTACAACAAGTCTCCATTTAGTTTTCTCCTGCGGCTCATCTCGAGATCCCAGCAAGCAATATTTCATTTGTTTTTTTTTTTTGCATTTTATTTCTGCAAATAAAAATCATTTTGTTTGCCGCCATTAGGGCTTCCTTTCAGATAAGATCCCTCCGTTCGGTGACTGATTTACAAGAGACTTGCCCCGATGCCGCGACAATGCAAATAAGCTCCACTTCCACTCCGATTTCTGCGAGGGATTCCACTCCGCGAGACTTTGACATTTGAATACGCGCCAGCGTTTTGTTATTTTTATATTTTTCAAATTAAAAAAGCAAGGCTCTTTTCCCGCCAAAGGGTGGCTGTGGGGGGCGGAAGGTGATCCGGGGGTTGTCTCTTCTCTTCGGGGTGACAAAATCGTACTTGCTCGAGGGGGTTCGTCATCATCGCTGGCTGCTGCGCGTGAGAAATCCTTGACACGCGCGAGCGCTTTCAAAATGCAAAAATAAATAATTTCAATTTAAATTCCTTGTTATTTTATTTTTGTTTTCTTTTTTTTCGTGAATTTGCGGGTGTGAGGTGTTTCTTTTTTTGTTGTTGTTGCTGCAATTGTATATGGAAGTGAAACATAAGTTTTCCCTTTGTTTCCCGTTTTGATTTCCCTCACTCGCTAAGGGTGAGATTGATATACCCTCACTTCCCCGTCCACTGTCATAATTTTTGTGTGGCGAAATTAATTAGATTTCCCGAGGGCAGGGTAGGAAGTTAAGTCTACCAGGAAAACCTAATTAGGGAGGAAACTTAATTATAAGTAAGTTCAGTTAAGTTACAGTCAGTTTATATTTATCTTTACATGTTATTTCCATCTTTTTAACTTATTTAAACATTAATTATTATTTAAATTTGATCTAAGGCTGATCGTACGCTATGTATTTATCTTTACTGCCTCTAGACGACCTTTATAAATACCTTTTTAAGTGGCCATCTCCTGAGGTGTTGTGTCAAACCTTCGGCTGTCTTTAATTTCGCAATTAAATGCTTAACTTTTATAGTCCGCTGTTAGCCAACTACCGAACCTGGCTACTGTATGCTGGCCACAGAATTGTGCACTCTTTATTGTGCATTCTGTATTGTTTATTGTTTTTTTTTTTTTTTTTTTTTTTTTNNTTTTTTTTTTTTTTTTTTTTGTTTCTTGTTCGCTGTGCTCTGTTTATTGTGCGTTGTCCGTGAATGGCCTATTCCTATCGCTTTCGCCGCCCCCAAAAGTGGGTGGCTATCAGTAACTGCGGCTGCGGCTAAGCCCGCTTGTCAATTTTGTATAAAATTTATTATTTTATTTGCGTCAGGTTTTCGTTTTTGTTTTGCCACCGCCACTGGCACTTTTCAGACACTCGGCCTGCTGCGAAAATTATTTACATTTTGCCGATTGCGCCAGTTTTTTGCATTGCCATTGCTGGGAGGTTGGCCTGTCGTAAAGCGAACTGTTTGCCCTCGCCTGAGTACTCGAAACCTTATACGAGTATACCAGTATATATATATTTATATATACCTCTATATACATGTGTGTATATCTTTGCTGGAGAGGGCCATAAAACTTGCATGGCACTGCAACAGCCGCGGTAACAGCGAGAAATGTTTGCTCAATTTACGATCGCCGCGGCTGACGGAGTCGCCAACTGTTGCATGTGGGGTTCCAAAGTGGCCAGGGTCATTGGATTTCCGATCCAAAGATCGAACATAATCCCCCCCCCCCCCCCCTGATGGTTGGAGGAGACCCATTTAAACAGAATACTAATCGAATTTGGCAGCTGATTGTTCGCTCAGTTGACTCACAGTCATATGATGATGTCCCATGGCAATGACAGCCCCCGGACACATTGTTGACAGGTCTTGCTACAAAAAAAATAGAAAAAATCACTGAAAATATATACATAGATATATAGACAATGATAGGAAGAAAGAATCGGGGTCTTGCCCAGGGAACCCAACTTGGCAACGCTGCGTATGAGTAATACAACGAACCACGAAACGAATTCTGAATTGCTGGCGAAATTCAACTCAACGGCAAATGAAGCAACAAAATTCAGCAGCAGCAGCCGCAGATTAAGAACCTTTTAAGGGGATTAATGATTTTAATTTTTTCCGTGCATTCTGTTTGCCTTGCTTTCGTTTTTCTGCCAGCATCGTCCTTCATCGGGGCGTATAAACTTCCTGATTGACTTTGACCAAGGGGTTGGAAAAAGCAAACAAAAAAATATATCAATAAGGTGAAAAGGAATGAATTAATAAGTTGGAGTCACTTGGCTACTTACCTACTTGTTTGGCATTTGAATCCGAACATAAAGTGCTTATTATTAAAAATAAAAACTGTTGGGAAACTATTTGAGAAACATGTCTGTGTCGTTTGCATTCATATTTTTAAAATCTTGAAGTTAAAGTATTAAAAATAAAGCAATACAAGTACCTCAAGTTTAAAAATATATTTATAAACTAGATAGTTTACCAAAACCTATACTAAGTTATTTATTTACTTTACCAAATGTTTCAAGCCTGAAAATTAAAAACATAAAGCTTTAGAGTATTTCCTCTTCGGTTATTAGACTTCCAACACGATTTCTCCCATTTTTTCTGGCACTCTGCCGACTGCTCCTGGTCCCCGATGCTGGGGACTTTTGTTTGCTTTGCCATTGCCGTTGGCCTGGCTAAATGGCCATGCCCGGCAAGGACATGCATGCCACTCGCTTTCGATGGCAACACGTCCACTTCCGCTTCCGCCACCTCCTCCGTCACCGGATTTTCGGTTTGTTTGTTGCGCGCATTAAGCTAATTATGGCCAAATAAAGTGAGACGAAACAGAGCGCGCGCTCCAAGCAAATAAGATAGAGAGGATGTTTCCTCTAACCAGGATCCTATGCGCCGCACTTAACTTTCACAGCCTCCCCCCGGAACTTCCTGCGGTCGGGTTTTCCTTTTTCTTTTTGATTGTTTTTCAATTTTCTGCATTGTTAAACTTTTGCTTCCCATGTTGCGCCTTGTTTAATTTGCCGCCTGCGGCACGTGACAAGTGCACCAGCCACGGCAACCCGACACGTGTCCTTGCCGGGATGCGGGAGTTGCAGCTGCCGCCGGCCTTTGGCAAATATTTTGCCAGTGCCTCCAACCAAATAAATTCTGTATGCTCGCCCAAATGGAATACGAATGCGAGTTCGACGGCGGCCTTGCACCATCAGCAGCTACTAGCTACCAGGCTACAGGACTTCCCTACCCCTCCTGATGGTCACGTGTCGCAGCGACAGCAGGAGCAGCAGCGTCGCGCCTCTTTCGCTTTGTCTGCTAATCTATCACAAGCGCTGGCACCAAACCAAATTGAGTTTGTTTGGATATCATTTCCATTGACCAGGACACGGACTGGTTTCGAACGGGAGGGGAAACAGATACAGGACGCGGATGCGGATGCTACCTGCCAGAGCAGCGGATACAGTCTTCTGCCACTTGTGGCCTGTGCAGAAGCAGTTTCTTTGGCAGTACTGAGAGAAATACTTCAGTTATTAATAGGAAATAAAAACCAGTTGAAAAATAAAGAAAATCTCACAAAATTTCCCATTTATTTAATATAATTAATATTCACCAAGCTGTTTTAATGGAAATATGCATTAAATAGTTCATAAATTAATATAAGAAATATTATATATTACCCTTAAAATAGATTTATTAATTTAAAATGCTTATAACATTTATAATTTTCCCTTAAATTTCTCTTATTAATAAGCCTTCAGATCCCCCATCTTTAAACTTATTCAACTTAAATTGAGAACTACCATTTTCTCATTCTTTTTACATCCAATTGAATATAATTTTTGACAGTGCACATGGCCTGGTTTTCCCACAATTTCCGTGCGCGTTGACGTCAATCAAATTAGACGCATCCCAAAACGTCCTGCGTCGGCCAAAGTTCACACATCAAATTATGTCAGGGGTGAGTTTTCACTCCCTCCCTGTCTGTTTTCACGCCACCCCTCTGGTAACGTCCTTGCTAACTTGCGATTTGCGTCTGTAAATGTTTTCCTAATCAGATTTGTGTGCTATCCGCGAGGGAGTGCAATTTGTTTTGATGTCGCAATCGCAATCCGGTTAAGTGACAACCGAGGATTGGGTGTGTTGTTTCGGGGAGTTCGCATAATTACTCGAGTGCTTTGGATAGCAGCCGCCTTCTGGCCGGAAAGTTCCCGGGCCAGAGTTCCGTTCACATGACATCCATAACTCACTTACTCAGTGCCTGGGGGCCGGCAATTGTGATCGATTGGTTTTAAAGTCTGGCCATAAACTAAAGCAAACAATAATCGCTGGCGTTGTAAAAGTTTATGAAAGTGCAACTGCAGTTGCATCGCCAATCGATTTATTGCCGCGATTCGTAAGTGGGTGAGTTTTTTTTTTTGTTCAACTCCAGACACCGATAGGGATCGTCATGATTTCAGGGCCACTTTCCGCTCCTTTCCACATTACTGGGTTTTCTAGCCGGGAATTACTTTTTAAGCCCTTTTGCGTTCCGTGGATTTTTATTGCATTTGCGAAGATTTTGCCATTCTAATTGATTGTTTGCCATTCCGGCGGAATGGAGGCGAGGCGGCGTCGTAACTGCTTATCTATCAAGCGGCTATCGATCTAGCTATCTATATAGATAGATAGATAGATAGATAGATAGATACATATCTAGCTGGCGGCTGTTCCTGCTCCGATTCGAGTTATCTAACGCATAATATCCACTTAGATACACGGCCAATGGGACCGCAGCACCTCCACCACCGGCCCATTTGTTTGCCGCCGCATTTATTTGTGCATTACAAACTGTGAGCTCACTTAAGTTGCCCCTAATCTCTGGCGCCGCTCCATTTTGCGAAAATGGGGAAAAAAAAAAACATCGAAGAAAAATGTTGGAAAATATGAAAAGAGGCTGCGAACACTCGCACCAACATTCCCAAACCAAATTGCAGGAAATGAGCGCAGACAAATGGCGCCATTTGTTGAAATCAGCTAGTTTGCCATTTTGTTAAAAACAAAAAAGGATTATAAACACATCTACACTTGGCGGCAGTTTTTTTTTTTAAACTTAGTGTACTGCTAAGTATTTTAAGTTACATAAAATGTTATAATTTGAAATACAACTAAGGTAAATGTTATCTTGTCTATTCACACAAGTTTCATCAGTTTTAAATACCACTTTCGATCAGTGGCATGCAGACCACTATTATAAACCATTATACCACCATTATAAACACAGTCGAAATTGAATTTTAATGATGTACTATGGCATGACATATACATACTACAAAAAATTGATAAACACATTTCTATAAAACATTTTCTATATCATTAATACACTAATATTCATTTAAATAAGTATAGGTTAGTCTACGTGAAGAAGATTAAATTCTATACTGTGGGATAAAATTAATTACTATCCAATATATGCTGATGGAATTTGGAACTAATTGTTTTAACAATAGGTAAACATAAAAGCAGTACACTTAACAATAAGGAAAAAAAAAACAGAGCTTTAAAATGCATTTCTTTAAAGACTGCCTGCTTAATAATATAAAGTTGTACTTTTAATAATGCATTGATTGTTTGTTTTTATGATTTATATGATAAGAAGGCTGATATATCTAAATTAAAAGTTACATCTAAAATTTGGTTGTTATATTTTTGTTCACTTATTCTGTTTCCCAGTGTAATCGTTAATGTAGGTTTAATTACATAATGTTACTGTTCCGTTTTGTGATTTGTAGGCACATAATAATTTTTCGGTTCAGTCGATCACTTTCAAGATGAACTTAAATTTGGGAACATCTATTGTTTTTGTGTGTTTAGTCCACGAAGTAAGATAAAAGTAAAAGTTTTTTTTCCTAAAACTAGACCTAAAATATACTCAATACGTCTTCAACGTAGTGGTAAAAAATTTGCATATATTTGGGTATTAAAAAAACACCGCCTTTACGGTTTTATCAGTAATAACATACTACAGTTTCGTTTAAATTCACATTTCAGGTCATTGGCAGAGTGGAGTTTACCAACCTGAAATGCATTTCGTTGGATCCTCAGTGGGTTGACTTTGAGTATTGTCATCTGAAAGCATTTAATCGGAGTTTCAAGTACCTATCCCTAAAAGCTAAACTTTACCAATTACCCATAACGGAAGCTAAGGTTTGTATCTCAACCAAATGCATATATTCAGATTTTTTATTAAAGTGATATTTATTTAGGTGAACATTGCATTGCTAAAGAGATTCGGTGGTCTGAAGACAACTCTCTACAACATGACTGTAAACGCTTGCAAATTTGTACAGGATGAAAAATCGAACGCAATTGTTAAATATGTGTACGGTTTCTTCAAGGTTTACTCTAATATAAATCATACTTGTCCTTACGATGTGAGTTTACTCAGAGGTGCCTTTAAACGAGACCTCATATGATCCATTTCAACTTTTCAGCACGATGTTGTTATGGAGAAAATCCCTGCTAACGTTCTCGACACACAGTTCGCCGAGATAATTCCATTCGCTCGTGGCGAATACCTTTTCCAATCCAATTGGTTTAGGAATAGCATCAACACTGCTTCGGTCAACGTATATCTTTCATATACATAAATACCTTTTTTTAAACTTTTGTTCTTAAACTTAATCCTATTTAAAACTAAAATATGAATTATTTTATATTTTTCGATTATAAAGAAGGTGGTGGGTTCATTGATATTTAGTATATGATATGATATTTATCATATGAAAAGTGTTCCCTAATAAAAATGTACAAAATCTGAGCATATTAGCTTTTCTCTAAACCTGTTCTTTTCTTCTGAAACCTATTCATTATTTTCCAGAAAAATAAGAACTTGAATAGAAGAAGAAAGAGAAAGAATAGAATGAATACATTGAATTTCGGAACTATTAAATTTGTTGGTAGGTAACTTCGTGACTTTGTTTTAATTTCCCATATTCTATATCATTAATATACTAACATTCATTTTAATAGGTACAGCATATTCTACCTGAAGAAGATTAAATTATATATTGAGGGCTTAAATTACTATCCAATATATCATGATGGAACTAATTGTTTTAAAAATGGGTAAACATACATCCAGTACACTAAACAACAAGGAATAAAAACGAAGCTTTTAAATGTATTTCTTTAAAGACTGTCTACTTAATATATATAAAGTTTTACTTTTAATAATGCTTTGATTGTTTGTTTTATGTTTTATCATAATCATATTGCTCTTTATCATAGGCTGATATATCTAAAATAAAAGTTACGTCTCAATTTTGGTTGTTATATTTTTGTTCACCTATTCTTTTGGCCAGTGTAATCGTTAATGTAGGTTAAATTACCCAATTTTAATGTTCCGTTTCGTGATTTGTAGACATATAATAATTTTTCGGCTCAGTCGATCACTTTCAATATGAACTTAAATTTGGGAACATCTATTGTTTTTGTGTGTTTAGTCCACGAAGTAAGGAAAAGTGCAGTTTTTCTTTTTCTTAAATAGGTTAATCTCAAAAAATTAGACCATTTATATTTGGCTATTAAAAATAAATAAAACACCGCCTTTACAATTTAATCAATAATAACATACAACAATTTCAATGAAATTCACATTGCAGGTCATTGGCAGAGTAGAGTTTACCAACCTAAAATGCATTTCGTTGGATCCACAGTGTGTTGACTTCGAGTATTGTCATCTGAAAGCATTTAATCGGAGTTTCAAGTACCTATCCCTAAAAGCAAATCTTTACCAATTACCCATAACGGAAGCTAAGGTTTGTATCTCTACCAAATGCATATATTCAGATTTTTTATTAAAGTGATATTTATTTAGGTGAACTTTGCCTTGCTAAAACGATTCGGTGGTCTAAAGACAACTCTCTACAACATTACAATCGATGCTTGCAAATTTTTAAAGGATGAAAAATCGAACGCAATTATTAAATATGTATACGGTTTCTACAAGGTTTACTCCAATGTTAATCATTCTTGTCCTTATGATGTGAGTTAACTCAGAGGTGCCTTTACAGGAGACTGCATCTGATCCATTTCAAATTTTCAGCACGATATTGTTATGGAGAAAATTCCTGCCAGCGTTCTCGACATACAGTTCGCTGAGATAATTCCATTCGCTCATGGTGAATACATTTTCCAATCCAATTGGATTAGGTATAACATCAACAGGGCTGCAGTCAACGTATATCTTTCATATACATAAATCACACTTTTTAAACTTTTGTTCTTAAACTTGGTCCTATTTTAAAATTAAATAATTCAAGTTCTATAATTTAATATTTTCGATTATGAAGAAGGTGGTGGGATCATTTTATGATATTTATCATATGAAAAGTATTCCTTAATAAAAATATACAATATCTGAACAATTCTGTAAACCTTTTCTTTTCTTCTTAATCCTATTCATTATTTTTCAGAAAAAGAATTACTTTTAATATGTAAAAAATAGCAATAAGAAAACATTTAATTTCGGAACCAATATATTTGTGGGTAGGGTCTTCGTAACTTTGTTTTAATTTCTCATATAAAACCTTTACTCATGCGGCTTTGAGTACATTTTCAATAATAATCAGAGCTTCGATAATATCAGATTTTCAGCCATTAAACCATAAAAGCAGTCATTCAATTTTTCGGCAATATTAAACTCAAATTAAACCAATCATTTTAATGGAACATTTAACGTTTAAATCTCAATCAGAAATAAATAAAGTCATACACAGACGAAAAGATAGACCTGTGTTTAAAATGCGATATGTGGAATCACTCTCAATAGAAGTCAGTGCTGTCTACTTACATGTTTATTTTGGAGAGCTCCTATTTAATTATTTGAAATGGCCTGCAAGAGTATTATACTCTTCATTATAGTGATTTATTCAGTTAAGGAGGTACGCACATATTTTTAAAGATAACTGTTCGAGTATTAAATAATCTTTTTAGATCACATCTAAGGTTGAATTTACAAACATCAACTGCACATCCTTGGATACGGAATTCGACGATTTTGAGTACTGCCTTCTTAAGTCCGTGAACAGAACATACAAGTACATCTCACTGAAAGTAAAACTGTTCAAAATCCCAATTAATAAAGTTAAAGTAAATGTATTTAAAGATGTAGCGGAGGAAAGTTTTAAGCTACATTTTCTCATATATTTCAGGTAAATTTTGCTCTGCTCAAGAGGTTCAGTGGCTACAAGCCTTTTCTATACAACATCAGTGTGGACGCTTGCAGGGTTCTTAAGAATCCCAAGTCAAATCCAATATTTGGGTTCTTTCATGGACTTTTTCGTAGCTTTTCCAATATGAATCACACGTGTCCATTCAATGTAAGTGGAAAACTAATATTATTAAAAAGACTTGATATATATTGTCTCTTTCTGCGCAGGAAGATCTTTTGGTGGAAAAGCTCTCTGTCGAGTTTATCAATAATCAATTTACAAAATTATTGCCTTTTCCGGTCGGAGATTACCTTTTCCACTCGAACTGGATTGCGGATGATGTAAACCGTGCTGAGGTCAGCGTTTACGGAACTCTGTCCTGAAATTGTATTTGATAGCCGAAATATGATGAACCACAGAACAAAATGAAAGATAAAGCTTATCTATATATATTTCATGGTATGAGTTTTAAAAATAAATAATTATATATGTGTATTTTTTTAAAGCATACCGTGTTATTAACCACTAATAAAAATGTTTCCCTTTAATCATGCTCATTCCAAACATTTGTTTAAATATAAGAATTGTATATATAAGAATTGTAATTTAAACAAATATATGAATTGTAGACGGCTACATAAAAAGTAGATAATCAACAAAATTAAACCATTATCTCTGTCTGTTCTTAGGCTTTTAAACATAAACGTGTTCATTATTAATAATTTAAAATGGGAAACAAACTTTACGACTCATTAAACATTATTATTTAACAGATAAATGGACTATTCGTGTTGGAAATCAATCCATCTTAATTACAATAATTACATATATTTTGTTATTCATGTAGTCTACTGCATAATATTCAATTTTTAAACATATTCGCGCTTTATTCCCGTTTAAAATGTCAGTCCAAGGCAGACGTTTTGTTCAAGCCTTTTTATATTTGTGTCTTGTTGCCAAAGTAAAAAGTTAACTACCTAGTGTACAATTCAAGAACCCAATCAAGTTAAATTTTTTATATAATAGATAGCATCGAAGGTGGAGTTTACCAATATCAAATGTACCTCCTTGGACCCTGATTATGCCAACTTTGAGTATTGTTTTCTGAAGTCCGTGAATCGCAGCTATAAATACATATCCGTTAAAGCAAACTTGTATAAAACGCCCGTTGCCAAAGTAAAAGTTCGTATGTTGGAATTATGTTTTTCCTTAATAAAACGTCTGTCTTTTTAGGTTAATTTTGCAATACTAAAGCGATTCAATGGCTATAAGCCATTTCTTTATAATGTTACCATAGACGCCTGCCGATTTTTGAAGAATACTAATCCGAACCCAATTGTAGCTTACCTCGACAGCTTATACAGAGGTTATACCAATCTTAATCACACCTGTCCGTACGATGTGCGTGCCAATATCAAAAGGTTTATTTTATTATTCTAATATTGTCTGTGTCCGTTTACAGCATGATGTGTTTCTTGACAAACTTCCTACTGATTTTGTCAATCATAAGTTGACGAAAGTTTTACCCTTTCCCCTAGGAGACTATCTTTTCCACACAAACTGGTATACCTACGATACCAACCGAGCAACCGTGAACGCATACCTAACACTTTCCTAAATGATCAATTCCATATCACAATAAAATCTATTATTTTTGGAATGGATCAACCACTTAATTTAAACATGAAGCAGATCGATAAGTATCGCTTTAAATATTATAATTAATTCCTTATCAAAATGACATAATACACTGGTAAGTCAAATATGTAAAACTCCCAAACGGGGAATGGAAGTTACACGCACGTACCTTTTCAATGTTCGTACAAAACTAACAAATAGATATTACACTTTCCTATAATATTCTTTTCTAATTTATATTTAACGAGCATAGAGATTAGTGATTTGTTAATAAGCCAAAAAGATTGAGCTTAAATACAAACATAAATTGAAAAAATATCATTGCTCTGCATGACAAAATAAACCTTTTTCATTGCTGCCCAGGATGAATTCACGATATCTTCGTTTACTTGAACTCTTTGTTCTCTTTTACCTCTTCAAAGAAGTATAAGCATCCTATAAATAATACTATTAATTACTAATAAATGAATACCTTTCAGATCACATCTACAGTGGAGTTCACCAATGTCAAATGCACCACCTTGGACACCAAATACAGCAAGTTTGAGTATTGCTTTCTGAAATCAGTGAATCGAACCTACAAATACCTCTCTATGAAATCAAAACTGTATCAGTTGCCGATTACCAAAGTTACCGTTAGTAGATCAGCAGTTACATAAGCGTTAATGTTTTTCTCAGTGTATGCTGCTGTCTTTTCAGGTCAATTTTGAGTTGCTAAAGCGGCTTAGCGGCTATAAGCCCTTTCTCTATAATATTACCTTCGACGCCTGCCGTGTTTTGAAGAACCCGAAGTCGAACCCAATCGCATTTTATATTTACGGGGCTTTTAGGAATCATTCAAACATAAATCACACCTGCCCCATTGATGTATGTACTTAATGTCCATACTTAAATAACATATTAAATATGTATTTCTTTTAATTTGCAGCACGATCTAATAGTTGACAAACTGTCCGTCGATTTTGTAAATCAGCATATAACGAAGGTTTTGCCCTTTCCCCAAGGCGATTACCTTTTTAGATCAAACTGGATAACTAATGGCATTAATCGAGCATGTATCGAAGTATATTTAACGCTTTCATAAAATTATGTTTATGTATATAAAGGGTTACGCTGATTTTTATTCAAAGTTAGTTACTTTATGCCAAAGAATTAAAAGAAAGAATGAAATTTTAATAAATTGATTAACATTTTTCAGATTATTTAAGCTTGTGCAAGTTACATATATATATAAATATATATATTTATTGTATTTCAAATTGTACAATCACAACGAGTGCTTATATTTAATCTAATTTATTTTTAATGAGTAAGCACATTGGTTTTTGTTTTCCTAATTACCTTCGCCAACGCCAAAATTATTTTCAATTTGAACATAGAATTCGATTTTATTGCTGTTCAGAATGTCTCCCAGGAGTCTTCGTATATTTGAACTAATTGTTCTGTTATATTCAATAAAACAAGTGTGACTAATCTGTGATAAAACCAAAAATCTTGAGAATTTATTAACACCTATTTTCAGATTGCATCCAATGTGGAGTTCACGAATGTCAAGTGCACTTCCTTGGACCCTGAATTCCTCGAAGTTGAATATTGCTATTTGAAGTCAGTGAATCGAAGCTACAAATACCTTTCCCTGAAAACAAAGATGTTTGTTTTACCTATTCCCAAACCAAAAGTTAGTAAGTCCATACAGTAAAGTTAGCTTAGTGAGTTTCGTGGTCGTTCCAGGTTAATTTTGAATTGCTGAAGCGATTTAGTGGATACAAACCCTTTCTCTACAATGTTACTGTGGACGCATGTCGGTTTTTGAAGAATCCAAAATCAAGCCCGGTTGCTGACTACTTTTATGGATTTTTTAAGAATCACTCGAACTTAAATCACACATGTCCCTTTAATGTGAGCATGGAGCTAATGTTGATCTTAGTGCACAAAATATATTTGATTTATTTGCAGCACGACATAGTAATTGATCGACTAACTGTCACCTCTATGAACCAGCATCTAACGAAAGTTTTGCCTTTTCCCATCGGAGATTACCTTCTTCGAACAAACTGGTTCGCCGATAAAATTAATCGCGCGAATGTGAACGTATATTTCACACTTTCTTAAACGAATTTACACAATATATTATTCGAAAAGAAGCAAATTTAACCAATGAATTTTAAATATGAATCATTTTTCCATTACCTTGTGTTTTTATTTGTTTCTGCAATTCCGATATCAATTAAGTCCAAACTGAAAATGAATCAGTAAAATGTTTAATGCTTTTTAAATAACTTAATATATTTTACTAAGCCGTAACAATTTCGAAATTAAATCGTTTTAATTACGGAAAACAAAATCCAAATAATCGTTTTTGTTAATGGATGTTGTTTATTTCATAATATTCCCCGTTTATTGTTAAATCTAATATCAAACCCACTCAACGACAGACAAATGTTTAACAACGAATTACACAAATATTGAGGTTTATTCTTAGCCTATTAAGTATTGCATCGGTTACAGAGTTTAACATAAACTAATCTCTACTTTATTCCTACGGCATCCGTTTAAATCTATTTATTTACACTGCACTTTGGATCGTATCGAACGGAAGAGTCCCGTTCTCAAGAGAAGCATCTTCAATCGCGGGGCGTGATCTTCACCCTCAGGCCATCCTTGGGCCGCAGGATAAGTTCGCCGAGCAGCGTGAGGTCCTCCCGCCGATCAACAGCCTCGATCTTGTATTTGCGCAGCACCGTCGAGATCACGGCCTTCTCCTCCAGAATGGCAAACTTCTGGCCAATACAGTTGCGCGGCCCGGCACTGAAGGGTATGTAGGCGAAGGGATGGCGTCCGGCACAGTTCTCGGGCAGGAAGTTGTCCGGATTGAATTGTTCCGGCTTGGGGAAGACGCGCGGATTGCGGTGCAGGGCGTAGGTCATGATGATTGCCTGCGTTCCGGCGGGCACCACTTTTCCACCTGTAAGAAAGATTTATATTATTATTTTCCCTAAACAGTTCTTGGCCCACCAACTCACCGATATTCACATCCTCGCCCACCATCCTGGCCATCATGGGAACACTGGGGAAGAGTCGCAGCGAGTCCTTGATGCAGCATTCCAGGTAACGCATATCCAATAGGTTCTTCATTGTGGCTGGCGTCTCCTTGTCATCCCCAAAGATTGAGTCCAGCTCCTCGACGACACGCTCTTGGTACTCGGGGTGGCATCCCAGCAGGAACAGGGTCCAGGAAATAGCTGCCGAGGTAGTATCGTGGCCCTCGAACATAAACGTGTCCACCTCCTCACGAATATCCTCCTGTAAATGAAGAAAAGTTATTTATTTTCATAGAAATATAAATATATAATAAATCTTACGTTGGACAGCACTGTGCCCTCCTTAGAGGCATCGATCAGGAGATCGAGGAAGGCCAGACGCTTTTTCTTTCCCACATCGTCGTAGGCATCGGCGGCATTATTATTATTGTTATTGTTATTATTCTCCTGGAGAATGGCCAACTCGGCCTTACGTTCCCGGATCACCATGTTGGAGAAACCATGCAGCGTGTTAATGAAGCTTTGGTGCAGCTTGTAGTCCGCGGTCATCCGGAAAATGAGATCGCTCTGCAGCCAGATCTTCGACTGACGACTCTGCACAATGGAGCCAATGCTTTAAAAGGAAGGGAAATATTAATATATTAAAATTTATTTATTTACAATTTAAACAATATTTTTGCTATAATAATTTGGTAAGTATTTCGAGCTCTTGGCTTGGGTTATATTATTTATATAATTTTCGTCTCACATGTTCAAGTAAATACATATTTTCCTCTTTGGAAGTTATTAAGAAGGAATGAGGGGAAAATAGGAAAGTGTTGCGTTAAATTGAAAGTTAGTCAAGTGTTCAATGGGCGAGTGCCATGAGGCGTGGCTAAAGTGGAAGTGGAAGTGGGATGCTGTCTGTTATCAGCTTCGGAGCACTTCAAGCAGCCCATTGACATCTTAATCTCGCATATTTTGCGCTCGGATGCATTCTACATCCGCCACCTCCACGCAGACATCACCCACTGGGGGTTTTGGGCGATGGACAAGCAGGATGCCGGGAGGTGGAAGGACATGTGTAGCTGTATCTAAAGGGTGTCTCATTCCCTGACAGCTGTCCTGACAGCTCTCACGATATTAAACTGCTGCCACAGCGCTGATAACTCTTCCGAGCCATTGATGTTATTATTCCCAGTGGTGGCCGGGGCTCTGTGTTATAATTTATTAATGCGGACAGATAGAGAATGATATTTGTTAATGCTTAAAATATCAAAGAACATTAAACATTAAACATTAAATACAAGAACTATCAGCAACTTTAGGTCAATATTTGTATAAATATTTATAAAGTTACTCCTGTTAGATAGGCTATGAAAAATGTATTATAGCATCGAATGTTCATTAATTAATTCATTGCATACTTTTAAACTTACTTAAAATAAGTTACTATAAATTTTAAATATGTCCAACTTTGTTATTTACAAAACTTAGCATCTATATGTTGTATTTTTTATATTTTATGCATTAACTTTTAATATGCTTTGTAAAGTTTACTCCATCATCACGATTTCAATTAAACTGAAGCTAGTTAGAATTCGATTGAGATTAATAACATTAGAAAATTAATTAAATATGATGCTGCATACATTGAATTTAAAATTATTAATAGTTTTGATATTCCATTTCCAGTCTTGCCCGAAATAACTAACAATTACGCCTCATTTTAGTCAATTGCAATATTATAACGACTCAATGCATTTGCCTGTCACGAAATCTATTTTGGTCGTGGTAGCCTGTGTTCCAATTTTGGCCTTTGACTATAATTGAAACTATAATCGAACAAATCGGACACACATATCAATAGTCTATACAAGATACAAAGGAAATGACTTCAAATGGCTAATAACAATTTTCGGCAATTTCAATCGCAAAACTATATTTCTTTAAGTCTTTCTTTGGCTCATTTTATGACTATAATTTAAACCATTTTATCCGCAAATTGTTCATACTTTGCGGCGATCTACAAAAGACCATTGCTCTAAATAATTATTAGCAATTATGAATAATTTGTTTTGGGGAAACAGCAACACAGTGAAATTCTTTCAAACGAGAGGAAGCCAATTTCACTTTGATTTCTTAAAAAACAAAGTAGGTTTATACATGCAAAATTATTTTTAGTAAATTGCTTTACTCTTACCCATAGACCGCCTTCACATATTCCGATTCGCTGTCGCTCTGGGCATAAATTCTGCGACCCATGGCGGTTTCTGTTCAAATAAATGACGTAGACAATTAGTACAAAAATATTGTTGGAAATGCATCCGTCTGCGAACTTAAATCCGATCTCCAGCGGCATTGACACTCACCACAGACAATGTCCAGGGTGCAGAGCGTGACGTAGGGGAACAGGTTGAACGCCTCGCTGCCCACCTCGACGGCCAGTTTTCGGGCCAAGACGGCGCTCTGTTCGTTGAAAACATCAATAAAGTCATCCAAGATCTTGAAGTGGAAGGCGGGCGTGAGGATCTGTCAATGAAATTATGGAAATTACCAAGGGATAAAGGAACAGGCAATTAATTATGTATTTAGGATGGACTCCTAAATCGAATAAACAAAAATAATTTATTGTAAACACCGTAACATATGCATGGAAAACCCTATCTCCCATCACATTGATTCAAATGCAAAAATTTTGAATTTAAAAGACGCCATGCATACATTTATGCCTTTTTTTTTGTTGACCAATCTCACCTTTCTGCGGGAGTGCCACTTGCGATCGGTGCTGGTCAGAAGTCCTTCGCCCAGCCAAGGATGCAGATAGTCGTAGTCGTGACTCTTGTTCACAAACTTCTGGCTGTTCAGGATGGGCTGAATAATATACATTAACTCATATTAATTTATTAGGAATATATATAGGTAGTGTTAACTCACCTCCACCGTCTCGGGCTCGAAGAGGAGAACTCGCGGTGCGGTTCCCTGCCAAACACGATTGATGCCAATTCGCGTGCCCCACAATTTCTGCATGCCGATGACGCGATTGAAGAGCTCTGCGAAAATAATAGGAGTTGGTCAAAACTAGTTTGATTCGCTAACTTGAACTCTTTTGGGTGGGAGAATGATTTAAGCCAATGATTTTGGTTTATTCAGTGCTGAAGTTAATAAATACATATGGGATCTATTGTTAGGGATTTTATTTTTAAATGCTGGCAATTTGGTTTAGATTTAAAAGGTTATTATTATGTTAGAAAATGTAGCAACATTGTAGATAAATGATTATGAGTTTTAAAAAAGTATACATTTAAAATAAGTACATTTAATGAAACCATGAAACCATGTTTTATTTAAATTTCATTATATTCCCCAAATTAGAAAGAGATTTCACTTTTTCCTGTGAAGATGCTTTCCCACCCGCCACAGTAATTAAGTAATTAAGTAATTTGTAGGTACTTCTCCCCCATTTGACTGCCCCATCAAGGTCGCCCCAATTGCTTTCTTTATGACCCAGTTAATAAGCCGGGGCTTTTCTCACCTCGAAAACCCCGGCCAAAACCGACCTGACCGAAGGCACGTTACTCATGGCTACAAGCAGGTAAACATCTCACGGGTGTCCGAGTTTATGTGTCGCAGCCCATATGTGTTGCATTAATTAAAAAAAAAAAAGAAAAAAAGATGAAACACAACCATGCGTGGCCATTCAGCGATCTCTAATAATGATTTTATGTAACCCGGCCGCCCGAAAAACAAACTGGCTGCTGCTGATGACGCCGCCTCAAATTTCGCGACCATTTCTCAGCCGCTCAGGTGGAGCAGGTGAGCTCTTGGCTTGGACTTGGACTCGGAGTCGGTCATGGACCGCTCTTCGCTGGAAGTCTGCCAGTGGATTTCATACTCTCCAAAACAAAGCACTTTTCATGCAATCTCTTTGCCGGTCTACGGCTCCCTTCATTATCATTGTGATTTTGAATTTGATTTGGCTGCCGTGTTTTGGAGGTTGTAGGTATGTAGTTACCTGTCACCGGCAATGGAAATTATCTAAATAGTTGTGCGTATGTTGGGTACAAGACCCCATGTAATTGTCTTTATAATTTATGGTTTCCTTAGGTATTATACCTGTAAGCAAGACAACAAAATTAGTAAAACACTTCCGATCTCTTTTGTAAAACTATAAATAAGATTTGTAATATATTTATGTATTTTGTACTAACAAGCATATTAAGTAGAAACATTTTATATCTAAAAATATAATATCTTACTAAAATATATTCAATTTTTTGCTATTTAAATGTTTAAATGCTTGTACCCTTTACCTACAGTTTTTTCTTAAACAAATAGTATCTTACTCACTGTTTTTTTTGGCTGAGTACTCAGTACAAAATTGCGCTGACAATTTGAAATAATTTGCTTGTGACACAATTTTCAGGCTGACATTGGCAGATCAGATTAAAAGACAGTTACCCGGCGATTGTAATGCCAAATTATGTAGCTAACACCTACAACTTTAGCTCTATATGAACCACAAGCCGCTTAAAGCCCTGACCCCAGTTTTCCCAGCTCGAGAACGTCGAATCGGAAACCCGTTTGAGCCTTGGCCGCACTCCAAGCCAACCAAATGTTGCCAAGATGCCTCTTCAGCAACATGGAATACTCAAACTCGGGTCTTGGAAAAACATAATCAAGAACCGCTTGACCTTCAGCCGTTTACTGCAACATCATATTTCATTTTCATTTCCAACAAATGCCTCGTAATTGCGCAGACAGGCGGCAGCATCGAGATTCGTTCTTAAATTAAATTATAAAAAAAATTAATAAAAACCCCAGTGTCTTGCTAATCGGTCCATAAATTATATGCAAGTTGCTCGATTGCCTTGGCAGAAATATTCTTTTATTTAGCGAGCACTTGAGCCGGTCTTTTGATTATGGCGGCCTTCAAATGCTGCGGTAATTTCGGCCGGAGATGCCGCGAATTAGCGTATCATTTCACTGCCCAATAAAACTGGTTTTCAAAGTTCTAGTCGAGTTACCAGTAGACATAGACAGGCTGTAAATCTTTTGAATAAACCATAAACGAAACCCCACTGGGCCATGTAAATGCTAATTGAATGGAGACTTTTAATCGGCTAAGACAGCGGTCCACGGTGAAGAACCCTCGAGATAAAGAGCTGCCAAAACTTGATTGCGGTCTAACGATCTTTACGATCTAACGATCACGAAAAGGCAGACAAAGAACGTAGGAAAACGGAAACGAATCGAATCCAGTTGGGGTTTAGCACAACCTATCGAATGAGTAGCAATATTTCATACGTTTTATCAAATCAAAGCCATTTCCTACACGACTTTGTGTGCGCACTGCAATGGCCGAGCTCTTGGCACCGAATTTGTATCTTGGATCTTGCGCTTCCGCATTTAAATTTATGTTAATTTGCTTTGTCTCCGAACCTCGTTGGCTATGGCCTATCGGCCATTCGAGAGAATTGCAAAACGCCGGATTTGAGGTATGCGAATTAATCAATCGATCGATTGAGGCTGAGAATCGCAAAGCCGGGCCCAATTATGACGGATATTCTTCGCACTCAGTGTCAAGATCAAGTCCACTTTTTATTGTTTGCTTTTGGACCTTTTCTCGGTATCTTCGGGCCGGGGCCGGGGCCGAGACTCGGAGTCTGAGCCGCAGTCTGGGCCAAGTCTGTTCGCTGTTTATGGCTATTTTTATCACTCGTCGAGTGCTTGTCGAGTGATTTATGAGCGGCTTCTGGCCGCGCCGCCGTTTTCTCATATTTGGTAATTGTTTTGAGATCGGTAAACAAATTCGTTTAAATTGCGTGTGAAATTTGCTGCTTAAATGCTTTTAATTGCGTGAAAGTCCAAAAGGTATCCGTGCATTTGTTGAGATCAAAGCGGTACCACCTTAATTCCAGCTATAATGAGCGTTTTTAAGGTTCATTTTGTATTACTTTTTTAATTAGCCAGAAAGCTTTTATTATGACATTATCTTTATTACGCGTTTTAATTAATAACTCCATCTTTGACTAGAGCAAAGGTTAATGTCTTTTTATGGAGTCACAGTTCTTAAATTTTTCTCTAATTTTAAATTCATAAATTCATTAGAATCCATGCTCAATTGCCCGTCGACTTGTTCATCTTTTGTTTGTCTCCGTTCGGCGATGTGGCGGCAAGTCGCAAACAAATACGAAATTTGTTAATTAAATTATATGTTTCACCGGAGCAGCAAACAAAAGGCATGGGCAAAGTTTGCCAGCGAGTGCATAAATCACCTGCTTATTGCAATCTCACTTCCAACTGGTTTTTGCATTTCAAAATGTTTTCCGAGGCGGTTCTATTAATCAATTAGCAGCTCACTTTTATGGGACCACGAACTTGGCCAAAAAAGATATCTTTGGCCAACCAATCAACCGCAACGAAAGTGAAGTTTCCGAAAGTAAAGTTCATTAACACTGGGCAATCGGCTGGCTATTCGATACCTCCTCTCATTACGAGCCCCGATCTCAGAAATTAGCACCTGCTCGGCAATTGTTTGCCTTAGCAATCCGAGGCCCAGGGTCAATATCACTAACTGGAGCAGTATCTCACACACTTTGGGCTCAGAATCTCGGAGAACTTAGCCGCCGCCGCGTTCCTGACTCACCATCATGATCCACGTTCATCTCAATGGCGTTGCCCAGGAAAGGCATGGCAGCCGGTCCAGGAATCCGTTCGATGTGCTTCACCAACCGGGCACGGCGCTTATTGTAGACCACCAGGAATATCGCAATAGATGCCACCAGAAAAACCGTAATGGGGGAGTAGCCCGAGATCACTTGAGCCGTTTTTGTGAGCAGAAGGCTCTCGGCCATTAGAGAGGTAAACACTTTCGAGGACATCTTTGCAGAGTCTCTGTCTGGTCTAACAGTTCACTTTCAATATGATATATAATTGGTATATCCTGATCGCACGGATATCGAAACCGGACCCGGCAAACCCAAAAAACGATTCAAACGCTGCGAACTCCAATACACAACTAACCGAAAGCCCGAGATTGCACAAAAATTTAAAAAGAAGTGCTAAAAATTTCGGGCCAAGCGTTTCGGGTTTCGAGCTCTCGTCGCGAGCTCGGCTTTGTATCTGTATCTGAATCCGACTCTGAGTCCGCCTGTATAGGTGAGTATCTTGATTTCTATGCCGGCTAAGATTGTGTTAGACACAGATACGTTTATTCAGCCGCAGAGACCGAGTGTGTGTGTGTGTAAAAAAGGTGGCCAAAACAACCGCCTTGCACTCGCATTGTTGCCTAGATGACTGGGCTTTTCGGCTGTTTATGAGACCTACATGCACTGCAGTTGAGAGATACTATTTCATATGTGACGTCTGAGTACCTTTTTCCCCATTAAAGAGCATTACAAAATAAAAAATCATATACTTTGATCAAAAGAAATTCATGTTTTCTCTTTATTTTCAACAGGTTTTTTAGCAAAGCCCATTAAGATTGAACTTGAACCAATTCTGGTTCTATATATATATACATGTTTGCTCGAATAAAACTAGAAAATATATTGCAGATTCGGGAGTTAGTCTTGTCTCTAAGCAAAATAAATTTCAATATCATGAATTTATATAATTGAAATTTAAATAAATTTCCGTCAGCAAATACATATTCCAATTAATAACCGTATTCCTCGGGCACAAGCTGCAGTTCATAAAATAGATTTAAATTTAAGAAATTCTCCAATTAAACGCTTAGATTTCTATCACCAAGAGTAGTTAATCTTCGTCATGGCTGAGTCAGCTTTTGGCCACCTTCTCATTATTTAATTTTGGCTTTTAATTCATCGCCCTTGTGCCTGAATGGCAAACTTCAAGCATCGAAAGCTAAAATCTCCATTGATCCATAGAGTTGATTGAGATGGGCGTCGACATGTCAACCCTTCTTAACCTATAGAAACAGTTCGGAGATATAGCCTTGGCTAACAATTGGCGAGAAGGCTCGGAGATTGGAATTGGGATGAAGCCGTTCAGTTCTACGATCACCCATTAACTGCAAGTGCGGATTTCATTATGCGAATGCAATTAAAAGGGGCTTAAGCGCACTGTCACGTCCGCTAGTAGACACTTCACAATGGGAGCGTTTGATTCCGAGGGATCGTTTTGCTCAGAAATCGAAGCGAAGTTCGAGTGCAACCTTCGCGAGGTGACGGCGCAGAAGGTTCTTGGACAATTAACGATCGCTTTAGATATAGATCGACATCGAGATCGAGATCTAATAGTTGATTGTCTGTCGCATGTTAAATGTAACCCAAGGTTAGGAGGAAGTTCCTTTGGCACAGCCGAAACTCGTGCCCGTTCTAATTGATGGCGATGGAACCAGCGCAACCCGTTTCGGGGTTCTTAGCTAACCAAATTAATTTTATTTCGCCGTGTGCGTTTTGGGTTTCGTTTCTATATTTTTTTTTGTGTAAGCCCCGGAACCTGTTCCAATAGAACCGATGCAAAACTATAGTCAGATTTTAATCGGAGCTTCCAGCCACTCCAGAGTTTTGTGACATAATCCCAGTGAAAGAATGGCTTTTATGTCCACATGTGAAATTAATTATAAAACCGGACCCCAGTCGACCATTTTTAAATATTCTTTGGCATATCATAATAACAAGCCGGCAAAGAGTTCGGCCAAAAGGTCAGGGACCACATAGGTGATAGCCCTGTTTTTATAAAAATATTCCACACCAAATCGATGGCTCATTACAGGCACCTTTTGCTGGGTAGGGAAACGAGTGATTACGAAACGCAAAGTCTGAAAATAAAGTCTAGGAAGTGGAAGAAACCGTCGCCAGCGACTCGTTCTTTAATTAAAGAAGAATTAACAGCTTCGCGGGGGAAAAAGCGGATTGCCCAAAGTGCCGAGTCACCGCTCGCAACCACTTCTGTTTTCATTTAAACATTTTATCATCCAATTCTGCGTATTGTTGTCTGTCTGCAATTCCACAACAGATTAGAGAAGAACTCGTAGAACATCGTACTTCAAAGCTCAAGTGTTCGATCAGGGGCTTCCCCCTTGGCCAGTTATTATGTGGGGGCCTCTTTGTTTTGTTTTGGTTTTCCATTTGGCATTTTTATTGGATTTTTTTGGTTGCGTATATTATTGTGCCTACGTGCAGCTGATCAATGACTGATTTGCAGCAGATCCGAGTCCAAATCTGATTGCCGACCATCTCGCATGTCGATGCTAATAAGCGGCGAGTTTCTTGAATGGCTTTATGTGGAGGGCCATCCTCTATCTCGAGAGTTTTCAAGATCAAGGGCAATATGAGGCCGGTCTTCATTCATCTTCCTGCTCAGCCAAGTTTCGAATGGAGCAAGCAAAGTGGCTCTATAGAATCCGAAGTAATATTACTAATACTTCACGGCCTGATACAAGTTTGGATAGTTTCCCAAGGAGCCTTTAAATATATAGATGGAATATAAGTAAATTATATATAAGCACCATCAGCCGGGTCGATTTAGTCATGTCCGTCTGTCCGTTTCGATTCAAACTCAGTCAATGAGCTATCTGAATAATACGTATGAATAATACAGGTAGTCTTCTTTATAATGCAGCTAGCAAATAAATCGGAACTGACCACATCAGGCGACTATATCATATAGCTCCCATAGGAACAATTCAGAAATTAAAAGAAATAAAACTATAGATTGTCTGTTTTTGACAAATTTTTTTAAATCTTATTTAAGATACGACCATTTTTTATTAAATCCGAATTTGACTTTAGATTTTATAAATATCGGACGAGTATATCATATAGCTGCCATACGAACTTGTATAAAAAAACTATGAAATTCAGCATAAGTTTGGTGTTTTTATTTTAAAAATATTTTTTAAGCCTCCAGTAAGGTTTTTTCGTACCGGTTTTTTTATACCAGCAAGGGTATACAATCTTCTTTATTATGCAAATTATTGCAAAAATATTTTCTAAGTAGGCTATTACAGTAATCATAAAAGTAATAAAATTCTTCAATCAAAGGCACAAAAAATATCCTATTTTCTTGAACCCAACTGTATTTAGTCGCCTTATTTCTGTGTCAAGGCAGTTTTATAAAGGAAAAAAACGACATCCCTAAAAGGCACACATGCACTCTCTTTGCCGCCAGGGGTAGTTTGCTGTTTGTGTTTGTTTCTTGCCTGTGACCGAATTTTCCTGCTTTTGCTTCCTATAATTCCCAACCAGTTATGGACCTGGGCTCATGGAGACCCTCGGCCCGAGCGGAGAAAGGCATACTTACCTGGCGTAGAGGTTAACCGTGATCACGAAGGCGGTTCCTCCGGAGTGAGGCTCGGCCATTGCACCTCGGCTGAGTTGACCTCTGCGATTATTCCTAATGTGAATAACTCGTGCGTGTAATTTTTGGTAGCCGGGAATGGCGTTCGCGCCGTCCCGACATTAATAATACATTTAATATTAAAAGTCCAATAAAACGTTAAAGATAGAAAAATCAGTTAGTTTTGATTACTTCGTATAATATAATTATATGTTATATATATTATATAAATAAAGAAACTATAAGCGAAGGTTGTAATACAAAAAAACTTCGCTTTATTCGCATAGATTATTTAGTAATATAATTATTTATAAAATTATACATATTGTTATTAATGGGATCTCCTGATCATATATTCCCACATTATATTCCATTGCCATTAGCTTTAATTAAATATGAAAACATTTGACTTTTAGTTCTTTATTGAATCTGGATATTAAACAATGAATGAAATAAAGTGGGAAAATAAATTTTATTTTCGTTATATAGTGGTGCCAACAGCTCAAGAAAGTGTAAAATATACGTTGACATTAGCTCGATTAATATCATAAGCTATCCAGTTCGATTGAAAAAGGTAACTGCCGATGGGAAAAGGCAAAACTTCTGTTAACTGTCGGTTGAGAAAGTCTACAGGCAGTTTCTCAAGTATAAGATCGTCCTGAAAATATACAAATAAATTACAATAACCACTTAATTAACTTAAAAAGTATACAAGTACATTAAATGGGCAGGTATGGTTCATGTTGGAATAATTCCTAAAGAATTCATACATGTAAACTCCAATTGGGTTCGATTTGGGATTCCTCAGAAATCGGCAGGCATCCACAGTAATGTTATAGAGAAAGGGCTTATAGCCACTGAGTCGCTTCATGAACTCAATATTTACCTGAAATTAATAGACGCTTATCAAAAATGTATACATCTCTTAAGGGCTTAAATACACACTTTAACTTTGGTAATAGGCGTCTTAAAAAGATTTACTTTTAAAGAAAGGTATTTATAGCTGCGGTTCACGGATTTTAAAAAGCAATATTCAAAGTCGGCGAAATTTGGGTCCAGTGAGGCGCATTTGACGTTCGTTAACTCCACCTTAGACACAATCTGGAACGTTAATTAAAACGAACATTATTTAAAACAAAACTTAATAAGCTGGACCATCTAAAGGATGCAATTTTATACTTTGTTGATTAAAAACAAAAAGATAACAGCTTGAACCAAGCGACGACGTTCTTCGAAAAACATTTTCGACAGATGTGAAAGGTTTAATGGCAATTTGATTTTATATTATTTGGCTGGTATATTAGTGTAGCAATCTATATAATTATAATTAAAATTGGATTTTGATTGAACAGCCTCGGGAATTTATTATTACATCCGGTGAAGTTATTATAAATGCTACTACATTTGTATATTGAACATCCATTATATTCGCCCGACAAATATTCCATAAAAATATCGAATGCGTAATGTCTGATTAAACCATCTTGATTGTCGCATTTTATTGTTGATTTTAATGAAGCAATTAATGGATAACCCAAAAAATATAAGAGGGTGTAATGATCCATGTAATGTATGTATTACTTTATCATTTGTTTAAAAAAAAATATAAACTCAAACTTTATGGAGAAATAAATTATATACATTACCATTTAATCTAGCCAAATATATATATTATATATATATATATTTATAAATATTACATTTTAATTATTTTCGAAGCATATTCTTTTGTTACAAATAAGGTATTGTGAGCGAATAAGATTATAATTTATTTTACATAATACAAAAAATAAAAGAAAGACAATTTTTTAACCATGTCCGTCCGTGTGAAACAACAGATCTCAGAGTCCATAAGAGCTAGTGCTACAAAATTTTCCTCTGCCTTCTGTCAAACAATTAATTATTAATTATTAATATTAATTAATTTAATTAATATGATATTAATTTCACTCACAATGCTTTGGGTACCGGCTATCTATCTTGCTTTATTTGTGTGCCTCTACCAAGAAAGCAGAAATCAAAATCAAAGCTGGGGATCCAAAGGAATTGGACTTCATATTTGAAAACTTTACTTTTGATCCAAAATATTCCTTACACATATGAGGAGCTTGATATCAAAATATCAAACGAATTAATGTCAAATATATATCTTCATTTTGTGTTGAAAAAATAGATTATTGTTTAATGATCCATACAATGTTGTTTTTTAATATGTATTGGGGATCAAATAACTATTTATTTACATATTTTGTACTATTCTCAATCGAGGTTTTCTTGCTATATCCACTTCACTTAGTAAGCAGATTATTTGTATGAAAAGTAATACACTGCCCGCTAGCATTTATCTTTATTCACTTGTCAAGATATTTAGGTTGTTTTTTTTTTTGTCCCATATTTGAATATTAAACAAAGGTCAACGGGCTTTCAGTTTTTAGCTTTCCAGGTTTTTGCTTCGTTGGATGTCACACAAAAATAAGCGTGCCAAACTTGTTTGGTCTTTGGTGAGCTGCTGCTGCTCGGCTTCCCAACAAAGCAGTTCAATGGGTCAAAGCTAGCATCTTGCATGGCTCTGCTGGTCTTCGTTCAGTGCTTCTAGTTGGGTTACTTCTATTCACACATGAACTTGATCTGGATGCTGGGATAATTAAATGCGGCGGACTACGTGCGGAAGAAGAAGTCAAGAAGCCGAAACTGTAGCTGAAGCTGAAGCTGAAGCCTTCGCCAAAAGTCCGCAATAAAAGAGTTGTAGATTTTAACTATAACTTCAACTGTTTTGCCTGGCTTTTGTTATTGTTGTTACTGGTTGCGCTGGCTGTGTTCCGTTCGTTTATTGCCATTAGCCAGCATTTGACTCACAAATTATGGCTAGCAACTTGTATTTTCCACGGCGATCGTTGTTGCCATCGGAATTGATTAGCTCGCATTTGGCTTTGGCTTGGCTTTGGGCTTGGGCCTGAGAGTTAGCGGTCTCTGGGTCCCTCGATAAGGTCAAGTTCATTTCCGCATAGCGAGCTCTTGATCTTTTCTACCTTTAAATTGAGCCAGGTGAGTAAATGGAATAGCAGTTGATTTCATGGGAAGGGAAATTGCACAAGAGGTCAGCCGGCGAACTGGACTGGCCGTAAAACAATTAGCCATTAGACGCGGCCCGATGTGACGCACTTTCGGCCTGTCTCTGCAATCAAGGCAATTACTCGTCGCGTTTGCTAACTCTCATTACAATCTCTCCGCGGGTCACGCAACACTCCCTACTTGGCCCTTTGCCCCTCGATCTTACCCAGTGACCGTGTGAACTACTGAACTGCTGAACTACTGAAAGTTTCCCTTTCACAATCGGACTTGAAGGTTCTTGAGATTGAATATGTTTCAAATATGTTAAAACCAAGAGAAAGAGTACTATTTACTGCCATTAAGAAATTATCATATGTTCGGGACTTAAAAATATACTAAGGCTAATGTTTGTAATTAAGTGATTCTCGTTTCATTATCTTTAAGCAAGTTTTACCCTTCACTGTTGAACTTGATTGTTCTTGGGGGTCCACATAATTGGCTAAATATCTGTCTAGCTGCCAGACTTCACTGCCAATGGTCAAGTGCAGTGCCTAGCTGCAATTAACCCACTAAAAGTCAATGTACTCGAAATGTAAAGACGAAGACAAAACAAGAAAATAATATAAATAATATGTAATTATAAATTGCTGTTAGCCAATTTAATTTCATTTTTAAAACTAAACTATTAACATAAAACAAAATAAAGTAAATGAATGAATGAATACAAGTCATAAATATCAATTGCCGAAAATATACAGAAATCTATAGTGACTAAATGAAAGAGAAGATATTTTAAATGTAAACAAAATAATAAGATATTTAAAATTTTACACAGAAATTAAATTCTAATAAAATGTGAATACCATTCATTTACCACTTTTACTTTGCAGTTGTCTTTAATATTAATTTATCGCTGGCAATTACTATATATCTTACACGATCTGCAGCGGGTTAATATCTGTTAAAGAACCAAAATGCAGGCCAGGCACTTAGTAGAATTCCAGGGTCAACGCGACCAGTTTCAGGTTTCCTTCTAAGCTCAGCCCCTGGCCAGCCGAATCGTTGGTTTTGACACAGATATATCCATAGCCATATTGGACGGATCGGTGCTTGCATTTGGCATTTCGTTTGGCAAACACCAGAGTAGTAACAGCCACCGAGTTACGGCCACCAGATGACCTCGACTTTCAATCGCAGCCACGTCCACGAAGCTCATTGTCAGCCGCCTCCCCGAGAATGTAGCTGGCATTCTTTTCGAACGTATCTTCAAGATGTTTCTCACACTGGGCTTGATACGCACTCGAATTACACCGAGTATTACACGCCGATAGGCATCGCATCGCCTGAGAAATATATATTTGTCGGCCATTAACCGATGGGGATGATGCATTTCCCAAACATTAGGCGGCTTTTACGAGCTTTACATCTGGACAGGCTCACATCAATTAACCCGTAATTACAATAGAATTTTGTTCAGCTTCTCGGCGACTCAATCAGAGGTGCCTCCCCCCCCAGGTTGGCCGGACAAAGGGGGTTAAGCGATGGAGCTGGCGCGCTTTTAGGGGCGTTTTAATAACCGCGCTAAAGTTCAAGAACATCGCTGATGGTTATTGTCATAGTTTTGCCGCCGCAAAAATGTGTAATTAAATCTGCGAATTGCAATCGATTAGAAATACGCTTTGAGGCATTTGCGGAGGCATTTTATGAAGGTTTTCGTTTGGCCCGGTGATTGAGTGATTTGTTAAATAGTTATGGGTGTGCATAAACCAAACCTTTAGAACAAACCTTTAATTTATTTAGGAATATAAATAAATATACCGAAAAAAAATATAAATCACATTATAGACGTTCAAAATCTTTACATCCATTTATTCCTTTAATCCTTTTATTATTATAATCAGAAAGAAGTCGTATTAACAAGAATAAAGGAATCTTCACATTAGTGAATAACCACAAACAATGTCATTCTTTAATTAACCTAAAATACCTATACGTTATCTAAATCATTAAAAACTTACACATTAAATATTAATAATAATCACTTTGAAATTATTATTATTGGTTATATAAAACATAAGTATTTTAATTATAAGATAAAAACATAAACAAAACCTGTCGAATTCGATTTGTATGGGAAAACTTAAAGTGGCGCTTTTCTCACCTTTTTTCAGCTATGTGGCAACGATTTTATTTTCAGTGAGTACACACCTAAACAGCGCTGCCTGACTGCATCTGACTTTTCAAAGTTGTAAATATTATTAATAAATCGATTAGATATAAACCAAAATCTTGTGGTTTAAAGTATTTAAATAAAAAAGTAGCAGTCTAGCCTTGTCTAACAACTAAATTACTGAATTAGTAAATGGCTAAAAATACTAAAATGCCAAAATAGAAAATACCAACTTAGTACCAAAAAGCAAGGCAAAACGAAGAAACCGAACACAGTCACACTTCAAATAAAATTTACCCAACAACTCAACTTTGTCGCTGCAATATTTGCATTTGCATTCGTCGTTTCCTCCAGATATAAACCCGTGATTAGAACTAGCCAGCCACTACCCCGACTTTCCGTCCCGTGAAAAGTTTTAACCGAGAAGATGCAGCGCGCTGGCCTACTGGCCATCTTGGCACTCTTCTGTGCCTTCGGTGAGTGCCGAAAAGGGAATTGAGAAAACTATTTAGTCACAGCTTATTGCGTATTTGCACTGTGCACCCCCATTCGTCACTCTGTATTCGTCATTCGTCACTATTCGACTCTGCGCTTTGTTTTGTCTTCTTCACAGGCTGCTTCGCCGCTGCCACGCCCCTTCTGGGATCCAGTAAATGCACCCGCGGACCCTCGTATTGGTGCGAAAATCTCAGGTGAGTCTCAGGGGGGAGAATCGGAAAAACGCTTGGTCATCGAGTGGCCGCGGAAAAATTCTAGAAGAGAGAAAGAGAGATACATGGATCAAAAAGCCATAACTGTTGTCCACCCATTTAACCCCACTTTGCGTTCGTCTCTTTATTCCTTTTCTTGTTCGTTGTTTTGTGTTTTCTCACCGATAACACTATCTTTCGATTCGAATCGCACTGTATGTAGTCTGATCAGCTCTATCAAGCGATAACCCCTGTTATTGCAAACTTAGTGCTAGGCGACGCTCCAATTGCGCCCTCTTTTTGCCGCTACACGGGGCAAAAAATCGGACTCCTGTTCCCATTTCAGATCTGATAGCAGGCTTCATATTGCTAGAGTTTATTGTTTCGCTTGTCCAAGCCTGTCTTGTGCCGATTATAGTTTTATTTGTTATTATAAATATATAACCAGCTGTCGAATTTCTAATTTAAGCTTGAGAAGAGCATACAGGTTCAGTTATCTACATTAAATGTTTGTTCATTTTATTTGCACAACTATATTGTACATTTACAGAAATATGTATTTATGTACATTGCTTGTAGAATCATTGTCCAAAAATATCACAATCTTGCATTTATTTACTTTTCTTTTCATTTTGTTCTAATCTTGTTTGAAGATCTTATTTAATTCTAATCCTATATTATTTTAAGTGAAAAATAAATGTAGTTTTCCTGTTCCCTATAACTTATAAAAGCTTTAACCTAAATATATTAAAATTTGCTTGTTTTTATTTAAAACACAGCTTAAAATTATTCTAATCTTTAAAGTGAAACCCAAGCAAATTTATTTATTTATTTCCTGGGTGTGCATATTATAGCATTCCCTTTTTTTTTAATGATATAAACCTAATTCTTTGTTATCATCTTTTTCTCTCTGTGCATATTTTTTTGCATTCTTTTCCCTTGGTTCCGTTTCCTATTTCATGCATTTCCTTTGTTTTCGTTTTCGGTTTAAATTAAATTATCAGAATGCCGACTAAATGTGCCGACAGCTGACGAACAGAGTAAATCGCTTTTTAGGGGGAAACTTAAACCGCATGAGTATTATTTGGATGAGTAATCCCGAGGTCCAGATCGGTTTACAGTCGCTGTAATCCCCAGACCTCCCTTTCGCTTTGGAATGTGCTGTAAGCAATTACTTTGGGACCTTATCAACAAATTCTGACTAATCCCAACATCACACATAAAGGGGAACCATTCAAAGTCGGACTTTCCTTTTGCTGATATCATAAAAAAAGTTTTTACACAAAGAGTACAACAAATGGTTGAGTTTTTAAAAGGTTCACGTTCTTGAACTATACGAATTTATGTTTTAAAATATACTTAAAAATTAGAAGCATTTTTCGGACTTTAAAAGGTCTAAGCACTTATAATTAGTAATGATACGTATATAGTTATACCCTACAGTAACTCAAAGAAAAATGCTTCCCTTCTAGAATGAATGAATTACTTATTTACCAAATAAAACCGATTAAACCCTTGTGCACAGTGCTCTTATCGGTGGCCACAATTCCTTTGTTTATTGATTGATTTATTTTTAAACGCCAAGGAAAATCCGCTACGTTCCACTGCCTTTTAACTGTTTCTTTGTTTCTCAATTAAGAGCAACAAAAAATTGCAGAGCCACAAAAATTATAAACGTCGCCATTGCTGAAATTTTTAAAAACAATATCGCAGACATGTGTATAATATATATACCTATATATAGGTGGATATGTGCAGATATATGTATGTGTTTATTTCCGTGCTTATCACCGCTGTTTTCTTGACTTTCTAGACGCTTTTGTTTGATATTCGCTGAGTGCCTCCAACACAGGTAGAGGCAGAGGCAGGCATTCGCTGATGTTTATAAAAATTAACACCTTTTAGGCAGGGGCAGAGATGGGGCGACAGAATTACTTAAATTGATTGAATATTGAATAAATAAGCAAGAATTATAATTTATTAGGGACGGAAATTCACTGAAAGAAATATCAAAGACCCTTTGTATTTGTTACATGATTTTCTTTAAAATGAAATATTCCTATAATACTTAATAATTGCTTATAGATTATAATGTATTTATCCAAAACGATGCACCCTTATCCAGCATAATCATGTGAGCTGCGGGTGCATTCAACCAACGCCACTGGGTTCAGTGGTTTCTCCGGCTTCTTAGTGGACTCTGATCTTTGCTGACTCTGTCTCTCTGCCGACTTGGTCAGTCGATTACGAATGCGGGTCATTTGATCCATAGTCTCGGCGTTTCTGCATAGTCAGCTTATTATTTTTAAGGGCTTATCACACTCAATACAAATTCCCTACATTGTTTTTCTACTCCTCAGCAATTCCAAAGAATGCCGCGCCACCCGCCATTGTATCCAAACTGTTTGGGAGACCCGTGAGGTGCCCGTAGACACCGACTCGATCTGTCAGATATGCAAGGACATGGTCACCCAGGCACGCGATCAGCTGAAGAGCAATGAGACCGAGGAGGAGCTTAAGGAGGTCTTTGAGGGCTCCTGCAAGTTGCTGCCGGTTAAGGTGGTGCAGAAGGAGTGCATCAAAATGGCCGATGATTTCCTGCCCGAGCTGGTCGAGGCCCTGGCTTCTCAAATGAACCCAGATGTGAGTATCCTCAGCAGTATTTGGTAATGGAAAATCTGTATTTAATTTATTTTCGCACCCTTAGCAAGTTTGTTCTGTGGCCGGACTTTGCAACAGCGCCCACATCGATGAGCTGATGAAGCAGACCTACCAGGCAGCCCTCGATGGCACACTCAAGGACGACGAGAACAGCTCCGAGGAGGAATTGTCGCTGAAGCCGAATCAACTTTCCTGCGGCAATTGCAACCTGCTCTCCCGCATGATGCACACCAAATTCGCGGCCTACGATCGCGATGACATGGTGGAGCAGTTCCTTCATGTTTGTGGCTCGCTCTCCAGCTTCTCGGATGCCTGTGCCAACATTGTGCTGACCTACTTCAACGACATTTACGAACATCTCAGCAAGCACTTGGATACCGATGCCGTGTGCCATGTGTCGGGAGTGTGCGCCTCCAAGTACCATCAGCACGAGGAGGATAAGCTGCCCAAGCAAGAGACTCTGGTTGCTTTGGATGCCGGCGATGATATTCCCTGCGAACTGTGCGAACAGCTGGTGAAGCATCTGCGTGATGTCCTGGTGGCCAACACCACGGAAACGGAGTTCAAGCAGGTTCTGGAGGGTTTCTGCAAGCAATCGCGCGGCTTCAAGGACGAGTGCATCAGCATCGTGGACCAGTACTATGATGTGATCTACCAGACGCTGACCAACAAGCTGGATGCCAATGGAGCCTGTTGCATGATTGGCATTTGCCAGAAGAACTCGGCCACGCATAAGGATGCTCCCATTATGCCCCTGCTGCCCGCCATTGAGCCCGCCCAGGTGAAGATCACCATTGAGAAGCTAGAGAAGAAGCAGTTAGGTGCCAATGAGCCCAAATTCACCCAGCAACAGATTATGGACATGCAGCTGCCCATCGATCACCTAATGGGCCCTCAAAATCCCAATTCCCTGGTAAACGGTGGCGAACTGTGCACCATCTGCGAGTATCTGCTGCACTTCATCCAGGAGACGCTGGCCACCCCGGCCACGGATGACGAGATCAAGCACACCGTGGAGAATATTTGCAGCAAACTGCCCCAGGGCGTGGCCGGACAGTGCCGCAACTTTGTGGAGATGTACGGTGATGCTGTGATTGCCCTGCTCGTCCAGGAACTGAATCCACGCAGCGTGTGCCCCATCATGCAGATGTGCCCGCACAATCTGCCGAAGAGCGAGGACGTTGAAGTGTTCCACCCGAAGCCAACCGTCAACGATGAACAGGATGCGCCCACCTGTCCGCTGTGCCTCTTCGCCGTTGAGCAAGCCCAGGCCAAGATCCGTGACGACAAGTCCAAGGTGGGTTTTGATATCTTTATTTTAAACAATTTCCTTTATTTTCAATTGAATTTTCCTCTCATTAGAGCAACATCAAGAAGGTCCTGAATGGCCTGTGCTCGCATCTGCCAAACAAAAGTCTAATGGACGAGTGCGTGGACTTCGTGAACACCTACTCTAGCGAACTGATCGACATGCTGATCACGGACTTCAAGCCCCAGGAGATTTGTGTTCAGCTGAAGCTCTGCCCCAAGTCCAAGAACACGCTGGCCGACATGGGAATTAGTCTGGAGGATGAGGTTGATGGCGAGGATACTTCCAGCAGCGAGGAGGAGGATGGCGACCACTTTAATGACATCGAGACGCTAGGCGAACTGCCACCTCAGCTGGCCTTCGATGAGGGCTTCAATGCCGCACCCAATTGCCTGATTTGCGAGGAACTGGTGAAGACCGTCGAGAAGAAGATGGGCAAGCACCCCACTCGGGAGAGCATAAAGAAGATACTGGATCAGGACTGTGACAAGCTCAAGAAGCCGGTATCGGCCAAGTGCCACAAGATTGTGGAGAAGTACGGCGACACCATTGCCGATCTGCTGCTCAAGGAGATGGATCCCAAGCTGATCTGCACCGAGCTGGGACTGTGCTTGTTCGCCGACACTGATGATTGTGAGTAGCCAAGCTGTTACTTATTTCTTATGCCATTCTAAATGCATTTATTATGTTAGTGGAAATGGATGATGCTGTGAAGTACGATGTGATTGCTCTGCCGCACAAGAACGACAACTCCTTGGAAAAGATTAAGGAGCCGCCCACCTGCGTCCTCTGCGAATTCGTCATGACCAAGCTGGCGGACGATTTGAAGAACAAGACCGAGCAGGATGATATCAAGCGAGCAATTCTGGCCGTGTGCGACCGCCTGCCAGCCACCATTCGCAAGCAGTGCGACACCTTTGTGGAGGGTTATGCCGCCGCTGTTATCGATTTGGTGAGCAAGATCCCACCCAAGGAAGTGTGCCAGAAGCTGCAGCTCTGCTTCAGCCTGGCTGTCACCGACGAGGTGGTGGAATGTGGCGTTTGTCACGGCGTCACCCAGGTCCTGTTGCCCTTCCTGCGCGAGAAGGAGGAGAACCATGAGGCCACAGAACTGCAGATGACATCCACAGCCTGCGAGAACTTGCCGGCCAAGTACTACAAGATTGTAAGTTGAAAATAATAATTAATTTCGTTTAGCTTTTAGTTAACTTAAATTCTTTTATTTCTTTTATCTTTGCAGTGCTCGGAGATGATCTCCATTTATGGCAACAGCATCAAGAACTTGGCGAAGCGCGACTATGTGGATCAGTCGCATGTCTGTGCCGAGATTGGCAAGTGCTTTGACAGCGAGAAGTCTTCGCTGGCCTTTGCCAGACTTACAGGTAAGCTACAGTCCATAAGCCAATGATGCCCCACAGATAGATTCGCTGTCCGAGCTCTGCTCACACCGAGCAGCAGCTTCCGGCTAGTCTTACGCAATGTATGCGTGTGGGCACCTCTGCTTTTTGTGTAACCTTTGATGTTTAACTTTAATTTCTTTTACAGCCTAAGATTATCCTCCCATTGAGTGATTTGTTGTGATGCGTGCAGAAGATGAGGTGTAGAGGGATAAGCCGAAGAATTAGGATGAGGAGGAGAAGGAGGATGCGGCCCACGCTTTATATATCGCATATACCTTTACATATATCTGTTTATACATTCTTTAACGATTTACTGTAAATGAACGACCATTACTTACCCTTGTTTCCGTACCCTGTTTTGGAGAATTTGTGATGAAACTGATTTTATAAAACGCACTCGATCGAACCGGGCTGAAAAAAGTGAAACTTAACTAAAACTAAAAGCTAGAACTAACCATAAGCAGTAACCCCAAAATTAGCGAAATCAAAAGCCATGAACTTTGTATTGTCAGTCAGTGTGTGTGTAGTTTAAGATATCAAAGAAAACTGTGTAAAATACGAAAATTGATCTTATATAAATCATAAAGAAAACATAAACATAAACCCAGCAGCACTTTATTGACTATTCCCCAACGGAAATACTTATTTATTTTGTTAGCCAAAATGTTTGAGAACACACTGATGATCATTAAGCCGGATTACATGCCCAAGCGGCGGCAGGTGCTCCTCAAGCTGCTGGACGAGGGATTCCAGCTGCAGGGCAATCGCAAGCTCAACTTTTCACCCGAATTGGCAGCCGAATTTTATGCCGACTATGCGGATGAGGCGGGCTTCATGCTGGAGGTAATACTGCTCTCGAAAGGGGTCTCGGAGGCCTTTATAGTCACCAAGGAGAATGCCGTGCAGGATTTGCTCAATATTATGATTTGTTACTTGTGAGTTTAGTCAACGGATTGTCCTTTGAACTTCTTCAAAGTTGAGATCTAACTTTCAGTGGTTCAACGCCGGAGCTGGAGCGAAATCTTCATGTTACCAAAAATAGCAGCTGTGTGGCTCGTGAAATTAACTTTATTTTTCCAAACTGTGAGTGATCTTTAGGGACTACAAGGCTGCTTATCTTCATATCAGGTTTCTTAACATATACAAAGGCTGTCCTCTTATACAAGTAGACTCGCCTCATAAACTTTCTCATCCAACCATTAAACATCTCTGTACAACCTAATCCACATTGACGTTGAGAGTACTGACTTGTTAGGTGAGCCTAATCTCCACTTGCCGAGTTAAAATACTAGATTCTCTGTATCTATAGTGTTGTGCCACTATATAACATCGTATAAAATGCTTTAATCCCTTTAGTTATAACGATATGTACACAATAATCTCAAACGTAGATAGTCTTCCTAAACTAAAAACCTTATCCTAGTAAGCATGCAAGCAAACAATCAGGCAACATTCCAGTAGTTAATTTCCTCGCATTCTTTACCTATTCTTTCTATGTATTACTGCGCCTACTAACACCTAACCCTAACAAGCACGTGCTTGGCCTCGCAAGGATTGCATCAACGTCCATCTAAAATATAAATATGATAAATAATTACCTTAGATATCCATGAGCCCCATGAGATGTTCGACCGCTCGAACTTCTGCAATCGCCCGATGCTGAAGCCCCTGCTCGTGGAGATCTACGATATTCTCCAGAACTCCGATTGCAGCCAGGAGAACTGGAAGGTGCGCGTCGCCGATTATTTGGCTCGCAGCAATCCAACAGTGCCGCAGATCAGCAACCAGTGTCAAGTGCGTCCGGATACATGCATCCAGGACAAGTCACAACAAACAACTATGACCTATGCCCCCAAGCCGAGTGTGGCGGGTGCGCCACCGCTCACCAAAAAGACCGATAGCAGCAGCTCACCATTGTCGTCCACTTCACCGCACTCCTCCATGCTGCTGTCCAGCTCGTCGTGTGTCACCTGCGGTGGATTTGAGAGGTCAGAGACCTGCATTCCGGAACTGGATCTTAATAAGCGCGTGGAGCCGCATGATGCCGAAGAGGTTTGCGTGGACGAGGAGATCCTATGGCGAGAGGTGGTTGTGTACGAGGAGATACAGCCCGAAGAGGAGCAGGAGTCCAAGGAGGGACACTACATTGGCTTCGAGGCTGAGGAAGGGGCCGAGGCTGGTGGCTCGGATGTGGAGTCGGACCAAAGTGCTGCCCAGACGGTTCCACCGCCGCCGACAGCACAAGCTGATGTGTCCAGCGAGGAAGCACCAGCTGAAGAAGCTGCTCCAACGCCAGCTGCTGCTGCAACACCAGCTGCTGCTCCAACACCAGCTGCTGCTCCAACACCAGCTGAAGAAGCTGCTCCAACGCCAGCTCCTGAACCAGAGCAAGCTCCTCAAGAGGCTCCTGCTGCCGAGGAGGCTGCTGCAGCCCCCGAAGAAGCTCCCGCCGAATAAGCTCATTTGACCTTTGCACCTGTTGCCACACCGTTTGTTTGTTTATTGAAGCATAGAAAAAAAAAATTGGCCCCAAATTCGCGCAATTTTTGCAGCATCCCAGCGGCAACACGAACCACTGCATCGCCACCCACAGCAACACCTTCGAATGCCAAATGCGCACTCGCAGAATTCGGGAGGAGGGTTCCAGACTGCTCGTCCTGCAGTTTTCAGGTTTTTTTTTGTACCACCCGGAAAATGCAGCGACATCAACAGGAGCAACAGCCACGGCAGCAACAGCTTTTGGCCCTATTGCAAAAACATAGGCCAAGTTTTTTTCCCTCGCTCCTCCCCCTTTCAAGTGTCCAATAAAAAAATAAAACAAACAATGGAATCCCAAATAATTTGTGGGCCAAAGTAAGCCTTGCATCTGGCATACTTTTAAGCCATGCAAAGTGGTAGCAATTAACCCAATTATGGGGATATTACTGGGGCACTTGAATAGCAAATTTTATTGATTTTCGACATTTGAGTTGAGGGAAAAATTATGGATTATATTTTAAGACTTTGGGATAGAATAAATTAGAAAATAATAATAATAATTACATCTTTAAAATACTTTTATAACGCTTGAACTTAAACTGTTGCAGGGAAATGGAAACCAAACCTAACGAAAAGGAAAACATTATTCAGCTTTTGTGATCCTTAGCCGATTGTTTGTAGTCCGAAAATAAGTATGCGTTGCATATGTTTATTAGCCGGGCAGGCGCCATATCGGCCAGCGAAGGAAGCGGAAGTTCAGGAAGTTTAGTTCCGCCTTGGAGAACATGGGTACGCCCACCTGACGCAGGTGATTGTCCCGAACTAGGCTAAGCTAACGAAGACCTATGCACAGTGGCCCGAAAGGAAAAATAAAAAAAAAATGGGCTTTAAATAATACAATATATAATTTTAATAAAAAAAATATATATATTATTGTTTAATTTGTAAGGTTGTCAAGTTTTAAAAGGAATTTGAAGCTTTATATAAGAGGCTGCAACAGAAATCATTAAAGTTCTTAAAACTCTTAAAAAGGAAAGAATCACTTATTCTAGAATATTTTAAATCGAAAAAAAAAAACATTTTTGAACCTTAAAAATAGCGTAGACACATTTTTTAAGGTATTTAAAAACGAAAGTAATTTGTGGAGCATCCTAGACACTTTTTTTCTATTTTGGTTATCGGAGAATATTTTATAGAATTCTTTTGAAGCCTTTTTTAATTGATTTAAACCCGATTCCGTATTATCATCAGATTTATTTAAATTAACTTTTGACCTATTAAACATGTTTTAAATCAAATCTTAGCCTATTTCTTCGATGCCAAAAATATGAGTTTAATCCGGAACAGTTTCTATTTAATTTCAAGCTGCGCTTTAATATTTTGCTCGCCAATTTCCGGTGGTTCCCAAACCACGGTGGCCTTATAAGCCGCCACCTCAGCAATTGAGATTTGCGAAAAGTTGTTGTTGCGGGCGTGTGTTTCAATGCCAGGCCGTTCCATCGGTTGCTCCCCAGCAACCACCCCCGGGAACGGCGACAGTGGGAGAGATGGTGGTGAGAGCGCAAAAGCTCTCCGGACGCCGTGCGCTATGCAATGCTTTCTACGGCCCACTTTCCACCCGTTCCCATTCCGATTTTTGCGGCTTTTCTTCCGCGTTTTTTGTGTGCGTTTTTTTTTTTTTGTTCTCATTGTCGACGTCCAGGGCATTTGGTATCTGTCCGCCGATTTCGCTGCCACCGCTCTGTTCCGCTGGCGTCCTGCGTTTCTTGCTCCTTCTGAAAATAACAAATAATTACTCAAAATAATAGACGCCGAAGCTTTCGCCAGCGACTGCGCAGCCGACGTCGCAGTCGCAGCCGCCGCCGGCGTCGAGTCGGAACTGAACAGAACTGAAAGAGAATTGAATCGGTTTCGCAATACATACACAAACAATAGGCGCTGGGAAGTAGACGACGGCGAATCCTTGGCGGCTCAGCATTTCCACCGAATTCGCGTCGAGGAAAAGCGGAAAATCGGTAAAGCGGAGCAGTCAGCAGTCAGCGGCCATTTCGTATTGATTTTCAAGTGTGGTAAGCGGTAGCGCCAGGAAAAACGGTTGAAAAGACTCGGAAAAAACACGGTGAAAAGCCCACCAAATGGCAGTGAAAAGGGCGCAAGCAAATGTCAATGGCCAAAACGACATAAAAAAAAAGAGTGGGGTGGTTCGGGGTTGAGGAAGTGCCGAAAAAGGCAGTGCGAAAAGTGGCCAGAAATCGTGTGTGTGTGTTGTAAAAAGTGTACCCCCCAAAGTGCTGACCAAATATAGTGAGGAAAAGCCCGAATTGTGCGTTAAATATAGCGCGCTTAAAAATAAATCCGGGCAGACACGGAAAAGCCCCAAACCTCAAGTCCAAAAAAGGCTAGTGGCAAGAGGCAAGAGGAAGAGGAAGCCCAAAGAAGCGGAAGAGGAAGAAGCGGCCGGCATACACACACAACCACAAGGGGGTGGCAACCCTACGCCCGCAAAAAGGGGGATGGCTTCGGCTTCGACTTCGACAGCGGCAAAAAGCTCAAGTCACAAATTTTTGCGCAAGGGCAGGCCGCACTGAGTCGAGTCGAGTCCGAGAGTCGAGTGCTTTTCCACCCGAAGGGGGGGTGAATGCCGCTCTGCCTCAGCTGCCGTTGACGCCGACGCTGGAGAAATTTCGCAACACTCGCACAACACACGCACAACCACACACGGCACAATACACTCCCCCACAGTTTACAGTTCCAGCGCTCGTTTTGTTAGGGGTGGCATTGCTTGGGTTCCGGGAACGGAATGGGAATGGCACAGGCAGCGAAGGGAGAAGATAGTGACTTAAAATACCCTTGCACTGATAGGGATCTTGGGGATATATTACTTCGAATACAGTTAATAAAATGTAGATAATGCACATAAATTGAATAAACAAATTATTCTGGGGTGTTTCAGAAACCAAAAGCGGTTTTAAAACCCCTAAAAGTCTAACTAAAAGTTGAAAATTAAGTTTAAATTTGATTTTTTGTATAATGTACCATTATGCTACAATTTTGGGCACCTTTCTATGGATTTTAAGAATCCATAGGAACAATAGATTGTAATCTAAGGAACTTTATAAATTAGTAATATAGAAGACAGTTGCCGTAGAGTAGTCAAAATTAATACCACACATGCTTTTATTATGATTATTAATTATTAGAACCAAGCCTTGAGCCGGCAACCCATTTATATAGTAGAAAGTTCCCAGTTATATCTCTGAGTTATCTATCCTGACTTATAAAGATTTTTCGCTTAGAAGTGTGCTGTACAATAGTAATCCCGATTGTCGTGAATTGCAAGTGCAACTATGGAACTATATTATGTAAGTAGGATCTGAATAAATGAGAAAAACCCTTCCGAAAGGGAGTACCATGACATATAATATAATTTTGAATAGATTTGCAATCGCACAAAACCGTAAACTCTTTGAATAATAGTTAATGGAAACATTAAAATGCTTAAGATGTACAACTCTTTACCTTTAGGGGGTATTACTCCCCTGAATACCGACTAACCTCTGTTTCATTCCATTTAATTCCATGGAATTTCACCCGTTCCCCATTCCTCTTCCCCAGAGCGGCGCCGTTAACATGGACAAGATGACGGTGGCCCAAAAGAACGCATATCTCGAGGCCCATATGGCCGTGCAGCAGCAGATGGCCCAGGCGGCCATTCAGTTCAAGCAGCAACAGACCTCCCAGCAACAGGGCTCCCCCACCACGGCCAACAACAACAACAGTCAGCAGAACAACGGCAACATGCAGCAGCAGCAACAGCAGCAGCAGCAGCAGCAACAACAGCAGCAACAGCAGCAGCAGCAACAACAGCAGCAGCAACACTATGCGGCAACAATTAAGGTGCCGCAGATCAGTTCCTCGAGCGTAGCGGCAGCGGCGGCAGCCGGTGAGAGCACCTTCACCGTTCCCGACGACGGCATGGGCTTCGAGGGCGGCGTCCGGGTGCTGCAGAGCCTCGGCACCTGGTCGGCGGCCGAGCAGCTCACCTACAATATACCCAAGCCGAACCTCATTCCCTTCACAGAGCCGTACGTCGAGGGAGGCTCGATGCACCCGGCCAGTCGACTGAAGGCGCTGCAACAGGTGCAGCAGGCCTCCTCGGGGGTGCGCAAAACCAATCCCTCAAAGTGTGAGTAGTTTTATTTATAAATCACAGAGAGAGAACTTAAGGATGAGCTAAGATACTAACTAACTCTCATAATATAATTATTTCCAGCCACCAACAAGGCGTTCGAGTGCACGGTGTGCGGCAAAGGACTCGCCCGCAAGGACAAGCTGACCATCCACATGCGCATCCATACCGGCGAGAAGCCCTATATTTGTGAAGTATAAGCTGCCCTCGAGCCCCTGGTGGCCCCCGGCCATCTTCAGTGTGGCCAAATCTCTAACCAATCTCCTCTCGATTCCATTCGATATTGCAGGTGTGCAATAAGGCCTTCGCCCGCAGGGATAAGCTGGTGATTCACATGAACAAGTTCAAGCACGTGACGCCCACGAACATAGCTCCGCTGGGCAAGCGGCTGAATAACATGGTCAAGAAGAAGGAGCAACCAGATCCGCCGCCGGAGGACAACAAGCAGAGCCTGGAGCTGCAGCTGCAGCAACAGGCCGTTCAGGTAGCCGCCCAGAACATCATTGTGCAGTCCGCGCAGGGGGCGCCGGCGGCGCTTCCCGGAATCATCATTCCGCACCACCAGCAGCAGCTCTCCTGGACCTGCGAGCTGTGCGGCCGGATGTTCTCGAGTCGGGACGAGTGGTCCATCCATGCCAAGAGTCATCTGGAGGTGAGAAGATGTCGGTAGAGCCTCCTGGCAGCATGGAACCAGGCAGATATCTTCGTAGTTCCAAAGAGTGGATTTAATTCTAGTTTTCTTGATTTATTCCATGGCATTCTTTCAGTATTGACAGCCGGAACGGGTAGTCGTAGAGTCAACAAAGCCAGCAGCAGCAGCAGCAGCGGCGGCGGCGGCGGCAGGAGTCATTGCTAAGGCCGGCAACAGTAATCGCAGCTACCAGATGGACGCTAACCAGAACCAGATACAAATGGAGGCCCAAGCACGCAAGCAGAAGATAATCATACAAAACCAAATGATACTCAATGCCAGCCATCAGCAACAGCAGCAGCAACAGCAACAGCAGCAGCAGCAACAGCAGCAGCAACAACAGCAGCAGCAACAACAGCAGCAGCAGCAACAACAGCAGCAACAGCAGCAGCAACATGTGGCCCACGGGAAGAAGGCAGCCAGAAAGCACCTGCAACATCTACAGCAGCAACAGCAACAGCAGCAGCAACAGACCAGTGCGCCTATGTACAATAACAATAGTAGTAGCAACCACAGCAACAACCACATCAACCAGCAGCCGGGCCAAGAAGTAACTACCTATTAACCACCAGAACATCAACAGAACAGAACAGCAAACACCAACAGCAAACAGCCAACAGCAACATTGAACACCTTGACCCTTGTAGCACTTCCGTATTCTGTATAGTATTCTGTATTCTGTCACCCTTCCCTCGTGTCTCCCCTCTCCCCGCAAATCCAGGTGGCGGTGCCGGTGTCGCACATCATCGCCAACTCACCCACGGCTGCCACCTACATGCAGGCCCAGCTGAGCGAGCATGCCGGCAACATGCAACATGCAGGGATGCCCATCGTCACATACAATGGCAACCAGTACTGTGTGATCACCCGGGCACCCGATCTTGACGTGGAGGCAATGCAGAAGCCACTGGAGTACGGCCAGGCCGCAAGTGGAGCCACCAACATCATAGTGATGTCGCCGATGCAACTCCTGCCTCCGCAGCAGCAGCAGCAACAACAGCAGCCACAGCAGCAGCAGCAACAGTAAGCCAAGTCAGGGAGAAAGGCTAACTGCTCCCAGCTATACTATAAATACAAATTGTAAATAGAGTCTTAAGCAGCCAAGAGCGAATCCAAGTATATGTTTAAACGCACTACCCAGTGGTGTTGGGTAGGGAGCACTCACTGAATGAGTGAACCAATGAAAAAGTGAGCAAGAGTGATCTGTTGTTCATTCAGTTCATCCAGAAAAGTGAACAAAGTTCACTAAGTTCATGTTCCCTTTTGAACAAATGAATGAACACTGAAGTAAACAAGCTAAATGAACAAGGAAACAAAATAAACATGTTCATTTTACTCACTGAAATGAACAACTATTGTTGGTTCACTCACCTGTGGTGAGCATTACCCAACACTACTACCCGGCAAAGGAATTTGTAAATGTCAGATTATACGCATAGAGCCCCCAGTGTCAGTCGAATCAAATCTAGTCTAAGCAACCTAACATATCCCCGCGCAGATTGTAGTTCCGTGTACTAATCCCCCTACCGTAAGGCAGCCACAAACAGCCACACTGAGATATATATAAATATCATTTCGATGCAGCTCCAGATCAGATCCCGCTAACTAGTAAACCCCTACTCAGACCGCGTGTATATTGTGTGTGTTTCTATGGCATTGTTTGTACATTAAGCTAATTACGTACTCCAATTACGTCTTCTACTAAGCTCGGATCGAGAAAGGAAGAGAAAACGATAATGAAAATATATGAAAATAAAATGAAAATGAAAACCAAACAAGTAGCAGTAGTAGTGTCCATCAGCAAAGCTCCCAACACATCTCCCCAATCGATTCCAATGGCAAACCATGTAAAGATCAAGCGAAAATAAATTTAATTTAATTAAATAAAAGGAAAGAACTTTTTGATCGGAATGAGGGTGAATATTCAAAGGCATTATTGATTAATATTATTTATTAATAGAGTATTATTCCTTAAGTTCATTATGTAATGTGTATATTTTCCGTTTTAGTCTAAAATGTTATATATATTTATTAAAACTAAAACTAGTAACTAGTTTTATTTATATTTAACATTACTATTATTTATTTATTTATTTAAAAGCTTAAGTCTGGCATATAATTTATTATAATTTATTCATTTTACTCAAAGTGGATCATAATTTTCTAATGAGTTATTACTTACCAGATAACTTGCTTGTAAATATATACAAAAACTTGTAAAATGTTGAACTCATAGTTTTTTCCTGCATTTTTGTGGTTACTTCGCTTGAATGTAAATCATGCAATATTACGTATACGCAATGTGGCCCATGCTGAGCATCACTCGAGTGCTACACTCAGTTCTGGCCAAGTTACGAATTGAAACCATTAAGGCACCTAATAATTGGCAGCTGTTGTCGTTTATTATTCTCGACTGGCCAACTTTGGCGGAATTCTCGCTTTTGGGCCAAACAAAAAAGACTGGCCAAAAGCGAAGCAGAAAAACCAAAACATTTGGTCAACGCTGAGCTCACGAGAAGCAGCTTTTCGTTCCAAAAGTGAAAAATGCCGCGATTTGACCTTAGATGGAAACTCGTCGCTGTCGCAGTCGCTGTCGAAGTCGCCGTCGACGCTGCATTGGCAGCAAATAAATTTCTGCCTCGAATGCTGCTTGCGTTCGGTTTGCTAATAATACAAGTCATTCGTAGAGTTTGCAACAGGGTATACATCATTTTTGAAGATATTTGGTATCTAAGAATATGTATACATTAGAAAAATTAACAAAAATGGTACTGCTTTATCCTTAAAGTCTCAGTTTACCACATATTCCCAATTTCCCAATGAAGAATCTCTTCAAAAACTTAATTAAATATAGAAATCATAATATCTCTATCTTTTAAACCACCTTTCTTCTATCATAAGAGTATCTCTTAGTTGGAAAATGCACAGCATCGCATCTACCCAGTTCTCATGTTGTTTTTTTTTTCGCAAGAATCGCAAATTAGTCTGGGCCTCGATCAGCGCGCTGATCACCTGAGCAAACTCAAAACTCGACTGCGAACTCAAAGGCAAACTCGACGCCTACGACAAATGACAGCGCTCACGGCGCCGCCAACATCTCCGGCGGCCTGGCTCTCGGCCTCCGCTGGATTCTTTGTGTGTCAGTCGGTTTTCGGATCAGTCGTCGTTCGGTCGCGTTGACCAGCAGCATTCCGCCATCCGCCCGGCCATCATGCTGAACGGAAAGTTCTACACGGGTCTGCCGCCCAAAATGGTGGAGCGTCAGGCTGTCAAGGTGTGCAATCGCCAGGAGTCGCACTTCTTCTGGCCGGATGACTCCCGAGCGGATTCGGCGGTGGAGAACCGGGTGAAAAGGAGGAACAGCCAACAGTTGGCTGTGGAGCGGCCACTGGAGCGGCTCTCCTCGGTGCAAGACTCCTCACCCAGCGAAGTGGATACGCGGCGGATGTTCCACAAGGAGTTTGCCAGCTCCTCCATTCAGTTTTACGACAATCTGCAGACCAATCCAGCTCCGGGACCTCGAAGAGGTACGCGTCGTGAGGTGACACCCAAGCTCACCGAAGTTAAGCCGCGGGAAGAAAGGTCAGAGGACAAGTCGATGGTGGATGCCACTGCCAGTCGTCGCCAGCAGGCGTACAGCTCCAAGATTCAGTTCTACGATTATGTGAACGAGGCCGATAATGCCACCCAGAATAATGTGCGGAGACCCCAAATGGACTTGAACGACAAGCGCGAGGTGGAACTCAATTCCAAGAACAGCCCCAAGCTTCAGGTCAAGCGGAATGTGCGCAGTTTCAGTGTGGAACTGGAGCCGAAGGTGACCAAGAAGCCCCTGAACGACAGTCCCGAGTGGCGACCACGACCACGAGCACTGCCAATGCCCAAGAAGATACTGAAGCCGTCATCGCTGCAGGATCAGGATAACCTGGACTTTCTCGACAATCGCGTGAGGCGTTTGCAGTTGACGCGGAGTCCTGGCCTGCCCAAGAAGCATGTGACCTACAACGAGGAGGCGGCGGAGTATGCCTACTATGAGGACCCGCAGCTAGATCCGGCTCCGGAACCCCATTACGAAAGTCGCCCTCGTCAGCAGACAAATATGCCCACCGGAAGTCGCCACCAGCAGCAAGATCAGTATTTCCAGCAACAAAATCAGCGTCAGCAGCAGCAACCGCGTTCGTTTATGGAAACTAGTCGGGCCAAGCCATTAAATAACAATAATAACTACCAGCAGGCCAGCAGCGGTAGGAAAATCTTGCCAAAATTAACAGAGAGCCCGACGGCATCCAAACACATGCTGGATGAGGTTCCCGTCGCCGCTGCCGCCGCCTCCGATCCCCGCAAGCACCTGCGGAGCAGCCTCTGCTTCAGCGGCGATGCTCTCATGGTGGGCGGTAAGCCAGCGGCACAGTCAGCGCAGCGTAGCTCCGCCGGGCAGCGGATAAGCGTGGGTCTTCCAGATTGAGTCTCGGATTCATTCAGCTTTGAATTGCGTGTTTAATCAGCTGCAGATGCACAGGGAAAAATATCAGAGAAAATAGTTTGGAAAATATAAATTCGTATTTGTTAAATAGGAAATTAAGTCATTCCCCTCGAAAAGTTTGTCTTGGCAGCCATAATTATGATAGAAAGAGCCTTGAATTTATAAATATTTCATTTATTAATCTTATATTTATTCAAAAACCAAATTTCAACTCAATCGAACCTATATTAAGGCCTCAAACGAGGCTATCTTCAAAAATTGGTAAAATACTTATAAAATAAACAAAAATCTTCCAAACGAAGATTGTTCAGATTATATCTATTTACAGATTGTATCTGCTTCAGGTTTTCTAGGTAAAAATTACAAACAATTACTTTTAAGTCTAGAAAACACTTTCTAAATAATAAATATTTCATTTATCTTAAATGAAAATATTTAATTTGCATAAAAAAGGCTTCTAAAAAAATAAAATCAAGGCAAATCAAGATTTAAATACCAATTTTTTCGAATATTTTTCTCTGTGCATTAAAGTTGACACCAAAATACCTGCAAAAGTTAATTGAAAGCAACAGATGCGACTGCAACTTCTCTCTGAAGGTGCGGCGTCGGAGGCAACCAAAAGCCACTAGTTTGTTGGCTTTTATTTTTATGATCATCTGCCCAACTTTGACTTCACCCACGAACGAATGAGTCGGCATTCGTTGGATATACATATATACCACATAAATATAAATATATGCACATAAACAAACCTTGATCTTGACTAATTTGTGTGCTGTTGTTGTTGTGCAACCCGAACATGTATTAATTTAGCTTTTTAAGCCAACGCAGAATAATCTATAATTATTATAATAGAGATATGCTAATAAACTGATATACATATAACCAAATGAACTTCGAATTGGGAATCATTCAATTAGGCTTAGGGCTGAATATGGACAAGCTTAATTATATTTTTCATAAGCTACTATAGATGTGTAGATAAAAGTTTTGAAAATATAAAATAAATAGCTGCAGTTACACAAAGAAAGTTTCTTAATATTACACTTTAACCTTTTATTCAACGTATTAAATAAATATTAAAACAGACTACTAACAAGGCTAGCAAGTATGGATAAATATGTAACAGAAAAAGGCAATCAGGGTTTTGTGACTTTAATATAAAAATTGGAAAAGTTACATTATAAATCATTAATATTTGATTTCAAAAGGAAATTTATTCATAATCCTTTTTTAAAATGAATGTATATAAAGAAGGCTTAATAAAATCTTTACTTGAGATACTTACAACAATATTAAATATATTTATAATTAAAAATTAACCTTCCAAAAATAAACTCACACGGCCTGTACATATTTCATTTTTAGAAAGCCTCAAAAAACACCTTTTCTTATGGACACTCACTTCAAATAGCTGCAGGTGTTAGCATTCATTGAATCCAAAATCATTAGATCCTCAATAGTATTCAATTTTGAGATAATGCTAAATTGGTGTGCATTCGAAGTCTGATTTAATCTGGAAATAAATCGGCCAGTGGCCCCTTTTATTAATCCAAAGAAAACTGTATTATTTACGGCACCCTTTCGTGCCGCTTTGCTTTATGGGCTCATTTAAATTTCCCGCCAATTTGGGAGCTGGAACCATCAGGTGGAGCCTGGGCAATCAAGTCATTGCTCTGGGCAGCTCACCTGGCCATGCCCAAATTCCCAAACCCATTTGCAGGTCCCTGCCCCAGCGCAACTCCTTTCACAAAAAAAAAACTCAGCGAGTTGGCCGAAAAAAGCGAAATCCGTTTGGTGGCATTGTTAAGACCCAGCGGAAATTCAAGTTGAAGTTGATGTTGAAGTCCAAGTGCAAGTGCAACTCGATTCGCTCACAAGGAAGCGGGAAATTAAGCTGAAGTTGCAACAATTGCGGCGGCCACTTTGCCACTTTGCCACAATTGTCACGCGTGTTGAACTTGAGCTTGACCTTGGCTGGAAAATGGCAGTGGGGGGAGCTATCTACCCATTGTCCACTTGTCCGTCTCGCAAATTGCAGCACATCCAGCAATCATGCACTTCCAAGGCTTCAATTTAGTCGGGAATTTAATTAAAGCATCGCTTTAATTGCCAACTATCTCCATCTGCCATGGGAACAGCAAAAAACGAGCTAAAAAAACAAGCTGAAAAAAGGAAAACAGAAAACATAGACACATGCGGACAGGATAAGCGTGCAAAATAATTGTGCAAATGAAGCGTGGTGAAATGTTATGCAAGTCCCTGTCTCTCCCCAAGTCCATATCGACAGCCACGTCCACATCCACATCCACATCCATTGCCATTTCTATTTCCACTTCCCCAGCTACCAGGCATGACAAACAGCCTCCGTATAGTATATATCTTCCGCATTACGTTCGCGCATCCTGGCCATAGAAAGTAGTCCAAGCGTGCCGGCAAAAAAGGCCAAAATGCGAAGCCAGCTGGCTAACATTTCCTGGCTCGCTGGTGGCCCCCGCTGAACCTGAACTTCGGGCCCAAAGCGGCAAGCGTTTATTGGGTAACTGATCGGAATGGCTAATGCGCCGTGGAAACCCGTTTGCAGATCGTTTTCGATTCAAACGATTCGATAAGGCGTCTCTTCTGCCCCTCAAAGAGTGGGTGGATGACTCTCTGGGGCCGGAAAAACAATGGGTAACTGAAGAAACTAAATAGTGGGTCGGGAAAGTTGAAAACTGCAAGATACAATTGTGATTTTTACATGTTATTTATGATCTAAGGTGTAAAAGTTATAGATTACTAATATGAAAATTTATAACAAGCTTTTAAAATTTGTATTTTTTCATTAATATAATATGGAGTTAATATTCGATCGATATACATAGCTTAACGTTAATGTTTAGTCTGGCAAGAGAGGCTGGTCTTCAACATTAAGCACAGCCAAAGTTTCTGCAAAGAGTGCTCTTAAAATTCCCAAGTCTGAATTCTTTGAAACGTATAAACAATTAGTTGTTCGATCGGCATGAAAGTTTACTTCTAGGATATATAAACACTTTTCTTCTGACAAACAATCTAAGTGAACTTTACAAAAAAGTAAATCCCCTTTTAATATTCAATATTTATTGATTCAATTTGCACATCAATTACCAACAGAGTAATCAAGCTCACACCATCCATAAATCCATATAAAGTATCAATTTTCGCATATTTCTACCATCTATAATTGCACTTTTTGTGCCTTCAATTTGCTTACTTTCTTATTAAGTCACAAAAGCCAAATCCCCGCAGTCTCAAAGTAGCAAATGGCCATCGTTATGCGTAATTACGGCCATAAAGAAACATTTTATTTAAGACCCCAAGCCCCGGCGCATGCGCTCTATTTCCTACTGGAAATGCAAATGATGCCTCAGTTTCAGTTTCGTTTCCTCCACCGCCATCCCCAGCTGAGTTGTGAGTTGTAAGTTGTGAACTGTAGCTGTATCTTGGTAGCAAGTCCATGCGTGAAGCGGAGATTTCGATCTGGTGGGTACTGGCGGCGGTGGATACTGGCGGCTCACCTGGCAGGTTTCAATTGCGATTGCTTTGGCGATTGCAAAACATGTTGCGGCTGGCCCGGGCTCTCGAGGAAGCTGGCATAAAACTGTTGCGTCCGTTGGCCGAACTTTCAGTTTCGTTGGGGCCACGCTGGTGGTTGATGCGACTTACCGCCGCCGCTAAATAAAAGTTAAATAAGAGCTTAGTTAACCCACCCCACTCAAAATGCGACTTTGCTGCAATGTAAGCTGCCCTTGACATCTGGATTTACACACCTGAATACACACCCTCTAATCTGGATTATTACCTCTGGTTCTCAGTTCTGGGCTGCTGCAATGCTACTGGTCACGGCCTCCTCCGGGCTGAGACCACCGAGATCGTACTACCGTAGGAGTTACTTCAGTTCGGGAGCCGGACATGGTCACGGATCAGGATCGGTGTCGAGCTCCCTGCCTGGACCGGTGAGACTGGGACCCGCCGGCTACCTGCGATCCGATTTGCAGACAAACGAGAGCAAACATCGGCCTGCCAGCAAAAAGTATCCCAAGAAGAGCCATTACAGGCCCTACGGATCGGTGAGTTATGGCAAAAGATACTGATATTTCAGATCGTAAAAGAACAATTACTGATTGTTCATGGAAAACTATAATTTTCATTTTCAAAGTGGCTTTATAGTGTTTTAAAAATGATTATTAAAGGACCTCTAATACTTTTATGAGAGGTCTATGCAGTGCTTAAAGGACTATACATTTTTAATAATAACTAATATTTCTTTAAAAAAACATTCAGTGCCTTTGAACGCCTTTTGTTTAGCGGAAAAACTTATTAAAAATAATAGAGGAAGGTTGCGCTTTGTGTTGTGATAAAACGTTGTGAAATCATTGGATACAATTTCTTTAGTCATAAAATATTTAAAAAATACTTGCGCTATAAAGTAACATTTTTAAATATTTTTATTTCAGCAAGAAGAGGATGACTATTCCGGGGAGCGCTACAACTCCGCCGAGTACTCCGCAGAGTCCTCCGTGCAGGACAGCCGGGAATACTCCATTGGCACCCAGATTCGTGTACAGCATCCCATCACCGTGCCCAAGAAGGCGAGTGGCTCAGGATCCGGATACCCAAAGCAGCCCAAGTATGTGACAGCGATTCCCTACAAGACCACCGGCTATGGCTCCGATGTTCACATTGGATCCGCTTCTGGGGAGGATGTGGGTCCTCCGCCGAAACGCTCCAAGTGGAATCCCGTGCAATATGATTCGGAAGTGGATCCATTCCATTTGGTGCCACCACCAAAAGCCACCGCCGCCTCCAGTAATTCGTACAGTGTCTATGAGGCGGATCATGACGATTACGACGTGGTGCCAGTGCCGCGACCAAAGAGCCACGATCGGTATAAAAATGTGGCCTCCAAGAAGCAGATTGAGGCGTATCTGGAGGACCAGCAGAAGCTCCTGGACGAGGCCATTAAGGTGCAACTGCTGAATAACCCCAAGCTGCAGAAGTTCCTCAAGGCCCAGGCCCAGGAGCACGAGCACGAAACACGCCCAGACCTCGAGATCGAGGACTTTGAGGCCTTTCCGCCGAATTTTTCCGGCCCTGGACCGCTCCGTGGCAAGTACCTGGATCATCCACCACATCCACCAAAAGGAACTCGATCTCGACGGCGTCCACCCAGCGTAGAGCTCCACCGGCCGCCCAAGCACAAGTCGCTGCTCAAGCCCAAGCGAAAGTATCGATCCACGGCACTGGTCATCAATGTGTAAGCAGGACGAGGTCCTCAGTCCTCAGTCCCTGCTAAACCATTAGCTTAAGCATCACCTAGAAGTACGTAGAGTAGACGTTTTGTACAGTAGAGATGTAAATAATAAAAGACCATTTACTTTATGATCGTGTTATTGACTCGATTTTATGCAACGAACCTAATGAGTAAACTCTTCTTATTTTTGAAGTTCCTGTCTTTACCCTTTTCTTATTTATATAAACTATAATACCTTTTGGCAAGGGTGTCTGTGATCGGATATTCTTTTTAGAAAGCGCACTTATTTTAATTTATATACTTAGTTAATCACCAAGTGTCTAGTATAAGGCAAACGGCGCAAATTTTCTTATCGCTAATCACTGAGAGACTATATTAATTGATGGAAATACTCGACTTTCATTTCCATATTGCAACTTGAGCCAAGTGGTCACAATGAATAACATTTTCATATTTTTCGTGCTCCTAGTCTTGATGGGACTTCAATGGATTAGGGGGCAAGAGGTGGCTTATGGACAGGAACCTGGAAAAGAGGTAAGCCATATCCATTGTTTAGAGAAACAGCAAGCTAACCCCTATTTCAGTATGTTCTGCAAAACTATAGAGTTCTTGAAGCTTTAGAGGGAAATATCATGTATACTCACAGTGGCAGACCTATACAAAGGCGTAGAAATAGCTGGCGTTAAAAAAAGCCCATTTATTACTGGTAAATAATTACTAAATAAATAAGTAATAACAAATTAAAAAACGTATCTACATAAGTAAAAAATCTTGGGACTGCCAAGACTGACAAATCTTAATAAAAAAATTCAAAAAATCCGTAGTCAATCAGGCTTTTTAAACCATTATTTTTATTTAATTTAAAACCACCTCATATGACCCTCCAATGTGGATCTGCACTGAGCTATAATGCACACTTATTTGTATTTATATAGTCTGTTTAATAATCGAATGCCTAGTATAATACCAAAGGAGAAGGCTTTCTTATCACTTGTATTTAAAGCTCGACTGACTCATGTTTGCAATCACTGAAAAAATCAGCAATGATCAGACTCCGCACTCATTTCCATATTGGAATTCAAGTGAAGTGGTCAGAATGAAACATATATGTGTATTGTTTACGATCCTAGTTTGGATAGGATGCCAATGGATCAGTGGGCAGCCACTGGAATTTGATTTGAATGAACACGAGGTAAGTTATTCGAGCAAAACGAAATATATTAATTTATAAAGAAATATATCAATATGTTCCAGAAACTTCAAGTTGAGTTTGCCTACTCATTTAAGGCACATGTTTATACATATCCCAATGGAACAGTTATACGAAGACGTGGAAGTGGATGGCGGTAATACATTTTAAACTGCAAGAAAAGAGTAACACCTCCAGATAACAATTAAAATATAATAATATTCTTAATAAGTCTAGAAATCAATTAAAGTGATTGTAATTATCTTAGATACGTGCCAATAAAAACTAAACTTTTTGGACACTTTTCTGGAGTATCCCGAATGAAAATTAATGTCCTTTTCGGCATGTAACTCGTTTGCAAACATTCATGGCATATATTGGCTGATTAACAGGTAATTTTAAACATTTTGGTGGCTAGACTATTGCTGTTTCTGGACTCCTCCTGGTTGCGTCTCCTCCGCCTCCTCCTGGACCGCTCTGGCTGCTTGAAGGCCACTGGGTCCGGGTTCCGACTGTTGGTTATCCATCATCTGCGAAGGAGAGTAGATCTTCTCATCGGTGACCAACAGAAGACTGTTCACGGATATGGAGGTGATCAGCGTGGAGTTCGGCATGATGGCATACTTGCCCACCCGTCCACCCCTTTCGCTGGCCACCGTGTCCGTGCGAAGGTATGTCGCCCCCTTGGCGGTAATCACGCACAGATCGATATTCGACCCGGAACCCAAATCATTGAAAACCCCAGCCGAAATGGCCTCACGAACCAGCTGCTTGCCCTCCTCAAAGTCGAGATTCGGTCGCCAACCATGCTCCAGCACGGCCATGGCCGCCAAAGTACCCGAGCCCATGGCAACGTATGGGATTTTGTCGTTGGAGCCGCATGGGTAGATGCAGTAGATCTGCGGCCCCAACTTATCCACGCCGCCCAGCAGCAAGGCGGCACCGATGTGACCCTGGTAGCGGAACAGGGTGCGGCGGAGGAGCATGCTGGCACAGGCCACAGGCACAACCGGGCGTCCAGTGTTCAGACTGTGCATGTCCAGCTCCGCGGAGGTCATCACGGTCATCATTTCGGTGTCGGCGGCGGTGCCAGCGCCACAGCAGCTATGTGATATCATAGATGAAGTAATTAGTGATTAAGATTAACAAGGATACTCACTAAATGTGCTTCTGCAGGTAGTGGATCTTGGAGCAGTTCTTATCGGAGACAATAGGTCCTTCGGTGGCGCGTGTATCGGCGCCCAGGATAACGCCATCTCGGAAAATAAGACCCACAATGGATGTACCAGTGCGTGTGGCCTTTGGCGGCTGGTATCCCTGGGCCAGCAGTTCCGCATTTCTGGAGAGGAATGAGGATACGTCAATGGTTTCCACGGAGATCGGATCTACTCACCGCCGGCAGTTGACAAAGTTGAAGCCGGAACGCAAACCCGGAATATCCGCGGGCTGGCTCTGAGTCGGCAAATGGTGCAGCATTGGGGTTGATATATCGTGTTTGGGTTGGTTGTGTGTGCAATGGGTGTGTGTAAGATGGTTGGGAAAACTGTGTACAGTGTTGAGTCACTTAAAAAGACAGCAAAGGCTGCGTGATATGTGTTTTTATATTTTGTAAAAAAATATGTTTATAGGTGGACTTTTTTTAATTCTGCCAGCGCTTGGTACAAAAATACAGTAGGAAACCTTCATATCAATTATATATAAAAGGTTTATTGACTCATATTACAATTCTCCAAGCAGCCACAGCTATATAAAGAGCTATATAAAGGTCGTTACTCAGTTCCTTACTCCAACTCAAGGGAAGTAGTCAATATGAAAAAACTCTACATATTATTATTTCTTATGTTATGGGCAGAACTCAAACTGATTGATGGAATGCAACACGAATTTATTTATAATATCAATATGGTAAGTTCATATAGAATAATATAGAAGAGTTCAGAGCAACATCCTAAGCTCCAAGCTAATTTTGTATATTTTCAGTTAAGAAAACCCAACGGTTTTAACGGAAATATTCATGTGTCTCACAATGGAAGACTTTTACCAAGAACAAGAAGTGGGTGGTGTAATAAAAAAAGGACCAACAAAGCCATATTGAAGCCTAAAATAGACTTACTAATTGCGGATGACTGTAAAATTGTCAAGAATTCAGGAAACTAATTAGGCATCATGGAAATTATGTTTAAATCGTAGCGACAAAGGAAAAATTATGAAAAAAAGATAGATAATTAAAAAATCCCTTAATAATAAGCAAATGTAAAACAATGCATAGTCCAGAAAATTCAAGCTAATGTATGATATTTTCAGCTCCAAGAATATATTATTTTTAACGGAGATTAACTATGGTAAAGCTTTAAAAAGGCCTGGAAGTGGTTGGGATTAATATGATGCTACATTCGATATGTCCAAAATCGAGTTTATTATTTGAAACTATGTAATTGCATGAACATATATGCAATAATAAAGTAATATTAAATAAAACATATAAATATTGTATAATTTTTAAATCAGAAGCGACATCTAGCAGCGTTTACATGAACTAAACATGCATTCGACATCTATCAGAAGCGGTTCATGTCTCAGCTAACACAATAAAGAGTCTCGGCTTAGTTCTCACAAGTGGCAACTCTCCAAATGGCGCCCTCTACTGGCAGTAAGCTGGACCTTGGTGGGAAAACGATTAAAAATGTAAAATAAATTAAAAATCACTTAATTGTGTTTTGGCGCAATAATCAGCGAGTTCAATTAAAGAAACCAATTTAATTGATGTTTCCAGTTTGTCACACCTACAGAATGTCAAAGCCGACGACGTCTGACATTAAGGAAAATTAAAACAATATTAAATACAGTTCCCTTAATCTCAAAAATAACTTAGCGATTAAGTTAAGAAAACATTAAAAGAAAACTGAACATTTTGAATTAAATCAGCTTTTACAATGCAAACTAATAACAATTTTATTTAGAATAATAATAATAACTTATATAAAAACAATTATATATCATTTATAAATACCTTTGAGAATAAATATAAAAGTATATTAAATAAATAAATTCTTGTCTTTCTTAATAAATATATTTGTTGAAATTTTATTTCAATCCTTGCCATCATTAAAAATGTATTTAAAATATTTCAAAATAATTCTTATCAAATTTATAATCTTATAAATAAGTTGATTTTAAAAAATACCTTTCAAAGCATTTTATATCGTCTTGATCTCTTTTATAATTTGTGTACAACCCTGTATTAATCATTAAAATAAAAATAGCCACCCAAAGAGCACTTTGACAAACACACCCACGACACCTGTTCCGATCGATTCCAGGCAAATATTCTTGACTCTTTAGACTTTTACCTCTTTCGCAAAACCCGATCGCAAAACGAAAATCCGTCATTGAGCAAGCCCAGCCACTCAAACCAAATGGAATCGATTGCGATTGCCGCAAAAGTGGGTGCAAAAAGGGGCACGTGAAGAGAAAAAATGAAAAAAAGGTAGAAAAACAATGAGCGAGAAACAAAACCGAATTGATTTTCTTAATTGACTGAGCAATTTCAACAGAAGCCCGAGCCAGAGCCGCGCAGAAAACCAAGCTGAGCCGGACCCAAGCTCAGTCCACAACAAAACTGACCTTGAAAGCCAAGCGGAGCTCTGAAAAGTGTTGCTAATATTGTTAGCAATTATTGTTAGCCATTGTTGTTGGTGGTGGTGGTGAAAAAGAATGCCAGACGGCGGTGGATGTGGAAAGTACAGGGGAGAAAAATAGTGGAACTATCTAAAAGGCTATCTAAGTTGATACGTAATGGTGCCTTTTATTTTTTTAAAATTAGTTTTCATTATTTATATAAAAGATAATAATCCAAAATTATACACAGTTTACAATTAAATTAAATTTATGTAATATATATTTATTAAACAATTAAGCCTTACTGTTTTATACATTTTTTTTTCGATTATAACTTCTTTTTTGAACTAAAAAGAAACCTTTTCTTGATAGACTTGTATTTGAAATACAATTTTCAAGTTTTCTTGACAAAAATATAAATATACCAAATTATATCTAATTGTTCAAAATCACACAACAACCGATTATGTCTTTAAGTCAAGATCTTAAACTTATTCAGGTATTTCCTTTTTAAATGAAACATAATCTATTGTTTTAGCTTTACCCAAGCAGATAAATATAATAATTACTTGCCATCGCTTGTAATTTGCAAATTATAATAATTACATTCTGTTTAGAATTCCAAGAGAGTGGGGGAGCTGGCATTGTTGCGTTCGATGGGGCGTAAAATTAAGCAAAATATTTGGATATCATTAAGCCACCTTAAGTGGCCCTAACTGGAGCCTGACGAATCGAATAAGAGCGCTGGCTTTAGGAATTATAAATTAATTTGCGGCACCACTCCCCCGCCTAGAAACTGTGATTACACATGGTTTTCCGGCTCAGGCCACACACCCACATCCATGCCAGGGGGACGGGCGGCAAGTTGATTTCATTTTCATTGGAATTTTGCACAATTGGCCAAGATTACTGTCAAATGGGCGAAACCAGTTTGAGGTCTTTCCTTGTTGGTCGCATAGAATCGTAACAGAAACCGAGCCAGAAACGACAAAAAAAAACTAAGGCTGGAACCCGTTTTGCATGTACGAAAGTTGGTTGTGTAATGCTGCAGTTGGAGTTGCATGGGGCAGCGAGGGATGCAGCACTAACTGGGCGTTCACCGCTCCGAGGTGTTTAGATAAATCTGTTAAGAAATTAAATTAAGACTCGCTGGACTACATGATACCAGCTGGTATACAGAGGGAATTTTTAAATAAAAAAATGTAGTAAAATTAATTAATAATAAATTATTACCCAAAATCTACTTAAAAATGTATTAAGACAGCTAAAAAAACAGAAAACTTACAAGTCCGCTGCACGCCAAACAAAATGTTCCTATAAATCAAAAGACTGAGGACACAAACTTGGTGTTCAATATCGTATATTGCTCTTACTTTTTATGTATATCTATTAAACAAATTGCTCAAATGTCCCAAGGCCCAATTGTAAACATTTCTTTAAATTCATTTTTAAATTGGATCAACATCTTCGAAGTTTATTCGCTTCACTTCGCCAAGAATATACTTGAATGGGGAAATTTGAATTATATATTACAAAATCCAACCATTTTTTCGAGAGTAAACAATTAATCTTTATAAATTTTAATTGGCAACATCAAACCAGGGATGATGCCATATAATTTTCTCTGTGTAGGATTATAAATTACAAACAGTACGCATATAGGAAGTACGATATATAGTTACAATTTGCTCTTAAACATATCACACAAGAGTTTTGATGGAGTCAAGCAGAAGTGTTACACACACAGAAAATGTTCAGTAAAGTATATAACTAAAAAGATATGAAAAAATATAAATTTGATATTCTAAAAGATCAAATTTATCTTTTTCATATCCTCTTAGAGGGTACTTTCTGTCAATGTTATCATGTGTGCGGAAAGAAAGGAAGTTGAAGAAAAAAGAAAGTCCCTAATGAAGAAGATGCATCATGTCTGAGTGGTAGGATCCTTGACCTCGGTTAAAGGACGATCCTAGATCGTGTTGAAGGACGATCTTAAACCTTGTTGAAGGAGTAGGTGAAGCCATCGGGCGTACGGTTCAGGGAGAGCTTTCCGGGCGGCGAGAAGCGATGGGGATTGGGCGTGGTCGTTGGGTAGTACGCCTGTTGTGGCTGCTGCTGGGGCTGCTGTTGATACTGCGGCTGGTACTGGGGCTGCGGGGCAACGGGCTGGGGATTGTAGGCGGGCTGCGGGGCTGGGCGGTACTGGGGCTGAGGGGCGGGCTGCTGGTAGCTCTGCTGGTTCTGTCCGAACGAGGGATCGTTGTACCGGGGATCGTAGGATCCATCATCGCCATAGTCATTGCTGCGGAAGGCGGGCTGAGCCTGGGGAGCGGGAGCCTGGTACTGGGGCTGGTACTGCTGCTGTGGCTGATATCCCGCCGTGGGCACGGGCTGTGGAGGTGCAGGAGGTGCCTGAGGCAGATGATCACCAGAGGCTTGGAAGCTAGAAAAGGGAAATTAACTCATTAACTTAAGAAATTAGCTTCACTTACAAAATCTTAATATAATTTTATAAAAATAGAGGTAACCTACCCATTCTTGCCCGCCGTGTAAGAGATGGTGCGCCTCTGGCCCGAGGGATCCACGTAGCTGTAGCTGCCATGACGCGTGCCATCGGCATCCGTCTCCTCCTTAAAATTAATGCCATCCTCCTGCTCGTAGGCAGCTCCGAACTTGCCATCTCCGGAGAGGTAGCGCTGCTCACTGATGATGGCCGCCGTCTTGGGGTCCTGGTGATAGTGCTGGCTGGAGGCCAATGCCACCAAGGTGGTCAGTGCGAGCTGGAAATAAATTCCCAGTTTGTTAATTCTTCACAAGAAAATATATTGAAAACTAATCGTAAAACCAATACAAAATGTTACGAAATTAAAAAAATAAAAGGGTTGCCAACCTAAAATGTTCTTCTTATACTTAAGAAAATATTTAGAAAAATGCTGTACAAATTGTAGAAGATGAAAACGAGGTTTCTTTATCGTTTAAGTTTTATTTTATATAAGTGAATATTAAATGAAACCCGGAAATATATTTTTAAAAATCTTTAGGAACGGGAAAAGCTTTTTAAATTATTGAAAAACATTTATATATTTGTTTTTTATACATAATTTAAGTGTAAAGACAAAGAACACCACTTAAGCAGCACAGCAAATTGGCAAATAATTTGTTTATCAATGAATTGGCTTAATTTTTAATAATATTCGTCTTTATTTTAAGAACACTCAGTACCAGAACACAACTCACAAATCTGAACATTTTTGTTGCGAAGAATTTAGAATGTCCTTGTTAAGCGTAAACTGCACTCGATTTGTATCTCTCTCTCTCTCTCTTTATATTTTTGGATCGAAGGGGGATTCACACGCGCCTTTACGCTCACAAGTCGGGGCTACTGGTCACTGGGTTAACTGGGCAACGGATTGAGGACCGACGGCAACGGATTTGTGGAGTTAACTGCCTTCCGCAACGGCGCCGCCCAAGCTTTTTATAGTCCGAGCGGGAACCTTGGACCGCCGATCGGCTCCGCCTAGGCACTCGAGCCGTGTAACTGTGTTGGTTACTCGTACCATTAACGCGGTAACAGCAGTAACAGCGGTAACAGCAGAGTAACAATAACAAGAATCGAGCTAAGTGCTCCAATAAGTCAACTTTAGCCCAGGCATCGGTATTGGTACCAAGTCGTTTTACCAGTTTCGATCTCTTTCGCTTGGAGCGCCAACTTTTGCTTTCTACATGGGCTCAACACTCGTACTATATATGTATTTATATATATCTATATGCATTATGCACTCGGTTCCCAAGCCCAAGACGAAACTATTTTTTAATTATCTTAAAAGTTTTCCAGCTCCGCGGCAATCCGCGGTATCCTCATCGTTGTGGCGAAAACCTGGAATTATCAATTGGTTCTGCTGCGCGCCCCTCAGTCGAATGATGCAATTTTTATGGCAATCGTTTAATTTGGTTGTTGAAAAAACAAAAAAATAATGTTGAGGGCAAACATTGGCGGCTTTGTGCTGTATTTAATATGTTTAAAAGGTGTACCGATAATGTGTCGGTAAATATTTACAATTAATTGAGACAATTTGTTAGGAAAAACCTATGTTTAAGAATGCTTAAGCAAATGTTTGACAATAAAAGTGAATAGAAGAAATCGTGTTCTCTAAAATCCAATTATATAAGCTTAAATTAGAATAATTGCTTAGATATAGTGATTTAGAAACCTGTAAATAGTAGCAGCACGAAATACATTAAATTATGAATGAAATCATTTCATTATAAACCGTTTTCTTTAACATGTAACCGACCCAGTTATTAATTCATAATCTATTACTTTTTCGAAGGCATGGAAAATCATGATTGTACTCCCGAATTTCCCATTATTTTTGCAGTGTGATGAACCTTTGGGAAACTGTCGAATTTGATGAATAACTGGACCGCCCTCTGATCAGCGGAGGGCTTGGGAAATTCACCAAATGAGCGTTTGTTAAGTTTTCCATTGGAAGTTTTGCTCTCGGCTGGATTTGCATTTGCATTCGGCATGTGCATGGGCAAGTTGATTTATATCTAGATCGGACTTTTGTGGTGTGGCCAAAAGCGCTTGGCAACAATCACCGGAGTTGCTATTGGCCTGTTGGCGCAATGTGTTTGACTTGTTGACTCCGCGCTGGCTTCAATTATTTATTGTGTTTGAAATGTCTGGCATTGTTTTGGGCTTGTTTATGGCAAACAGTTGGCTGCCACCCACATGCCACATGCCTCCATGCCCCATGCACCTTTTTAATCCCCCCTCTTTTTGCATAATATTTGCAGAGAACTTTGGGCATTATTTATGATCAGAAACGGATCTGCATGCCAAAGATGGTGTCACGTGCATGTTAAATACACGTAAGAAAATGTTAAATTTGTGTAAAACTTAATTTGTTGTAAATAAATTAAATAATATTACTTCTAACTATTGTTTTCTCTATATTTTTCCAGCCTGCACAAACTCTGTACATAGTATTAGCAAGCATTCAAGAATGCAAATCGGTTTTCACATATTTTAATGAGCGATTTCCACACGGCACACTCTCCGGCTCAAAAGAGCCGCATGTGGTCGGAGTTCTCGAGTAGCAACACTCTCATTTACACCGCTATTTGCCCTTTTGCAAGTCGCCATCATCATCATCAGCATCAGCATAATAGCCATCATCCGCCTCATCATCCGTCGGTTTTGTTTGTGTGGCCAAAAACAGAGAACGCCCTCTCGCAGCGGGAAGCGTGGAAGGAGCGGCAAGCGACGTACCCACACCGAAGGACGTAGGACGAAGGATAAAGGCGGAGGAAATTAAATCAGTTGACAAACAACAACAAGAACAGCAGCTATAGCCATATATTTATATGTATGTTCAGATATATGTATATGTCGCTGCAGCAGGGAAGCAAGAGCAGCGGATTCCAAGGTGAAGTTGAGCATGGACGGATTAGCTTGAGGGTGTTGAAAAGGAGGGTTGAAACGCGCCAGATACAGTGAAACCTCGACTACGAGAAAGCCTTGATATTGTTTAGTGATTTTAGGTAATTAATTTTAAAGAAATTCATATATTAATTAAGTGTAGGAAGAACATTTTGGTGTCTTAAACAAGGAGCTGTGACAAATCCCCATAACTCAATCTTATCTTTCACATCTTTTCGAATTAAATGTGCAGAAAATATTATTAAATACAAATTATAGTTTACAAATTGGTTTAAATATTATGAATTATTATTTAAGTTCATTCTGTACTTAAATGTATTTATTTCTAAATAAGAACTGAGGATATTTTATAAACACATTCTTAAACTTATTAAAATCTTTGCCTTTCTTTTGCTAACTTTCTTTTACTTTTTTCAATTCCAAAATTCCATTTCAGAGTCCTTACTGTACGCCATAAGTTTCCTTCTTTTCGTGTGGCCTCTCTGGCTGCTGCCTTTTTGATTTCCATTTCGATTTCGAGGCGTTTGCCTGATGCGACGATACCGCCACCCAGGAGTATGTCCTGTGGAAGGGAGTCCTTTCAGGAGGTTGATTTTGTTGTTATTTCTATTTTGATTGCCCCGCATCCCCCTGTGCGAGCAAGATGGCCCTAGGCCTATTCAACCTTCTATTTGTCGGGCTTTCACTTTTGCCGAGTTAATCGCAATCGGCGAACAGATAATGAGGGTTAGTTTCTGGGCGGAAGGGTGGCGTTGATCAATGCAAAGCAGGCCATTTCCAGAGCCAACGCGAACAGCCATAATTCCGCGTTGTCTCTCAATTATTTCAGCTGCTCTAAGGTCCCGAAACTACCACCAATGCCGGAATAATAAGGTCGGGGCAGACAATTGCGATTATTTGTAATTCAAGATGCAGTCGAGCGTTCTCCGAAATCGAGAGACCGAGTCAACTTTGCCGCGCGGAAGGTTAACAAAAATTTAATGCTAAATGCTTATCGCCACATCATCATCTACATCTCCATCTCCATTTCCAATTTCCACATCCATTTCTATTGCCAGCAAACAGAAGTCAAAACCGAAACTCGCTAAACTTGTTGGGAAATACGAGCCATTATTCCCGGTGGAAAGGATAGCGAAATCCTGACTGAGTCTCAGATGGTGATTTGATAGCTCATCCATCTGATACACATAGCTGACCCAGTCTGAATACTCGTCAAAAGTCAGTGAGAGAATTCAAACAGGCACTGGGGAAAATTTATATGGCTCTTTTAGATATTAGATAACTTAAGAAGAGTCATGAAATTACTTTAAAAATAAGTTGTAATCATACAAACATTTTAAGAACTATAAATATGATATAACCATAAATTTCTGATGAAAGTATATGGTTTCATAGTTATATTTTCGATGGAGATAGTAGTTTTTTTAGCATTATAGTTTAAAAACTAGAGAAACAAATCTGGTTTCTTTGTCTTTATTAAATATATTTTCCTAACAATAACTTACTCAATTAACACCCATTTTTTTCTCTGGATAACTGCTACCGACTCAAATCATTTCTCCTGTCTGCCTTTCCAATGAACATGTAACCCGAGATGAACTCCTAACTGCCTTGTAAGTGCCCGCTAATTGCGCATCTGCTGAAATTTCACAGCGCATTTCCCTGTCTATTTTCTCCTGGCATTTTCCTGGCCAAGGTCTCGCTTACACACTCATCGTCATTTGACTTTTCCGCCGGCTTAGCCTTGCCCAGAAATCGCCTGTCGGATTGAATCGGATCGCATAACCAACGTGGTTTATGGTGCCACTGGACCAGTTTCCAGTTTCCCCCACACGCACACACACGCACACACTTGCCCTGGGGGCAATATCAAGGTCATTGGGGCCGCTACCTCCGTTGCGTGTGCGTCGCTTTAAGGGGGGTGCGGGCGTTTAAAGGCGGAGGAAAAACGTGTTTTTCGCGCATGCGTAGCGGTTTTCGCACTGCACCCGTTGACTTCCGCATTCGGCGGGCCTGTATGAGTCTGTGCGAATATGCAAATCGAGTATTTAGTGACGTCAGGCGCCGCTTGATGTGGACATGGGAGCGGAAAATTGTGCACTTGGGGAAAGATTTATTACTTAAAGTAAGATTTATGAGGTTGTAGTTTAAGGGTGCAATCAAAAATAGGATTAAATAAAATGCCTCATTAACTTCTAATCAAAAATATTCTTAGGAAATGAAGGATCAGCTTAATAATTATGTAAAGAGTAACTTATTAATAGGGAGAATTAATTCTGTGATAATTTTCGCACCCTTACTGGTTTTATTTTTTACATTAGAGTAAGTAAAATTTCAAGTTATGAGCTATTTGCTGATTCTTCCTAATTTTCTCACCTTTTTAAGGAAAATTGTATTCCATTAATAATAACAATAAAATAATAATATAATATCTTTACATTATAGTTTTTAAATTAACCAATATTTATTTAAAGTACTTTTTCCAACATCCTTGTTTTCCTACATAAAACGTAAGCAATTATATAAATCTTCCTGTAGTTTTTGCAAATTATCTGCCCTTGTCCTTGGACTGTGTGGCATGCCACTGCCTAGTTGCTGGTTGCAGTTGCAGTTATTTCAGTTTTTCGAAAGTTGTTTCGCAGCCACCCAAATTGTTGACCTTCTCGAAGGAATATCAGTGCATTGAACCCAAGAGTTTCGAGCTCCAATAATAGCTGATTACTTCTTGAAGGGAGAGCCTAAGATCAAGAGAATATTTCCACAACCAGCACCAGTGACAACACTTATGTGAAGACCAAGAAAAATCTGCTATAATTTAAATATCAGTAGTATATTTTTAAGGCTGCAATTAAGTACGTGATCAAATCAGTCCGAGGCAAGAAGGTCACTCACAAATGAGACAATTAAAGCCATGTTGACATCTATTCATTGGCGAAAATGATTCATGACTTAACGCACATTACACATTAATTACCAGCGCTGACAAAATGCTATTAAACAATTTTGATTTCCATGCATAATTGCGTTTTCAATGTCGCAGTTACGGATCCGAGTTCCAGTTTCAGTTTCAGTTCCAGTTATAGTTCCAGTTATGGATCGGATTTCGGTGTGGCATGCAAACAAGTGAACGATTAATTGCACTGGACAAATCTGAACAATCCCCTGCAAATGGGCATTGAATTCCGAGTTCCGAATATACCAAATTCCGGTTAATTGTGCGACAATGTCAGACGTCAAAGTGCAAGAATTTGACAGCCAATAAACACAAACACGGCGCTCTCAAATAACAAATATCGAATAGGCAGCCATCCAAGATCCAAGCCGAGTCCCAAGTTCCGCTCTCATGACATGGCATTATATTATTATCGACGGAAATATCTCTAACAAAAAATAATACGTCCACTTGACGGGCTCACTTGTAATCGATTTGATATTTAGACCTCGCCTCCACTCAACTCCAAGCCGACTCGAGTGTTTCTCCTTCTTTTTTTCGCAGGTGATTAGATGTTGGCCACGTCTGCGGCGGCGGCTCAAAGTGCTTAATTAGCCTACCGTTTGTTGCTCTTGCCGCACTTTATGTTACCACTTTTGATGGCTTAGTTTCAAAACAATATCAGCTTGAACACTACGAAAAACATAGCTGATTGTTGTGAAGCGAACGTTTCAGAGAAGACTATGAAGCGATGACTGATATTTAATAATTGTAAAGAGTTTATATACATTCAAAAGTACTTTAAATATTTTACTTAATTTTAATAACAAATATTGTTACCTCATTTTATGATTTAACAATTGTTTAATCAACCTTAATTTGTTATTATAAACCTTTCTAATTAAAAGGTTTTGCTGAGTGTAGACTGGCCAGCTTAAAACTGAAATCGGCATGCCGGTAATGATATGCCAATCACAAAACTTCAGCTCATTCGGTTCATTTAAAGTAGAATTAGCAACATATTTGGTTACCAAAAGCATTTCAAATATTTCGGTAATTATGGGCTGTGGAATTTGGGATTTTAATTAGCTCCGCAGACAAAAAATCTAGGCCCGTTCGAAGGGGAATTCCCATAACTAATCATTTCCTGATTACATGAAACTGTCGCAATTTGGTTCACGTCCTTAGTGAATTTTTGTTGTTAATTTGTTTATTTTTACGGCTGATCCTTAGCCTGACTGACACAACAACAGGCCAATTAACTGCTGCCAAGACGCTGAGAATCAAAAAGTAAATAAATCAACAGGAATTGAGACAGGACGAGACCATTCCGTTAATATTTCCTGTGCCTGTGCTGCAACCCACACGAGTTTTGACAGCCATCGACAGTTGAATAGTTGAACAGTTGCCAAAAATGAAAATATAAAGAAGACAGGACCACGTGAAGACCAGGATTTAAGTTTCTTTCTTGCGCGGACAATGCCTGCGGTTGATTTTTTGTCTTGATTCCTTTTCTTTGCCGCTGCCTTTGTTCGTGGCTTTTTTCCTGGCAATTATTTGGCAATTTCTTTTCACCGCTTTCGCTGGTAAAATGCATTACAATATCCTTGCCGTGCACAGGATTATTTTGGTCATTGCCATGTTCTCACATCCTTGCATTGTCCTCGACGGCCTATGAAAATATTTACCTATGCCCGGGCACTGAGCGCACAATTAAAAGGTTTTTACCAAGCTAATTGGTTTCAATTATTCCGGCCACCGAGCAGAGACCAAGGCGAAGAATCCGCCCAGATGATCGGTGCTCTTCTGGATCTAAATCGGGATCGGGATCGGGATCGGGATTTGGATCTGAATCTATTTCGGCAACAGCGGCTTCTGCATTGCGCGATTTCACGGATGATTGGCGTCGAGTTAATTGGCTCGGACGGTTCCTCAAGATGTTCGTCATCGATAGGGGCGAATGTTGTGAAAGGTGCTCCTGGCTCCTTGAAAAACTATGATTATTTTCTTGGGAAAGTTATATAATTTTTTTCGCTCTGAAATATTTTGGGAAACGTTGCGTTTCATTGGATTTTCTTTGATGGGAAGCTGATCTATATAGGCTATTTTACTTGCATTCTATTTTCAATGTTTTATTATTGTCTCATAAATGTGTTTCTACTGAAAAATTATACCTGTTATAAAGGGTTTATTTTTATAATTACTTAAGAGAAATAGTTGTCGGAATTTGTCTTAAATATTATTAATTTGGAAAGAGTTCTCCTGAAAACGATAAGAAGTAAATTGCTTTAGAAACTAACTGTCTCAAAGGGTTCTTCCATTTCCTCAGGAGCTTGTAGCTTATATTGTGTATTATATTTGTAATAAAATGTCAATAAATTCTTTGCAAATTGTTTGTCTATACCCCATTTTAATAGTTTAAAAGTGGTTTCAATATTTTATCGCTGCTAACTGACCACTTTTCAGCACCAATTTATTCATAAAAATATTAACTAAGAACCCCCTACCAACTTTAACAAATTTTAAACCAAAGTTTGTGGCGTAAATCGACCGGTAGCTGGAGATTGTCCTTGCACCACTTTAGAGCATTATCCTTCATTCCTGTTCCGACCTCCCCCCAGTCCTTGTTAATCTCACGCCTCGTGGATGCGAGTACGACAATTAACCACAACAAAGCACAAATTATGTCATAGACGTTTTCCCGCTGATGGCTTTTCCATTTCCCAGGGCCGGAGAATTATGACAATAATGTGACAATTTACATAGCAGCAAAACAAATCGCGGGGTGCAAATGAGTTCGAGCGAGTTCGGGGAGGAGCAGTACCAGAAGGTAGGGGTAGAGGAACCACCCCTAGGAGAACTACTCGCACAACCAGTTGAAACAGTTGCACTTCGACGAGGCCAGGTTCATTGCTCATCCCGACCTGAGTCTCTCATTAAAATTGAACGAGCCAGCGCACAAAAAGTTGATTAGGCAGAGCCGAGTCCTTGGACACCCTGCGGATTTCCACTGCTGCTTACAGCACCCAGAAAAACATACAAATAAATTTTAGGATAATCATATACATATGTATTTCCTCTGAGCCAAGGATTTCCATTGATTCCGCATTTATTTTATTAAAAGAAAAATATCAGTGGCTTTTCTATAAAATTCTTACTAAATGCGGTTTTTATAAGAAGTTTTCTTAAATAATATTTGAAATAATAATATATTTAATGATTCCAGTGGATTTTCTAGAGTTTAGGCTACATTTCTCAGCTTGGTGCGTTCTATATATTTATGGCTATTTATGGCAAAAGGGATATAGCCGACTCCGTTGCCGTAGGACATCAGGATGTAGCCGCGTTCACGTGACACTGTCACATTATAATTGCCAGCCCCCGCCCGCGTGTGTTCCTCTCCTTTTTGTCCACATAGGACCCGGGAATATGTCATGGACCGGCGCTTTCGCTACGTGGGCTTACTTAACCGTTTTGTCAGCGCTCCTCAAGTGTGATCCGAACGGTAAACAGAGTCCGGCCGTGGTCGTTTTTTGTTAAGCTGCTCAGTCCAACGCAGCACGCGCGGACTTCCAGGCCTCAAATACCATTCACCCCACGCACAGTGGCAAGATGCTATGGAAAATATAGTCAAATTTATAAGATAACATTATGGAAAATTCTCCTTTATAATATGGAAAGCATTCGAAACATTTTAACCTATTAAATAATATTAAATAAAGGTCACTGTGATTTTATTTTATATTAATAGCATTTTGAAGTTTTTAATGCATCAAAAAATGTATAGAAGTGTGTCAGAGCAAAGGTATTTAATAAATTGTATTATTTCATATGATAATTAATTTTTGCTTTACTTACTTTTAAACAAAAGAAAAAGATAAGGACAGTAAATAAATTTTTACATTCAAATTGGTTGTTGTATTCAATATAATACCCTTATATAAATTATTACAAATATTTAAATAATATTCAAATTGTATTCCAATCTCGAATCACTGTCCTCACTCTCCACAGTGAAGCTGACAAGCCACGGCGAGTCAGTGGCAGCCCGACATATCCGTCAGATATTTATTTGTTGGGCTTGACTGTCGCCATGTTTGCGTTAGTGCTAATCCCCGCAGCGGGTTGTCGCTTGCCGCAGCGCGATGCAAATATATTATATAGTTTTTTATGGAGTGTTCGAGGACCCTTCAGAAATTAGTTCCCATGTAAGCGCTTAAGTTTTGATGACGATGTGCCATCCATCGCTGCTGGTTCGCGCCTCTAATCTGCTGTGGCAGAGCAAATTGGGAGCGTTGCGCCATCTCCCTCGCGCAGCAGCTGGTCGTCCTTTTGGTCCTTTACCCCGACATTGTCAATTGCGATGTCAGAAATCACGCGCCCTTCGTTTTTGTCTCATTTGAGTTTTTTTTTTTTTCTTTTACCCGGGTTTCTTATTTTTTATCGACACCAATTGGGCGACAGGCTCGTTAGGCAGCCGCAGATACCATACAAGGCTGTCCCATTTTCGGATTAGTGGCTAAATCCCTTTTATTTGACAAAATGGCTTCGATAAAAAGCGAAAATCAGGCGATCGAAAGCGAAATTGAAGTTGATTTTGTTGCCGTTGACAGCTGCCGATAAAAATGTGCACAACCGCTCAATATTTTCGGCTGCCACTCGATCATTGTCGCCTTCGTTCTTATGCCCTTACCGGAGGGCTTTATTATTTTGCCCAAAGGCTGACCAATTTGCGCAGTGATATGTTATCTCGATTGGTTCCTTTTTGTCCAAAAATGTCAATTAGTGGAGACTTAATGTGTTTTTTTGCGGATTCTTTAGCATTTTAGTGAAATATATCACTTGCTGGGATCGCATTTATATTCCTAAAATTAAATACAGCATCTGGTTTTATTTTTATTAAATAAAATGTTGAATTTCTTATATTTTCTTTTTAATTAAATTTTTCAAGTTTTTCAAATATGTTTTACTCGTATTTACGTATTGTATTCATTATTTGCATCCTGAGAAAGTATCGCGAATCTATTACGCTTTTTTAAGAACTCACTTTACAAGGGTATTCAACATTTCGTTCCTACCTACCTTCCTTTATTTTTAACGAATATTTTGTTCATTACAAAGTAGTTGGCTTGGTGGAAAATTAATATACAATCGACGGGTCCAACACTCCACAAACAACTCGAGTGGCTCGCTTGCTGGCTCTACAAAATAATTCTCGAGCATTGTTGATCCTTTGTGGCTTACTCGCGTCGTTCAGTGAAACAAAAGCCCTCGAAAATTGGTTTGCCAATACGGCCAGATTCTTCGAACTGTAACAGTTTCGCCCCGGCGAATTGAAATCGCTAACTACCCCTTTTGTTTTAGGCGCTCCACATCCTGCGCGCATATCCTGCTCGCATATCCTGGGAGTAATAAGTAATGAGGTGTAGCGGTGAGCTCGTTCCCTATATTTCGAGTGTTAAGTGGCCACTCGAGTCGTTCCCAAGTGCAGCCCAGATTCAAATCAAAACCGAAACGCGAACCGAAAGCGACAGTTTCGGTTTTTGAATTTCGCAATTTCCCAGGTCGAGTTTTTCAGGTCGCGTTTTTGAGGTTTGAGGTCGTGAGCTTTGTCAAAGTCGATTTGTTACATTTCTCAAGTGGCGAGTCCTTGCGAGCAGCAGCAGGCAAGGCAAATATATTTGCAGAGCTCTCATCGAACTGTTGCGGAATGCCACTGCCAGCAGGGTTGCATTTTCAATGCCCTCGGTTGCACTGGGAAATTATTTTCAAAATCAAAAAGCGAGTTCTTAAAATAAGAAAGAATTCATGGAAAAATATTCGACTATTCGGAATGTTTTTAGATATATTTGAAAATTTAAAGATGGAACAATCTTTTAATGCTAAAGTTTTTCTTTTAAAATTGTTTTTCATTTTGTCTTATCCTTTTCATCTAACTGAATTTAAAAATATACTTTAAAAAACATATTTATTACTTATTAAAGATTTTACAACACTTTCTTTATCTTTGTTCTCTCTGGAGTAATTATTAGAAATCCTAACAGAATTTATTGAATTGGCCATATTGATAGCTTCCAATTTTTTTCGATGCATCCCTGCTACTACCGTTAGTTGAGTAGCAAGTTCCAGGGTTGATCGGACCTTATTACGATGACATATGGCCTCCCATCACCGATGATGACGCGACGGCTTTTCGCTTTTCACTTTTCACCGCTTCGGGTCAACTTCGGAGTTGAAAAGAAGAGTTCCCAGGATATGGAAATGGCCATCGCGTGACCCCATCATAATAATGGCTTCATTCGGGGATGCACCTGATGTCCGGCAGTTGGCCACCTGCTTTCTTGACCGGAAGTTGAAAAGTTTAGAACTTTTCCAACTAAACTAGAGGAGTGGCGGTGGATGCACAAATAAAAAATTGCTTCTAATAATGTATTTAAAAATTGTGGTCTCAAAAAAGGAAATTTCCAAGTAATTAATTAATTAATTAATTTTAATATGTCATATTGATTTTACAAATAGAAATAGCTAAATTTAAGTCTATAAAATATAAAAATTCTAATATTAAAGATCAATTTGATATTAAGCAAAGCTAAATTAAGAAAGGCACAAATAAGTCATATGTTTAAGTTCTGTATTATTATATTTAATATTAAAATTAACACACATTCAAGTTAATCAGTTTTTTTCTGTGCGGGAGACTTCGTGTGACAGCTTAATTAAATTATATGCAACGCCTTTAGAGGGCCAGTTGGCCGCCATTTTCCCAGGAAGATCCAAGTCCAACCCTGTTGACCAGAAACTATCTACGCAATCGGTTTGCTCGGCCCCGAGGCCATTGAGCGGTACGCTTTGTTATGCTAAAGACAAAATTACAAAAAAAAAAAAAGAAAACATCAAATGAAAAGGCAACAAATTCAATTACCAGGCTGCGCAGTGATTCCGCCCCGGAGGCGAAAAATCCGCAGATGCAGCTTCCACCACTTCCGACCTTGGCAGAAGAGCAAGTTCGCGCTCTGCTAAAGATATCCTTCAATCAAGGAAACTTCCTCAGGCGACGATCCCTATTTCATTAGTACTCTTACTTATATTTATTAAATTAATGAGGTTTAAAGTTCTTAATATATGGGAACAATCTTTGTAATTAATTTTGCTGCCAAAGAAAATAATCCACCAACGAAGGAAAATTTCTCAGACAACGACCCCTATTTTAATTTTATTTTTTTTGCTAAGAGAACTCACAAGAAGCTGCCCTCACGGTGGTCCAGCTTTTGATTGCAAGTCCTTGAGCCCTCAAAAACTGTCGCAGATCGTATAACACTTGCTAGTCTGTCGATAAATTCGATGCATGGAAGCACTTTCCAGTGAACTCTCCGGGACAAAGGGATCTCTCAATCCCTCTCGATCCGGCGAATAATGCGGGCAATCGCAACTTTCTTGAGGTTAAACGCAAGTTGCTCTTGAGATCCTTGAAGGACATTGTTCGGCGACTCGATGGCTCAGCGGATTTGCCCTTAATATTTTTCTCACCTCCAGGAGGTCCACTCATCGCAGGGCCTTGCGCTATTGTCCCGTCCTCCGATGGCAACAATCAAAAGGATGTGCACAGATTTGCAGGGACTTAGACTCGGGGCATCAAGTACTTAGGGGCCTAAAAAATAAGAGAGACATAATGGCAAGAAAGACTTTGGATGAGGCCACGCTTCGCTGATCCTGCGACGCGATGTCTTTGCCCTAATCGCTTTGGATAGCAAGGATTTTGATCGATTCGGATTGTCATAAGATTTGGCCAAGGCAGCTGTTCGTGTGAAGTGTCTCCTAATGAGGATTAGGATTCTAGTTTCATAATAGTTTCCATAAAGCTTTAACCAATGAATAAAAATCAAATCGAGGTGTTGTAATAATTCGTTTTGTAAGACTGATTTCAGAAGAGATTTTGAAAAAGTGTGAGAATTTTGAGAAATCAACAGAGTATTATAATTATTATTATAAGTTAAGGTATAGTTTAATTTAAAGACTACTTTTATTGGTTGTACCTGTTTCTTTCTCTAAGATAAATTTTTCCTTTTTCAACTACACAATGGGCAATAAGTAGAGAATATTGTATGTTTAAATACCTAGATATATAACCATATATTGCTCTATTCTCAAATTATGCGGCTAAGCGTCAAAGACAATGCCGCCGTCGGTGTGTATGCAAATACAATGAATTCCGTGGAATTTTGAGCCGAAAATTTGCCATTTGCCCACTAAAGTAAGTTAAGCGGAACTTAGGGGCACTAAGCAAGGCTCAGACCAGGCTCCTGGTCCTGGCTTACTCCCTGATGCATTGGCATAAGCCACATAAGAACAATTATAAGGCAGGCATCCCGTGCCTCTCTGTGCCGCTTATCTGGGCGGCAGATACATATATACTTGTACTCGGCGAAAATTGATCTGGCGATAAATCGAGCTACTCAATTTACAAAAACATCGCCGCCGACAGGGCTGCCGCTTTGACTTTTGCTGGCCGCAGTAGCATCGCCGTACCGCAGGATCGCAGGTTCGCTGGATCGTCGTCCTGACTTCAGGTACAACAACGGGCTACAATCGGAAGCCGGATTTGGCTAAATATGCCAGCTCTGGACGACAGGCTCAGGCGGATGTTTAATATTTTGGCTTAGAGACATTCTCATTACATTTGAAAACAACAGCAGCGGCAGGGCCAGGATTCTCGGGGTTGGGATTTGGGCATTTAGCAAAAGGGTAATCCTGCCCATTAAAATCTATTTGCATACTCATATTTTTGTTTCTCTAGGTAATTGCGCCTGGATAAGGATCAGAGCGGCCGAGAGAGAGAAAGAGAGCCATGGGTGTCCTGTGGGCTAAGCTTGCGAAATGCGAGACCTGTCGGCACACCTGTCCTGGACGAAACCCGGCAGGAGCCCGCTTACGCGAACTGCGCTAATCGGCCGATTCATTGAGCCCTTCTGCGGATTACTTAATCGGCGAAAATCTATGAATTAAACGCGTCACCCGAAATCCGCCGGCTTCCCTTCACTTGTTCCTAACCCGAATCCCGATTTTCCCCAGAAATCCAGCCACTTGAGATTCGCTACAGGACCGCGCCCTTGCAGTCCCTTTTCAAGAGGATAAAGCTTGCAGATTTAATGAAGTTCATCTGGGGCACAAGTCAGTTGCTCGAAGATTCCTGTTTCAAAGACCAAAGCCCCTCTAAAATCCAGGATGCATTGGAGATATTTTTAAGCACCAGATCAAAGTGCCTTCAAGAGACAGGATTTTAAACTTCAGATTAATATCAAAGAGGCAAGTTAGTAAGTCAAAGTAGTTTAATTAAGTTATTGCGCTGGCTTTTTAACTTTACAAAATTTATTTTATATAAGAGAAACTTTTAGAAATATATTAATTATAAATAACTACTTAGTTTGGGAAATTATATATAAAATAAAATACTACAAATAAATGAGAAAGAAAATACAATTAAAATTCAAATTATTTTATTCCTCTTAGTATTTTGGTAATATTTTTACACTCGATTCAACCTTTTTATAAAAACAAATTATATTTTTTTGTTAATCCAAATATTTATAATCTATTAACTCGAAAAAACCCATGAGAAGCTCAAACTTCTTTTACTCCGAACTTCAAACCTGTTCCTAAGAAGACTCCCGACGTTCCAAGTACCAACCCAAGTTGATGTCCAAAATAGCGCTAGGATAAAGACTTACCTTGTTTCTAGGGGGACATTATAGAAATCAAGAAGTGAAAAAAATGTGAAAATCCTTTGCTCGACGAGAGTGCAAAAAAATACGGGGGAAAACTGCAAATTAAGACCCAAACAATGCCGGAAGAACAATGTGCAGAAAAACGTCACTGATGACAGAATGATGAGGATTAGGCCAACACACACGGAAAAAGGACTGCTGCTGCTGCTGATGCTGATGCTGCTGCTGTTTCTGTTCCTGGTGCCTGAGTCTATTAAAAGTCTAAAGGCAGATAATAAAGGGCCATTAGGACTTAAAAGGGCTCAACGGCGCGGCGGAGGGAGCGAAATGGAAATATCGTTGAGGATAGGAGAGGAATTGTTGTTACCCCGGGGTTCAACAGCATCCAGGACGGCACCCAGAGGTCCTTGCCAAAGTCGAAATGGCAGCACCAACGAAGCATGCTTAATTCCCAATCCCAATCCCCGCAGGATGTGCTATGCCGTGGTTGGATCGGACTCGGGATTCCGAGTTCGGCATGCGGAATCCAGAGAAGTTAGGGTAGGTTTCCCTTCGGATGTGTGTCAGTGGAATATACTCATCTCCGTGTTTGCTTTGGCCAACGCAATTTGAACAATTTGGCAACTGTGTTGTGTGTGCTCTTCTCCTCGAGTTTTGTTTGTTCAGCCTTTGCCGGGCGAAAAACTCATTTTCATTTCACATTTTCGTCCGGCTGCGCTGGCTATTGTGAAAGGATTCATTGCCATTGTCCTGCGGGGATAGCGACTCCGATGATTCCGATCCGCTCCAGCAAGCCACCTCGATCCAAAGTCACAAAAGTGAATTTCTGCTTTTTAACTTTTCGCATTCGTCGGCGGCGGCCATTGCAATCCTCAGCCGTCAAGGTTCCCAAATTAATCCCGACTTTGGTTTGCTCAGGCGGAAAAACTATGCTAATTTTTTTCACGATCCTCCTTGCTTTCCTTAGAGGCCAATCTCTCGTCCTTTTGTTCCTGTATTTGCATAATTTATTTTCGATTAACTGGGTCGTCGCAATGTGGTTGCTTTTGACGTCTCCAAAGATATGAAAAGCATCACGAAATGGCCATAAAAAAGTATGATAATTCTGTGTGTAATCTCATGATTCCATGTTTGGCATAACACTTTCCGAATTGAAAACGTAATTCTAAATATATTAGAGACTGGGTAAATAATTAAGGTCTTTGTTGTTTTGAATGCATTAATTTTGTGTAAGAATAGGCACTCATTTGGATTTAAATTTTACTATATAATAAAGGATCAAGTAACATTAAAAAATATGCACTTTTATTTTATGGAAAACCTAACACCTAATGAAAATATTAAATCTGTAAAGCAAATGGTAAATTATGTGTATAAATTCTCAAGAGAGCATTCAGACTGTTATAAAATGATTTCCACATATTTGAGCAAAAGATGATAATATAATATCCCAAATATTAATTTAGGAAAATACTGAGTTACAAAACTAAAAATATGGCATAGATCCCAACTTCAAAGATGTGCATATAATCTCTTTGATAAACCTTGCATATTCCTGCAACTGAAAATAAATAACATTTCCCAGTCAACGCATAAAAATACCAATCTATATATTCATTTCGAAAACCTTTAGGTTTATTTTGAAAATTTATTTTTTTAGATTAAACTTAGAGCTAGTGATATGAACTTAAACCTATATTGTTTATAACTGTACAGGGAACTAGACTACGATTCAAGTAACTAACAGGCAAAGTTGAAACTTTTGCGAATGCAAATCGAATTTTTTTAAGGTAAGGTATTGAGGTGAGTGTGGCTTTTGTGTGAGTGTGTTTTAAGGCTCGACTCCTGGAGATGTCCTGGAAAGTGGTGCAAAGCGCTTCTTCCGAGATTATCACAGTTCCCAGCACTAGGAAGGCACTTCGAGTGCAGATCGGATCAGATCGGTATCCTTTACAAATACCGGATACAAAGGACTCTCTCTCCTTAGATCTTGCGCTGGCTGTACATGTCCGAGATGAGACGCACAATGGTGATATCACCGATGGTCTTGCGGAAGAACAGCTCCTCGATGGTGAAGCTGGAGACCTTGTGCATCAGCTGGACGACTCCCAGCAGGGTTTGGAATCGCATGGGCTGCGCCGGATGCGTCCTTTGGATGTAATTGTGCAGGGCGCTTCGGGCATCATTGTGCATGGCCGCCACCTTCGAGGACTCCAGCAGACCCTTTGATTCCGCCGAGGCCGAGGAGTTTGGACTGCCGCTGCCTGTGAGGATGGAACTGTTGGCCAGATCCTCCGTGGAGCTAGCCGCCGGCGGCGACTTGCGGAACAGGGAGATGGCCCTCAGGCACTCGTACTCGGTGCTGTCGATGTTGAGGTGGCACAACTGGTTGAGCACATCCTGGAAGGCGTGCACTTCGCGCGTCACCATGCCCATGATCTCGCGATTGGCGTTCTCCGACTCGTAAACGAACAGCAGCTGGGCAAAGTTCATGGGCATGAGGTACTGGGCCATGGCCAGGATGAAGAACTCCTTCCAGGACTCCTCCAGCAGCAGCAGCTGGTCGGGCATGGGCAGCTCTGTAAAAGCGCGCACGCTCTTGATCCAGTTGACGTTCTTGAACAGATGCTCCGCCGCCGTCTCCTTGATGTGCTCGGCCGCCATTAGCGGAGGCGTAGGTGGCAGTGCCCTCGTGGCCAAGGCATTCATGTAAGCCGCCGTCGGCGAAAAAAATCCATGGTGGCCCTGATGATGATGACCCGGATGATGCGGCACTCGTGGTACGGACAGATCCAGCACAGCAGCAGCAGCAGCGGCAGCTGCAGCGGATGACGGTGCCTGGAAGGCTCCGCTCAAGGCTGGATGATGAGGTCTCTGGGGCAGGCCGGGCATGGGCATGGGCACGCCCGGGAATCCGGTCAGCGCAGCCGTGTTCATCAGGATCTCGGCGGGTATCTGCGGCATCTCGCCGGCTCCCATCATCGCGTCCTTGTACATGGCCATGTGGCGCCGCAACGTTGAGTTCCTTGGCCCCCGTTCGTGCTGAACTGCATCCTTATTCATGCCCACCTCGAAGCACTTCCTGAGGCGGCAGGCGCGGCACTGATTCCGGTGCGTCTTGTCCACCACGCAGAGTCCCTGCTTCTGGGATTTGCAGACATATTGCCGGGATCGGCGAATGCTGCGCTTGAAGAAGCCGGCACAGCCGTCGCAGGCATAGATGCCGTAATGCTTGCCGGAGCTGTGATCCCGGCACACTTTGCAGGGCACATGGTACAGAATGCGACCTAAAATAATAGAGAAAAATATATTCGTTAGTAAAAGGATATAGATACATTTTGATTGTTTTTTTTATGGCTTGGTTTTGGATTTTTTAAATTGAATGTTTTATAAAACAAAACTAGGATTTTTTAGCTTTTCACGCAAAGTGTTTAGTTGCTACAATGCATCTTTTTTAGTTACTTAAGCTTCACCAAGTTTTTTATTTAAATCTTATATTTTTTTTAGGAATACTTACTTGATGCCGCTGGCGACAGACGCACGCTGTTATATTTCTGATCCATCATGTCTGGCGAACCCTCCGACGACTGCATACCGATGTGGGGCGTAATTTTGGCGATTTTTTAATAACTTTTGGGGTTAGCACGAATTTTGGGTTTCGCTTTTGGTTAATTTTGTGGCACTTTTTTCTTGGCACTTGGCACAGGCACTGATATGAGATTCGTAGATTCTTGAGTAAATTATTTGGTTTTTGAGGATATATCCTTTTTGGCTCCGATGTGGACTCGCTGAGATCACGACGGTTTGTGTTGTCTGCTCTCGACACCGGCGCGTTTTAATAGTCCTGGCAAGCGAATCCATTCATCGAGCAGTCGATCACCCTTAGGTAGAGGAAGTCCTCGTTCATTGGTCGAATTTGTTGGCCCAGGGGTTGTAACTCTCTGCCTGCCCAGCCTCGCTCGCTCGCTTACTCTCGCCGGCCGCGGAGAATCCTTCGATCCTGGCGGGCTGCCATTGCGAAAATTCATTGAGCAAGGACGCAGCAACCGCCGCTCATTCTCAACTCCCTGGGTTTTATGGCCTTTTTCCGCAGGGCTCGCTACCTGCGCGGTCTCTATCTCGCTCTCTATTGCCTTAGCTACCCTCTCTTCTATGGCTCTCTGGTTCTCCAGAGAGAGTCCTGCGACAGTTGTTAATGAAGACACCACGGCGTGGACATCCTTATTCACATACTATATCCCTGCCATCCTTCATGGCCGGTCTTTTATGGCGCTGCCATTATTGCCGCTTTGTGATTTGTGTGAAGTACCTGTGGGTTCGCTTCTAGTTATCCTGCCGGAGTCCTTTTCGAGTGGCGATTGACGAGCAGAGCAGGGGTTGAATGCGCACTATCGATTGTATTCCATTCAATAATTAGGTTTTTATGATGCAATCATATGAATGCCGAAGGGAAACTTATGGATATTCAAATTATTAATATATTAAATAGGGTGTTAGCACTTTATTAAATATGATTTCAATTATTTATTATCACAAAATTATTTCTTCAAAGTTATATTTTAAATAAATATTCACAAAATGAATTTAGCCTTCCCCTTACATAGTTATATATAGTATCACAAAGTATGTATATTTAAATAAAATTAAATTTGTAAAGCAAAAGTAAATTAACAACCCAACATTTTATTTAAATTAACAAACAAAAAAATAACAAGTCGATTTCTAAATAACATCAACTTAGTTATTAATATTCTTCCTTTGCTATATATTCTAAATTCTTTTAATTAAAAATCAATTTTATATTAAATGTTGTAGTTTCACAGTACATATTAAAAAATTTTATATTTATTATGAGTTAAATGGTTTATCAAAGTTAAACTATTTCTGGAATATAAATTGTTTAACTATCATACACTAAGCTCCATAAAAGTCTTATTTGAATAATTTTAAACATGGGGGAATTTATAAATTTATTTCAATAATTTTGTTTTATTAATTTCTAGTCAACATGTTTTATGTATTATTTAGCTTTACGCAAAATAAACATATAAATTCTTATATTACCTAACTTCGTTTTAAGTTGAGATATAATTAATTTATTTCCAAACAATAGTATTTATCATCCAAGAAAGGTATAAAAATATTAAAAAAACTTAACTTGTAATTTATAAAAATAATTTATAGTTAGTATAAAGATTTGCTAACTGCTTGAAAGTACCTGCAAATTTAAATATATATTTGATTAAACTAAAGGCAGATTGAATGGCAGATATATTGAAATTGAACTATTTGTACTATTTTTATTAGCACCAAAATATATTTTTTAGGATGGTCTGAACTTCTCCAAGGCGTATTATTTTGATATAAAAATTGCACGTAAAAGTTTTAGCATTTTGTTTAACTTAAACTGTGAATTCTAATCTAAAAACTTTCCTCTAAATTACAATAAAAGTTGAAACGAAAAGGGAGCACGCTGCTTAGACATATCCTAGTAGGTCGGACTACTCCCTCTGGTAAGCCAGCTTAGGGTTGCCTTTTGAGAGCCCTCGCCTGAGCTCGGATCGGATCGGCTGGGCTCGTCTCGGCTTGGCTTGCCATGGAATTGGATTCATGGATTCAAGTGGCCAGTGTGCCTCTGATCTCTCGAGTCCGCGAGCATCGGGCCCAGCCAAGTCCGAAGGACGCAATCCTAATCGCGTGCCGCTTAAGCAGATTACAGAACATAGATCACAGATCAGAGATCATGGGATGCCAGGAGTGCTGCCTGGCAAAAGGCTGCTGCTAGATCAAGCTTTCTCTGCCAAGGATCAGTGGAATTCAAACGAAAGACATTGCACCGTCCGCAGGCTACTTAATAATGTTAAGCAAGATCCCGCAAGTCTGGTGCGATTTGCGGACCAACGCCTAAGGCCACACGATCCTGATCCCATATTCCCATTCCCAATCGCATCCCGAAAACGTGGGAACAGTCTCGGGTGCAGAAGATGCAAATGCCATCCTCATTTGATACATGACAGACACTTGAAAGGAGCAATTATATTTCGATTCGTATTACGGATGCGTAACTTGATCAATAAAACGCTCGACATGATATCAAGCCCAGGGCCCGGGGGTTGCAACTTCTCATTCTAATTGGACTGTCCACCCCTTGATGGTTGTCATGATGATGGTGATGATGTACTATAGGTTCTGTTTAGAAAGTTTTATAGAGGGTGGTTAATTGGAACTCAGGTGTGCTGTATGGGAATGCGCTTGCGTGCGATGCTATGTCGATGTCGATGTCGATCATTAGCCCAACTCCCTAGGGTGAGGATGCTCTACTAAACCAGATGACGATGACATATCAATTCCTGTGCAATAGCTGACCGATTCCGAGGGAACTTAATTGTGGGAACTCATGAATATTCATATACAGATGATGAGGAGGCTGCAACTCCAGCTGGCCGAACTTCCCACGCTAAGTCAAGCTTCGTTGAGCTGCTCATCCACTTGCCTTACTATAATAATTTATAGTTTAAACTTATGAATGATATAGGTTAGCTCAGATAATAATATCTTTTATGATAGCTCCATACAACTTTAGGAAGTTAGAAAAATCGGATCTCGCGTGCCTGCTGCAATTTCCCTTTTTCCATTTCATTCAGTTTAAGTACAGCTCCCGATCTTAATGAACTCGAAACGCCGGCAAGCTGCTAATCCGCCGGATTAGCGCTAAATCCACCACAAGAATTGAAACAGCAGTCAGCGGCAGGTCACAATATAAACCTTACCTGTGTCCAGGTAGCCCTGGCAGCCCACTCTAGCCGCCCATTCAAGGTCGCAGCAAACAAAAAAGTGAATTAAAAAATTCGAGGAAAATTCGCGGAGCGCATCTGACTTTTTAGCAAATAGGGTTTCGGGAAGGTAGATACGACAAGAGAGTATATTACTTCATCTAATGACTGGACTGAGCCCTAGTTAGCACCTTTTTGTCTTCGAAGAATACAGGTAGCTACCGTTAGGTTGGCTTCGATTTTTATGCCACTTTCGCTGGATTTTTATGAATCGCTTGGCAAACATACCGAAAGGGTTAAGACGCCACGCACCTAATGGCACTTCTGCCTAAAAAGAAAGACAGAATGGAAAGGGTTAAATATGGACGCGGGGAAATTCACTTCATTTGCACGCCGAAGGTGGAAAATTCCCGGCTCGCTTTTATGGCCCAAAAGTTGCCGACGCCGTCGCCGTTCATTGAGCAGACCAACGATCTCCGCAAGGTATGACCTAGTCCTACTCCTACCCAATGGACATGGGTATGGTTATTCCACCGATCCCATACCGATGGTCATTATGAATCGCGCCAGACTTTTGATGGGAAAGACCCGAAATGTCATTAGGTGAGTGTTTTGTTCCAGTTTTATGGCTTGTCGCTATCTGGTGCACCGAATACGTGGTGGGTTGAGTTTTACATATGGTTGTGGAAATGCATCATCATATCGGAGTGTAACCAGGCTCCGCACATAAGTGTTACCAAAATATTCAGAAATTATGTGTAATTTCGAGGGAAGGGTATTTTATCACTTGAAAGGGTTATTTCGTGTATTGTGATTCATCTTTTATTCGTGCCATTTCCATTTCTCAAATATTTCTCAGCCATCTATAATAATCAAGTCTTTAATAATAATAAAACTTAATTGGGATCATTTTCAGCTTAAATAAAGTACCAGAATATGATGAATATTTATGTCATGTCTCTGCAGAATCTCTAATCAGAAAATAAATAAATAAAAATGCTACATAAATACGTTTAAAAAAGTACATATAAGTGGTATCCAAAGTCCTAATGACATACAAAATATTAAATAAAACCCTTTTCCAGAAAATGTAACCGAATCGATTACCATGTCCAAAAATGACAACCACCAATTATATCTTTTTTGGCGCCAAGAAGACAAACATTTCCAAGTTTTTGGCGCTGGGATTATGCAAATGCACGCAGCGAGTGCGGAAACGAAATCCTTTGTGAACGACTTCCGCCGGAGCGAGACAGCAAAGTTCATAAAAGCAAAAAGCATGTCAAACCCAAGCCCAAAAGTGCAAACAGACAGGGGAGATAACTCCGAGAACGAGATCCACAGGAAGCGACTCGGAAATCACGTCAAACAGAAGTGCAAATGGGGTTCCATTATCCCAACGGCAGGAAGTGAACTATTAGACCCTAAAAAAAAGAGACACAACTAGGAAAAGCGCAATAATTGAATCAGAAAAGTAGGGACGGAGGCAGAGATAAGCAATCTGATCTTGAGAAATCATGTGAACAATTCCAAACATGAAATTAAAGTGCTCGAATGTCGTCCTGTTAGGACATTGCGCAAGACGACGGGAGATGCAGGCAGAAAGTTGAGCAACTTTTATGTAGGGATCGAGAATCGAGGTTCCCAGCGCTGCACGTGCAAAATCAAATCCCAGATAAGTTTCATATTCGTGGCCGCCACGGAAACGCGGCCAGGACAATGGGACACACCTCCAGGATTGCCGGCCGAAGATCGGCGACTCCCGAGTAAAACCCGATATCCGAAAACTCACTGCCAAATCCAAAGCCGAATCCGATGCGAGATCCACCGCCAACATCTCCGATTTCAGGCTGTTGAATTCCACCGAGTTTTCATGCAACAGGAGAGCGAGAGGAAACAAGTGATGAAGTCGCTGCTTCCATTTCAATTTCAGCTTTGATTGTTGTATCCTGCACGGAAAAAAATATTATTAAGATACGAATATTTACAAAGAATTAAATAAACTTTATTTTGCTTAATCTCTATTAGTTTTGAAATAAAATGATTCAGATAAATGCAAGCTATTTTCAGAGAATTTGAAAGCCTTTAAAAATATATATAAAGTTTTTCCCAGTGCTATTCTTTTTGAACCTTGCATAAGTGCCAGTGCCTCCGTTTGAGTCTGAATCTGAATCCGAGTTTAAGGAGCCTTTTGTGGTCCTGCCGGAGGAGCCTCTTTGTTTCGCGCTCAACATTTGCCAGCCAACATAACTTAAGGACTTTTTGTTTGCCTTTTTTACAATTGCGTCCCAGCTCACTCATGCTGCTGCTTCTGCTAAGTAGGATGTCCTGTTCGCCGCTGCCCTTTTGTTTTTTCGGAGATCCAGGAGATCGAGAACCAAAAACCAGGCCACGTCTCGTTTGCATCTTAAGCCCAAAACAAAGATTATGTCATACGCAGATCATTCGCCACGCAACTGGAGATAGGAGTAGTCTAATATCGGGGCTTTGTACATTGCGTTACAATTCTCACGCCCTTTGTTGGCGAAAGTTTCCGATTTCACTCTCAGATATTGCGAGAAATTTTACACATTTCCTGCAAATTTCTAAACGTAAAATGTGTTTATGTTTTCACTTTTCCAACAGCAGATAGACGATCTACGAGTGGGCCCACCGGACTTATACCACTTTTCCGGCTAAAGGTGTTCATAGATTTCCATAGATAAAACATTAAGAGCGGCAACTTTCTTTGATTAGAATAGAACTTAGTTTTTTGTTTAAGAATCTCACGTTCAAGATATTTGAGAAAATATGTCGAGTTTTTTCAGTTAAACCTTTAAAGCATTCAAAGAAATTTTTTATTTGAAAATAATTTTTATTGTGAAAATAAGTATATAAAAATTAATGAAATATGGGGAACATCTTGGAAAAATATTTTAAGTCGCATATCGTATTTTATGTTAAACAAAACTGAAAATAAAAAATCCCTTATTTATACTTAATTAAATGTTATTGCTATATTCAAGCTTCTATTTACTAACCATAGCTCCCCAATCATTGATTATATCATTGAATAATCCCTTTCGAATTATTAGGTTCCCCTTTGCCTTTAACAAATCGAATTGAATTGATTGCATTTACACAAGTTCGTTAACCTTCAACCTTTACAATAGGCCCTTTGCTCTCTAGTCATCATCGAATATCAACCATCATCGCCTTTTTCTGGTCCGTGGGAAGAGACGTGTAAGCTCAAGAATATCAAGGATCCACGGCTGATTGAAATCGAATACACAACGCTGGCAGTACGGGGGCCCATTATACCATTTAATTCACCTGATGGCACCTGATGCCCTAAGATTTTCCAACCAGACTTAACAATTGATAATTCACCATGCGGGAATTTCGGAATTCTATATTTTTCACATAAAAAATATGGGCATTGAAAAGGGCGAGAGGGTTTTGAATAAATAGCGAATCTTGAAGAACTAACTTCCACGAACTGAAAGGAAAAAGGGTTAGGGAAAGGACGACTGAATGGATTTCAATTTCTTTGGCCTTTTTTCGAGTCCTCCAGAACAAGTGGGCGATCAATCTAGCGTGCGCAATATGCTTTTTGTTTCAGTTATGAAATTATCTATCGGCAGGAGCAGTGGCAAACCCTCATCAAATCGCTAACTGGAGGTAGCTGGAAAAGGGGCATTCCAGCTTATCGTTGGCAAAGGATCTGAAGATCTTTGGGATATGTGGAAGGCGGAGGAGTTGGAGTTGAAGTTGGAGCCGGGAATCTGTCTACAATGGGCTACCAAAGAAGCGCGTTGTCATCGACGGGAGATTTCCATGGAAGATAGATTGCCAAAGATAGTTTCGCGATGAATTAATGAGAAAGTTTTATAATTTCATTAAGTGGGAAATGAGGAAAAGGGCATGTTAGAATTGAGAAGAAAGATAAGCAAAACTATTATATTATATAAGTCTTTAAATAATGTACAGATTATAGTTCCTCTTTAATGAAATGAATCGTGATAAATATGTTTAATAATATAGTTTAATGAGAATGAGCGGATTTTAAATAAGTAAAGGGATCTCTGCGATTAAATACTGAATTGCTGTTCAATTTCTTAAAATATCTCCAAGATAAAACTCCTAAAAACAACACATATATTCCATATACCTCATTTTAGAATACTAGGTATTTCCTAGTCTTAAATTCTCTACTCCCAACTCTCTACTCTCGTACCTTTGTGAATTAATTTTCTTGTTGATGTATGATAATTTGTTAGTGATTTATCTACCAATTAATGCATGGTCATGACTGTGCCACTGACTGACGGCATTTTGATTTCGGCTGCCATCGCCTGGATATCGAGTTTCGGCGACGTGGGAAGCACGCACGGATTCCAGGATCACAAACACAAATCGGGCTGGAGAAGGGCAAAAAGGACCCAGTACTGCGAGATGAAAGATATGCGAGATCAACATGTAATCTTTGGCATAAATACGAGAATCGCTTAAGAAAAACTGACAACAACAACGGCGGCGGCAGGACAATGAGCGCATGTTGCATGCCCGATCGAATGTCCTTTGATATCAAACGTTAAAGGAGCACCGTGCGGTACTTGAATTTCATTATATGAAAAGGTACTCTGCTCATCCTTTGTGAGCTCCGTTGTTGAGACCTGTTGTCGTCTGAGTCCAAGTTTTGAATTTTTGAGTCTGAGTCAGTGCACTTGGGAAAAATACTTGACAAAATATTTATAGGGAAATATTTAACATAAAAAATTAGCAAAGGTTCGTAAAGACATTTATCTTTTATTATTTAAAATATTCTAAGAGTTTGTGTAATTTGTATTATTTAAATGCAACTAATTACAATATTTATTTCAAAACTATTTCATTTATAAAATTTCATTAAAAATATGCAACTAAAGACTATTAACCCTCTTTTGCCCAGTGTTCGATAAGCAACCCCTTGGCCGTGGTCCCTGAAGTTCTCCTGAATTTCGATGCTGCCTCGGTTTTTTACCCGGAACGCACACTTCATCCCTTCTGTCTTCTGGTCCTATGTCCTGCCCCTAGATGGGCCTGTGCCCCGAGTTCTGAGTCCTGCCTGCGTCCTGTCAACTCCTTTTGTCATCGCCATCATTTGCGGCCGCTTGACACTTGCAGATTAGTAAAGTGTTGAGAGAGAGAGAACTCGGAGTTCCTTTCCTGCTAATTGCCGGCGGACAATTAGTTATGCTCCAAATCGATTGCAGGCTGCAGGACATGAACTCGGACGGGCACTCGCAGGACATGTGCAATGATTTGCATTCTTCATTGTCTGACTCTCGCACATCTGACCCGTGTTCTTGATTTTCTTCTTTTTTTTCGAATTCCTGAATTAACTTCTCAGCTTGATTCATGACTTTTGGTAATTTTAAATCTGCCTTTCCGGTCTGCTATATTTTTTTGTGGGCGTTTTGCTGGCCCTATTTCGGGTTAAGGATTTATTTGTTTAATTCAAAATATAAGAAAGGAGATCAGCTTACCCTTTTTAGGGTTATTTGAATTTGGTCAATCTTTTTAATTATTTAATAATTACAACATCATTTGTTCATTTATGTTCTTATTTTATTTACAAAAGGTGTGCACTTAGGTTAAGACTTGAAAATTAAAATAATGTTGAAATTAAAGTAATTCTCTTATTCAGAATATATAGTATTCCGAATTTGCTAAAGATCCAGGACACTTGAAATACCACAAGTTTGTTTATACCAATTTATTTCTTTTAACTTCTTTATTTAATAACACTTTACTTAAGAACAAATTTTATTAGTTTTTGGTTATTGATTTCCGTTTTCGCTGTATAGAAAAATATAATAAACTTATAAAAACTATCACATACTTTCAGGCTTTCATTTTAACAGTGATGCCACCTCAAACATTCAAACACAGGTAGAATATAATGTAAAAATATTTCAAAATAATCCACATTATCTTAGAATATTATATTTCTTGTACTTATTAAATATTTATTAGTATATTTGATCACATTTGGATAGTCAAACAGTGCAAAAGATTTTATAAAAATAAGTTAAATAAGCTGATATATTTTTATTTAAATATTTTGAATTCTTGTGAGGCATTTGTAAAATGCTTCTACATAAAATCGTGTATATAAAACATTAATATATTAAACTATAATTTAAAGTTATTTATTGTTAATTTGTTCTAAAACATATTTGATTTTCAAATAGCACAAAACGATACTCAGCATATTTGGCATTTATTGCATATTCAATATTTTTCCTACATTCACTGCTACTAAAATATTCCACTATTGTTCCACTTGTGTTCCTTAAATATTCCTCAATCAATTTTTCTTCTTCCTTATGTTGGTTAAGCTTTAATTGAAAAATTATTAAATGCTTTTCATGCCTTAAAGGTAGTTTGCCTCTTGTAAACGTATTCCTTCCGCTCGATGCAACTTTGTTTCGTGTTTTGCCTGCGACGCGTCCTCTCTAAAAATAATCCCAGCAATATGCATAAATTAGGATCCATTCGCCGTGTCTGGCCGTGTACACGCTAATTATAATGACAAATCGGTCAATTATAATGCCGTGTCATAAATTTTTGAATCGCGATCGATCAGCCTCGCGACTCGAATATTGAATAAAATCGATCGTAAATTGTGGAACATGCCTGTTCACATGGGGGCGACTTCATTAAGAAGCTGGCGGCTGCCGCTGCTGATGCTTCCAACTATCGAGATAATTAACAGGACTTCGGGCCAGGACAACTAGACAAAGGAGCAGATTCCTGTAAGCCAGATCAATGGGAGCAATTTGCCAGCGACTCAAGGCAAAAGTAAAGGGGAAGCTGTGACCGGCGGATGTTCGAGGTAAGGAGGAGATGGTTGGATTTAATGAAGCCAGTGGACAGCCTCCTCGCAGCTGTCAGAATGCCCATTTCCAGGTCACGCCCACCGCATTAAAAAGCCACTAACCAGGACGTGGGGGCGGAGGCGTGGCAGCGTTCAACCTGTCACAGAGCCGGCGATCGTGCAGTTTTCAAATTTATGGCCGACACGCACTTCTACGCCTCCAAAAAAACAAAAAATAAAACCTTCCAAAAGCTTGCACACCGCAAATAAATTTTTTTTAGATATTTACACGATAATTTATAAATACCTTTGCTTTTTAATAAAAATGAAATTGTATAAGTAATTTATTTTCTCTTTATAAGACAGGGAATGATTTCCAAAAATATTTTTCTTTCCTAAAATCAAGTTTAAAATAATTTATATCTTATTCATAACAAAGAAATTCTTATTTTTTCACATGAAAAAATTATAAAAATAACATAAGCTAATTAAATTAGCGAAATCATAAATTTTCTGTGTGCATTACTGGAATGGCAACGTGTTTGCCTGGCATTCATCATGTTTTATTTCAGTTAAGTTCTTTCACTCCACCAGAAGCAAAAGCGAAGAGAACTGTTTCCCCTCATAATTGCCGCACTTAAGCGGAGCGGCCAGCAACGGTATAACCAGTTCCTTTAGGTCCAGCTCCTCCAGCTCCTGCTCCTCCGGAGATGTCCATCAGGCAGCTGACCGCAGAAAGGGCACGGCACCAACCCCATCTCCACCTCCATCCACAGGCACAGCCGCATCCCCAACCCAGCCTCTGTTTCTCTGGCATTTCGCATTAAATCTGCAACTGTCCCAGGCACATTCTCTTTTTCAATACCCTTGAAAGAGGTAAATGGAATTTCTTGAAGTTATATTTTAATATGAGAAATGTATCCTTGGAATGTGATATTGGTGTATTGAAGGGTCCTTAGTTGCATTTAGTTAATGGGAATTTAATATTAAGCAAAGAAAATAGAGTTTATCTTTTTATAATGATTACATTATCTGTATTATAAAGCTACTTTAATTTTAAGTCTGTTTATATATTATATATTATATATTATATATTATGATACCTTAATATATTTATTTATCCCGAGTTTACGACAAACTTTGTTTCATATAATAACTTATTATTATTTATTAAATTATCCTTTGAACATTTGACTTTTATATATTTTCTCTTCCCCTTTTTAGGCTTATATTTATTGCAAAATAATTTCAAAAAGCATTTTGTAAGCGTATCTCCAGCTTCGTTGCCGGATGCCTCCAATCCCTTCGTGATTTTTATGGTCATGTGCTGGTATTTCTTCACGCAGATCGCGTCGCCGATGCTGTAGGGTCAGAATACGCAGCTGGGCCTCGGTCTCGATCTGGGGTTTGGGATTGCGTTTGGGTTGATTGCCGGTTTGCGATAAGGTGGCATACCAAAGCCCGATTGTCTTACACACATCTATAAATAGCCAGGAGACTGGATCTCCCGACAGAAACCTGGCGTGCTGGCGCATGCAATCATTAGTGGAAATTTTGCCGGCCACTCTCCTGGCACTGGCGGTCCCCGTGGGGGCAATAAAATCAGTCCTCAGTTACTGCAGATCCTATATAAATATACTTGCACTGTGGAAAAGAGGCGACCGCAAGCAAGGTCGTTGAGCGACCTTCAGTCGGTTTCCCGTTGAGTGCCATGCCGCTGCTGCTCTTGGCCTTTATGGTCTCGCTTTCAGGTCTTGGGGCAGATCAGTAAACAACGAGCGACATTTATGGAAATGCCTGCTCTTAATTGGCCAAATGTGGCTCTATAAAGAGGCCCAAAAACGGCCGCCTTGACTTTGTCACAGGTTCCTTGTCCGCAATCTGCGATCTCCGGTTCCAGTTCTTCGAGGAGGAGTCGAGCTTCCGCGTTTCAATCGGAAGACTGATAGTCTCAGACAGGTTCCAGCTGCCAGGGTATTATCTCTAGCCGAACGGAGAAGAGAAGAGCCCTTGTCACAGCTTATCTCAGTTATCCCCCAAGAGGAAATCAAGGGGATCCATAAAAATAAGTATTTTATCGAAATCAATATATAAGCTTGTCAACAAGTTGAGGTTCTACAAAAATAGGGCAACCAGTAAAGAAGATTTAACTAAAATCGAAAGAAATATGCTCTTAATTCATGTGAAAAATAAATGTTGAATACAAAATGTAGACCTTAATTTTCAGTGTAAATAACGAAACAATAATCGCCGATTCCTTGGCTTGAGCTGTCCTGCTGCTGCTGCTGCTGCTGCTTTGTCACTTGTTCATATCAATTAAATTTTAATGATATTGTCTCGAAAAACTACTTTCCTCCGCTGTGCCGCAGGCTGCGTGTTTTTAATCAATTTTAAGTGGCTATTTACATTGCGGAACGGAGGAGCAGAGCAGGCCAGGATCCGACGATCAGATGGAATGGGATCGGATCTCTGCCCCCCGCCTGAGACAACCTGTTTCCCGTAGTTCCATGTCCAGTTTCCCTCCCGCAACGAGATTAATTCAGAGACACACACTACTCAGTTATCGGTTTAATGTTTCTTTTATTTTTACTACGCAAGTCACTTAGTCTCTAATTAGGATAGTTTCGCTCGATCTTAATGCTGGTAGGTGCTTCTACATCGTCGGATTCTTTTTATGGCAAGTTGCTAGGTCAGTGGAATTTCGAGTGCTGTCGGCTGAATAAATTAGGTTCGCGTTAGGTAACTCTAGGGTAAGCTACGTTTACAATTACAATACCAACAACTACAATAAATTAATTAAAACATTAACTAAACATTAAACAAAATTCGTTTACTGACTAAACACACACAGGGCCGGAAGGAGTGTGTCCTGGTCGCGTGGGAACTCAAAGCTAGCGCTACGAACTAGGGGGAACTACGTGTCTATTTAGGCTATCTAGGTTATCTAGTCTAAACTAAAATACGACTTGGATCACATTTGAATGCCCTTGCAGCTGGCTCCTCAGCGGGGGAGTGCGGGGTGCTGGTTTTTATTTGTAACACTCAAAGAAATAATCACTCTGAACTTGGAGAAATTGTCATGCTTTGTGGGGTGTTAAGTGATTTTTAAAATTAATATTTAAGCTTTCAAAATAATATGCTATTAAGACAAACTTTACACACTTTTTATAAGCCTTATATATACATATATATTAAACGCTTTATCTGATATTTTTAGTATTTCTGAATAATTTTTAAAGGACTCAAACAATTAGTTCCTAAAAATCGTTCTAAATTAATAAAAATAAAACGATTTTAACTCTTTAAAAAGTCATCTTTCCTGCAATTCTCCAACTACCAGAACAATTATTTCTTTGAGTGCACAGAGTGACCGCTGTGGCCCCCCCTACTTGAGCTTGAGAAACGTGAGCAACGCCTTCTGAATCAGACTGCGATTGATGGTGGAGTCGGCGGTATAACGCACTCCCCAGAGGTTCCCATCGTTGTGGTCCACCACTCCGTACTCGCCGACAATGAAGCCGTCGTCGGTCTTCTCCTCCACTCGGTACTTGCGATAGTTACGTCCCTCGACCACGTACGCCACTTTGTCCTCGTCTTCGGGAGCTCCAGCTGCCCCCTCCTCGTCGGCTGAATCACCCTCGCTTGTGGTATCTCCATCTCCATTTCCATCCCCAGCCCCGCCATCATCTGAATAATCGTTGGCATTTGCATTGTAAACCACCGAGCCACGTCCTCTGTTGATGCCACGAATGGTGCTCGTTGCTGGACCAGCTGGCGTAGTGGCCACTGCTGCAGTACCGCCTCCGCCTGCTACACCGCCGCCCTGCGGACCATGGGCCCGTCCGTTTGTCATAACACTAACGGACTCCTCGATTTCGTAATTCTGCTCCGAGGTCGGCGTATACAGCTCGGGGCGCTCGCTGGTAAAGTGTTGATGATGCTGCTGCGCCCTAGATGAGGAGGCTCCAGATGCCGCAGCGGATGACGATGAGGATGAGGAGGAGGAGCTGGTGCTGCTGCTGGAGCTAGAGCTGTATGAATAGCCACCGCCGCCGCCGCCTGACCCCGACGAAGCTGAGGCTGGCGGAGCCGTGGATGCCGATGCCGAAGCTGCTCCATGTTGGTGTGCGAATTTGGCAACACACTTGACTAGATCTGCAACAAAAGATGATGTTTGATAAGTTCAAGATTAGTTAGCCGGAGTTCAAGTGGGGCTAGCCCGTGCGTTGTTGTCGCTGTCTGTCACAACTCATAGATACACTGGGCAACAGGTGGGGTTATAAGGAAAAAACATATTCATTAAAAAATCTGAGCAATAAGTTGATATATTTATTTTCAAGGAAAAGTAACTTTTTGAGCTCCTTTAACAGCTTAAGAAATACTTGCAATTACAATGGACCTCCCTGGAATTTTAAATACATTCTAATCCATCATCAAAGTGGTTTGGATAAACGCTAGCCATGATATATTATTAATCCACTTAGTTCCCCGAAATTGATCTCTTTAATTTATGCAATTGCAACACGATCCCTGCTGCACAGTGTAATTTGTTTAAACAGAGAGAATTAGGTTGCGATTTACAGAAAAATAAATATTAACAGAATATTATGAAATATTTCATTGTATTTCGTATAAAAACATAACTGAATTTATTATTAAATTAGTATTAAATTAATAGAATATATATTGACTTTGTTTGTGGTATAATTTTTATAATGAAGATATTTTTTAAGGATATATCTAAAGATTCAATTGAATAAGTATTAATCATTATTTTTTAAATAAAAAAGAAAGTAAACGCAGCAAATTATTCTACCCATGAAAATTATTTTTTCTTCAGTATCTTTTTCAAATACCCAGCTTTATTTTAACTCAATGAATGTTGTTTCAGTGTAGCTCTAAACTAAGCTTTAGATTCCGACTCCAACTTGGACTTGGACTCACCTCTGTTGGGCAATCCTTTGGCATTTTGATTAGAATGTTGATGCGGCAGTGATGAATGCTGACGTTGCTCCCAGCAGGGACGTGGCTGCTGTTGCTGTTGCTGGTAGTTTGGACCTGGCTTCGATGAAATTGGCTCCAATAGATGCGGCTGCGGTGCATTCAATAAATCATAAGGCAATTTATCCAAATTGAAGAGTACGCGGCGCGTTGGATGAGCTTGTTGGGGCTGCTGCTGCTGCTGCGATTGATGCTGCTGCTGGTAGCTGTGATAATGATGCTGCCAAGTTGTGGGCCTAATGCTGCTGCTGCTGCTGCTGGGAGGCTTCACTGTGGTGACCCTGCTGGCCAGTGTTGTAGTGGCAGCTGCTGTAGATGTTGCCGCTGTCGGTGATGTGGCTGTTGTGCTCTGGGCCTCGCCGAAAGCGATGCGCGAGACAATCGCAGGTCGCGGTCTAGATCTGGGCGGCAAAAACGTTGTGGGAACCACCGGCTGCTCCGTGCTGGTGCTGCTGCTCCCTGCAGATAACGGACTGGGATGAGATGTACTCGCCACTGGAGTGGCTGTCGTACTGGTCACCGATTGGGGCCAATAGGTCTTGGCTGGTTCGCCATAGACCTTAGAGGGTTGCCCATAAACTTTGGCTGGTTCCGAATAAAACTTCGACGGCTGTCCGTACACTTTCGAGGGCTCCGAGTAAACCTTTTCGGGCTGCCCATACATCTTGGCGGGTTCGGAGTAAACCTTGGCTGGTTCCGAATAAAACTTACTCGGCACACTGTACATCTTGGAGGGCACGGAGTAGAACTTGGCTGGCTCCGAGCCATGGCCATGCTTCAGGCTCTCGCTCACATTCCTTTGAGCCTCGGCCAGGATGCCACTCCGCGACTGCTGCCAGGCCTGCAAGTCATCTACATTCTGGCTGATGGAGCTATAGGATATCGATCGGGACTGGGGTCCTCTGCCCTGCTTGGTGTCATGATATATCACCGTTTGAAAGGGGAGACCTGCTCCAGTTGCTGGCCCAGTTCCCGTTCCCGTTCCCGCTTCCTCCTCTGTTTTGTTTTTCAGAAACGAATGCATGGAGGAGGCTGAGGCAGCCAGCAGGGGAGCTGCCAACACATTCTGGATATTGGATGCACTATTCAGGGAATCCCCTTCAGCATCCATGGAATCCCCGGCCAAACGGGGCTCCGTTTCCTCAATGGAAAGTTCACTTTTGTGCGAGCGATTCACAAAATCGGAGCCACTTCCCGTGGGACTGCCTTGGGAACTGCCCTTCGGAGGACCTCTTTTGCTGGAGGAACTCACACTCACGGCCACCACTTTGACCTCGTCAGTGGAGGAAGACTTCCCCTTCCCACCTGTACTCGGAGCATCTTCCAGGAAGACTATCTTACTGCCTGAGGTCACCAGCTTGACCACCTGTTTGGAATCGGATTCCTCTATGGCAGGATTGCTGCCGGAACTTAAGGAATTCCTATAGCGATTCCTGCTGCCATCCAAACTCCTGCCCGTTGCCATTCGCTGGCGCGGATGAGGATTCGGCGATGTTGAGGCGGTGGACTCTGCTCTGCCCTCGAAGTCCTGTTCGCTGCTATGCAAACTGCGCTGCTGATCGTCATGGTCCAGGAAGAGCTTAAGGAACTCGTTGCCCGCGATGAGTTCACTCTGCCGGCCGCCGGGCAGAGGAGCGGGTGCAGGTCGTGTCCAACAACCGGACATCATCTGGAAAATAAGAGACATCAGGGGAAGGGAGTTAACTAAAATATTACGAGCTGAATTATTTAATTAATAAAGAATAACATCTTATAGATATAAAATATTTAAACTGTTTTACAGAAATTTAAAATTATTTTTCTATTAAGTGTTTCCCCATAAAAATCTTATGTTTACTGCCTTACAAATGCAACCCATGACTGGTGATCGCATCCAGCGCTTATCTCAGCGATCTATTTATAAATTTGCGTAATTAAAATATCATTTGGATCGATCGACGATCAATGCTATACTATAAATCCATATGTCTTCATGTCGCGCACAAATATGCATAAGTCATGCAATGAGATCTTGGGCTCTGGGACCCCCAACTCAACTCGTCGACTGCCATTTGAATAATAATGCGGCCTGGGTCTATTAAGACATCGGAACATCGGAATGCCATGGCACCGGCTCCGTTTGAAGTGGTGCATGTTGCTCCCTGGTCAAGTGGCGAATGTGGCATAATTAACCGCGCTGCGGCTCCTCGGCGCGATCGAGTGCTCAAGTGGGTGGCGTAAGGTAGCGAAAACAGCGATCGGACAAACAGTTCCAGGCACAAGCCAGGCACTTCGCATCGCAATCCGTTCGAGTGGAAAATGGAAACATTACTTAAACAATCAATCTGTCAGCGTGATATTTATGTTGTTATTGAATTTGCCTGCATTTCCCTGACTCATCTCGACCTGTTTTAGGGGCTAAGGGATAGCATTTCCGGCTGTAAGGACAAGTTTTATGTGTATGATCAGGTTGCAGTCTTAATTAATTTATTTTTCCATAAGTAATGATTGCTGGAAGTAGAACAGGATTTAGTCATCCATTCTTTGTGGCTTGAAGTTTGACTAATAAATTAAGTCACTGTTCCAGGTGGAAGTGAAGTAGGGCTGAGTCAGCTAATGGGTACAAATTCAGGGGCTGTACTTTGTATTTACTTTGTTCTTATTTATTATTAATAATAAAATAATAAAAATATGTACAACATAATATAAGTAATATATTTAGTACATATAAATATAAATATATACCCAAAAGTATGTAACTTTATCCAGCCTCTTTAAGTCTTATTATTTATTTTGGTGTACTATTATCGTTTTATTTATTTATATTTAAGATATATATACAAACAAATATATATCCAAGTCACGAGTACATTATCCCGCATTTTTTCAGTTAGCCTTCATAAAAATAACACCATAAAGTAGATTAAAAAAGTAAAGGCGAAAAAAATTAAGTTTACATAATATAAACCATTAATTTCCTTTATTTAACACTAATCTACATTCATATCTGGTCGGCAATGCTGTTCGTACATTGCATTGCGAATTCATGGCCAGAGATCGGCCATAAATCGTTATCAGCGCCAAACATACACACACACACACACACCCACTGCAGAAACAAAAGACTTAGGGCACGAACTTGCCCTCCCTATCCTATCGTTGAGCTAATAAAACATATTTATGGATATTTATCTATCGCTCAGCAATATTAGCATTGCTAATTGCATTAAGGCAGATCATTTACCATCGGACACTTTTGATCCACGTCTAACCCCATTGAAATATAATCGACATCGAAATTGGAAAGGCGCAAATTGAAAACAATGAGAAAAAAATGGCGAAAATTGAATCGAATATTAATGGAAGCCGCCGAGCGCTGTAGTGTTGGGGGCCCGGAACATAATAGCATAATTATTCAAGCTGTTGGTAAATAAGCTTCAAATAAAATATAATAAAGTCTAAATACACCCCCTGAGCAAGAACAATAACAACATCCGGCAGGGCAGTGGGCGCCTGTCGCCGGGCATTTTCTAGAGCAGAGCCGATCTGAGCGATTGCATCTACCACACTGGCAGCTTGGAACACCTTCGCACATGTGCTAAAGTTACCTGACTTGACCAGCCAGGCGGCAGGCAGCTCAGCCCAGCCCAGTCAGTCACTAGATCGGTTAGTCATCCGGCGGGACTTGGGTCGCCTTGCCTTTTATGTCTAAAATTGCAGAAGTAACTGACCGCGGGCGTTGAATGGAAAAGCGACAGTGGTCCCCGCTTAGCATTGACACCAAATTAACGGCTTGGGTAGTCACTGTGACAAAAGGGCTGCGTAAGACAAAAGGTACAGCGTTCTAAAAATAATTACGAAATAATGAATAAATCCCAACAATGAACATTCCTCTCCCATTGTGGGGTTATTCGAACCGCCTGGTCAGTGACGTGCTCCAGTTTAATGAATGAATGGGGGTTCGGGGATCTCTATCTCTGTTACGGGCCCCAATGATAGGCAATTATTAATCTTGATTGATTTATCAGTCAAAGCTACCTGCCTTTTTGGTTTGGATTTTGGATTGCGATCGAAAGATCTCTCTCTAATCCTGTTCGACATTCTTTTGCACTTATCATTTATCATTCGATTGTTGCACTGCTGACAATTTTCACGGCTGTCAACTTAGCGGAAGTGTCAAAAAACTTTATACGAATATATGAAGTACTTTCAGAACGCCAGCGCCGAGCGTTGCGGTGACATTACGTATCCGCCTTGTGGTGCGCGTGAATAGACATCAAACAATTAAGCAATAATCACGCCTTAATGAGCACTCTCTTTATTGGGCCCAATTGTCCCACTCGATTGGCTTTCAAGTGCCGATCCACCACCAACTCGATACTGGATACTCGGCACTCGATACTTTTAATTAGCTCCAATCATCGTGATTTCACACAACGCCACGAGTTGACAGATTGAATTCATGTTTTGAGTTATGCAAATTTCGGAAGTATTTTCATACCACTTGATTTGCCGATGATTGATCTGGACGCTTGGAACAGGATTCAGCCAGTGGTGAGTGTGGCGAGCGGGGCAATGACTCAACGCGGGCCACGAACTTGCCACACACATTGCGCTTTTAGCTATCGAATGCGGAAAAAGTCATGTAACTTTGCCATTTCTGCATAATTCGAGCGGTTTCTGCGGGCTCTAGAAGTGGGCGGTCACCAAGGAGCAGCAGGCGGGCAGCTACTGGAGCGCTACCCAGTCGGTGGCCAAGTGAATGTGTCAGCGAGTCCATTTTCCCCCAAAACCAAAGTCCGGCTTTAACTGGCCCCGGCCAAAGTCTAATCTCTACCACCCGCTGTCGTCAGCTGTGGCCACATTGTGTGCACAATATTATAATATTACAAGAAAACGCCAGCAGCGTTTATTTGGGTCCGCCTTCTCTAAAGGCACTGCGAGAAAAATAGGCCTAGGTCTCTTAAATATTTAATGTGAGGTAACTCGAGGGTTGAAATTATACATTTTACTTTACAATTCAAAGGTTTGTTTTAATATAATTTAATATATGTTATAATAAATAATATTTAAAGCCATAAATCAAAGTCATAAAGCTAAATAATAGCTTATTTAAAAATTGCCTTACATCTTTGTACCATTTTATTCTTTCGAAATGGTTTTAGAGTGTTTGAGATTATTCCTTTAGTTTATTGTCTCAATTTTTGGTACAAAATCTTAGAGTTTCTTGAGTATCCTAACGACTTATTATATCTATCTTATTTATATTATATTTCCTCTATTTTCCGTAATTTTTCCACTCTGCACCTATCTCGCTATCGATCTTCCAGCCAAGTGCAGCCCACATTAGGGCAGTGCCACGCTCAATGCCACTAGTTTGGGCCCAGAATCAGACTCGAATTCGCTCCAAATTGCAGCTATCAACTTGGGGCTGTGGCACAATAACACACATTTATTAATTACATGGCAGAGACACACACCGAACATAGATTTGTGTGGGAAATTAACCCATGTCGGCGCCCAGATCGCTTAAAAATGACTTAACGATACAGCTTATTTGAATGGATATGCATGTTGGATGGACTTTGTTGGGTTAATAATTGAGAAGAGAAAAGCCAAGTTTAGAATGTAGTTGCACCACGGCAACCAATGCGGCTAACACCACTCCCCCAGCCCCGCTGTGCATAATTTGCAAATTGCCGTCGTCATCGCCATCGAATGGCCAAAAGACGGGGTCTCCGAGACTCAGTTTTAAAGTTTTTGAGACACAAACAGAGCCACAGTTGGAGCCACACAAAACAGAGGCAGTCCAATGGGCCAGTTGCACAAATGCACTTAAAGAAATTAATGTAATAATATGTTGAAATCCTTCTTTTAAGAATATTATACATATTATATATATTTTATTGTAGCCCTTTTAAAATAAAATATATAATAAAACACCATAGCGTTTATGAAATATATATTTTCCAAATTAGGAAAACTTGATTTATAGAGCAAAAAGCTTTAACTAATCTAGTTAAATGTTAAAGTAGAAATATTTATTTTAATTTAAAAAATTATACTGTAGCATTAATGTATTATATATTTTTGAAATTGGGAAAACTTGCTTTAACTAGCGTAGTTGAAAGGCCAAGAAATATATTTGTGTGCTGTGCGTTTGCTATTAGTTTGTGTCCTAAGTGTTTGGTTTATTAAATGATAAATGAACGAAAATTGGAGATATATTAGAAAATATGCTACAATTAGTTGGAAATCAAGGAATACTATTATTTTATTATATTAATTTAGTTTATTCATTAAATTAAGAACAACATTTTAACAATGGACCCCATATTTTGTACTTCAAAAATTGTAAGAAATTGAAAAGAATTTAACACTTTAAATAAATTATTTTCTAATATTAAAAAAAATGCCTTAAGGAATATATTTCGAATACAAATATATTTCTTAATTTCCAGAATACCATATACTTTTATTTTCTCTTTCAAAATCGAGCTATGCTTTTTTTTTCGAGTACACCATGCAACCGTCTGCAGTTGAATCGCGTGCAATTATTTAGTTTACTCGGCTCCAGTTAGCTTTACTTTACTCCACATTACTCACAATCAACTCGGTCTGTCTAATGAGCAGTCAATAAAGTGCGGGCCAGACACAACAGAGCGAGAGTGTGTGGTAAAAATTAATTCCAAATGCATTCAGCCAGCCAGGGCAGTCAGCGGCTGGATTATGGATGATTTGGGCCAATAAAGCCGAAGTCGGCAAACAAATGCAGTGCGCGATCTCACCATTAAACCATTTTTCATAAAACGCATTGGCCAAACTAATGGCTAATGGAGCACCGCCTGTGAATGCATTTGGCAACTGGTTGCAGCAGTGCAACCAACGCCTGGGACTGGTTGAGGTCTCAATCCAAAGTCTTTTAACCTGGGGTTAACCGGAGATGCCATTTGAATCAATTTCGATTGGGCTGCGATTGTTCAATCGCCAAATCGTGTGGAAAGAAAAGACAACTTTCCAAGTTGAAGATCAGAGAAAAGTGATTGATTGTTTTTGGTTGTGATGAAATGCGAAAGGGAGTTCATCAGTTGGTTTTGTAAAGAGTTTTCTTTCAATTTTATTTGTTGATTTAACATTATTCTCTGAATTCTACGAAAAACCATGGATATTACTATAAATTCCATTCCAAAAAAAATATTTATTTTTAGACATTAACTTTAAAAATGACTTTCTATTAAAATCCAAAATTAAACGCATATGTCGGGGTTTTTTTTTTTTAGCTTTTCTTTGAGCCTAAACTAGTTACATTCGGTGGCTTAAATGACCAAACTAAGCCTTGAACTTAAGTGGCCAAATTCCCTGGAATTCTTTTGCGCACCTGGGGCCATAAATAAGCCACTTCACGAACACAGCAATCAGCGCCGTAATGGGACACTTACCAGCAACAGAAAGGCGAATTTGAGGAGCCAGCAAAAGTGTGCCATGTCGGTCAATTCCAATCCAATCCACCTGTCCACCAGTCGCTCCCTGGGAGTTAATCAAGCGCTTTAGTGCCTTCTTTGTTCTTTTTGTCCAGATCAGAACCAATCTGCTCGTAATGGGCGCACTTCCTCAGACGTGATTCATCTCATCTCGTGGACCATGATCTCGGCTCTGGCCACTGTCGATCGCGAATGCTTAATGGCTGCAATTAAGGCAAAGACAAGAAGCTGGAATTAGTGCAAAATGGTCAAGAAATAAATACAAAGCGGCAGGCATATATGTATATTTAGTATTCCTCGCTCCCATGGCAAAATAATTTGCAAAACATATAACAAATAGCGTTGCGAAGCCAAATCCATTGCGTTCAATCGATAAGCAATGGGAAATATCCACGCCAAATGTCAAGGTGCATTTCACACCAGAAATTGTCGAGAGTCTGCAGCACTTGCAGCTAATTTCAAGAGTTTCAGCAAATTCCGAAGCCATCTGTCTACACTTAAAGATATTTTAGTTTGTCAGTTTGGAGGGAATTTTGTCTATACATAAATTAGACCTTTTATCATAATGAATATATAATTAATATTGATTCCAAATAACAGAGAAATAATTAAATTTAAGAAGAAATCTAAGCTGAGCTGAAAAATATGCCTATATTTAAACAAATGCGTTTTAATGGTTATCTATTCATGGTCTTTGGCCTGCAACTTCTGTTCTCAAGTTCAAAGACAATTAAGGGCTAGTTCTTTAGTTTTTTTTTCGGGGTGTAGAAGAATCATTGAACTTGTATTGGCAACAGGTTGGCAACAACAAGTATTCACCAGCAAAGTGGTTAGAAGCAGCCACTGGCAAAGTGGCAACAAGCTGCACAGTCTTAGCCCGACTAGCCGACAGTCGAGAGTCTAGGAGTCGAGAGTTAAGAGCCAAGAGCCAAGCCCAGGCCCAGACAGATGCTCAGTCGTCTGTTGCAATTTCAACATATTTATAATTAATGGCAAGGTATTTTGATAGCTTTTTTTGTGCGCTGATGCCAGCAATTGGCATGCCATTGAAGTGAGGACTTTGCCGGAGTTGCTGCAATATCGATGGATACTCGGCGGATTTGTTGGACAGAGAGCCGTGATGAGTTTGATTTTGGCCAGCCATAATTTAATTAACCGTTCTCTGGCATTTCCGCCACACAGACCATGTAATTAAAAGCCAAGCCAAAGTCAAATCCATAAAACATTAAAACAAAAAAACAACGCAAAGAAAAAAAAACAGCCGGGTAAAAAATCATAAGCTAGACAAATGCCGAAAGAGAGGAGAGCAGAGAGGTGAAGACAAACCAGTTCTAATTCTTATCAAGCCTTCTTCACAGTTCATATAATTACTCATCCCGTCTGTAGATATATTTCTTTATTTTAAACCTCTCCTTCAGCCGCCATTCAATGGCTTTAATTACCAAGGAATTCTGCGGGGAAAACAAATATGTTTATGGCCAGCAGGCATCTCATTAAAAACGAAAGTTTCGTTCTTTGGCTTAAAGCGGCGGCAACGGCGGCTCATTAGTTAGCCACAGTCATATGGAAATGCCAAAGAGAACCTCCCATTTAAGCCGGCAACCATTATTTTTTTATTCCATTTAATTCTATTCACCTTTTCTGACGTCATCTCAATTTCTTTTATTCTTCTCGTTCTTTTTTTATCTCCCATTCCTTTGTAAGTTCTTTGGCCTTTTGGTTCTTTAGTCTTTTTGTAAAAATGAAGTCTAAGAAAGTAAAAGTTCGGAAGGGTTCAAACGAGATTGCCTTGATAAGCATTTTGTTCACACATTTATTATCCGCAGTTAAACGTCTCTAAATTACAACTAGTATTTAGCTATCACAGGCTGCACCCATAATTGTCATAGGAATTAGAATCGCAATCTGTTCTAGTTCTGACTTTACATGGAAGCCGGTATATATCACAAACGTCACTTGGGTTAAGGCCAAAGGCAGACTAAAAGTTACTTGCAGCGGGAATACTCTTCTTTATCATTATTTACAAATAACAATGTGTATGTGTTTAAATTTTTAACCGCAATTAATTATTTTCTTGGAACACTCAATATTTTTAGAGCCAAACAAGTTTTGTGGTTTTTGGCAACTTGTTGTTGCTCACTGGGCAGATGTTTAAATTAAAGTAATTAATGATAGGATTAGTTTCATAGGCAGTTTTCAAAAGGTGAGGGACCATAGTAAATATTAATGTATGTGAGGCAATTAAGTTGGATTAAGATAAAGTTAGCTAGTATACAAAATATGAAAGTAAAAGTAAGTACGATCTTCAAATTAATTATATATTTATTAAACCACAACTTGATCTTGAAATAGCCTTAGAATAATTACATAAAAAAGACGCTTAAGATAATTTAAATTCTTATTATAATTCAAATTTATTTATATATATTTCTCGACTTTAGAATCACTTTCAAGCCATTCTTTGGCAGTGTGGCGACCGCAAGTTGGTCTTGAAATCGCAATGGTTAATGGAATCTAAAGCTATACGCTCTCGCACTCGAACTCGTGCATGCCCATTGGCGTTACTTAATTTGTGCCGCACTCACACTCTCGGGGCAGTTAGTATATAAATTAGAATGCTAATCGATGGCTATGGATACGCCCTGAAAGCGGCCAGGGAACTTCAACTTCTACTGGCGGCGACTTCGGCAAGAACCTCAAGATCGGCGGTGAGGTGCGAACGGAGACAATGGCAGCTGACAGATTCCGGTTAATAAACTTGATTTAAAACCAGAAGTGAACAGTGCGGGCAAAAGGTAATGGCAAATAAATTGCTACTAAGTACCCACACAATGCATAGCAATTCGATTGACACAAGACCAAACAAAAGGCGAAAATAAAATGTGTAACAAATGGACAAACGTGGCCCGCACCCGCAATTCACTTCGTTTCTGTCTTTCAGAATTCCAATTCCGAATCACAGACGGGGACGAGACAAGTGTTGGACCCTGTGACAAATTGTCAAACATTCGCCTTCTCATTCCAACTCGAAAAGTGTCGCACGACGATTGCAATTCATTAACAATCGAAGTGGAGTCGAGCTGCAAAGTGTCTAGTGGGATTTTCAGTTCTTTTTTTTTTAGATTCAAGCTGAGTTGAGGGACGGACAGGCTCAAAGCCATAAAGGCAAAAGAAGGGAGAGGCCACACGTCGTATGCGTTATGTTATCTGCAGTGAAGTGAAGTTTAAGAAGACAAAAAATATAAAGCTTTTGTAACTCTATAAGTTGAATTTAAGGGAAGGGTAATTAATTAAAAAAAAAGTATAATAAAACACACAGAAAATATTATAAAGAGTATTATCTTTCTCCTAAGAGTATCCCCTTTTAATAAGGATCATAAAACCCACCGAATTCATGGAAATTTTAGCTAAGTTCCAACTAAAAACACAACACTTTAGGTCTTCAGGAAACTCAATTTTTCCATTTTTTCTATAAATAGAAAAACCACACATTTTTTAACAACAGAAGAAGTAAAGTTGGCAAATTATCTCAAGAAATAAAGACCGAATAAAAGTTGTCTGAAAAGTAATGGCATGTTTACGACTTCAACTTCCGATCGCGGCCAAGAGGCACATAAATGTGCTAAGGAATTAAGATCAGGAAAATATCTTAAAAAAAAAAAAGGCTTATATTTCAGTATTTTCCCAATGCCTTACATTTAAATTAGAGTAACCTCTTCAAGGGTATAAATACGAAAAACAAGAAATCGTCAATGCAAAAGCCAAAAAACCTGCCAAAGTCACAAAAACAAGCACTAATTGGAGCATTTTTTCTGTGTTTTGTGTTGATATATTTCCATGGAATTTCCAAGAGTTTATTGCCCTCCCCACACGGTGGCCACTTGGGTATTTGTCATCGCATTGTTGCGGCAAAATAAAAAGCCGAAACTCTGGCCAAAATAGTGCAATCCCCCAACCAGTTTGTTTATCTTTTTGCAGGTCGCGCGACTTGTGAGGCGTTTTGTCAGCCGTTTCGTTTTCTATTTTGTATGTTTTTTTTCCAGTTGGTGGCATATAATTTGTTAATCTGAGTTTTTGCAGCCTCTAATTGTTTTGGCCAAAAGCTCAAGCTACTGGCCACTGCAAGCAGTTTGCGCTGCAATTAAGCATTTAATAATAATTTTGCTTTTAAAAAAAATGTTGAACGGTTTGGCAACGCGTTTTGCTCACTTTTGCAATCTGGCTTAGAATGTGTGGCCAGAGCAAAAATTATATACATTATCGATATGTGTTTGATTTGATTGATTAAGGGTCGGGGCTAAGGCTACGAAAATGTTGTTTAATGACAGGAGTATTTATTAAATATAATGTTGCAATTACTTTGAGATACTGCAAATAAAAGATTAAGGCTTATAGCATTTTGATTGAGTTATTAAGTGGTCTCCTAGAACTTATTTATTTACCAACATCCGGTTTGAAAAGTCTCAAATTCTTACTTACAGAATATTGAAGCTCTTATACTTTTATTAAATATAAAAATGTATATTTAAAGGTCAACAACTTATACATTTTATTATGTAGAATTACGAATATAATATGCACTGATTTATTACAGCAATTGGCCATTAAATTAAACACCCATTAACTGGGTCATTATTAAACCAAACAAGTCTCGCTTTTATCGCATGTGATCTAAATTAATCCAATTTGGAAATTAATCTCAATGGGCAGGTTATGGGAATCAATTATGTTTTTATTAATAGAATACAAAATTAATTATGAATAAGTTTAATCGTTTTTTGTTTTGTTTAGGACCAATAACCATTGCAAACAAGATCGTAAATTATGCTGCTGGTAAATTGCTGCCATAAATTTTCCTTCACCGAAGAAACAATCCATTGCACACAATTACTGCCCTTGGAGGTGGTCTATGGTATATATTGAAGCTTTTCCTTGGCATTCAACTGGCAGCGGACTTTCAATCTGACAAATCTGAAATTAATTCACTCCACGGCGATTTGGTTATTTTTTTTTTTTATTATTATTATTGTTTCGGATTTGAATGCCAGCTGGGACGACAGTGGGTCAGTAAATCAACTCTCAATTACAACCGACCGTTAATTATTACAGTAAGTTCGAAATAAGCAGGGCGTCTAAATTACAGGGCCGATGCATGCCAAATAATGAGATATACCGTCATCTCCGTATGCCATTAAAGCCTCATTTGTCGATCGAACGAAACGGGGAGAGATAGACATCTCCCCTGCAAAAGAAATTAATGGTTTAATCCACGCCTGTCCATCACCATCATCAAACTGGATATCGAAATAGGGAATACAACCCAAAACAAAAGATCCAAATACTCATTTCATTCAGTCAATTTCAATTTCAAATCTTTTATTACTAACACTTGGAGTAAAAAAAGAAATATAGTCAATATATAAATTATTTTATTTTTTAAATATTTAAGAGCTTGGAGAGTTATAACCATTTTTCATATTTTAATCCGTTTCTTTTATTTAATTTAAGTTGTTGGTATAAACACCTTTATACTGGTTTAAAGTTACTTTTATTGTATTCTAATTTATTCTGAAATATAGTAAGAATATTTTTAAATAAAACCAAATTTCTGAACTCAATATTATATTTTAGCTTTTATTAAATTTGGTATTATTCTTTTCAATATTTAAAAGAGCTTCCTTATTTGCTTTTTCCTTATTTTTAATATCTATTAGAACTCGGGTTTCGAAACTAAATGTTGTATTAATATAAGAAATGTATGTATAACTCCCATTAACTTTTATTATATCAAAATATGTAGTTAACGCTACCTAAAAATTGATTTTAAATAAACCAAAGAAGGTTCTTAGACTTTTATCTTTATTATGGGAAAATGCATATTACGCTTACGATCAATTTACTTTATTTTTAATTTTTAATAACTTTCTTACTTGTAATAATAAGTTGGGCTACATTATGGTGAATTCTTAACTTTATTATAGCCTTATTTTTATTTCAATGCAATTCTAATGCTTTTCCTAATTAATTCTACCCCAAAAACTATGATTTTCTTTTATTTTAAGTGTAATAACCACCAATTGCACTTGCATGCCAATACACTGACTCACAAAAAGATACAGATAGACTTTCATCCGTGACCTTGAGAGCTGGCCGACATGTATATATATTTTTTGGAACTACTCCGCCTTGTTAGCCCTCCCCCCGCCCTCTATTTCTGCCAGATTTCCACAATTGAAGACAAATCCACTTTATGGTAAGCCAAAAAACCAAAACAAAAACAAAGCGAGCACGTTGAGCAAGGCGGCCAAAAAATGCAGAAAAAAAACTGTAACAAAAAATTAAAAACACAGCAGCAAAAACTTTGAGTGCAAAACAAACGAAAACCGTTTGGGAGGGTAAAAAAAATGCAAAAAATAAAAAAAACAAAAAGGGGGAGGAGAAGGCTGAGCATAAAAACGCGTTTGCGCATAAAAACGGTTTAGTTTTTTGGCCAATTTTGAGCTGTTTTGGCCAGCCAGCGCGATCTATATAAATATATATACATATATAAAGATATAGAGAGGCTTTTTGTTTCTATGGCCAGGCATATTATTAGCCGTTACTGCGGCGCAGCTTACCAATAATGCACCCACCACATTTATTGCTGTTACTGGCTTTTAATCCCCCGTCGCAGTTGTTGTTGTTGTTGGATTGGATTTGATTGTTAAGCTTTCTATATATATATTTTTTTTTGTTTCTGTTTTTATACGAGTACGAACCGTTCAATGCAATTGTTGCTAAGCCGTTTCTTTTTTTTTTGGAAATTGGAGCAATATTGGCGCGCGAGCTTTGACTGCGATTTGTTTATGGCTCTTTGCGGATTTATATATTTTTTCTTGTTGTTTTTATTTCGGGCTTAATTACACACAAAAACACACACACTCACACTCGAAAGGCACACGCACACACACTCTGAAAACTCTGTATTTAACTGACTTGATCGAAAGCGGTCTTTTCTTTTACTTTTTTTGATTTTTCAACGGGAAGATCCTTGATTTTGGAACGGTCCTTAAATGGGTTTTCAGCTGTGTGGCTCGTTGGCTTTTTAACTTGGCCTTAGATTTTGAGTTGGCTTTAACGTTTTCCGGCGTATAGAAGAACTAGAAGGGTGGGGCTTATGGTGCTGAACTGAAAGATACTTTCACGACCAAAGACTACGTGCGTCTTGTAGCCAGTCTAAGTGATATTCTGGCCAAGTGTCGTGCGCCGCGTTGCGTCCGTTTGGCTACAGCGTCCACAATTAACTGAAATTCCCACAGCGATCAGAAACTGATAAGTGCCGCCGCCGTTGCTGCTGCCGTCGCCCAAGAAAAGCTTCGCCGCTCTGCTCCAGCTCGCTCTCGGCCAAACTTAACCTGGCTTAAACCCAAAACCCAGCCAGAGCCAGACATTCACAGAACGCAGCCAAGTGCCAAGGCAACAACACGAAAGGCATCAGGCAAAAGCACTAGCACAAGTACAACAACTACAGGCCACAGAGACAGGCTAAAAAACAACTCGAGTTGCTCAGGTTTTCGGATTGTTTTTTTTTTTTTACTTCTTTTTGGTCTTTTGGCCGCAGAACAAACGGCAAACACAGCTGCCACCAAACAAATCCGACAAATCCAACAAACAAATGGGCCCAAAAGACGTTCTCTCGCTGAAAACTTTGCGAATTTTGAAAACTAGTATCGGGGAGCCCAACATAAGCTTGAAGTCCACTAGATCTAAACCAAAAGCAATCGTTTAAGCTGGACTTTAATTGTTTTTTTTTAGTTAAATGTTAATGGCTTAATAAAGTTGGTACTTACCTACAATACTTACTTAATGGAGGTGTTTATTTTATTTAAACAATTTTTGCCAGTGTTGTATTAACTTAATTGTATCCTTTTTAATTACTCTTTCTTTCAAACAAATATTTAAACAGGATACAATAATTTTTGTTTTTTTTTTTTGCAAATTTTCCAAAGCTCAAATGCCTTTTTACACCGATCGTATTTATACATTTTACCTGTTATACATTTGTTATTGTATAAATTGGCGCATTTTAAACTTGTGGTTTGTAAATATCAATGGACAGAGCTTGATTACAAAAAAAGTGTTAAAAACCATAGTATTATAACGTATTTTACGAGTTCTTCAAGATTTATATTTTAAAATTAGTTTATATTTTTATTTTTCTTTTGTTCTACAGTTTTTAAATTAAAATTATTTAACCTCCCAAAATACAAGGAAATTATAAAAAATCATGATAGCTGCTTGCCTTTGCATCTTTCGTTCATTTCTTTATAAGTTTTTACTTGAACTTAGCGGAGACACCAACCAAAGGGTTATAACTCGGCTACATTTTCAGTAATGCTGTCTTAGCTATTTTTTCTAAAAACAAAGTGCGCTTGCTTGCTACCTTTATCAGCACCCACCGCTGGTCTTAGTTTTTATTATTTCTATTATTTATTTTTAATAAAATAAAAACACTACAAATGTTAATGAAACTGAATTAAATTTTGTGTTTAAATCTAAATTGGAGATATTTTCTCCTACTTATATACGTGTATTTTATACAGACCTCGTTCTTGAAAAAGTTTGACCTAACCCTGAATGCTATTTAGATTTAAAATAAATTAAATATATAAACAAAACATTTACTTTCTAATTTACAAAGTATAAACCCAATAAAACAGAAGAGAAAGAATAATATTCCATTCCATTTAATAGCTTAACCATGGAACTACAGCAAAAACTAAGCTTAAACCGCTAAAATCGAATATAAACCAAGGCGCAACTAGGCCACCCTTCACTTCTTTTTAACTTTATTTAATCAAAAGCAATCAAATAACGAGCCATTTGTTTGTTCTAATTAAGAAATGTTTATTTCATATGTATTTGCCATATTCAATTTACAAATATATTTACATGTTAAGCGGTACAAAATGCGAAACATATTTTTGCTAACAATCGGGAGAGTTGCGGGAATTGATAGCTAAGCAGATTTGATTCGATTAGACTACAGTTTAGCAGAATGATTATGCAAGAGGCTTATCACAAACGAAAAGAGGAATACATTCTGTACAGGTAATATATGCATATGTATATCTTCTCTAGCAGATAACAATTTATAATGATCTGCGATCTCCTCGGGATCAATTAGAACATCCAATTGTCGAACTTCCCGCGACGCGTTTGCTTGCTGTTGTCACATAAAAAAGATAGATTGTATCAAAAAAAGATAAAGGTTAGTATACATTTAGCCGGCATTAGATATGTGGAATTCTCTATATCGCTATCTATCTATATCAGTCAGTTAGGAAATAATAAAAACATCACACACAGCGAAGTAAGAAGAAATAATAAAAGGCATTCAGAAAAAACATTGAAATATTTATTTTGCATTATTTATTGGATATTGCTTAAGTTTTAGGCATCATCATCATCGAACTTTGTATATATTCTTCGCTCTCTCCATCATCTCTCTCTCGTTTAGTATATAGTTTATAGTACAGTTTTACTCATAACTTTAATACACATCTTTAAAAAATAATCCATAAATCGTATATATATAAACAAAACAAATCGCAATCGAATCGAAGCGTTCAGTTAAAAGAAATCACACACAATGTCGTCTCCTTCTGTTCGCTCTCCGTATGTACGAATGTATAAAAAATACTTATCGAAATTATCAGATATACAGGGATTATATAGGGTGGGGGTGAATGCGAATGGATACAGAAAGAATTAGCGCAATTACGAAACGAATACGATTTTGGCATGCAAAAACCGATTGATCGCAACACACACCAGTTTCGGGATAGTAGTTCATTCTGGTTATATAAGTACAGAACACACAGAGTACAGATATTTGGGATTGTCTTGGGTTCGGTCATCTACGTTCTACGTTCTATAGGCCTGGGAATGTCGAGTTTTTTTTTTCAGCACTCTAATAAATCAAGGACTCAATGCTAGCTAGAAAATGCAACCATCGCGATGGCTCAAACTTGCGTCACGCACTGCGCGTATTTATCCAGTTCGCTCCTCAAAATCTTCACGCGCTCCGCCTCGGATTTCAGGGCATTTACCAGCTCCTCGATGGTCCGCTGTTGATTCTGCACCAATCCCTCCAGCTTCTCGACCCGCTGCTCTAACTGATTCACCCTCGTGGCCGAACCGCTGGCATCCTGATGATGGTTATTCAGCCCCTGGCTCGGTTTCTCCTCCTGCGACTGCGAACTGCTGGCATTGGAGCTCTTGACCAGCGGCGAGACACTCCGCTGATTCCTTATTGACAGACTGTTTGGCCGCGTGGCCTTTGTCTCCTCATCGCTGCTGGCCGCCGTGGCTGCCTTGACAGCGGCAGCGTTCAGGCTGCGGGACATGATGGCATCGTTGGTGGTTGTGGAAGTGGTGGCGGTCGCGGTGGTGCTGCTGCTGGTTGAATTCTCCACATACATGGAGGATGTCACCGCCGAGGATTGCACTTTCGTTGTGGTACTGCTGCTGCTGCTACTGCTGATGATCGCCTGATCAGCGGCAAAGAGCTTGGATGTCCGCTCGGCCACCGAAGCACCGCGTGGCTCCACACTGGGCGAGGTCTTCTTCCGCGTGACCTGCGAAGCCTTCAGCTCCTCCATCCAGGGCGCCTTCTTTTTCTCCCACTCGCGTGGCTTGGGCTTAGCCAGCTGTGGCTCCTCACCCGTCGAATTGTCATCGGATGAGGCTGTTGCCGCCGTGGCCTTTCCGCCCGCACCTCCATCTTCGCTTAGTTCGCTTGCACTGCCGCCTCCGCCCATTCCGCTGCCGTTCACATACACCGAGTTATTATTGCTCTCTCCGAGGACATTGATAGCCGCCGAAGGTGGTCGTCGTTTGGGGGCCTTAACCCTGCCCTGTCGCATATCCGTGAGGATCGATGCCCGCTCAACGCGATCAAAATCTGTATCCTCCACAGCAATGGTGGCTGCCCTTCGCATCACCAGGTTACCAGCAGCTCCGGCATCCGGCAGTTGGTTCGATCCGGTGAGCATTTTACTGGCTGAGAGTCCATCCGCCAGGTCATGGGATACGGCAGTGGTTAGCTTGCCGTCCGGATTCTTCTTTTTGCCGCCAAGAAGATTGCCTGCGAATAAATATAGGAATATTAGTAAGGGTTTTTATATATTTGTTGTTCTTCAAAGAGGCCTGGCCTTAGGCTGCACTGCTTTCGCTTTGATAAGATATCTTTACCAAGAATAAAATGTAATAAAAGTGTGGCTCATAATTGCAATATTGTTATCTTTATGTGCCTTGTTTATATTGTTTTATGAAGGAAATCCGTTTTTTTGTAAGCAATGCCCCTTAAGGCTCCTCTCTGCCGTACTTACCTGTCACGGGCACTCCTCCAGTGGGTGTCTTCTTGAGCGGCACACTCGGCTTCTTGCTGAGCACCGGCGGCGGTGGTGACTTGACCTTCTCATCCATATTCTCCAGACTCTTGCTAACCGCCGAGGAGACCAGTCCCGTTGCCACCGTGCTGGATGCACTGGTGGTGGCACTGCTAGTGCTGCTCCTCTGCTGACTAACGGAAGCTGCGGCCCCCACACCCGGCGGCTTGGTCAGGTCGAGGTTCTTGTTCTCCAGCGACTTGCGCTGGGCGGCCACATTGCCGGTGGGCAGACCCGTCTCGTTCAGGATGTCGTTGAGGGAATCGCGAGAGCCGAAGCTCTCCTTGCGACCCGCCGACGATGAAGAGGAAGCGTTGGTAGTGGTGCTGCTGCTAGTGGTGCTATTGCTGCTGCTGCCCGTCTTCTTGATGTACACCTTTGACGTGGTCGAGGAACTGCCGCCAATCTGCTCCTTCTGCTGCTGCTGCTGCTGCGAGGTCACCGTGGTGGTGCTGGAGTTACTCGAATTCGTCGTGGTCATGTGGCTGCTGGTGGTGCTGTTGGCAGTGCTATTGATGTTCCCAATGCTCCCGATCTTCCGCTGCGTCTGCGGCTGCGTCGCGGTAACTGACGGCTCGTTGATGGGTGCAACTGCAAAACGGTAAACAGAGTCACGGATTAGAGGCAGTGGACACAATTAGCACCTGTAAATTGGCATGCAAACATTTCAGCTTTATTTACCAACAGTGGATATCGGCTAGCAGACACGGGTAAACACTTAACCTTAATGTGAACCAATTAATGGTTGGGTAATTTATCTTAAAAAACCCCCTTTTGTTGTTTAAAATTAAAACTTTGACAAATGCTCTTATAAGCATAAAGTTATTCAGGGATTTCACAAAAATTGTTTAGGGAATAATATCTATTTAAATACTGACCAGAACATGACATAAGAAAACAGTGTTACACTGAATTTATAACGTAAATATTTCATTGCATACTTTAAGTCTTCTTTTTAATTTTTTTTAAACCTATTATTAATCATATTTTGATTATTAAATAGAATAGAATATCTGGCAGGCACTCCAGAGTCTAAAAGTATGGAATAACATTTTTTAGTCACCAAATCTTTGTAAATTTTTTGTTTTATCGATGTTAAATGTTTTTTCTAATTTTGTACACATTTTAAAGGGTTTTAAAAACTCTAGGATTGCTGTAGAACTGCCATATATATTCTTCATATAATACAATGGAATAAAATGAATATAAATCTTTTAAAAGTTATTAAAAAGTATTATTTTCTATTGCAGCAAATATTTCTCAAACGAAAACACTTTTTTCAGCTCAATGTCATTAGATTTCAGACAAATTAAAACCCTTTCTCAATTAAATATAGCTTTAAGCTAATTCGTATTAAATTCTTCCCATATTTCCTTATACTGAATGTTAATTTAAACAAATATTTATGTTTACTCTTCTTTTATATCTGCTTAACCCGATATCCACTGCAATTCAAATATTCACATATTCAAGATGAGGCAGTCCGTGGTGACTAACCCATCTTGGGCCAGAGAACAGCTGAGAGCCCAGCAACAGCTCGAAACTGGTTTTGGTGCCGACAACTTGTTGCCAAATGTCAATAAAACTAATGTGGAAACGCTCAGTGAAATAATACTCGAACGAACAATAGCAAAATAAACCAAACAAACTCGCAACCCAAAAGCCAAACTCAAACTCAGCTAAGGCCGGCAGCTGGAGCTGGAGCTGGATCTGAATCTGAGTCTGACTCTGAGTCCGAGGCGTAGGAGCAGATCAAACGGCAAATGGCCAACGACAACTGACGGGCATAAATAAATGCCAATAAATGGCAGCGATGACAAAAGCCAAATAAAACCAAAGCAGAGTGAAGCCAACGAAAACTATTGAGTAACTTAAAATGTGTAAAGGTCAGACTTGAAGAAATGGCAACAGCCAACAGGAAACTGAAAGCTATAGTTCAAGCAAACGAATTACGAATGCTCTATGAAATATTTAACTAATTGATGGTTGATTAAATAGATGATGATTTCTAATAGATACTCGCATAAGCATTGTATGATCTATGGTAATTTATCTACAAAAAATTTAAGTTCTAAAATCGCAAAATAATATAATTCTAATTTACTGTAAAATTCTTAGAATATCAAAGAGAATGCCTTCAAAATTCGAGGCGATATTTCAAAGTATATCTTATACTTTGATGATGAAACCTAGTATTTATTTATTTAGTAAACATATTTAACGAAGTAATGCTGCCAAAAACATTTGATATAAATAATAAAATAATGAGCAATAAGCTTTTTCTACATCAAGGTTTATTTATTTAATTTTGTAAACCTTTTAATGTGAAATATTGGGAAATTTGAGTATTGGTTTTCAAGAAAAAGCGTTGAAAAGTTAAACAATCTTCAGAGTGAGAATATTTCCTTAGTATTTTTCATTGTTTGCCTTTTTTCAAACCAAATTTCTTGTCATTATTTAACCCGCTATATTTAAGCATTATGAAATCTCCCACTAGTTCAAGCAACTGAAGCAATCATCTCTAATTATAATCCAACTTGTTCTGGTGATGTCATCTATAGTATATGTCGATGTTTATTAGCTTAGCTTTGTTTTTTACTCGAAATTGAAGCCTCAAGTATGCCCAAATTTAGACACACCCCATCAATCTTTCGATTCCCACGGACTAACCAATGTACCCCAAACATTTTTTGAAGAGGTGGAAGTTAAGCGACCAAAGAATTGCCTTTGTCATGGTCGAGTTTTATATATTTTTTTTCTTTATTTTTAAAAAGAAAAGCGAGCAAGACTTTCACTGCTTTTAATGACAAAAGCAGAGCCGCAAAATAAAATGAAATTTGCAATGGGTAAGGAAAAAACAAAACAAAATGGAAAAAAGAGCAGCGCGAATTTGATATTTTTAAGCATTGAGTAATTGAGCGTGTTGTGGTCATTGGGTGATTGTCATTATTATGATTATGATGGCCGTTGTTGTTTCTCGATACTTTAGTTGCCAACGGCTACACACACACACACACACACGCGCTTACGAACATCATATCAAGACACATTAGCACGCACACAGCCAAAAACGAAAGACTTAAGCAACGAACTAGCTTCGACTTAATGATGACTTTGAATCCAAAACATTTACGCCGAGCACGCAGCAAATTATAATCATTAATTTACACCTGGCTGACACTTAATCCATAATTAAAAGAGTGAGGCGCCCCAAAAAAGGCGCCAAAGCAGCATTCGTTCATGAAGAATTTTCTTTTCTGCCAGGTGGCAGAAAAATAATATAAAAAAACAATGACGACTGCAATTGCAGAGCAAATGGTGGAAAACTAAAAAAAATGTAATATAGAAAGCCGCCAGAACGAACGGTAACTGTAACACACGCACCGCAAAGCGAAAAATGGTAATAAAAAAACAACTTAAAATGGCAGAAAAAAATTACTTTTTTGTAGGCCGCCGCGCCGACAGAAAATATTTCAATAACGTAAATGGTCAAGAAATCAAAACGTACTGAGACCGACGAGGCAAAAAGGTAAACAAAAACGCTGCCAAAGGTACAAAACAAAAATGTTGAGACGCTCGCCAGAGCGACGGGCTCTCTTATTAACTTTTTTTTTGTTTTTTACCTGCCTCTCTCTCTCTCTCTTGCAACTTTGTTGATAAACTAAAAATCTAAAACAAAGGGGGCTTGGCTTTGGGGGGAGGAGACAGGAAAGGAGCAGCGGAGGGGAACAAGCAAAGCGCGCGCCTTGTGATAAATGCCGCTAATGAAGATGATCATGATCATGATCAGCAACCCAGCACCTGTAATGATCAAAGAGAGTCGCAGGTAAGAGAGCCTTAAAGAGTGTAGCCACAAAGAGACATGTACACTGAGAGAAGGGGCATTATAAAGCCCTTTGATTGACAGGTTTGTTAAGGTTTAACCATAAATAAATATTATATTTTAATGACTTTAAATTTTCCTTCTTGATGTCTCAAAAAACCTCGAATTTACTTTTTCTAGCCATTCTTGTTGTGGGTGAAATATTTCTAGTATTTTTATATATGATTTAATATGTTAAAAAATATATAAATATTAATATATTTATTATTGAGCGCCATTAATTTATTTACACTTTAAATACACCTTGAATTCCCTACTTTTCAATATAAGAAACGTGCCTAAATATTATCGTAATTTCTGTTTGAAGAAAATATAAATTTAAACAACTTTTAGCGTAAAACTTTGAGCTAATACTTAATTTTCCCACTTTACCACTTCTAAATATTACAAACAATTCATAAAAATAAAAAATACAAATGCTTTAACCAATTTTAGGGTTTAAAATCTCCTAAAATATTATTTTCTCAAAGAATTTCAACATCTTTCAACCTCTAGTAAGTTGGAAAAACAGTCCTAACCTTTTTCTGTGTGTAAAAAAAAACAAAGACCACGAAATAAAAACCAGTTACAACAACTGTTGTATATTTTAATGATGTTGCTGTCGCTGCTGATGTTGTTTTTGTTGTTGTTGTTGGTGGAGCTGCCTTTGGTTTCGGCTTTGGTGTTGCTGCTCAAGTGTCGAAGGTGGAGAGTGGAAAAAAAAACTGCGACGTTGACAAAAGCAAAAGCCAAAGCAAAAAATTAAATGCCAAGCATAAATTTGCTAAGCTCAAACAGCAGTCACTGCAACAGCAAATAAACAACAAAATCTACGTCTCAAATTCCTCGGGCAACCGCAAAGTATGCTGCGAAATAATTTGTATTAATTAACGATAATATTTCAACTTTTCCACACAAACAACAAATTGCAAGGCGTTCGCAAAATGCGGGGAAAACTCAGGCGAATAAAAGCGCAAACGAGCAAACAACAAAACAACAAACAAGTTTTATGCCAAACGATGCAAATGACAAAACAAACTCTTCTGGCAACCAAACATTAACATGCAACGCCAAATTGAAAAGCAAACCGATCGTAAACAAAGCGCTTTTATTTGGCTCCAGCCAGTGAGAAGCCCCTCCTGCTCCAGCTCCTGCTCCACCCAATCCCCGGGAAGCCGCTTTTAGCCTCTGGCTCTGGCACCGCCAAATAAATAAATAAATAAAGCAATGCAGCGGAAGATGAGAGATGGAACCACCACCACAAAAAAAGAGGTCACCATATAGAGATATTCGGATACCCTGGGCCAATAATTACTTGTTTAGCCAGGAAAAGTTTTTAAAAAGTGATTTCTTTGAAAAAAAGCTGACAAGGAAAGGAGAACTTTGAGGTTTTTAAGGAAATAAACATGGTAAAAAGATGCTCTATACATTATTTATATATATTCTGAAGCACAGGCTTTAAAAATAAATAGTTAACCACTGATAAATAATATTTAGTATCCAAAAAGAAAAACAACTATCAGTAATATTTATTTTCTAAACCACAGCTCTAGAAAATAAATACTACTGAAAGGCCTTCTTTCTCCTGAGATACTAACTTCTTATTTATCAATGGTGAAAGATAGACTAGATATAGAATATTCAAGTTTAAGTGCATATTTTGTTTAAAAATGAATATAAGTAAATTAAAACTCTCGTTTCTTATTAAACTTCCTTACCAATGATATATAAATACTTTTAAATACGTTTAAGGCTTCTCTTTTGCAGGAACCACCCATCATCATCAATATACCCCCTTTTTAAGGCCACAGAGTATGCAACTAAGCTAAAATATAAATCATAGAAATTATGGCCAACGCAGAAGAAGCAGCCGCAGGAAGACGGGGGCAAGGCAGCAATTTTCCATTTCATATCAAAAACGCCTCAAGGAGGCACCAAGCCGAGCCAACATAGGAGAAAGGAAAATGAAAAGTGGCCGAAAAAAAAAGAATAAACAAAAACAAGAAAACGCAATAGTCCCACAGCAGAGGGAGGGGAAAATAGAGGCGGGGTGGAGGGGAAGGCAGAGGTTCACTCGGGCTGCTGCCTACTGGAAAAACTCGTTTACATACAAATCGTGGTGATAAAGCTGGCCATACGCGCGCCCAAGAACTCGAAAGAGCCGCCACGCTGCGTCCGCGGTGGAATACGGACTCCGGCTGGGTCTATAATGCCGGATCCGGCTTCGGTTCTCATTCCGGATCGAGTACGGGCGCGTGGGCGGGGCGGGGGAGGATTGGCTGCATTTTGCATAATGCAATTTCGGTTTATTTTAGTGTTATAAGTATTTTTCAGTAGTATTTAGTATATTTCAATGTGTGTTATCAGTGGTTTTTAGTGTTTTTTCGTATATTCCAGTAATTTTCGGTATTTTCCATAGTTTTTAGGGTTTACCAATAGTTTTTAGTATTTTACATGTTGTTGTAAAGTTTTATTTGCATTTTTTATTGTTTTTTAATATTTTTCAACATGTTTCATTGTAGTGTAGTGGATCGTTTCATTATCAAACACCGAAAAGTCGTATAAAAATCGTAAAACATATAGAAGAAAGAGAGTTACAAGTAGAAGAAAGGGAAGTAGAGGAAGAGAAAAGTGTTGAGGAAAAATTACACAGAGAAAGACCAACGACATGGAGTCATCATAATATACAAAATGTGTACATAAACAAACAGAGATACGAGGTACAGGTAGACAGGGTAACAAAAAAAGTCCAATAAAAAATGTCTTCAAACGAAACGCAAGTCATAAAAACAGGAAGGAGGGAAAAAACGATCTTGAAGATATGGTTTAACCGAATGTTTCAATTGAAAGGTGCGTGGTGCGTGAGGTGCGTGTAATGGCTGTGATGTGATGTACCTAAGGTGGCAGCGATTCGATTGGGGCAACTAACTAGCCATAAAATTGATAATACTATTAGGAACTTCATATCTAAGAGTGTGTGGTCGTATTAGCTATTATCTTGTGGTTAAATGGGTTTTAAGACAGCTAAGATCGTAAATATTTAGGTAAGGTAGGTGAAAGCCTTTGGGAAACAATTAAAAAACATAAATAATTTAGTGAATTTTAGCTCTAATGCATTCTTTTTGAATTAATATTAATGCATTCTAATATCATTATATTGCGCCAACAAGAAGTCCCCCCCTTTCTATATTTATATCTACTAAAAGCCTTGTAAAACGACTCTAAAACAAACCAATAAAAAAACGACTGCGCGTAGAAAAATCCCCGTTTAAAAATAATCACATTATACGCACACCGCTAATAAAAGTTATCTGATTCATATTCGCAAGTGGCAATTAAGCCATCTAAAAGATTTTGCACAGACGATGGAAAACTAACGATCCGAGGGAAATGCAGCAGCCCGCACTCACTGCTAGCAGACAGGAGGCTCGGCTCTGGTGTCTCTTTTATTATTATTATTATTTTTGTTTCTTTCTTTTAATTAATTCAATTACCAAACAAACGTTTATTGACTTTGATCCCAGCCCCGGCTGATGGCTACGTCACGACATCAATTTCCCAGTCTAACGACTCGAGTTTTACGTTTTACAACCGATGCGTTTTAGGGGGAAAATTGCCTCCAATTAAGAGGAGTAAACAAAGAGACAGGGGATGCATTGAGATGAGAGGTGGATTGGCTTGATGACAACAAACTTGACAGACCGAAAAAAAGAAAAACTGAAAATGCTATGCAAGGGGAGGCACAAGTTTCAGGGGGAAACTCGTAGTGAAAACTCACCTTCCGATGGGGCCAGCATATTGACAAAGTTATCGGGAAAGACGCCCACTTTGCCCCGGATCTCGCCTCGCCACCATCCCTTGTCCGGCAGCTCGGTGCTGATCAACGTGATGATATCGCCCACTTTCAGTTCCAGTTCATCATCGTTCTGGGGGGCATAGGGGAACTCCACCCGGCAGAATTCCCTCTGTGGCTTCGGTGGCAGCATGGGAACACCAGCGCCCGCTGCTCCCGTTCCGATTACCGATCCTATGGCCGCTGGTTCCGCCGCCGACGAAGCTGATGGGACTGCTGCTGCTGCTGTTGCCGCTGCCGCTGTGCCTCTGCTCCTGGTCGATTGTTTCGTTGTTGTCGTGGTGGCAGTATTGCCGGTTGTGGATGTGCTGCTGATGTTGTTGGCCAAATTGACCGCCTTGGCCGTCAGGGATGATGTGGTCACCGTGGCGCCAATCGTTGGCGGCCGCTTGGAGGCCAAAATCGGTGACGGCTCGATATGTTGCACAAAGTTCGATGGGAAGACGCCGACTTTGCTGCGCAGACGACCGCGCCACCAGCCTTCCTCGACCTAAATGGGAATGAATCCGAAAGCCAAGTGGAACAATGAGTGAAAATAACAGACCGAGCCCGAGTGTAAGGCACTGAGAGAAACCGAGAGGGTTCTTTACTAAGCAAAAATGAGTAAAGAAAATAAATAAATAAACTAAATGTTTAATTTATATTTAAATTATTTGTAAGGCTATAAGAACTACTCAAAAAAACATAGAAATCTTCTTAGCTTTCTCTCAGTGTGTAAATAATTTCAATTTCTATTGGCCCAATAGGTTAAATGGGGGTAGCAGGCGGCCGCCACCCACCACCCCCTGGGTCGACCCTGTATGTGTGTGTACGCACCTCCCCTAGGAATTCAATGACATCACCCACGGCCAGCGTCAGCTCGTCGTCGTTGACTTGTGTGTAGCTGTAGATGACTTTGCAGCGTCGGTTGGAAGTCGCGGATTTGTCCCTGAAATGCCGAAAGAGAGGATAGAAAAAAAAAAAAATCATGTAAATTCGAGGGATTGCGTCATTAAAATTGAATCCAAAGGAACGAACCTCAACTGTACAGATGTTCCCTCATCGCTGTGGTCTGCACTCCCATTTCCATTCCCGTTGCTGCTAATGTTGGAGTCCAAAACACGGACAAAGTTATCCGGAAACATGCCCGTAACACCGTTGGACTTCAATGTGCCCTGCCACCAGCCGCCGGGCATCTGCTTAATTCGATGGATGATGGCACCTTTCTGGAGATCCAGCTCGTCCGGCTCCTTGGCCGCGTATTCGTATTCGACTATTGCACAAACTGGAAAGGAGAGAAAGAGATTTTAAGGCTTAATTAAAATGTATATTGATAATTCTTATAGAAAATAAATGTCAAATGCAATTATGTATTCCCAAGAAGGTTTATTAAGTACTTAATTATTAGGTAAGACTTGAATTAGCTGAGACTTCTGACTGGCTACATGTTTACTGAAAAATCTTACTGAAATATTTCTTTGTCAGCCATGAAAGCGCGAAGAATAAGTTACTCCATTATGGCATCCACACATGACATGTACAAATATTTACAATCGTATTGGATTGCGCAACGTTTAACCTACTCTAACATCCCATCCATCCCATACCCCTCGGAAACGTGACATTCGTCTTTTGCTTTTCCCGTTTTTTGCCTTTATTTTTTTGCCGCTGAAAAAGTAAAAGTTACATGACACTCCATGTACGGACCGGGAATAACAATTTGTGTCGTGGGCGATGACAAATCACGAGTCTCTAACAGACGACATCCTATCCATCAATAAATCAAACAATCTTTCGTTTATATGGGTCACTTACGTGTCAACCAAGAGACTCTATTTCTTACATTAACTGGCAGTTAAGGGAACGGAAGACAATAAAAGTAGGGAGTAGTGTTATAACCGGATAGGAGAGTGTCAAAACTCTAGATTAGAAACCCAGCCATATTTACATAAATTAAAAGAGCAGAGTATCAAGCACCGCTTGATCTATTTAAGGTTTATGGTAAACAATGTCTTTAAATATTAAAATAAACTACTTTGTTTAAAGATCAACACTTGCATTAAATATCCTAAGAAAATGATCTTAAACCCGATTTTCTTTTTAAAATGTCTTCAAAAAACCACACAAACACATTCATCTTCATTTGCAGCCCCAAACAGAATCCAATTTGTCATGACGCATATATTGAAAACAATGAGACCATGACTGACTGACATTTTATTATAAAAAAACCAGCATTATAAACTATATTTACCCCAAGTCACAGAAGGCGACAGCTTGACGCTACAAGCTACAAATTTAAATAGCAACAACGTACAACTTATTTGGCTTTGGAGGTTGCTGCCCCCGCACGATTGACTCAGTTTATTATTTATCTCTCTCTATATTTTTTTTTATTCCGATGCCGTGTCCAATTTTTGGATGGCTTGTGTGAGTGATGGAAATACCCTATAGCCAAAGACAAAAAAATGCGCTCAGGTTAGCTAAGAACTGATGAAAAAGAATGAGTATCGATGGCTCTTCACGGCATAAACACATTGGAAACGCTTATTGGCTTAGGCCAGAAAGAAACACGAAAACAAACACAATAATAAATTTCTAGGCAACAACATACGTGATGTTGGTTAATTTCTATAGCTTAAGCCATTATGTGGGTCAGTATGCAGCGGGGAATTCTGTACCTATTACTCCACTTCACGTAACACATCAGAATTCTACTAATCCAATTCACGCTCAATCTTGGAAATTATGAAATAATTAGAAAATCAAAGAGACTTGGATTGGCAAGTAAAAAACTATCATATCTTGAAAGTTCTTTGGAAATTAATAAAACCAAGTCTAATCCCTTCACTGCTCAGAGCTTAATGCTGGGAAAAGTGGAAAATTGTCACTGTCAGGCAACATTTTAATGGGTGTAAAAATCAGCCATTGAAGCTGATCGCTTGATGGCATTAAAGCGCCTCAAAATGCTTTCCATTTTCCACGCTCGTTTCAAATCAGCTCTTAACATTTCTTTTAATGACGCCATGGATGGGGGCCACCAACATTGAAGTGGCTGCTGCCAATCGAATCCAAAGCCGTTTCGTCAAGAGCGAATAATAATAATTTCACTTTGGTCGCAGGCAGCTCCAGTTTGAGTTCCAGTTCCCGAACGCGAGCCCGTCTCAGATCCGGCGATGAAGTGGCAAAAGTGCTGCAGCAAAAGCTAAAGCAACGCAATAACCAAACGGACTGCCGGAGAGGGAAAAACGTCAAATGTCTTTAAAGAAAAGCTTGAAAAATGACAGCTAAAGATGGCCAACAAATTCGTGAGTTCTAATGTAATTTCAGGGAATTTAATACGGCAAAACATTTAAATTTGTTTATACTGTTAACGAATTGAAAATATAATAACGCCATCTTAATAATTCTATTATTGCAACACCTCGTGACACGCGACCATCTCCATTGAGTGCCAATTTGTATCTAGGCCAACGCCAGCCGTCTGGCCCGTTTGTATCCGAGTATCTGAGTATCTGAGTACCTGAATAGCCGTGTATCTAAGCATCTCTCAGCGTAGCCTCACTGTTTAACCTACGCGCGACGGCAAAAGGCAAACAAAGCGACAGCCAAATGAACCTTTAATGCGGTTTTTGTTTTCAAACTTTTTCATCTTCCTGCTTTACGATTTGTTGCCGCTTTTCTCTTTGTTTGTTTTTTGTTTTTCTCTTCATATTTTCGCTCATATGCGCGAACGATGGGTACGCTTGAATAACAATAATAACCGACCACAGAATGGCGGAAAAAGTGTTGAAAAAGGGGCCCCAAGAATGGGCGGCATGCAGCAGCGAAATGAGCCGCGTCTGGAAAAGCGGCACGGAAAGAAAATCACATCATTTTGGACTTTATATTAAGGGATTTTCTAAATTTTGCTACTATACAAATTATGATTGATATTAACTAATAGATTCTTTCGAGATATTTGTATAAATAATATAAACACTACAATCAATATATTTTCTATATTATATATTTTTTCATATTTTATTCCAGCTTAACTTTCTTCTCAAACTCTACAATTCTCCCTGAAATAGCTAAACAAAATTGCTTGCAGTGTGGAAAACTGTTGGAAAGCAGACGCCAAGCGATGGAAAGCGAGGAAACGCAGCACTGAGTCGCAATCGTGTGAAAAGCCTGATGAAAGAGCAGAGTGCCGAATGGGAAAACCAAATGTGTAAATGTGTCAAAAGCGGAGAAAATCGCATGACAGCGAGGCGCATCGTCATGGCTTTGTGGGTGGACTTGCCTTTGCACTCAGCAAATAATGCAATCTCAGCGATCGGATTGGATCAGATCGGGTTTTGTGTATCGTCAGCATCCCCAATGTCAAACAGCACATTACGGGCGCCATAAAGATATGCAAATCACTTGCTGGATAGTTAAATATTATGGCGCGGAAACAGGTTAAGGTGTGAGGGCCTATAACCAGCGGTCAAAAAGGTGATTTCAGCATGCCCTAACAATACTAACAATTTTGTAAGGGTTAGTAAAAGAATAAAGTGGTTTAAATGACGAGTATAAATCACACTTAATGTGGAGAATTAAGCAATATATGTTGTACAAAGAAATATACAGAAAGGGAATAAATACATTGATTAGGTATTTTTTAAAAACATTTTAAAAGCCCTACGCAGTCATTATTTTTAACAACGCCTAATAAGAAACTATACTAATTGCACAAACATTTTCAACAAAATTGCCCCCTACTATTTGCATAGTAATAAAAACAAGTTTAGTAATTTTCAGTTGCCTGCCCCAAACCCTGTAGCTTCCCCCTCTCTTCCCAACATCATAAAGTTCAACTGATGCATTCGAAAGATTACCGAATAAGAAAAAAAAATGGGGTAAGCTCTACATGCTACTACCGGCGATCCGGTTTCGGTAAACAGCTGCATTTTCGTTGGTGGCCAAGGGTGCGGCCAAAGTTCAAATAGGTCCGTTAAAAGCAAACACCTCGTTCGTGTAGGTGTAGAAAAGTGTGTGCGAAGAATACACCATCACCCCACCTCCCATAAAAACCCTCCGCCACACCAGCGGAGGTGTGCAAACAAGAACATGCTAATTGGTTTAACTATCAGTTTTGGCTGCCTTTGAATTTCGGTTTTGCTTGGTTTGCCTTCTTGCTGCTTTGTTTTCAACTCTTTTCATTTGCTCTTGCTTGTCTTAATGCTGCACTGAGAATAAATATTTAAGTATACATACAATGTACGAGTTTGTATTTTATGGTATGATTACTGCGGCAACTTTGATTTTAATTAGGCGTCCATGTTTTCGCGTCCTTTTTATTTTATAATTTGCGTTAGAGTGTGTGCGTACTTCGATAACTCCACTATCGTTCATTAGTGGCTATCGATATCTATTAATCACAATACTATTACAAAAGGCTAGAGTGACCAGGCAACACAAATATTTGCAAGCCTTATTAGCCTAAATTTTTCCAATACTTTTCGCTTTCAAAAAGTTTGGAATTCATAGGATCTTGAATTCCAAATTAGATATAGTCACAATTAGATATAGGTCAGCAACAGCTATATATTCTGGGCTGCTGCTTGTATTTAACAACATCTTTGTATTAAAAATGTTGTCATTAACTTCAAATATCGCATTTTTTTTTCTTCATGTACATGAATCCGATGGTGCGATGTTGGCGCAGTGGTGGGAGATGCCATGAACCGTAAACGGTAAATTGCCTTTGCGTGAGTTCGACTTTTGAATATGCAACGCAACTCGACTCGACTCTGCTCAACTTCCCCAAAGATCCGAGGGGGAGAAGCCAAGGAAGGGTTAGCCACATGCATAAGTGAGGCACAACACTGCGTCCTCGGTTTGGTTCAGTTAAGTTAATGGAATGGAGCTGCTGACCTGTCTGACAGCTTGCCTTTATTTTTTTTGTTTCTTTTCCTTCCTTTGGGGGCGGGTTTTCAGCTGGAAACTGGCATGACCTGGTTAAAACCTTTATTTGTTTTATTTGGGCCAACAAGGTGGGGGCTTAAGTGCTTCACGGCAGATACAGAAGCGTTGGCAATTTGGATATTGATCGGCAGAGTCGGATATTTAAATCCCGAACACGGAGAATGTTTTCTAATGAACAAATATTTATGATAAATAAAATGTTTAGTTAAAAAAAAAAACAAATGAAATTATGCAATACCATTTTACCAGCGTTAACATTGCTTTTTGTATTCATTAGTAAACTAGCTTAATTTTAAGGTTACATTTCCCTTAAATGCTAATATTTATATATAGTCACATTTTTTGGCATCCCATAATTTCTTTTCGGGTCTGAAATTCAAAGGGCGTATTTGCAGTTCAACCACTAAACATCAAAGCCAATTCCTGTGCGCAAAAACTGTGTCACAAGTCAATATTTGCCTCCTCGTTACTTTATTCCTTCAACTTTATATTTTCCTTTTTGTGCCCAAGCAAACACACACCTCCTTGAGCACACCCAGATGACCTTGACTTATGTGCTTTCGCTGACCCTCAAACAGTAAGGCAATTGCTCAAGTTCAAGGGCGCACATTGCGTGTCAATGACAGAAGGCACTAAGCTCATTCGTTTGTCGCCAAATGAGCTGCATTTCAATTGGTTTTAATTGAGGGAATCACAGTGAAAAGCCAGCATTCAAAAAAAAGGACAGGAACAACAGGCATTAATTGAGAACCACCCTCTCTGGGTTGTGACACTTTTTTATGAATCACTGTTATCAGTGGGACAATCCGAGTGATAATGGTGGGAAGGGACCCATATCGTCGATGGAAAACTGCAGAGAGCCATTAACAATAGAGTTCGATTAAGTCACGGTCAGGTGGCGTCATTTCAATACACTTGAAACCCAGAAATATTCTACAATTACGGAATATCTAAACATAGGTTTATTAAAGCAATTATAAAAGCGACGGATATTTCAGCATTGCAGTGCAAAAGAGTATTTTCTGCTCCACCTTTTAATATATTATTAAATGCATTTTCTACGAGTTAATTAATCTGTAGAGCCTGGAAAGCATGCAAATCATCGATATATATTTCATATCGATATTCATAGATAAGAACATGGTTGCATGTTTATATCGATAGTTCGATGCTAAAAAATCACTATCGAAATCCTCACAGCTTACTTGGTTAACAAATTTTCGAGAGCCCTTTCAGTACTTGGCCAGCAGCCATGGCACAGGGACTGCTTTCCCATCTAGCCCTATTTTATTTTTATTAAAGTGAACATTGTTTTGGTTTTATTTTTATTTTTCTTGATTTTTAATTAATTATAATTATATATGAGTATAAATTACTCAAGTGTTTTTCGTCTTCGTTTTCGTCGAACTCGTCGCACTATGGTGTGATTCGTGATTCGACAGATTCTTCGCCTTTTTTCTTATATTAGTTAAACTTATTTTTCACATGGGTTAATGTTATTAGTTTTTTTTTATTAAATTTTAATACATTTTAATTTACTCAAGTGTTATATTTTAAAAGTATCTCTTTAGCTTAAATGGTAGAACCACAAAGGCAAAGACACAACATCTAAATTGCTATCTATAAAAGCTAACAAAATGACCTGGCTACTGGGTCAAGTCTCTCCTCAAATCAGCATAGAAAGCAAAATAATGCTATATAAAGCGATTCTCAAGCCTGTCTGGACGTACGGTATATTGTACAGGGGAACAGCCAGCAACTTAAACATAGAGAACCTCCAGCGCGTCCAGTCAAAAATGTTAAGAAAAATTGTTAATGCTCCTTCTTATGTGACAATTGCAAATATCCATAATGACTTGAAAATCCCATTTGTGAAAGATGAAATTAGAAAATACAGTATAGTATAACATAAAAATACAGAAAAGAAAACATGTTCTCGGTCTCCAGTATTTTATTGTAAAACAATGAATAGTATGTAGTATAATACTAAGTTTTATTGAAAGCTTTCTATTCCTGTAAATATCATTGCTAAAAAATTTGCTGATTGTCTAACGTATAGACAGATTGTAAGAAGAATCGCGGACGATATTAAAGTTTGGCTTTCGGGATCGTGATTCGCCAGGTTCTCCGACTTTATTTTAATATTAATTGAATTCATTCTTTTATTCATTCACATATTTATTCATATATTCATGGGTCTTGCATTTCCGTTTTATGCTTAGATTACTCTTGGCTTGCACCACGGCGGAAAATACATGAAGAGCAGGAACAACTGAACCATGGAGAGCTGACCAAATGCAATTTTCAATGGGAAAACCTCCACATCATCAGTGTCTCTTCGCCCGCCGCCCATTTGATTTGTGCGGCAATATGTTGAGGCGTTCGCTGCTTAATTCCAAAGAGTTTACGATGGAAAGTGTTTAGGAGCAGTCGGGCATGGCCCCTCCAACGAACCAACCAACCATCTGTCCATCCGTTCGTTCATCAACAATTGCAGCTGATGAGTTGTGCATTAGCCAGATGAAAACGACGGGAGGTTAAGAGAGTCCATCTGATTGGCGGGGGATTTTCTATACATTTTCCATTAGTAAATAGGTAAATTTAAATCGATTTTTAAACTGGGCAGCGAGGAAATGTATACAAATATTACACAATATAAATAAATGAAGCTTAATAAAACATATTTCTTTGTCTCTTTTATATGTTATATTGAATGTTTAATAAATAAATGTAAGGCAAACGCAAGCCAACTGACGCAAAATCAAACCGATCTCTTTTTTATATAGATTTCAATCAAGCAAAGGCATTGATTGTTCATGATTTCAATTCAGAGCTAGGAACAAACACAGAAGTAAACAAATACTGACAGTGCGCGCCACAGAATTCCTAAGAATGTAAATTGCACTTAATCTCCCCAGTCGCCCCAAAGCACTCCAAGGAGGAGAAACCTTGGAGTTCATTCCGGTGCTTATCAGTTCATTGATATGGTATGGTATGGTATATGCTCTTTACGGCTTAAGTAATATAAGGGGGACCCGCATATTTCCTCTTCAAATGCCATGATAAAAAATGAACAGAAGAGTCCAAGGCAAAGTCAAGTTGATTTCTTGAGCGAAGAATAAATATTACACAAACTTGGCATAGTTTTTTTTTTGGGGGGGGCCCTTCCAAATGAGAGGAATAACAGCTCGAGGACGGAAACTATATATCGCTAAACAGAGAGAGTGCAAGAGAGACTGGTGGTCATATCTGTAATTTTCTATTTGTGATAAGGCAGCCACAAGTCTGAAGAATAGCGATAAGATAGCAAAGGCAGGCGCAAAAAAAATAAACCTATCTAAAATACAATTTTGCCATACAAATTCATTTAACCCCGGGTCTGAGTCACCCGCCGGCACAACTGTTGAATGCAACAGACCAGCAAAAAAAAAATATATAAATATAAATAAAAACAAAGTAAGCTGCGAAAATTAAATTATTTGCATATCAATAAAGCGGTTCTGTTCGCTTCGCCGGCGACGAAATGCAAACGAAAAATAATTGAAAACAAAATGTAATGTTTTTTTCTTGCCTTATTTTGTGTACATTATACAGTCGTTTCGGGGCATTTCCGTTGGCGTTTTCTACATCATTTTATATCTAAAACCATTCACAAAGATTAGTATGAACTTTATAAATATACACACATAATCTTGAATTATACAAGCTATCTTTCTATTCAATAAAACAATGAGAAATAAGTAAGTCCCATTAACAAAATTATGAATAACTATGGCAAGTTTGTTTACTGATTCAGAAATATAGAAAATATAGTTTCCTTTGAGGATTTTATCTAAATAAAATGTACCATTTAAATATAAATATGGAAATATTTCAACAATTTTTTAATATGTATATTTTCTAAAACAAAATGTTATACAACATTCGCTATATCCAATTGACATTGTTAATTTTTTATCAGTGACTCACTACATGTATAGATAGAGTATTCCCCCTTCGCCAAACATTTGCCCTTAATTCGCGATTTTCGTGACAAATTTCCAAAGAATTGCACGGTGAGTCATGGAAGCGATCCATCAGGTCTCATAATTTCAGCGAACATGAATAAGAAATTGTAGGCAGAAAGAGTTGGCTAATGGTAATGGGACAGAAGATGAGGGCGTGGCGTTACCATTTCTTTATTAACCCATTGGCAGCGGCGATTCACAGCCCACGCCAGAGTCAATTCAAGAAAAAATCCAGGCGTGGCAAGGGCAATTTATTAAAATGTCAGGAGAGCTTTGGGTCTGTAAGGAGTGTTGGAGAAATATCACAAGCCTCAAACCACAAACGATAAGATAAAAACCACACAGAGAAAAGGAATTTAATTCACTTAGTTTGCTTGGTCCGATGAAAGTCCTCCTTAAACTGTAATTTAACTTAGAAATATTAGATCTTAAAACTTAAGTTAACATTTAAAAATGATCATCCTTCTGTTTCTGGACATACTATTTTAATTCTTTCTTCTTCTTAACTAATTATTTTCTCAGTGCAGTTAGGGAAATAATGGCAAATATGAAATCTGATAAAACGTTTTCATTTGGCGATTCATTTGTTGACCATTGATTGCCATTGTTGCCAGCATTGTGTTGGCGTTACATAAACGCGTCACTTTTGTTGTTCGCTTTTTTCTTTTTTTTTACTACTAGCAAAACCGAATCACTTAAACAAGCGGAAGAAAGCAGCTTTGTTTGGGATGCAAATGTTGCTCGAAAGGCAGCGAATGTATACTGTATATATAGTTTATATATAGAGAGCTGTGCAAGCTGGCCTTTCCATTGTCTGTCCCTTGGAAATTGTTCATCAAAAGAAATCATCATCGTCATCAGTCGACTGCCACGGGTGCGGTGCATATTTCGGGATAGTAGGGGGTTATGCGGGGCACCAGAGGGAGGGTCTTTCAATCAGCTTCCCATTATCAGCCGGCAACATCAACTCGAAAAAAAAGCGAAAAAAGAAAAGCGAAGCACAAAGACTGCACAATCTTGGGTCTCCTCCACAAAGAAGCCATAACAAGGTTGTGGGACGCGCACATTAAGATTTATTAATATTGTCGGCTGTGTATAGCCCCGCCTCTTAGTAGGAGTAGTTGCTTTCGATCGGGGATTATCTCCCCGCTGAACATTGAACAGTAGCCGGAAAGGGTCAGCAAAGGGTCAGCTTTGCAGGGAAAAATAAAAAGAAAGAAGCTAAGCTTGGAATTGAAAGTGAATTCGCTTGAAAAATATTTATATTAACTCTGATAAATGTTCTATTTTAGGGTTTTTGGAGTCTCCAGCACCAGTTCAAGGTTAATTCCATTAATTTGCAATTAGCAAGTGCCTTCTAATTGGAGCTTGTAGTACAAAAACAATCTCTAGAAGCGTAGACAGACTTACATTACTTGGAGAAAAGATAAGCTAAAGGAATATGTGGGTTACTGTTCGTTTTAATGGCGAATTGTTGTGATAAGAATTATAGAACAATGCACCATACAACAATACACCATACAACAATACTTCATACAACAATACACCATACAAATAATTCAGTTTGTTTAAGATTTTTGTAGTTTCAGGATATATTTCTTTCATTTTTATTGAGACTTTAGTCTTTTAAGTTTTAATAAATTACTAAATTCCTATAGTTGTAAGATACAAAGCTGAGAAACTTTAAATGTTAAATTAAACCCATTAATTAATATATATAATGAAGACATATATTTAATTAACCCATTATAAACAACCCACAAAAAAGCGAAAAACCGCAATATTTAAAGCGGAATTCGCCCTGTTTCACAGTTACTTTTAGTTTTACGAGAAAGAGAGAAAATTTCCACTAATTTGCATCCGAGAACATTTGTTCTCCACTTCCCATTGTGAATAGGCCAAGTTTTTTTGTTTGTTTTTTTGTTTCAAGGGGTTTATGGCGGTGGGGGAGGGGGTCGGAGAGGGGTTAAAGCTTTTCAGCTGCTTGAACCGTGTAAATTTATGGCTACATGAAATCATCAAAACGATAAAAATACACATTTTAAAGACCTTTTCTTCGGAGAAGAAAACCGGTTTCCTTGTTTTAAACAAAGTTGTATAAATATTTTTTTTGCCAACATTTTGGTTGTAAGAAAATTACTAACATATTTTTTTTTAGTTTGTATATTAATCGTGGAAGGTTTTATAAATAATATTTGTAAATATCATAATTAAAATAGTTTAAGAAGGAAAGAAGTGGGTAAAATCTGATAAATAGTTATTTTTCAAAGGGTGGCAGTTATTCTTTAAGAAAGAATATATAAACACTATAAATTGTTACTTTAAAAATTATATTCCAAAGGTTTTTAAGAGAAATCAGCTTCCATTTTCTATTAAATATTAAAAATAAAATATTCGTTATAACATTATCTATCATATTTTCCTTGGAGATTATAGCAAAACTATTTCTTTATCTTATCTGTAAAATTTACAGTTAGTCAGCAAAGGGATTCCAAGGGATTTCCGCAAGAAAACCGAGTGTCCTTGGGTTAAGGCGACACACCCACCCCAAAAAGCAAACGAAAACCAACAACAACAACAAGATGTTGTATTTTCGGGGCGCACACAATGCGAATAGCGCGCGTAAAGGGAAGACGGCAAAAATAGACGGACCCACCCCGAAAAACTAGAAAAGCAAAGCCAGGCGCAAGCAAAAAAAAACCCAAACACAGGAGACAAAACTGCAGTTTTGGAGAGTTAAAAACTTACTGTTATTATCCATGTTGCTGCTGCTGGTGCCTACTGGTAGCCAATGATTTCAGCAGGTTCAATGCACCGTATCTGATTCTCTTTCTTTTTTTTGTTGTTTCTTAACTGCGACAACAACAGAATCGAGTTTATGAATCACGCGCGCGTTAACCGCAAAAAAGAAAATAAAGAGCGAAGGTAGCGCTAACTAAAGACGGTTGGAAAATACCTAGAATTTATATACACAAGTATTTCTTTTTGACGGGTTTTTATTTTGACCCTGTTCGCAGTTAAATTTCAACAGAGAGAGCACCGGAGAGAGTGAGTGACGGCGAGAGAGGCGGGGACCGAGGGCGAGAACGGGGATTGCGAGAGCGCATTTAATTTCGCGTCACGTAAAAAAAAAACGCCGCCGCACCGAAATTTATTGTTGCAGTGTTCTTCTTCCACTTCTTTTGCTGCACTTCTTTATCCACACCTTCGCCTTGGCTCTTTCGCTGCCTTTCCTATTCGCTGGCTTTCTTCTCCTCCACGCACTTGCATTGGGCTATCGCTTTCCTCGCACTTCCCCACTCATTCGTATGCACTTTATTTACTTTGCTTTGCTATTGATTTTCGCCACTTTGCACCTTGGTTTTAATTAATTTAAAAATTTTAAACACGCAATGCTGCAACACTGTAGGCGCCACTTTTTTAAAATGCCGCCGATTGCCGATTTTTTTCTTCTTTTTTTTTTGGTAATAATTTGCGCTTGTTGGTAACAACAAAGGCGGCGGAGAGCGAAAAACGCGTACACGCTCCCAAAAACGACCGATTCAATTTTTTGTTTTTGATAAACTGTTTGTGCAGCGTGGCCGCCGTTTTTTCATTTGATTATCCCCGAGAGTTGCCGGAGAAAACGCGGATTTTTTTCTCCATGGCATCTGGTCACACATAAGTGAACAAAAACGTACGTAACCATTTGAATTACAAAAATTTTCACTTGCAGCGATCAAAAACGCTATCTTTTCTGACGTAATACAAATTCATCTGTGTCATAATAAACGTAAAACTACTTGAAGTGACCAATAACATAATCTTGTTAAGTGAAGTGATCTTAAACGTAATTCAGCGACGTAACGGAAATGCGTATCAGAACGTGTCAGAACGTAAACCTCTGAAATTGCTTTAAAGCAGGCCACCAAAACCTAAATCCAATTAACTTAAACGAAATGGTGGCTAAAAATATAATCTAAAATACAAAGGTTACTAAGTATTTAAAACAAATAAAAGATTTAGGCCTGCTTTGCTCTTGTCACCACATTTTCACCACTGGTTTGAGTCCTAGCTTACACATTAGCACAGACAGAAACCGTTATTTAAAGAGAAAGTCAAAAATATTTAAAATTTTATAATTTATTTTTCTTCTTTACGGATCTACATTTCAGTTGTGATTTTTTGTATTACTGAGCTACTTAATATAGATTTTTTTAAATTTGTTTTAAACTTGAGGTGAACTTGTTGTGGTCACCAAGGAAACGAAATGACCAAAACAAATTTCCTTGTTATTTATTTATTTGCTTCAACTATTGAAAGTTTATTTAAAGAAACCAATTAATAACATATAAATATTTAGTAAAATGAGTGGCACCGAAAACCAAGGAGCTGATGCAGTTCCTCCTCCGCCACCAACGGCTGCGGGCAGACCAAGGCCGCCCACTTCGCAGCTTTTTTCGGTGAGTCCCCCGGCTATTATATCCTTTGAAATTGCGTCTTGAAAAGTCCTGATTTCCTTCAGCGAGGAAATCTGGTTAGCAGTCGGGCTGCTGGAGGCGACAAGACCTCACTGGCCAGACCCTCCACCGCCGTCAGGGCAGTGGGCTATGCGGCAAACAGCGCTGGAACCAATCAAAAGTTCGATCAGTTTTTCCTGGAAAAGGCCAAGCAGCAGACTCTGTCGTCAGCAAATGCCGCTGTGGATGCCGCCAAGGAAGTTAAGTGAGTAGAGGTCCTTAAAAAAGGAGCTTTAAGTACGTTGTATACATTTGAGAATACATATCTCAGGATCTATAAGAGCTTGAAATATGATATTTGGTATATGGACACTTAAAAGAGTAATAATCTATTGTACTATTAATCTTTAATCTTTTCCACATCAAAACTTAGTAATTAACAATTTCCTTTACTCTTACGGTTGCTATTCCAGTCCCCAAATCAAGTACAAGAATCTGGAGAGCAAGATTGTCAAGCTCTTGGAATCTTCGATAGTTTTGGCCAGGCAAAGCTCGGCTCCGGGAGATCCTAGCTCCGATACAAAGTCCTCAGCCGAGGCCTTGAATAAAGCCAAGGAAGCCTTTTCCTTGGATCGAACCCTGCACAGATTTCGCGACCAGCAGGGCGAGAATGTCTATCACAACTTTGACTTGACCTATGCGGTGAGAACCCACTTAAGACTATCCTAATTAAGATCCCTTATACATCGATCTTCTTGCCAGGTCTTCTTCAATCTCGCCGAGCAATACGAGCGGAATGATCTCCACATCGAGGCCCTGAACACCTATAGTATCATGACCAAGAACAAGATGTTTCCGCATGTCAATCAGCTGAAGATAAACATGGGCAATATCTACTTCAAGATGGGACTCTACCAGAAGGCAGTGAAAATGTATCGCATGGCCTTGGATTCGGTGCCGAAGAACCTCAGCCAGTTGCGCCTGAAGATCCAGGAGAATATAGGAGTTCTCTTCGTCCGCATGGGTTCCTACTCGGATGCTGCCTCCAGCTTCGAGTTCATTATGTCGGAACGGGCGGATATCAAGTGTGGCATCCACCTACTACTCTGTTGCTACGCTCTCGGAGATGTGGAAAGGATCAAGATAGCCTTTCGAAGTCTGTGCGATGTTCCGGCTGGCGAGACGGAAACGGATCTGGGCACAGAGAGCAGCATCATCAAGCTGCAACAGCAGACAGGACAAGTAGCAGGGGCTCAGGAGGAGCCCGACAAATCTACGGATCCCCAGGCCGATGTGGCTGTGATCGATGCCGAAGGTGGTGGCTCCTACGAGAAGATACAAGAGTCCTCAAAGTCCTCCGGCAAGACCAAGCAGCGCCATGTGCTTCAAGCTCTCAAGACCGACGAACTGGCGGTGTACACCAAGCAGCGTCGGAATGCGGAAAAGCGTTCCATCACCATGATCGTGGATTTGATATCGCCCATAATCGAGGAGAACTACAACGACGGGTACAACTGGTGCATCGAGGTGATCAAGTCCTCGAACATGGCCTGGCTGGCCAGCGAACTGGAGCTGAACAAGGCCTTGGTCTATCTCCGGCAGAACGATGTCAACCAGGCCATCGAAACCCTGCAGATGTACGATCGCAAGAGCGAGGGTTCCATGACGGCCAGTGCCCTGACCAATCTCAGTTTCATCTACATAAGTCTGGGCAACCTGGAGATGGCCAGGCATTGCCTCAACCAGCTGCAGGAGATCGGGGCACTGGACACGAGTCCGCTGGCCTTGATCAATGCCAGCATTGTGGATCTGCAGAAGCAGGACTTGGTTTCGGCAAGGGAACGGCTAGAGCGAGCTCTGCAGCTGCAGCCCACGAGTTTTGAGGCCAACTACAACCTGGGACTGGTGGCCCTGGCTCAGCAGGATTTCGAGCTAGCCGAGGAGCGTTTCGAATTGCTGAAGGCCCAGCTCTTGGTGCCACATTCAGTGCAGCATAGCCATGTCTTCTATCAGCTGGCCAAGCTGCAGGAGCGTCGGCTCAAGGGAGGCTCTCCGGGCGCTTCGCTGCAGGGTTACCTACAGGTCCTTGGCATATCCGCCGCCGACATAGATTCGCGGCTATTCGAGAAGGTGGGTTCTTTGTACGAGCAGATCCAGGACCACCAGGAGGCGAATCAGTACTACAACGAGGCATATCGCATCAATATGAGCGACATCAGCATCGCCAGCTCCATCGGTTCCTATTACATCAAGCTGCAGGCCACGGAGAAGGCGCTGTACTACTACGAAAGAGCTGTCCTGGCGGATCCCAATGATCCTAATTTGATGCTGCGCATTGCCAGCTGCTTCCGGAACTCGTATCTGCCGCCCAAGCAATATCTGGGCATGTTCCAGAAGATCTATGCCCGATTCCCGGACAACCTGACCTGCGTGCGAGCCCTGATGCAGGTGACCAAGTCCCTGGGCATGTCCGAGCTACACGAACGCTACGCTGCGGACTATGCCCGCCTGCACAAGCAGCAGCAGGAGCGTCAGAATGAACAGCGATATCAGCAGCAGCGTCTCTCCTCGGCCACCTCGTCCTCTGCCTCCTCCGGTGGCAGTCGATTGCGCAGTGTCCGAAAGACGAACGAGGAGCGCGTTCAGGAGAACTCAGATCTGTCGCAGAGCATGACCTATGTCCAAAGGACCAACTCCTATGCCGTGCAGCAGTTCGATCCTTTGGGCCCGCCGGCGGAGCGTCCGCGAACTGGCATGTATCGGGGTCAGAAGAGCAAGGATGATTCCGACGATGATGCGGAAATGAATGCCGAGAGCTTGTTGCCCATTTAAGGAAGCCAAAGTGGAGTTTAAATGGAAACCGGAAGGAATCTGTATGATCCGGAAAGAGAACTAGTAATGAGGGTTGCTTTGTTCAACAAATTTTACTTCAGTTCTTGATTATATCAATGGCATAATAAATATTAAGTGAGACTTCTGTTATTCGCTTCAATCGTAGTTCACCAGGAGACCCTTGGCCACCTCCTGGACCTTCTCCTTGCCCGCCAGCTCTTCGGCTATTTTCAGGGCGAAGTCGTAAGCAGTTCCAGGGCCACGACTGGTGATGAGTTTGCCATCCTGGACCACATTCTTGCCCTCCACGTAGCTGGAAAACATAAATCATTTACAATTAATATTCCACAATTAATCGTAGAGGAATTCCAACCTGTATTTATCGACCAGCTTGTCCTTCATCGAAGGATACGAGGTGAGAGACTTTCCGGTGGCAATTCCATGCTTGGCCAGCACAGTGGGCGCAGCACAAATGGCCGCGATAAGTCCTCCGCTGGATTCCTGGGCCTTAAGGATGTCACCCACCACTGGGGAGTCCCCCATGACATTGGAACCGCCCAGTCCGCCGGGCAGAACCACAACATCGAACTTGTCAGTGGCCACCTTGGCCAGCTCAATATCCGGTAGAATTTGAACATCCCGCGAACACTTTACCGGTTCCAGGCCATTCAAGCCCGCCACGGTGACCTTGATCTATCAAAACACATAGAATTTAAGCATGATTTCCCAGGTAACCAGTAAAGAACTTACACCGGCTCGTCGCAGGACATCGGCGGCGATGATGAACTCCATTTCCTCGGCACCGGGAGCCAGGATAATCAGGGCGCTTTTCGACATATTTACAAAACTGCTAAGACGTCGAGAAATTACAGAAAATCCAAAGAAAACCATGCAGAGCACCGATAACGATAGAAAATACTAACCGGTCAATGAATAAATACCACAAAATACCATTTGAGTACAATTTATTATATTAATTTTTCATTAAAACTTCAAAATTAAACTTATTTATTTGTCTTTTTCTTATTTAAATTATGTTAAGTATGTTATTTAAATAATAACTTTGCTTATTTTTCTTATTTTATTTAGCTATCAGTTCCAAGTGATTAATTAATTCAATATAATTATCTTTTTTGTTGAAACGCAAATATGAGCAAGATGAGCGCTCTTTTATCAGAGTTCCCTACCAAAGGTTTGAGGCTGAGATAAAAATAGCAAACTAGCCGAAGAAAATTATAAAAATGTATTTAAAAAAACGTAAAATTCATAGAAACATATTTTCAAGCTCATTTTCCCTTTGATATAACAAGTTTCTTTTTCGAAAAATATTCTCGACACTATCGCATAGACCGCAGATCGATCCCCATCGATAACTCGCCATCGATATTTTGACAGCTCTAGCACGACAGCAGCAACAACATTTTCCTCGCGTAATCACGAAGGCAGCAACAAAAAGCCAAACCACACAGTAATTTCTACTAAATTTAAGCAAATCGCGCACCGAAAATGCCCGAAAAATCGGAATAGGCCAGCGCGAAGAGTTGAAATGCGTGCGCGGTAGTGCAACAAGTGGAAAACGAGCGAGAGAGAAAGCAGAAGGCAGCGATTTGTCAACAACAAAAAAAAAAGAAGAAAAAGATAGAAAAACGGAGGAAAAGAAGAAAAGAAATAAGTGCCGTGTGTTGGAAACGCGAAAAAGGCGAGAACAAAGAGCCAAAACGGTGGAAATTGTGTGGGGAAACGCTGGCCCGAAAGGTAAATGGGAAAATCCCTGGTGAAAATGCAACGTTTGCAGCTGGAATTTGCGTATTTCCCAGCCCAAAAGAAAATGCAATTCCCCTCAGCTATGTGCGTGTGTGTGTGTTGTCGAGTATCTAAGCTGTGTGCGTGTGTAGTGCGAGTGCGAGTGTGTATGTATTTCCAATTGTGTCTGTGGAAACCGAGGAAAACTGCACGGAAAAACGCACAGCAGCAGCAGGCTAAGCAAAAAAGCAATCAAAAATGTGCGGAAAAGTGCCTGAAAACGAAATGCGAATTCGCTGGCATACTCGCACACATGCAACAGGCTGTATTTACATATTTCTCTCACCCTCTCTCTCTCTCTCGCGATGGGAGTATCTGTGTGCCTGTGTGTATGTGTGTATGTGCGGGAGCGTAAGAGACGGAGAGAGAGAGAGCGAGCACGAGAGAGAGGCCCCCTGCGTTACTACATAAATCGGATTAAATTCTTCAGCTGCGTTCTATCTCCCATCTCTGTCTGCCAGTTTGTGTGTGTGTGTGTGTGTGTGTGTGTATTGGTGGAAAACTATTAATACGAAATACCATTGAATTTAATTCGAGTGTAAATTGAATTTTCCTGCCTTTCCCAGCAATTATTCCTTGATTTTCCAGCCACACTTGGACAAGGTCGTTATTTTCCACTACTTTTCAACTTTAACTAATTGTCGGCATAATTTCAGTGTCGAAAATTCGCACGGGGAATTGCTCAAAAAAAAAAAACGTAAATAAAAACAATAATAAAGGGGAAAACAACAAACGCGACAATTACAGTAACCGCAGCGACAGCAACAATAATTGGGGGAATTAAAAAAATATTATATACGGAGCACAGTGAACTCCCAATAAGGAATATATTTTACGAAGATTAAGATGTGTTAAGAAAATGTAATTTTTAACAAGTTAATGTTAAATCGGGTTTCTTTTATTGATCATTTCCTTTTCATTCTTTATGATATTGTAACTATTGAATATTTAATTTATTTTGGTTGGTTCTTACTTGTTTTGAACAAATTAAAGAGAATACACCAATTATTTATCAAAAAATTCATCTAACTATTGTATAAAAAGTAACTATCTTAAAAAACAATTAGTTTTGAATAATATAAGCGTTGCTAGACGACTCGATCTAGCCTTTACACAAAATAAACTCTTTTGTTCGTTAATCTATCTGTTTGTAACTTTAAATCTATGTTAATAATACGGTTTTTTTTTTATTCCAATTTTATAATTGTTATTTGGCATTATTTTAATGTAATCAGGGATATTCTTAACAATTATTTGAGATATTTATCTTAAAACATGTTTGGTTTTGATATAAAAATCTCAAATAAATATTAAAGATTTAAAGAACAAAATCCTTATAAAATTCTTCAAGGAACTGATACTTTTCCTTAACTCTTCTGATCCCCACTCGCATTGTATTTACTGTATCTGTGACAATATATGTGATGTGTTGATGCAACCGTGGGCAGCTGCGCCTGCGATTTACATGTGAATAAAGCACAGACACCGCCAGCAACCGGCAATATGATGGAAAATGCATGTGAGCTGCAAAGTAAATGTAAATGCGAGAGATACAAAATGTGGCACAAGTAACTGAAAAAACAATCCCCCTGCCCAGATCCCCGTCGCAGCTCTTTGTAATTAGCGGCATCGCCGCCACTGCGCTTCAATGTCAGTGCGACAATAATTTCTCAGGCGGCGCTATTTATGCTCTGGCAATGGCATGCCGACCAGAGAAGGCGGGGACCCCGCCTCCTTTTCTCACAACTTTTCGCATGTCGCCGTCAAGTCAGCCAAAATTTAAATACTTGCAATTGGGGTTTATGGGATATGGTAAAAGATACTATCATTGCCACAGGGTTTAATGGAGATTAAAAGAAGGTATAGTTTTACAATATTTAAAATTTTTAAATTATGAATTCATATTTTTAGAAAGTTGCCAAATACTTCTTTTATAGGTAAATTATTTAAAGTTCATAAGCTTTTATGGGTACTAAAGATTAGGGTTAGTTTATTATAAATATTACTTGAATTTATGCATTTGTTTCTGTTTTTGTCTAGAAACTGGTCATAAATTATTTTCTAATATATTATTCATACAGATACATTTGAAAATTAATATAATAACGATGTATTTATCATATAAATTGCATTAAATGTATAATTCATTCATCGATTTATATTTATTTGTAAGAGCAATTGATTACATAAGGGAATAAAAGGTCGAAAATGTCTTTGTAGGTGTTTCTTCTTAAATGGCATATGTAAAGATGTTTAAGAGGATTATCGATTTATCAATTTATATTAATTTTCGTAAGAATCCTTGATTACATAGGGGGATAACAACTTGTTATTAACAAGTTTATTTGTTATTTTACTAAATATTCAATTGTGGAGTTTATCTGTTAAATATGATAGAAAAACACAGAGTATTATACTTTAATGTTTTTATTATTTATATTAATACTTATTAAATACTTATTTATATTAATACTTACAAAAAATTGCATTTGTATTTGACTACTAAATATAATATCGAAGCTAAATTCAGTCAACAGAAAATATTAATTTAGAAAGATATATTTATTTTTACAGAAAAAAAGAATTACCAATCTTATTAGATGTTTTTGTTGAATTTTAAGTAAAACTTTTATAAAAAAAAAAAACGCTGTGGTAACAACAAACTGGCATTTGCAATGAATGACCAAAAGTCAAAATGGAAAAACCTTTAACCAAAATCTTGACCAGTACGCGATAAAAAATAAATAAAAACTCCTCCCAAATGCGCAAAATGTTGTTGTATCTACGGTTGTTTCGCTATTGTTGTTGCCGCTGCAATTGTTGTTGTTTTTATATATGTATGTGTGTGTGTGTGTTTTTTACGTTTTTCTTTTTGCGACAGCAAACAGCGGCGTCATCGTCAGCGACGCTGAAAATTGTTTAAATTCCATTCACATTCCAGCATGCAATTCGTAGTGGATTATGTGAGTGTGTCGTTGTTGTTGTTGTAGTTGTTGCTCCCTCTGCCAGCGTTGACGTCGATGTCGGCAGCATGGAACAGGTGAGGCTCCGTTGGCGTTGATCGTGTGCATTCCAAAACACACACAGGCAAATATTTTTATACGAAAACTCAGAGAGCAGGGCAATAAATACAATGTTGCTGCTGCTGTTGTTGTTGTTGTTGTTGCTGCTGCTTTTAAAAGTAAATGAACGATAAAACAAGAAAGGAAGGAAGGTTAAAAGCAGCGAATAAATGCGAATATCCGTGATACCCTGCAATTGAGTGTTGATACGTGAAAGGTTCGAATTAATGAACTGATATAAAAGGGAAAACTTTAAAGAATGTGTGCTAATATTTTAAATATACTAGCTTTCTCCCTTAATTTGATTTTTAAATGTTTGCTTTTAATATAATTTATAGAAAATGTGTTTTTTAGTTCAACCTCCAATGCTAATGCGCCATAGTGTATTCATCCCATGATTTGAAGATTTTGCACTCTTTTTCCTACTTAAATAGTAGTATTTTCTTTCATTTAACGTTAAATTTAGCTTCAATAAATAACTATATTTAATAAATCTTACATTTAATTACTTCATTAAATATATACTAGCAGAACCCCTAATATAGTTGAATGTTTATTCCCAACTTCTGGGAATTATTTTTTTCAGTTCAGTCAAATTTCTCCTAAGATCCCTTATGCGCCATAGTGCATTCATCCCAAATTATGCTTTTGCATTTTCTCCCTGCTAATTAATATTTATTCCTTTATTTACCGCAACATTACCTTTAACCTTTAATAAATTTAATATAATTTACCTTTAATAAATGAATATATTTAATAAATTGCTATTCAATAAATAACAACCTTAAAAGGTAAATTAATTAATAAACTACCCTCTTAATGTATGAAAAACATATTAAATAAATATTCTGCACAGTGCTTCCATAGTCGATATAAATTTAAATTTAATAAAATTTTAAAACCACAAAGCCTTCATGACAAAGAAATAATTTGCAAAAACAGCTGTCATAATTGTCTGTTGGTATTGTTTTTAATGGCTTTTTAATATGGTTCATGTGAGAAAATTATACTTTAATTAGCTTGAGTATATTTTAATTGTAAAAACCATATGTTTGTTACAGTCTTTTAAAAAATAATTGTACAAGAAATTGTTAAATATTTGCTGGAAAAAATTGCCGAATAGCAGCGGGGGGAGCTGCACGACACCACCCCTTTTTAACTTCACCTCCTTGCGCGCCGCCACTGCTGCTTCTGGTGCTGCAATGCAAGTCGAGCGACTTGAACGACGAAAATGCAATTTAGCTCGTTTTTCTTGCTTGCTTCGATTCTCCTCCGCCACCCCCTTTTTTTTTGCCCTCTCTAAGCCCCCTTCCATACACATTTTGAAAACACGCCTGTGTGTGCGAGTATCTGTTATCCGTGTGTGAGTGCATGAGAAAAAAAAAAGGGAAAACGAAACGAAAACACAAGAGAGCAACGCGTAGAGTGGAGCAAAAGCAAAGGCAAAGGCAAAAACAACAACAGAACCAGCAGCAGCAGCAGCCGCCCGCCCCCTGTTTTCCACCTCCTTTAGCAGCCCCCTTGTGGGTCGCCCCTCTGGTACGCTGCGAAATAAGTTGCCGAGGAATGCGCATTTTTGCAATAATAATCAGCAACTAATACTATTTTTATCTTCTGCCCTGACGCGTCGCACACTTTTGTGCCTGCCTCAGTTAGTGTGTGTGTGTGTAGTGTGTGTGCTAGTAGTGTGTGCTTGAGTGTTTGCCCCCTGCAGCGTGTTTCAGCTCACTCACTTGCTCTCCTTCTCCATCTTGCCATCCGCCCCTTTTATCCCCCCCACCTTTTCACGCGATCTCTGCTCTTCTGTCGATGATCGCTCTCTTTTTCGATCTCTCGGTTCTTCCGATTTACTACGGTTCTCAATAGAATTTATAGGGAATGTTATCGAAAGGGAAAATGCACTAGAAGATGTTTTAGGAAATATGTCGAAATAATCGATAACTAATCCTTTGTGTAAATTAAATTAAAACGGAGAAATACAATACCCTTTATCGAACTCTTGTCTCTTCCGATTTACGGTTCCCTATATGTACATACATACATAGCTTATAGAAGGGAATGGGGAATTTTAGCGAAAGGGAATATGAATATATCGAAATAGTCGATAATTAATCTTTTGAAGTAAACGAAATGGAATAGGAGAAATACACAAGATGTGGAGAATGCCAATATATATATCCTACAATATATGTATATCCTACAGCCGGATAAATTACAGTCGGATACATTTTAATCGAAACAATAGTTTGAATCATTGGCAATAGATATCGATAAATGTTAAACCACATATAAATCGTTGTTTTTCCACCTATACTGCACATTTATTGCATATTATGTACCTGCATTTACCTAATTTATTTTGTAATTCGAGCACAAACAACTTGATTTCTTTTTAAATAGTAAAAAGTGTAAGTTAACGTTTAATAAAACAGATTAAAAGTGCTTCTTTCAGTATAGCCCCTAATACGGCTTACGTTTCTGCAAATACCAACTATTGCAGTTATTATGTCACGTAAAACTTCTGCCTGCTAAGTGTTATAATTCTCAGGTAAATAAAGACATCTTGAAGGCGTCAAAATCAACACAATCTCGCTAGAATAAATAGTTGATGTAAGTTGGCAAAGGTGATTAGAAGTAATTAACCTGATTACCCTTTCCGGATGAGATTTCTCCGAGACTAACTGAGTTATTTTTCATGGAATCTTATTCCAAGGAATTTCACAATCGGTATTTCGGCCCCATGTTCAATGCGTAGTATAATTGCCAATAAAATGTCTCAATTAATGCTAAATACGAATTTCTGCCAAAGCGCTGGCGCAAAAAAAATAGGAAATAAAAGCCATTTAGATGGCTTTAGATATGAAGCGGAGCGGCTGTATTTCTTTTATGTGGTTGGTGGACGCAATTAAACAATTAAAAATTCCAATAGCGTCGCCGCTTAATAACGCATCAAAATCAAAATATTCCAGGCTGAGTGTGTACTATACATATGTATGTGTGGGGGAGGAAAACAAACAAAAAATATATACATATAGAGATATAGTGTTATTTGCACTGTTAATTAGTTATTGGATATGCACACACACTCGGTGCCATATTTGCGCAAAAATACTTTTCGGTATGCGTGGAATGCGAAAATTTCCCAAGTTGGCAGCAAAACAAATTATTTGTAGGAGGCTATATCCCATATCCACCAGGGCCAATCTCTCTGTTGACATTCGGATTTGGCGCGTGGGGTTGAGATGTTTACCCGCCAAGATCTACTATATACGATCTTGTTATCATCCATGTCGTGTACACAACCCATAGCAAAAATTCGCGTTCCTTTGCCAGCAAAAAAAGAATAGAATTAAAGTAAAGAATACCACCACGTTTTGTCAACAAAATAATTAAACCTCATATTTTGCCTGTTGTTTTGTTTTTATGTTTAGAGAGAATTTACAGGGCAATCAAAACGCTGTTTGCAGATCAAGGCACCGAGCCATGTTGAATGTTGACAGATGTCTATGGTTCATTATCTTTATCGTTATGGGAGAAGCGCGGAATGTCAACTATTTTGTGTGCCAACTTTATGGGCAAAAATGGCGAACATTAAATGGAAGCAAAGGTCATATTTTTATTAAAAGTATTTGCAGAAATTTGGCAGAATGGAAATTAACCTATTTAAAATGGTTTAAATGAGTTATAAATCAATTTGATTTAAATCTAAAATATATTAAAGCCCCAATTGATTTATAGCTAAGGAAACCACATTTCCAAAAGAACTATTAAAGAAACTACCTGAATATAATCCCCTTAAGTTGCCTGGATTTCGCCATAATTTAAACGGAATTAAAGCCGTTCGTGGTAGATAAACAAACAAATAACAAATCACTTGGCTTGTATTACTATCTCAAATAACTGCCATGTGAACAATTGCTTTTGTTATGAATCATCACATAAAGTAGACGGACTTCAGTCAATTTATTTTGCGTATTAACTTAAGCTATTAGGAACAGTTAAGGCTTACCAAATTTGATTATTTTGGTTATTACCTTTTTAAAGCAACAATTAAAGAAACACTTATTTACAATTACTGTTATATTATCACAAATTATATCCCTTCTTATTTTTTTTTTAGTATTATTTATAAATAATTTAAAACTTCAACTATTTGTATATACTTCCCATAATAAAATACAGAAACGTTCCGCATAAAGGAGCTAGTTAGTAATCGATGTTTAAGGCCGATATATCGATGTTTACATATAATAAACATCGACAACTTCGATAATTTATCATTATGGGGTAGATCCATAATATTTATGTAGATATTTTGTAGGGTATCTACAACTTCGTTTCGTAAAGACCACAACTTTGGTTCAGTTGCGTTTCCTTCCTCATTTGCACTTGGCACAAATTCGGCGAAATTTCGTATTTGTTTACATATCTATCTACCGATGGCTATTTCGTAGTCAGGTGCGCACGCCACCCCTTTTATATATATATACAAATATATGTATATTTACCGATCCCCTCTCTATAGTGTGAATTTAATAGTTCGTCATAAAAATGGGTTTGTGTTCGGTTCAGGGGGATTTTTTTTACATTTCCCAAGAATTCAAACATGACATAATGTGCGCGAACACCACGGCGCATAATTTATGGTCTCCCCACCGCCTTTCAATATCCCCATATGCATAATCCCTCGATCGGTTGCAAGTTTGGCAATGTGGAACCCGAAAAATCATGCGAAAGAAAGCGTTTCCAGGTGAACTTCCTCGGCAAGTTCACCTGGTAATTACGAACAATGAGTGTGGATTTTCCGGCAGCAGCTCTTTAAGCCCCCAGTCTTTTAAGTGACTCACGTCGCCGGCATGTAAATGAGCCGACAGACCATCAACAGGGCAAGATAGTGCTGAATTTTTGGCCTTTTTGACCAAACAAATAGCTGTGTTTTTTTAGAGGGGTCGGGTCACAAGAGGATTAAATCGTTTAAATGTTTAATTTCCTTTTAAATGGCATAAACACTCACATTCTATAGCTTATTAATTTCGTTGTTTATTAGTTCTGGAAAAAACGAGAATAAGAACGCATTTATTTTAAAAAATATAATTTATTAAATTAAACAATTAAACTGTTCGTATTTTAGACTAACAGAATGATAACACGATCACAGAAATCACTAGTGTTTATAAATCCTTTGAAAAGGTGTCAATAAGTTGTATTTTACTTACAAATAAAACTGTGTAGGTGCCGAATTCCGTGAACATATTTGTGGAGTAGTTTCAAACTCCTTAACTAATTGTAGATTTCTACAATTTTCGCTTATTTAAATACCAGTAAATCTTTAGTTTTTATATAATCTTAAATCATGTGCAGTTAAGCACCACTGATACCGTATTTATATTATGAATTTTGACCCACACAGCCCTGAGTGTGCCGAGTGAGTCAAAAATTTTTAATGACCATTTTTCTGCGGGTGACTGATGAGTTTCGGTGTCTCTGTTTTTTCGAGGCGACTGTGAATCGGAATTGAACCTTGTTTTCGCCATATAGCGTGTGACAATTTTCGTTTGATCAATTTTCTCATCCGTTTGCCTCTGTTTTTTGTCTATTTTCAGCTCCGAGTTGGCCGCCATCGATTCGTGTGTGTAGGATCAATTAAAATTCCGTGAGGCCAGGCCGGGCCGGCCGAGAATCAAATCAAATTAAAAATCAACTAATATTTTGATATTCAGATATTCAAATGAAATTCATTCATCGCCTGGGACTTTGTGCGGATCTGGCCAACTATTTTCGAATTTGAATTGTGTCTGCGGTCCGAGCAGAATCTGTGATAAAGCAGAAAATACAAAATGCGAAGGAAACAAATAAAATGTGAAGAGAAATATTTACATGCGAAATGAATGTTGGGCGAGAGAAGTTTTTTGTTATAAATGCAAATGCGAAATGGTGGAAGAATTCTCCATCCGCGCGAGTGATAAATAATCCGACGACAAACAAAAGCAAAAGCCCAGGCCGGCCCCATACACCGCAAGAAACGGGGGGTAAAGAAGCAGTGGTGAGTAGCAGTGAGCAGCGGTCGTGTCGGGAGCAGTGCAAACACATTTATCTTTATTGAGAGCAACAATATCAAGATCGAGATAATAAAGCAGCGTAAACCTTCGCATACCCCGAGACTAAGTAGCTCATTATAAAATATTCACATAATTGAAATGCAAATGCAAAAAAGTGCCTGTTGAGGAGAAACACGAAAAAAAGGTGGAATAAATTCGTATAAACCATCAAATTAAATAATAATAATACCGGGAATAGCGCGAAATATACAAATTTATTTAAATTGAAATCCGTGGAAGCCGATGTGCCCCAGTGTCGTCGCCTTGTGTCTGTGCTCTGTGTGTGTGCGAGGGTCAATCGAGCATTTTGTGATATGAGTGCTAAATATCAAAAGAAGCAGCAGCAGCAGAATGCATCCAGCGGGCGAAAAAAGGGGCGGTCGCCCCAATGATAAATACACGGCGGAAGCCCTCGAGAGCATCAAGCAGGACCTAACGCGATTCGAAGTACAAAATAACCATAGGAATAATCAGGTAAGCAGGGAAATAATCATTAAAAAATCATTATAATTTAAAGAATTAATCTAATAACTAATTTAAGATGTTTAAAGGAAATGATGACAGTTTAATATAAGAAGATATTCATACATCTAAAAGATTTACTTCATATAGTAAATAGATAAATAGAAACAGTTTTATGTGCAGTTTTTAGTCCAAGTTAGTACGCAAACAAACATTTAGTAGTCTATTGCCTCGCAAAATAAGCCTAACAAGCACGTGCTTGGTGTCGCAAGGGCCCTTTGAGTGCACTGAGAGTTTTTTAATTAAATACAAATACCAAGATATTAAATATAATTTCTTTCATATTTAAATAATGTTCTCTTTTGGCCATCGAAGTAATGTTGATTCTTTTTAGACACCACAGAAAAATAAGCATAATTTTTCCACAAGAAAAGAACACCGAATTTCCCCCTCGAAATATATTTGTAACCATTATTCATGAATTGAGGAATTTTCATAGCTGACTCACACAACGCGATGCTTAACTTAAAGCCACAAAACAGGCTTAAAGAATTTCAGAAACCGTTTAGCCTGGCACTCAACTCATCATAGTTAAGCTCGGTTTAGTCTCGGCTCATTCCATCGCTCAGGTCGTCTTAGCTCTCTAGTGGAAGTTATGCCATTAAAAATGCTTATCACAGCGTTTTATAGTCGCTCGACAAATGATGCGACAACAACAAAAAATAGCCAAAGAAACACGACAACTAATAAAAAACTAACAACCAGATACAATGCAAGCAACAAAAGCGTCAACAACGAAGACTTTAGAAGCGTGGGTGATTTTTTCGGATTTAACAAGGAAAGCCAAGCTGAATAGTAAAGGTTTATGCTCTTGATATGTTGTTTATCTCTATGTTTTACTCAAGTTTGGGGTACCCTTTTTTGCTTTTTAATCTAGTTAATTTGTTTTTATTTTGTTCCTAAACTTTGCAGACTAAATACAAACTTAATCTAATAATATATTAATATTCCCCTTACAAGACACACTTATGGAAGATATATTTTTATTTAGAAACTGGCACGAGCCACAGAGTTCGAGCAAGGTCAGGCGGTGGGCGGTCTACTAGATCGGTGGGCGGATCAGCTGTGGTCAGTTGTGGCAACAGGAGTTGGCTATTAGCTTGGCCAACAAAAAAAACAACAAAAAGAAACCGAAAAAGAGAGAGGAAAATCAGCAGCACACGAGCTATATTTAAACGCACTGAGCGACGTACATACGTCCGAGGATGAGGGGAGTGAAATTAATGAACTGGCAAGCGAAATGCAATTGACCTTCTGCCTTCTGAGTGGGTGGGAGCCAACTGGCTGGCAGACAAAGTGTCCAGCGAAAGAAAAAGAGCAACAGTGCACACTCGATACATAAATAAATCAAAAATTAAAATATAAAACAACAAGAGTCATGTTTTGGTGTTGCAGTGATCAGTACTATCAGTTCAACATAAAAAATTAATTTTAGATATTTTATTGATTCATTTTGTATTAAAAAAGATCAAATTAAATATCTAAAGTCTTCACTGTATCCTACATTGTATGCGTACACGCGATTGCCCTGGATTTTTCGCATTGACGTCACACACTCTGTGAACTCAACAGATCAGAATCGGAATTATATATAGCCCAAGCGAAGAGATGAGTGGGATGCCATTGATTTCCATGAAAACCGACAATTACCCAAAAGAGAGAGAGCGGGCCTTCGAGGTGGGGAGGAGATGACTAATGGTCAAGTTGGTCTTGCTCGATCAGTTAAAGATTTCAGCACCATCTCTGCAATTAGCCAAACAACTTGCAATAATCATTTATTAACTGGTTGCTCTCTCTTCCAACCCCCCAAAAAACATAAAACCAAATACAACTCCCCTTCTTTTTCCCCTACATTTCTTTGGAAGAGGAGTTTTAGTGGCACTACAAGGAGTTAGTAAAAAAATATCAAGTATTTAAAAAAATAAAAAAACAGATGAAATTAATACGATAAACATTAAATAAGGATATAAATACAGACCCTTCTAATAAGTTTATTGCTTTTATTTATTGAACAATTAAAAAAAGTATGAATCCGAATACCAAGCTGAATAAAATATAATAAATAAACTTCATTATAAACGTAATCATATTGATGTTTTTCCACATTCTCCATTACATACTCTTGCTTCAAAAACCATTAATCCAACTATAGCATATAGCAGTGGTGACCAAAGCCCTGACTTGAGAGTATTTATTTGCCCGGCCTCTGCCAGCACACACGCAGAATTTAAACAACCTTCCAACGTGCGGTAAAAGTGTAATTTAGTGGCTAAATCTAGGAGCTTTTAGAGTTGAATAGATATTTTTCCAGTCGCAGCTATTTTTTAAGCAATATTACAACAGAATTTAGTACCTTTTCTTTTCATATCTAATCATCTTTTTTATATTTCTTACTGACACAAATGCTATTCCAACATGTCCATGTATTGCCTAGCTGACCTAAAGCAATGACACATTTAAGAGATTTCTTTAGATATTTATATTGTCTTTAAAACTATATATGTATGCAATAATTTACCACATCCTGCCAACTCATATAACTGGCTCCCGTGCCTGATGACTAACCCATTCCGATGACTGCTCTTCCGTCAGCATTTTTAAGATACTATTAGAGATTTCAATCGCCTTCAGATGCCTAAAGTTCTGAAACGGGCTTTTAAAATGAAAAAATATAAAAAAAATGCGAAGGAGCTGCAGAAAGGAGTTTTCAAAGAGGAGGAGACGAAGAAGGAGGACATAAAAATTCTTAAATATTATCTGACGGGTCATCAATTTAAAATTTTACGATCTCCACTTGCCAGCTACTGTTTGCTGCGACTGTAAATTATGTGTGTTGGGGCTCCGGGATTCGGACTCTCGAATCCTCGGATCACCAGCAGAAATTCCAGGGGGGCCGACGAGGTGGAGATTTCTCTTAATCCAAGCGATGGGCGTGCTCAGGTTTTTGGCCATAAACAAAATATGCTCCAAGGCGGAGGAGACTCGGGAGTTGGCTAATTGTTATGACTTGGCCAGTTTGGACAGGCCAATTTAATGCTGCAATTGCTGCCATTGGCATTGGCTCAGTGCGGCTCTTGACTGCGATTTTCAGTGGTCGTGGTTGTGGCTTTAACTTTGGCTTTAGCTTCAGCTTCAGCTTTGGTTTTGGCCAACTTTCGCCTGGCATTCGGCTTTCGGCCTACGCCTGCGCCGCCGGCTGGAGCACAATGGCCCGGCTAATTGGTCATGCTGAGCGCTAAATACCAGAAACCCATAATCTGCTCATATATGGCTCATATGTTTAAACTAAGGCCGCGTCCACGGCGCGGGGAGTTCCTCCCCAACCTTCCCATATGTGGGCAGTGCATGGCAGAGCGATAAACGATAGACGATAAATAAATACGGAATTTATGCACGGGCCCGATCAACACTTTCAGCGGACATGTTCACGCCCACGCAAACGTTTTTGAGTCGCTTAGATACCCTGTAAATATTATAAGGGTATATGAACAGCTGTTGATGATCTTGAAACTACTTTAAACTTATTTTAGGACATTTTTAAATGGTTTTTCTATTCCGTTTGCGGTTTATTTTTCATTTAGGTGAGGTTTTAACACAGTGATGCTCTTTTCCCATCTTTAAATTCTTCTTACAAAAATAATTCCTATCTAAAGAGTATTAAATAGTCTCGACTAAGTAATAAACCCTTCTTTTTGGCGGCATTTTAGCCGGGTTAGCTACCAAGCATAACCACGTCTTGAATATTTCTGCCCCCTGCTATAAATATCCATACCGATAATGGCCAATGGCGAGACTTGGGTTGCGGCATAAGTATGCAGAGAAATTAATTAAAATAACAAACGTTGATAATAAATAAAAATCTCAACGCAAAAAAAAGGCAGCAAACGCCAACGCAGACAACAGTGAGCCAAATGCCATTACAATAAAAATTAAAATAATCCATAAATAAATTAGTAAACAAAACGAGGCAATGGAGATGGATGGATGATGATCGTTGGGCGACGGGGGTAGTCCGAGCTTTGACAATATGCCGATTCAGGGTCTGGCCTGATCCCATCCATATAATCTCTGACTTATTTGGTGCGGTTATGGTCGCGTACACATGTAATCCCATTTTTAGATTTGGTGCGAATTTAGATATATTTTTTACAAAGAGTGTGTGGACACAGTGAGTGCTGAAAATGTTGGGTCAGCTGATAGGGAACTTATTGGAAACTTAATTGTATATTTAAAGATACAGGTAGTCTTAAATATATATACGAAGCTATATAAAGCAACAATATATAATAATATTTACATCAAATAAATCACAACTATATATTTATTAAAATCTTTTACTTACTACTACACTCTGGATACAAAATTCTCTGATTTTTCAGACAAACCACTACTTTTTAGTATAGAATTGTTTCTGATCGAAACTTCAGTACTTATTTGCTGGTAATCACCAAGTTACCATTGCGATTTGTTCCTAAATTTCGATTTGGGAATTACAAACGCACGCCTCGAAGTAATTTACTTTTATGTTTTATATTTTAAATAGGCGTTTATCCGTTTTATTTCCTCTTACTCTCATGTCTACTCAGACATTAATTCGTAAATTAAATGATAAATTCCCCATAAAATATATCCGATTGTATACCTTTCGATATCACTGTTCTGCTGTCTGTAGTCATTTTATGGGGAGACACATTTCATTTCGAGCGAAATGGAATTCCTTGGGGTGCAATTTTCAACTAATTTGCGCGATTTTTGTGCGAAAAATTTGTTGAACCTGTCGGTGGTGGTGGGTCGCTTTCGCTCGATTTTTCTCGTTCTCGGGGCAGTGCTTTTAGCTATTTTTCTTAGGAATTTTCACCTAAATATATGTGTGTGTACATATCATCATACGGCCAGCCATCCAAAATACATATATCAGCAGTAGCAATCGCCGAAAAAAGAATGTTTTGTGTATGGCGAGTGTGTGTTGGCTCTAATAATAACAAAATAGCCCCACAAATATAGAACAAACACAAACAAATGTCGGCGCGCGGCAGAATGTTTGGCGATAGCATCTGTATATATAGTTTCAATGGTCCGATCGGTAGGAGGTATTTTCAGTACCGGGTATTACCTACCCCAGCAGTGGAATGTCGAATGGGGGAAAATGTAACGTTGTAATTAATCTATTTATTCTCCAAAAAATGAGCGTTTTTGCAGAATTTAATATTATGAAGTTGATATTTAAGTTTGTGGTCTTATAATTGGATGAATGTTTACCAGAATTTTAAAAAGAACGCCGCCAAACATAATAATAAATGCATTTCTTGCATCTTAGTGTTCTCTGAGTCCTTTTTCCAATTAACATAATAATATTAGGTATTCCTTAACAGAACCTATTAAAAATAAACCAATCCCCTTAGTTAATATCCACTGTACTCAAATTTTTACACAAATATTTGACTGTTGCCAAGAATTCCAAGTTTTGATGTATTTTGTTGGCGTTTGCCCCATTGCAAATTTCTTGAAATGCCAAAAGAATTTTCTTGCTGCCCTGTTACAACATCCTTTTTGTTTGATGAGGCAACTAATATGCCACAGGTGAGACTAATGTCTCACGTTAAAGATGGCATCCGATGGATAGCGCGATTCTCTGAATTTGTAATCCGAAAATTCCTTTGACCTTGCCTGCGACTAAATCGCTTTACAAATTGCAGCGACCGCAAAGCAAATGGGCTTAAGTGGATTAACGAAAGTGTTTCGGCAATTCTTCCCAGCGTATCCCCCAGCTATCACCTCAAAGTATCTCCCCCGAGGTAAATCCAATTTATTTTATTCGAGAATTTAGCAATGCCAATTTGTGTGGGCGACACTTTTTTCGCGGTCTTGTTGCACTTGCTGATTTAGTGCGCCCATTGGCTTTTGCTAATTTGCCGTAAATTGGCTTTCATGTGTAAGACGATGGGAATCCGGGGAGAGTCCGGGGAAATGTCGGGGCTTTTGGGGTCTTCAAAAAGCGACGCACAGTCTGCTGGGGGTCTTTGTCGGGTTTCGCTTGGTTCACGTCCTTGAATTTAATTTGATGCCCATTAAAATCTTAAGACGCATGTTTCGGGGAGGATAAATTAATATTATATTATGGGATGATTCTTAAAAACTATGATATAAGTCATAAAAATGCCATATATACCATCTTTGTCTCATTAAAAATGTCTTTTAAGAAAAGAATATGGTATCTCCAAAGAAATTAGCATTTCTATAAAAATATAGATTGCTTACGAAAATAATATTATAATTATCTTTAAAAAAGGTTCTTCCAAAAAGTTCAAACCGTTGTACTTTTTCAAATATGTTAAGTATTGAATGCATTTTAAAAATAATTTAATTTCCTAGCCTTTTCTATCGTGATTTTTCCCCGCTAACTTTTGAAGATTCCCATCACGTTGCCATCTCTAATTGAGGTTCCCATCAAGTTGCCATCTCTAATTGACGAGCAGTCAAGGAAACAACGCGAATGAAGATCGAAAGAGAGGAAGAGAGTGGGGAGTGGGGCAGGCAAAGTCATAAAATCGAGGATCAGTCACAAAAGGGCAAAGACAGATTGGAGATGGGGAGTGGGAGAAAGAGAAGGAGAGGAGGCATCAAAAGAACGCGTAAAACGGGTAGCAGCAGCGAAGAAAAAGAGGAGCAGAACAAGAACAAGGCGACACAAGCACACAACAAGCAAACCCGAGTGGGAGAGAGGGAGAGTGAAAGAGCGAGTGAGACGGAAGCAAGGGCAACCTTCGCTGCAAGTGTATTTGTTTGTGTGGGTTATCCGTGTTCTGTGTGTTTGGCGCATCTGGCAGCCGGCTCCACTTCTTCTTCTTCTGGGCTCCCCCCTCTTCCTTTTCCTTCTCTGGTCCCCTCTGTGATCTTGCTTCCTTCTCCCTTCCTCTTTTGCTTCGGCTAGCCCCATCTTGCTCGCTCCCATTGCCAGCGCTTGACTTTTAGGAATTTCACGACGATGGCAAGAATTTTATTTCGTTGCTTTGGCCACCGCATTTCTTCGGCCTTTTGTTTTAGCCTCTGGTTCGCCTTGTTTTTCTTTGTTTTTATTAATTTTTTTTTGTGTGTGCGCGTCTTTTGTTTAGTTTTTGATTCAAACATACACACATACCTTCACATGAACACTGATGCAGTGCAGTGCAGGAATGTTGACCACAAATGGGCGTAGCTCAGAGGGGGTTTTATCAAATACTTAAAGGGGTTTTTGGTTAAGGTGTAAATAATTAGCAGTAAAGGGTTTGTTTATAGTTGTTGGGTTTTTATTGTTTTTTTGATTGTTATTAAATAATATAAATATTAAATATAACACAATGTTTATAAACCATCCGACTATTAGATTGGATTTTAAATTAATTTTCAATTATGCTATCTTACATGATATTAGGGATGGCAGAAAATATCGATATCTATCAATCAATACGATGTTTGACGCGAGTATCGATATATACATATTTACGTTGCGATGAACATTTTAATACATGAAAGTTTACGATATTTTCTATGCTATTTATTTTATTTGCTATTGAGCTCGATATTTTTGTCGATATGTTATATCTTAACTTAGCAGGGTTGGGCACCGATAATCAAGCTCGGAGCTCGATTAGATTAGCCAATTACTTACCTAATTGTCCTTTGTATGTTGTTTTTTAACGACCCACTAAGCCCCTATTTATAGCTTACATAAATTCCATTACTTCCTCTACTAAACCCAAATTTCCTTATTTACTTGCAGAATTACACAGCTCTGCGATACACGGCGACCAATGGACGCAACGATGCACTTACTCCGGACTACCACCATGCCAAGCCACCGATGGAGCCGCCGCCCTCGGCGTCGCCCTCACCGGACGTATCCAGTCCGCCGCCACCCGCCATTGTAGGTCAGCCAGGAGTCGGCGTCGGAGTCGGAGTGGGTGTGGGAGTGGCGCTGCAGGCGAATGGACATGTGCCAAAGATGATGACCGCCTTGATGCCGAACAAGCTGATCCGGAAGCCGAGCATCGAACGGGACACGGCGAGCAGTCACTATCTGCGCTGCAGTCCGGCGCTGGACTCCGGGGCGGGCAGCTCTCGGTCCGATAGTCCTCACTCGCATTCGCACAGCCACGCCCACAATACCCACACCCTCACCCACCACGCCCATCAGCCCAGCTCACGACCGGGTGGAAATGGCGTCAATCCCGGCTTCTCTCCGTCGCCCAGCGGCTTCAGCGAGGTGGCACCGCCGGCGCCGCCACCACGCAATCCCACCTCCGTCAGCAGTGCGGCCACGCCACCACCCGCAGCCGTTGTAGTCGGGAGTCAGGCGTATGTGAAGCGACGTTCTCCAGCCCTGAATAGGCCGCCGGCGATAGCACCGATAGCTCCGGGCAGCGCTTCGCAACGTGGCACCTCGCCGGTGATCACCCAAAACGGGATGAAGACCCAACAACAGCAGCAGCAGCAGCAACAGCAACAACAGCAACTGTCGCAGCAGCAGCAACTGACGCAACAGATGAAGGCACTGACCATGTATCCGGGCGGCAACAGTGGGGCCGTGGTGGAGCCACCGCCACCGTATCTCATCCAGACGGGTCAGGGAGTAGTGGGAGCACCGCCACCGCCGCCGCCCAGTTACACGGCGTCCATGCAGTCCCGTCAGTCGCCGACGCAATCACAGCAATCAGACTACAGGAAATCGCCAAGCAGCGGCATCTACTCGGCCACGTCGGCGGGATCGCCCAGCCCGATTACCGTGCCCTTGCCGCCGGCACCGCTGGCGAAGCCACAGCCCAGGGTCTACCAGGCAAGGACGCAGCAACCGATCATCATGCAGAGCGTGAAGAGTACGCAGGTGCAGAAACCGGTGCTGCAAACAGCGGTGGCTCCTCAGTCGCCGTCGAGTGCGTCAGCGAGCAATTCGCCGGTTCATGTACTGGCGGCGCCTCCCTCGTATCCCCAGAAGTCAGCGGCAGTGGTGCAGCAGCAGCAGCAGGCGGCAGCAGCGGCACAGCAGCAGCAGCATCACCACCAGCAACAGCATCAGCACCAGCAGTCCAAGCCACCGACGCCAACGACGCCGCCTTTGCTAATCGGAGGAGGAGGAGTGGGCAAGGCGACCTGCATGGAACCGCCCTCGTATGCCAAGAGCATGCAGGCCAAGGCGGCCACCGTGCAGCAGGTACAGCAGCAGGTGCAGCACCAGCAGCAGCAACAGCAGCAGCAACACCAGCAGCAACACCAGCAGCAACAGTCGCAATTCCAGGCTCTGAGAGCCCTGCAGGCTCAACAGGAACGGGTTCAAAGGGAGCGGGAACAGCAGCAACAGCAGCAGCAGCAGAAGCTCACCAATGGCAATCCCAGTCCCAATCCTCGACAGCTGCCACCACCGCCGCCATATCAGAGCAACAACAACAACAACAATCCGGATAGCAAGCCACCGCCGCCGCCGAGCAACTGCAACAACAACAACATACAGATCAGCAACAGCAACCTGGCCACAACGCCACCCATACCACCGGCGAAATACACATCCACGACGGGAGCGAACAGCTCTGGGGGCAGCAATGGTTCTGCCAGCACCACCGCCTCATCGTCGGCCTGCAAGAAGATCAAGCACGCCTCACCCATCCCCGAGCGCAAGAAGATCTCCAAGGAGAAGGAGGAGGAGCGCAAGGAGATCCGGATTCGTCAATACTCGCCGCAGGCCTTCAAGTTCTTCATGGAGCAGCACATCGAGAATGTGATCAAGTCGTATCGCCAGCGAACCTATCGCAAGAACCAGCTGGAGAAGGAGATGATCAAGGTGGGATTGCCCGATGAAACGCAGATCGAGATGCGGAAGATGCTGAACCAAAAGGAGAGCAACTACATCCGGCTGAAGCGGGCCAAGATGGACAAGAGCATGTTCGTCAAGCTAAAGCCAATTGGTGTGGGCGCCTTTGGTGAGGTGACGCTCGTCCGGAAGATCGACACTTCGCATCATCTGTACGCAATGAAAACCCTGCGAAAAGCGGATGTCCTTAAGCGGAATCAAGTCGCCCATGTCAAGGCCGAAAGGGATATTCTCGCCGAGGCCGATAACAATTGGGTGGTGAAGCTATATTATAGCTTCCAGGATAAGGATAACCTGTACTTTGTGATGGACTATATACCGGGTAAGTGAATATTCAGAGAAGGCATTATTAATTTACTTGATTTTGAAGTGAAACTTTTTATGGCTTCATCAGGGGTAAATTTGTTGGCGATGAAACGCTTAAGAGCGACAGGAGAAAGGAAAACGTACGACTAAGTACTGGGAAAGAGGAATAAGCGGTCCGATAAGGGAAGAATAGCGTGCAGGGAAATAGACACAGATTAGGGAAAGGGAAGATCGCGTCGTGGGACATTACGTAGGGGGGTTCCTGTTTGGTAACAACAACTCTGGCCCCATAAGAGCCCAATAAATTAGGGAGAAATTTGCATTATGTTACCAAAAACAATTCCTTGGGATCAGTATATGTTACGTAGGAAAAGAGCTTGGGAATATTTCATTATATATTATTTATATACTTCAATTTATCTACAAAAATTAATAAATTCACTTCTCCTTCCAGGTGGCGATCTTATGTCGCTGCTCATCAAGCTGGGCATCTTCGAGGAGGAACTGGCCAGATTCTACATAGCCGAGGTCACTTCCGCCGTTGACAGCGTCCACAAAATGGGCTTCATTCACAGGTAAATATTGTTATTTATTTTAAAAATACTTACAGCATCCTTAATATATTATTAATCACCCGCAGAGACATCAAGCCTGACAACATACTCATCGACAGAGACGGACACATCAAACTCACCGATTTCGGCCTGTGTACGGGCTTCCGATGGACGCACAACTCCAAGTACTATCAGGAGAATGGTAAGACTAGAAAATAACTCAAAAACTAATAATAATAACATTAGAAACTAATAATTGAATGCTTTCTAGGCAATCACTCGCGCCAGGATTCGATGGAACCTTGGGAGGAATACTCGGAGAATGGACCCAAGCCCACCGTGCTGGAAAGGCGAGTTTTGTATATTTAATTAATTTTAAAAAAGTGCAATTAATAATTAATAAAAGTATGCTGAACTCGCAGGCGACGAATGCGCGATCACCAAAGAGTCCTGGCCCACTCGCTGGTGGGCACTCCCAACTACATAGCGCCCGAGGTGCTGGAACGGAGTGGATATACCCAGTTGTGCGATTATTGGAGCGTCGGCGTCATCCTCTACGAGATGCTGGTGGGACAGCCGCCCTTCCTAGCCAACAGTCCGCTGGAAACGCAACAGAAGGTAAAGTTCATTAATAAATTAATTAACTAAAACGATCTGTGATATAATAAATACTCGTGGCAGGTCATCAACTGGGAAAAGACGCTGCACATTCCGCCGCAGGCTGAGCTATCCCGCGACGCCACCGATTTAATACGGCGACTCTGCGCCTCGGCGGACAAGCGGCTGGGCAAGAGCGTGGATGAGGTGAAAGGCCATGACTTTTTCAAGGGCATCGACTTTGCCGACATGCGGAAACAGAAGGCGCCGTACATACCCGAGATTAAGCATCCCACGGATACATCCAATTTCGATCCCGTGGATCCGGAGAAGTTGCGCTCGAACGATTCCAACATGAGCAGCGGCGACGATATCGATCTGAATGATCGACAGTTCCATGGATTTTTCGAATTTACCTTCAGGCGTTTCTTCGATGACAAACAGCATCCGGATATGACGGATGATCAGGCGCCGGTCTACGTCTGAGTGTTAAACCACCCGAAGAGATCATTGTTAGTCAAATAGTCACAAAAAGGAGGAAGTAGAGGACAGAGCAGAGGTGACTAAGGAATGAAAACTATATATATTATATATAAATTATAGAAGAAAGTAGCTAGGTAGCGGAGGATTATGAAGAAAACTACACATAATATAAATACATATGCTTGAGTGCATGAACTGAATAAATTTAAAACATGAAACGGAATATATAGAGAAGCAGGACCTTGGACTTTTAACAAACATACATACACATATATCCTTCTACAAAAACCTATATAAAATATTTAAATTGTTAGTGAAAACGACGGGGACCAACTTGGAAAATCCAAACATTTTCAGGTGCTCAAAAAGCTAAGCAAACAAAACGAAACAAACTAAACAATGCCTTAAAAACGAGATGAGAACGCGAATTTAACCAAGCCCCTACTCCACTACTCTCCACTCTCCACTCCCCACTTGTTCCCACCTCCAATACATGGCGCTGGACCTTAACTCAGCAGGCTGGTTAAGTCCAGGCCATTGGCAATCATTTGGTACTGTGGGCTGTGGGCGGCGGAAATTGGAATCGGAGGCCAAAACAAAAGTCGCACGGCAGCGCGATATAAGCGGGTCTTATAAGCCTAATTAAATCTAAAATCTAGGAGAAAAGAACACAACTCTATCTCTACCAATCCATCATCTATCACTGCTCTTCTAAAGCCCCCCCAAAAAATAAAAGAACAAACTTAGAGATACACTGTTAGACCAACAATTTGTTGAATGCCAAATCAAAAGAAAAATAAAATATTGTAATGAAAAATTCAACACAAAAACGAAACGAGGAGAGACGTGAGAGAGAGAAAGCTAAGGAAATTGTAATTATTTTTTAAATGTAATAATGTAATATTGTAAAGCAAATCAAGTTAATTTGTAATTTATGCCTAAAGTTGAGTGGTAGCGCCCTAAGATGTTTTTTAGTTTATAGTGACCGCCTCTAACCGTAATCTAGTTTAATTCCCCTTTTTAAACACTTAAGTAAGAGAGTACATGCTATTTTTTTTGTTTGTCGGTAGGTTCGTTGGAAAATGCTAAACAACAAGAAAATGGAAACTGGATTTGTTTTTCTCTATTTAATTAGCCTCAGTTTGTGTATGTGCGTGTGTTTTTTTATTTGAATATATATATATACATATATATCATTATAAATATGTATATGTATAAATTGGATATATATTTTAAAAGTGAGAAAGGTGTAGAAATCGAAGCTAATTGATGGGAAATGCAAATGCAAACTCTGTGTGTGCCTTGGCCAATTAGTTTACTAAAAACAAATTAATAAAATGGAAAAGAATATTTAAACAAAGTGTTGTTTGTTTTATTTAATAAACAAAGACAAGATTACTAAACAGTGTTAGCTTCGAATAGCTTGCATTGCGGCTTGAATTTCCAACTGAATTTAGTCGGTTAATAGTTACTGATGACAAACATTGGTAATGTTTATTTCCAGAAAAAGTTTGTGTCCAAATTCAATAAGAAAACAATAAAATATTAGTTTCTTTCTAATCTTGTATTGTTTTCTTATTGAATTTATTGATTAGTTCCTTACCTTTTATTGTTTTATTGGATTTGTCGATGAGTTCCGTTACCTTTTATGGATTCCTTATTAAATTTATCAAAATTATTGATTATTTATATATTGAACCTGTATAGGTCCTTCTTATTAATCTAAGTATAAATCAAGCAATTAAATCACAATGATAATTATCCTTCCCCGATGAAAAAATTCTTGGCTGGAAACTAAAAGCGTCAAGATGCGTAACGCCATACGATTATTTTGTACATTGTACGGACTCGCACTAGAGCTGACTCCAAGCTCTTAGGAGACTTCCTTCAAAGCCAGAGGGAGGCGCCGCTCTCCATCCGAAAACTATACCTTTTTAGGTATGTATGTTTTTCCACATATTCGCAAGCATTTCAGATCTTTACTCAACATACGCACTTCCTTGTTCTTTTTGTACTAACATGCAAATTTTAGATTTTGTGCATACGGCCTTACTTACCTACTTTAAAGGTACTGTCTTTGTATAAATATAGATCGGAAAAATTAACCAATCAAACCAGAATGATCAATGATCTTTTCCCCAGCAAAAACCTCCCTTTCAAAAATAAGAAATCATTGGTATTTTGTAAATTTAATAATTATAATAATTGTTTTTTGTTTTTGTAAATTTATCAAGACAAAAATGTTTTATTCATATATATATGAATGCGTGTTTCTATCCACTTGAATCATTTTGCTTACTTTTGATTAAAATACATTTATGCGTAATATTTGAAATATAAGTTACTTTTTTGAATTCTTTGTTGTTCTCTTTCGTCTCTCAATATATATTTTTTCTCTGTCGGTTACTTGTTCTTTTCAGATGTTGTTTTTTGTAGCGGATCGAGCAATAAAATGAACATTTGATGCCGTTTCAACGAGGTAACTTAATTGGTAACTTAAAGGTGGCTAAACGCTATTGTTGAACATACAAAAAATAAAACAAATAATACAAGTACTGTTTTTCCCGTGCTCCGCTTATTTACACAAAGAGTGAGGTGATGGTGAACAACTTTAACAGAGAGATTTAGGCGGAAGAAAAACGGAGTGCGGAGTTTGGAACACAACTTAAAAATGAAAAACCGACAAAAGGCTCTCGTCCTTCGCCGACTAAGTGTATCATTTAAATAACTAACAATTGTTTATGTTTTTTATGTACGTGAGTGTGTGTAGTGTGTGTATTTCATATAAGGCCCTAGAGTGCAAATATCCATGCTTGGTGGCAACATTCAACTCTCCTCCATCACAAAACCACATAGTATTTGCGCTTAAAAGTAAGTTTTCTTTTTGTTTTTGTTTTTAATGTTAAAGTTTAACATTCTGTTGTTGTTAAGGTTTTTTATTAACTAGGCTAAGTATTTACGGTAGTAATGGTAATTATTTTAAATTTATGCTAAACGTGTGTGTGTGTGTGCTGGCTGTTTTATTTGAATTTCTGAAGTATCTCAACTCGAGTATAACAGGGCGCGTTTTGTTTTGGATTCTCTAGCTTTTGTTCTTGCGAAATAATTTACAAAAAAATATATGTATATTTACACATATTTATATATATATATACTCTCCTTCTACCATTCCCTCTTCCTTCTCAGTTAAAAATACAAATATATAAAAATTAATTAAGTATTAAATGCATTTTTTTGTTGTGAGTTTTCTTTCGTTTTTCTGTTTTTTCGATTTTTTGTGTCTGGAAAAGCAAGAAAAAATCATTGGGCGTAAATTCCTTGGGACAAAGTTAAACATCAAAAAAGAAATGTTCGTTGTACTGGAAACCTTTTGTTGTTGTTTTTGTTCTCAATTTAATAATAGTTTTGAAACGATTTAAAAGTGAAGTTGACTCTTGACTCTTTGGTTTTCTTTTTTTTTTTTATTCTTGGCTAGCACTGGAATCGAAAGCATTATTTTATCGTAAAATTTATTGTCATGGCAAACACTTTGATAGTTAATAGGGTTTTTTTTTTGTTTTCTTTTTCGATTTCTTTACACTTAATACGCACATGGAATTTTGCTAATTTATGTTTTTTGGTTTTCTTTTTTGCGAGACTTTTCCAAAGGGTTTTTCCATTCGCTTGAGTAATCTCAAACTTGTTGTTCCTTCTACCTAATAACTAAGCACAGTTTTTCGTTTTAATTAATTCATTAATTGTTAAATAATCTTTAGTAAGGCCAAATTAAGTTTTTTGTGTGTGTTTTCGTATATATAGCTATATATATTAAATGTTAGCATTAGGTTTTAGTTTTAGCATTTAGATTTAGATTTAGTTTTTGGGGTTTTTGCGAATATTTTTGTTAGCTTTACAAACGTGTCGCTGGCGAGCGGCGAGCCGTAGGCCTAAATGCATATAAGTTTGCACCTGCTCTGGCCAAAATGGAATGATCTTGTAGGTGTTCGTGCTCCGGTTTAAGGGGTTAGGAGGTTACGAGGTTAAGGGCTTAAGACGGGGGACTAAAGCGTAGTTCGAGAAAGTATTTTTTTGTGTTTTCTTCTTTTTGTTTTTTTTTTTTTGTGGACAAAGTTCCTTAAGTAAGAGTAAGAGAGAGAGCTTGAAAGGCGCGCGGGCAAGCGGTGGGTTTTCCATATAAAATGTTAAACTATATAAACAAAAAAAAGGGGGGGGGGGGCGTGGACTTTACAATGTTTGTTTTGGTGGCTTTAATACAGTTATTTTTGCTGCATAATACTTTTTTTTTATCTGTATCTCTGGTATTGTCTGTTTTGTTTTCTTAACTTTCTTTTTGGTCCGGAGGCTTGTAACTAAAAAAGGTTTAAGGATTATATAAAAACTTAAGCGAATATACATTAAGTGTAAAAAAATATATATACATATTTATTCCATCAAGGATATATGCTTTCTTTTCTTTTTTTTGTTGTTGTTGAGTATTCTGCAGCACTTGGTACTGGTTTGCCCAGCTCCTAAAAACTAAAAACATTTATCCATTAAATATATAATGTAAAAAAATAGATAATTCTATATATCTGACCGATAAAAAAAACGACCGTAGCTTAGGCGCTAAACGTAAACGTAAAAAAGAATACTAATGAAACAAAAGTGGTTGCAACATTTGTAAAATATATAATAATAATAAAAATAATAAATTCGCTCAAACGAAAGGTTCTTGTTGGTGTTTCTTTTCTTTTTTTCTCGCTGCTCCTCCTTTTAAATGGCTATAAAAAATATTTCTCTCTTCCGAACTCGGTCTAAAGGTGCACTTGCTTTGTGTGTGTGTGTGTTGTGTTTTTTTTGTGTGTGTGTTCCTGCACGTTCTGAGATTTTTCTGGTTCCGTCTGTTATATTAAGTACAGCCTGTAAGTCGTGTACTGCACCTGGTTCCGTTTCCCCGCTAAGTGCGTTCTACCACCAGAGCTTGCCGCTAGCGGGGACGCGAACCCGTCTCTACCTTAATTTGGAAACATTTTGGCATTGAAGAAGTCAAAGGCGGGCGAGGACGCAGCCTGTTGCTGCGCGTGCTGCTGCTGCTGCGGCGGTGGTGGTGGCGGCAGCAGTCCTGCATGATGGTGAAAGAACTGCGACGGCGGCTGGCCGAAGGCCGCTCCAGAAAGCAGCGGCGGTGGATGTGACTGCTGGCTGGGCGGCGGCGGCAGCATCACCCCAGCTCCATTCCAGGCCAAACGATGATGCTGCTGCTGCTGCTGTTGCTGGTAGGCGGCCATGGCTGCCAGGGGATGTGGATGCGGATGGTGGGGATGCTGATGCTGATGCTGGTGCGGCGGCGGATACGCTTGGTTCACCGCCTGGACGCGACGACGTCCGCGATTGGATGCCGTCGTTGACGGTGGCGGTGGCGCTCCTCCCGGCGGATGGGGAACTGCTCCTGGTTGGCAGGTGGGCGGCACTGAGGTGTCGCTTACCTATTCCCTGTAGGGCTTGCAGTAGGAGTAGCGGTGGTTCATGTGCTGGCTGTAGCTGCCCGAATGGGAGAAGCGTTTCAGGCACTTAGAGCATTGGAAGGGCTTCTCGCCGCTATGCAAGCGCTTGTGCTCCGTGAGGTGATGCTTGTGCTTGAAGGCCTTGGGGCAGTCCATGCACTGGTAGGGTCTTTGACCTATTTGTAAGATACGAAGAGTTTAAGAATTAGTCAAGGATTTAAAGGGAAAAGTTGACAAGATTAACACTCACCGGAATGCTCGTACTTGTGGCGCGCCAATGAGCTCTGCTTGGCGAACGCCTTGTCACACTGATCGCACACAAAGGGCAGATCGGGATCACCGGCATGGCCATGGGTCTCCTGCTTGCCCCGCCTTGGCTTCGGCGGCATTAGTCCGCCGCTAAAGTCATCCTCGTGCGAGATGCGCGAGTCATCGTCTCGCCACGATCGCTTCTCGGAACCGCCGGGACTCAGGCTGGTGCCGCGATAATCGGGCAGCTTAATACTGTTCATCAGGGGATGATTGGGGGCATACTCGCCACCGGGACGCATTTGGAAGAGGGCCTCCATGGGGAGTCGGGTCATGGGCAGCATATAGGGCAGTCCCGGAAAGGCTTGGCCAGCCGTTCGAGGCGTGGCCTCCAGTTGACTGTTGGGCGGCGAAGGCGGCGGTCCGGCGCCAAAGTAAAGGGCGGCCGCGGATGAAGGAGAAATCGAAGCTGGCGACATCGAGGCGGAGCTGGAGAACTTCCTGCTCAGATTGATGGCAGCCTCCGGGTTTATGGCTTCAGCAGTCTGCTGGGGCGGTATGTAGGGCGGCGAGCTCTCACTTTTGGGCGTCAGCAGATCTCGCTTGATGGACAGATCCAGGGGTTGATCTTCTCGAGAAACCTGAGAGGTCTGCGCTTCATTGGCGGCCACCGGCGTGCTTTGATTGCTCTGGAAACTCTGCATCTTGCGCTCGCGCGATCGATTGTTCTGGAACCAGACTTGGACCACGCGCGGATCGAGCTGCAGGCGAGCGGCTATCATGCGGAACTCATCTCTGCTGGGCCGCGAGTTCAGCGAGTAATGCTGCTTCAACTGCTGCTGCTGCTCCTCGTTGATGGCCGTTCGCACTCGAACCTTGCGCTCGCCGCTCTCCTGGCGCGGCTCCTCCTCCATCTCCTCGTCCTCGTCGTCTTCTTCGCTGGCGGAGGGCATCACAAAGGAAGTGTTCTGGTGCTGCTGCTGTTGTTGCTGATGGAAATGCTGCTCTAGCTCCTCCTTGATCAGGCCGCACAACACCTTCTCGTGCTGCACTAGCTCCGTGGGGTGATTGAACTGCTTGGAGCAGCGACTGCAGCGCAGATCGGCGGTTTGCTCTACTTGGGAGGGCTCTTCTACGGAGGGCTGTGGCTCAACCTCTTCCACCGACAGCGTTTCATGTCCCTGTTCCTGTTTGATGTCCTGCGGCGATGCGGGTTGACTCTGGGGAACTGGAGAGGCTTCCCTGCTAGGCTCCAGCTTAATGGGAGCCGACACCTCCTCGCGGATTTCGGGTGTGGGCACTCTTAACTCCTTGGTCTCGGGCTCATCGATGTCCATGACCAGCTTGGGCTCATCGGGCGTCTCCTCCTCGGCCTCGCGATCCTCCTGCTCCAACTGCTGCTGCTGTTGCTGCTCCTGCTCCTCCCTTTGTTGCTGACCGGCAGCCGTGAGTTGCAGCAGCCGTTGGATGCTGTAGGGATGGACGCGAGGATCGAGAGCGGCGGCCGCCATAAAGGGATTGGGAAAGGCCAAAAGAGCCGCATTCATGTAGTTTGTGGGATGGAAGGGTTGGAAGGGTGTGGCAGCTGCATTTCCCGCCTGCCCCTGGGCATCGCTGGCAAAGTAAATCATCGGATTTGGCAGACCCGATAGCCCCGATTGCTGCTCCTGCTTGTGGCCCTGATCCGAGGGCGAACGACGAGCGGCGCCGGCTCCGGAGCCGGGACTCTTCTCCAGTCGCTTGAGCAGGGCCCGGTTGTTATTCAGCTTGAGGCCCATGCTAATGCACTTCTTGGACGTCATGTGGGAGGAGAAGCTGCCCGAGTGGGAGAAGCGCTTGCCGCAGTTGTCGCAGCCGAAGGGCTTTTCCCCGGAATGGATCCGGACATGTTCCTTGAGATGATGCTTGAACTTGAAGGCCTTGTCGCACTCCTTGCACTTGAACTTACGCAGCAGAGCGCTCTCATCATGGCTGATCATGTGCCGCTGCAGGCGATACACATTCGCGAAAGCCTTCTGGCAGATCCGGCAGGTCTGGAAGGGATGAAGAAATGTATGATTTAATAGGATGCTTCAGGAATAATCCAGTTTATATTTCCTTAAATATTTAACTAACAGACATAAGCGATAGTTGCACTAATAAGAACTTGTTGACTCGTCACTAATAGCATCATTGCTCATCACTAATTCCCTTTCGGACAGCTTTCTTACCATGGCTCTCCCATTCTACGTTCTTCTCTATTTGTGAAAGAAAACAAGCGAAAACAGTTACCTCTATCAACTGCGACGCCAGCAGCGTCGCGGCAGCAGCTGACATTCTGTTCGTGTTGTTGTTGGTCTCTGGCTTTTGGGGCAACGAATACGAAAAAAAAAGAACACCAACGCACAGGTAATAAAAATTGTTTAAAACAACAAGCGCGCGTATTTATTTGTTTTAAATTTAATGGCTTTCTAATTTGTTTCAAGGCAAGAAGAACGAGACCACAAAGCGGTCCAAATCAAAAGCGACCGCCGAAACCGATCCATTTTTTGTGCGCTATTTTCCGAGTCGTAAATGCAGACATTTTGTGATATTTCGAAATATTGTGATTCCGGAGATTTTGCACTGCAAAACGTTTTGAAATCGAGGGCCATAAAACGCAATAAAAAACACGCGAAAACTTCAAACTAAAATGGAAATTAAATAAGACGCGCGGGAAGCAAAGAGCGAAGAGCGAGCACCGCGAACAACAGCGACGAAATGAAAGCGAAGAAACGAAGTGTACGGCGGAGTGCACAGGGCAGAGCGAAAGAGATGGCCATAGTTCCACTTCCAGCGAAGGTGGAGTGGCAGAAGCAGCAACAACAATGCAAGGTGAGCAGGAAGAAGAGCGCACAAAAAGACCCCACAGCGAGAGATACACAGAGCGCGCGCGAACGAAAGAGTGTGCGGGCAGAAAGAGAACACAAGCTGCGCTCAGCTGTGGGATCCCAATAAAAATTAAAATTCAATTGGAAAATTGCGACAAAAAAGAAAGAAAACTAAGCCAAACAATCAACAAAGGCCTAAAATAAACAGAATGCAACAGCGGCGATTCGGGCGCCCATCACATCACATCAAATGTTTCAACAGCTGATGCTAATCAAATCTTTTTGTTTGTGCTCTGATTTGATTTGTTTGGCAACAAATTGAACGCATCAAATGCAGCTCTCATTCTCCCCGGTACTCGTGGTTAAAGGTGCAGCGCGGTGTAAAGTGAAAATGAAAGGGAAAGTGGAGCCATTTCCACTTTTCCACTTAGCGGGCGCGTTGAAAGATTTGCGGCGCTTTCGGCGGACAGATGGCAACACGTGTTGTTATCCCCCTCCCACTCCGGCAGTTCTCCTCGGTTCATCTCTCTCTATCGGTCGACGCGTGTGTACGGGTGTGTTAGTGTTGTTTACCGTTCAGGCGTTGAACTTTCCATTTATTGCTGTCTCACCTTCCCTTCTCCATCGCTTTCCAACGCAAACAAATAGCATTTGTTATTGTTGCCAAAGTTCACGACACTGAACGATCGTTATCATAATTAATAAGGAGCTCCTATTTGCATACCCTGCGTAGAGGGGGACAGTGAAGGTAAGTGGATATTTTTTACGGTAAAATACTTTCCAAGACTGGAATTCTCATTGGCTTACTGTAACTTTACCCTGGTATTTTATAACTGTACCTACATATTTACATATAAGCCCCACTGTACCGCTTACTGGAACTCTCCATGTATTTTCTAACTCTTTACACATTTATAAGCCCCACTGTACCGCTTTATGGACTTTGAGGCCTCATTGCCGGTTAACTCATGAATTTCAATTAACGCGCATTGCGCTATTAGTCATTATCATCAACGCATAACCAATTTACACTCGTGATGAGATCACAAATTCCCCCTCGAAACTGAAAAAAAAAAAAACAAAACGCACACAAACTCACAAACTATTATTATGTATTGTAATTAGTTTTGTTCGACAACGTGACACCGTGTTTATTGTTTTTAGCGTGCGGAGAAAAATAATACATTTATAGCGATCCTAATTTGTTTGTGCTGCTGCTGCTAAAAAACAAACGGACGGGAAAATGTGCTTTTCCCTCATCGTTTCGACAGCCATAACAATTTCCGTTTCCGTTTGAAAACTCAATTTCAGTTTCCAATTCAAATGGAAACTCAAATTCCAATGTTATTTTACCTGCCACGCTTGTTGCAGCCAACTGGTGACGTCAGTCCTACTCCCCCAAAATGACAAAAGTCAACAGTAAAAACAGCAGCGGCCATTTGCCAGCCCAGGTGAGTGAGTGAGTACGAGAGGTTTATAATATAAATATGTACATATGTATGTTTGTAGCTGTTACTGCAGCATGGCCACCTGTTGTTGGCTCACTCCCACTCACTTACACAGGCGCACTGGCAGCTAAAAACCCGTTATCTCCGCAGCCATCGCATGGCGAGCGGAGTCGTTGCTCTCTCCATCCCGCTCTGGCTCACCGCATAAGCATAAGCACTCTTTACGCTTAATCAGGTTGTCGGTATGCGATTGTCGGTTGTAAACCGCAGCGATTACGCCTACCTAGAATCGTAGAACCGTAGAAGCCATAGAACGCAGTGCGTACAGTGGTAACTTGGGAACAGGACATTTTAAGTGTGAATGGGGTATCTAAAAAATACCAAAACGTGTTTAAAAATGTTTTGAGATCAGTTTCTGTGGAAAGTATTCAACGATTAAACTTGATAAAATGTTAAGGACTATCAAATATCGACTGACCACTGTAGACACCTCACTGAGCGGACATTAAACCGCCGCTCACAATGTACGCGCTTTGTTGTCGTCGCCGTCGTCGTCGTCGGCGTTATCAATTAAATGTAAAGCGAGGCGCAGCGCCAACGAAATGGAAATGGAAATGAAAATGGCAGCCACAGATACACCTCGCATACACTCACACAGATACTCCACAAATACACACGCACATGCATAGTGCACACGTTTTCAAAAGGTAAATTCCATTTGTTATTTGTTGATGCGTCAGCCGGATTCTTCTTATGCGCTTTTGTTGTTGTAGTTATTATTATATTTGCGATGAACTGACAGCGGAAATGCCAATTGAAGCTACCTTTTAACAAAAGCCCCACGAAGATGTCCGCCAACCCGGGGGTTAACTGACGGACAGAGACGGTGTGTGTGTGTGTGTATGACTCAAGTATATTTCAGGGGAGCCACAACCACTTGAGCTAAAGTTGAAAATTGATTGATTCCCCTGAAGCGAATGGGCCATTGGCGCACATGGAATCCACAAGCTAACCACTCGAGTGGTCTAAAGGTACAGTCTAACCTCAGTGGCATTAGCGTCGATAAGCCACGCACACGCTCCCCTTCTTTGCCACATGTTGCTAGCCGCTTAATTAATTAAATTTCATCTGAACTGTACGAAATGGAGGTGGAGGAGGGCACATCTTTGGTAGAGTACACGCAAAGAAACTTATATTAAACAAAGTCGTTAACTTAGCCTTATATAAAACATTTACGCGTAAATAATATAAAATGGAAACTTTTAAGTATAAATATATTAATATGCCACCTATTGATAATACAATAATTTCGATAATTTAGTATATCGTTGATAGGATATCCCAACCTTATAGGTTATTCTTATTATCTCTTTAGTCTAAACCGATTTCGATAACAGATACTTATTCCTATTGTGTATCTTTGTAATCATCTCATCTGAACTACGCACTTTCCATTTTTCTGCTAATTTTCCTACGTGTACTTTCATTGTTCCACGGTGGAAGTTCCACCTTAAAATCAGCGTTCGAAGTTCCAAGAATATTCGGGGTAATATTCATAGCTGATAAGGCCGGGCACTATCGCTTACTCAATCGATTCGAAAGAGGCGCGTGTGGCGCGTAAACAAGCTGAAAGCGGATCAGGGCCGGGAACTGGACTTAAACTGGGAACTGTGCCGACGCTTGGTGCTGGGATTGCGGATTAGCCAAAGTAAAAACAATACCTAAACCCTGCTCTATCTCCCGATTTGATTTTCGATCAGGTGAACCTCTCACAAAGTAAATATTATTTTTGGCATCGAGTATTTGAAAAGTCAGCGGGATGTCGCTGACTTATCAGTCCCTGAAAAATTTAGCCGGAAACTAGTGGTGATAGTATAGTTTTCGGGACCACACACATTGGCTCCTCGGGCTTCAAAGCGCTCGTCATGTTAAATTGTACTGGACATTGCATTTTGGCCTGCTTAAATTGCAGGCGACAAGCCTTTGGCTATAATTATAGCCACGCTTCGTAGGTGGGCCAGTCGCCGTCCGCCCATCTAATAGACAAATCAAACGAACGAGGCCCACTCGAATATACATACATATGTATATTTGTGTGTATAGACCAATATAATGTCTCGGCGGAGACAGAGAGCTAATTTGTGAACGTATCTCACGATTTGGCGGGGCCAAAATGCTTTATGCAGTGAGTGACATGGGAATTTGGCCATAATAGCGCACATAATTGGCCGTAAAAGATGATCGACCAAAGGGAGATCGGTCGGCTTTCAAAGTGACAACACCAAAGGGGAGAAAACAATGTTGACAAAATGCCGACCGATGTCACGGTGGAGAATAATGTGCATGGATACAGTGGGGTTTGAAATTATATAGATTTTGATTAACTAGAGTTCTTAAGTTCTAAATTGTAATTTGAATATATCTTTAAAACCTACAATCGATAACTACTGAAACAATTCAACGATTAATTCGATATTTTAACTTCTTACTTATTATTTGATTGTTTTATTTATAAGATACGAATCTATCTAATATCCATTAAGTTCTATATTTTCCATGTATGTATATTACATTTGTAAAATTTCCATATTTATGCTTTTAATCGATAAACCTTTCCCGCAAAACGATTATTTCGATATCCAACTTAGTCTCACCACAATGTTAAAGAATTTCTTTGAAATAACATCACAATTTCGAACCGCACTGTATGTGGGAACCAAAGAAATGTGGACATGGATGTCTATATAGTATCTATTAGATATAGAGAAGCGCACCTGTCGCCTGACGAAATGCGTAAACAAAAATAACAACAAGCGACACGCTCAAAGTTTTGTGTGCTTCTGTATTTTTTTCTTTTATTCTATTTTATTCTTTTTGAGGTCAGCGAAAAAAAAAAAAACAGAAAGAAATAATAATATTAACGACGCCACAAAGAAATGTTTAGCGCAAAAAGATGAAACGAAAGAGAGACCAGACCGACCCAGAGAGCCAGTGAAAAATACGGCGAACATAATGATGTCTGATCTAACTGCTTTATAGCGAAATACGCGACCCAATTTTGTAGAGCTTATCTGCGCCGCAGCTGCCACCGCAAAGAAAAATAGAACTGATTAGGGTTTTTTTCAAATGAATGAATCCCCACAAACTCGGGCCATTGACGTACCTTGCCGGAGACAGAGACAGAACTAATTGTAGTACCTCGTGGAATTATGATCGACGGAGAGATCACATGGGGTTATCTCCGCCACCGATCCTGGGAAGGGAAAGCCTGATAAGTGTGAGCCCGGACTTCGGCTCGGTTAATTTATTGCCATAACCATAGAACAATGGACGTGTGTGGCGGGTTCATTAACTTTCATCGCTCCGCGCGATCATCTCTTCATTAAATCCCTCCCCCATTGGAGGAAATTGATTAACACGCGCATTTAACAGGGAAATACTTTTATCCACTGCCGCATTTCTCAATATTTTATGCGTTTTCGGTTTGCTTTTGTGCAGAAAACACGAAATACTCGAGAGAGTATCTGGGATTTAAAATTATTAAATTTCCATAAATCATCTCTGAAAAAAAAAAGAAACATTCGCTTTTGATTCTTTTCCATTCGCCAGCCCAGCCAAACGCAGCGACAAATCAAATTTAATTGTTTATAAATAAAACGTTTTTCTCAATGATGATGCTGTGGCGCGCTGCTGCCCTGATTTTTCCACGGACTGAGAGACCTGCGCGAAAATTAGTTGCGTATTAGGCAAACATAAATTAGGCGACGCCGCGTTATAAATTAAATTTATTACTTATGATAAAAGCCCCCCACGGCAGTTTCGAGTCTTGAGGAAATTAAAGAAACGTGTCGCGTTTAAAATTATGATGAGCTCTCTCATTTTTTAAGACCAGCAGCTGCTATAATCATATTATTATACATATTACAATAATTATCAATAGGTTATTGTTTTTTGCATGTGAAGCGAAGGAAATGTTGTTACTCTTGTGGTTTCTGAAATATTTTTGTGTAATTTCCAACTCTTATCACATTTAGCTGGAATTCTATTAAAATTTGACGACGGAAGGTCTTATAGCTTTTAGTTGGAATTACCTTGAAATATGAAAGCTTGAAACAAAATTTAATCTTTAACCTTTAATAATAAACTAAAGACCGTATTTTTGTTTTCTTCTTACCAAACCCTATTTATGTTTTCTACATCATCTTTCTATCTTAACAAGTACTTGTTCCAACGACTACCTTTTTGACTTTCAAACACTCTCCTACGATTTCCATAAAAAACCATTTACAACTGCAATTCTAAACTTGTCCAAGTAAATCTCCGGTGGAGTCATCTTCAAGTGCAATCTTCTCTCACAATCAGAGAGTCCTATATAGTGTACTAAGTACTATTACTTTCTTCTCATTCCACCCCTCCTTGGCATTTTCCAATTCCCTTTCTCCCCTTGGAGCTCAACATTTCTCATTAAACATATCAAGTAACAACCGCACAATAAACGTCACAAGTGAAAAAACCCACGGGACTTGCCTTGGCGAGGGCCGGGAAATTGTCTGAGGAATTTCCATGTGAGAAACGGAGCCACATAATTTATGGCCCTCACGGTGAAAGTTGATATAAATCTCAGGAGTAAGTTAAAAATGAAAAAAATATAGAATGAACTGAGGAAACAAAGAAGTTTAAATTGTAGCCAAGCGAGTCAGACATGTGGAAAAGTGCAGGTGTAAACTAGAGGGGGAAATCCAGGAAAAAATCAGGAGGGGATATCCTCAAGGAAACAGGAACTCTCAACGATGATGATAATGATGTGTTTAAGGGAAAAGGAAAACATAAAAAATTAACTACAGACAGTTGGGTTTCCTTTTTTTGTAAGAGTTTAAGGCTAAGCTGACTAATTATATTTCCTAACTAATTATCGCAATTTAAATAAAGATTTTGAGGTAGAAATATGTGTAATTTAATACGAATACATCCTATAATTATTTAGAGACAACAAATTGTTCCTTTTAATACATAAATCCATTCTATAGGGATTATTTATTATTCCAACTAATTGTAATCATTTCTACATATTTTATTTAAAACTCACTGACAATAATTTGTGACTTTTGCATGGCGAAAGTTTTTTAATTTGTTCGCTTTAATTGCAAATAATTTTTAAACTTTTAACATGCGCCCCTTTAACCCTTGACCTTACTGGGTCCGCAATAATACTCGTACACACATAAAAATACATTTAAAAGTGGGGTTAAACCGACACGGAAAAAAGGCAGAGCGAAGGGTTGAGACCGAGGGGCGTGGTAAATAAATTGCTATTAATTTTTCACTCGCTACGTTCGTCAAGCGGCAGCGGCGGCGCCGAAAAGACGAACCAGGAACTCGCACAGGACTCGGGCAGGACTCGCTGTGGACTCTACACCTAAAGTGCATATAATTTTTCAATTTGAATTGTCTGCTCCTCTCGCTCCCTGCTACCATTTTTGTGGCGGGGCAAAAGGTGGCAACCGGAAGCCGAAAGCCAAACCCGCCAAATGAGTTGTGGCCAAAAAGTTGCAGCCATGTGTGTTCGTGTGTGTTTTTCTGCAGTTAAGCAAATATTTAATTGCTGCACTTTTTCTGCTGAAAGTTGTGCCAGGACCTTCTCTTTTTTATTTTTGTTTTTTTCTGTTGGCCATAATTTATGGCCTGCCATTTGGACTCGTTCCCCCCTTTGGTTAATGATGTTGACCTTAACAACAAATGTTAAATGTTGCTTCAACAATGTTGGCCACCAATACGGATTGATATTCAGCTCCACTGCTGTCTTTACCCTGTCAACGCCTGCGGCCTCGTTGGCCATTTTAATGCCTTTTCAATAAAAGTGGCAACCAGAATGAGTGAAAAATACAAAAAAAAAAAAATACAACCATTTTGTTGCCTACTTTTGTGAGCCTGATTTCCATAATGAGCATCGTTGGGGTTCGCTTGGGCATTATTGTTATTTCTGGCAGCGTTTTTGTTTGCCGCATAATTAATTGTTTTCACACATAATAATTTAATACGGGCGAACACGTGTAAAAGCCAATGGCCAACAATATTAAATAAATGCAATGTGCCACATCAATTATAATTGGTTTGTTCGGAGTTTTTCGAGGGGAGAAGAATATGGCGGGGAGAATGCAGTTTGCAGTTTGCATTCTGCCATGTGTCAATTGTGGCTGTTGTTGCCATTTTTGGGGGCCATTCGCATGTGTTTAAATGTTTAAATGTCATTAACAAAGCCGTAAATTATATGCAACCGAAAGTGGCGATTTCCCTAAAGTGGGAATACAGACGGAGGGGGGGCTGGGAGCTTATGTGGAGTTTGCAACTCATAAACCTGCTGCTGCGCTCGAGTTGGCCAACTTTATTAGCTTTTTCCCGAGACTGGCAATCATCGCAGCTTAGGTAAATATTAATAACGGACAAGCTCCAGCAGTAGCAGTCCAGAAAAAGTCAAAACAAGTAAAGAAGCAGGGAGAGTACAGTGGAAAAAGTGTATTAAGAACTTATTAAAAGGAATTTAGAAACATTTGCCATTAGATATCATAGAGAAACCTTTGAAAACATTGCAAATTTTGTATATAACAAGTACTTATATTTTTGCTACTATATTTCTTAAGTTCTATGAATTTCTTTTAAAATAAATATTTCAAAGAATAATATTTAAGTTCTTTATTAAGAATAAATATTCAAAATATAATAAATCTAGTTTCTAGGCTTTGTATCTTTGAGCATCTTCCACTATCTATTATCTTTAATGTCTTGTATCCACTGTATCACGAAAAAAATCAGAAATCTCTCCACTATCTACTATCTACTAATGCCATGTTTCCACTGTAAAAATTCAGAAATCTCTCATTTCATTTATTGTTTTCGGGGCTCGGCGGGGATGGTGTCAAACTTTTTCATTTCACTTGCTGTCTCTCATATATGGAGAAGGTAAAAAAGATGCGCTATCCAACTCCCCGACTCTCCCCCCCCAAAAAAACAGCCTCCAACAAAAAAAGAAAAAACAACAACAAACTAGCCATATGAATTTATGACCAAGGAAAGATTGGGGGGAAAAAGTTATAGGAGAGTATGGGAATGGATGGGAGAATGCAACAAAATTATAATTTATGTGGCTTTAATAGCCGCTGGGTAGCTCCAAGGTGAACCAGAATCAGAACCAGGACCACTCTTTTCCACATCTTTCTTCCCATTTTCCCCCCCAATTCGACTTTCTCCTTATCGTCATGTGATGTCTGAGGCAGGCCCGAGTTTTCTTTTACAGCCGCCTGTCTCGCATGAGGAAAACCCCCAGAAAGATGGCGACGAAGGACAAGCCGAAAGGAAAAACAAGTGAGTGTATATGTGTGTGTGTAGGTGTTATCAGGTCGTGTTGTGCCTGCCTGTGGCAACATTTATTTTAATGCCTTATCAAGGCCTTAGAAAAAAACACACACAACAACTGCACAATTGGGAGTTATGACAGTCTGCCTTCATATTTTTCTATATAAAATATACTATGATGTATGTACACTTTTTTTATGCCCCGTTTTTCTGATAACACCCCCAATTGTTTTTTTTCTCTCCGCCGTCATTGGGGAATTTACGTTTTTACTAGTTCTCCTTAGTGTTCGGTAAACGCCTACGTTTTATTTTTATGCCGTCCTTATCATAGTTTATTGTTGTTGCCTGCCTGCCTGACGAACGATAAAAATACAAAAAAATACAGAAAAAACCTCCACTCGTCGATCTTTAATTCCCTCGAATGCAGGCGATAATATGGAAAGGCCCCTGTGCCTGTTTCTTAAAGGTTTCTTCAACTCGTGTGTGTGCTGCTGCTGCTGGTTGTGTCAACAGGAAACAGGCATAAGGTTTTTGCTGAAATCTCGAGACGAGACTCGGTACTGGGATCGGTTGGGATTTGGATTGGCTTGGGATTGGGATTCTGGGTGTAGTACTTGTTATCGCCCAAGCCTGCTCGCTTCCCGTTAGCTGCAAACAAAGCCCACGCATTGTGCTCAGCTCAACGTGATGTGTGTGTTCAAAGATCAATCTGAATATACATATATATCCCCCTACTTCTCCCCCCTTTTTTTATATATGTATTTATGTGATTATGCATGAGTAACGATCCACGAACTTTAACACGTAAGACATAAGAAACTCGTCTGATTATCAGGTTCCAGGAATTTTTATCCTCTGACAGCATCATTTTGCAGGTTTAGTCACCGCTTCTCTGGGGGAGTTTCAGACTCTGACTATCTTTAAAGTGAGTAAAAACATTGAAAGTACTCAAATTATCAATTATTTCTGACAAATTTCTTTGGAATTTAAAGGAAGTTGAATAAAATTAAGTAGAAAGAATTCTTTTAAGGTCAGCAAAGTTTGAATTATCAAATAATTCTTAGCATTTATATACTTGGAAATTTACTATCTATAACTTTTGTGTTTTTTGCAGTATTTCTAAGTATTACTAATCAAACAAAAATGTTTACACCCCTTGTTTTATTATTTTTGGTGATGATTCATGCGTAAAATAATGTATTTATTTGCAAATTAAAACAATGCCTTGTTTTTAAAGTTTTCCTGTTACTTTTTCAAGAAGTTTTTACCCTATTCTTGCGTTAGTTTCTTTTCTAACTTATTTCCATTATAAGTAAAAGTATCTTATGCTTAATGGTGACTCACCTGAGAGACATTCTGCACCGCTGGCTGGCCGCAGGGCGAGTGCAGCAGCTGATGCTGTTCGAGCTGCTCCCTTGTGGCAAAGGCGGCCGTGCATTGCATGCAGGGATAGGCACCGCCCAGCTCTCGATCTCCGGTGGTGGAACCCGGACTGGAAGTGGATCGCGGAGCACTCAAATCCAAATCGTAGGCGGAATTGCTGCCCACACTGCTGTTGCTTCCCGGCAGCTGAGGTGGCAGCAGTTGCTGCAAAGCCATCTGCTGCTGCTGTTGCTGATGCTGGTGATGATGTTGCAGTTGCTGCTGCTGTGGCTGTTGTGGTGAACTGGAACTGGCGGATCGGGCGGATTGCATGGCCAAAGCGGCGGCGGCCATAAACTGGGCTTGCAAATGTGGCGGCAGTTGGGGCGTTCCATGGGGCAGGTGAGCAAATAAGTCGCCTGGCGGCATGGAGCCAGGTGAGCACATCGGTGACATCTTTTGCGCTGTGCTGTTGTTGTGGTTCTTGGCCAGCTCACTGTTATTATTATTGTTACTATTACTGGAGTTGGGATTGGCACTGATGCTGTTATTGTTGGTGGCCTGTGCCGGTGACTTGATGTACCGCCGACTGCTGCTGCCGTTGCTCAGATTGCTCTGCTCATCCTCGGCATCGCTCTCCGGCTGGGCAGCTCCGCAATTCAGCTTGTCGTGGGGATGCTCGCTGGCAATGTGCTCGCTGAGGCTCTAAGATGGGAAATTAAAATTATACAGAAATATTACTTAAAATTAGGCTCTTCTTGGGTTATTTTTACACATTTTTAAGTTGTATTAATAGCCTTGGGGGTGTAATTTTAGTTTACCAACTCACCTGGAACTCTATAAAGCGCTTGTGGCACTGAGTGCACTTGACCATGAAGGCATCCGCAGCCGGACCTGGCTGTGCAATCTGGGCATCCTGGACTGCATTGCCCGGATTGCTGTGCTTCGGCGACTGGTTGTGGTGAAGCAGACTGGAGGCCAGCGAGGGAACTGTTGTGGAGGGCGAGAGAGAAACAAATTAACTGCCAGATCGTTTAAGAACCATAAAAATATGAGCAAAAGCAACTTGAAAACCAAATGAGAAATGCCAAGTGTGAGTTGGGGGAAGGGTTTAAGGTACTGGCAGACTACACAGAACGAAATTTCCCGACTTGTTGTGGATGTAAATATATCTTGGGCTTTAAAAGGAAGTTTTTACTTTTACAAAAAGGAAATGAGTATTTTATATCATGTTTCCTTAATGGTTTCTACATTAAAAACCTTTTAAATTAGCTGTAAATAATGTGAAATATTGATTTCAAATATAATTTGATCGAAATCGAAGTGATCTCATTTATTTTTCTTCGAGTGCCAACCAAGGGCTGGTCGGATCGACTTAATTTCGTGGCAAATCAACTTTGCGGGCCTTCACGCAACGCTGGAATCCATGGAGGCGATGATCTCATGGTTCCCCCAAACCACCGAAGAAACCAAAGCGTAGAAGAAAACCAAGTGGAGGAGGAATTAAAAAAGAACGCACACACTTGAGAAGCAGCAAAGCAAAAGCAGAAAGCAAAAAGCAAGAAGCAAGAAAGAAACAAGAAGAGTTGACTTAATCAGTTGAAAAAAGCGTTCAAGCATGGCGCAGAAGAAAGACAGAGAGAGGCAGGCAGAAGCAGCTCCAGAAGATTGCTTTGTTCGGAACCGAGGGTCACTCAATTGCCCTCTCTTTCTTGTATCTGTATCTGTATCTGTGTATCTGGCAAGTCTACCTCAGATACTCCACAAAATGGAGTTTCTGTGCATTACTTTGGCTTCTTTCTTTTCGCGGTCCACACAAAGCGAGTCTTTGTTCTGATCGCTACCTTAATTTAAGCCAATTAACCGAGAACAGACGCTACCATATAGGGGCTGTGGAATGAATGAACCCTGCTACCTTTCGGCCACATGTATCTCGCGGTAACTGTATCTGTATCTGAGGGCTGTCGCTGGTCGCCGCTTCAATCAAGCGCAATCTACAATAAGTTCATTGCACGTTTTCACTTTCGATAGTTGCAATCTCTCTTTCTTAATTGATTTCGATGCGGGCACCGATGCCGATCAAAAAAGGGAATTATATATATGAAATTTTATAGGAAATATATATATGGGGACGGGGACGCACCTCGCCACTTAAGAAGGCATTAAAAGCCATTATAGGACAACAGCTGACACGCGCAGATCTCCACTCCCGATCGAGTTCATAATTTGTGTGTTTCAACCAAGAATTTATTTCACTCGCCCTGCCTAATGACATTTTTATTAAAAGTTGTAAAACGACAACACTTTTTTATAGCCCTACACACACACCACACTCGCACACCACACACACATTTTGTTTCATCAGCATAATATGCTTGAAAGGAAAATGCGCCCTGGGGGGAAAGGAAAAAAAAACAACGTGAAACTCAACAAGTGTGTCACCAGCTCATTTAGCTCAATCAATTTTTCATAACCGAGCCGAGAGTCGCCGCGTGAGGAATTATTATTAACGCAATATCGGCCAGAGAATTCCCATTTTTACACTTTTTTCCTTCTTCTCCTATATATATACATATATTTGTTATATTTTTCCCCTGGTCACGGATGGTATTGAAATATTGAAAGTGTCCCGCAAATTAATTTCAATTTATGCGCACAGAAGAAAAAAACTGAAATGTGAAAAGGAATTTTCGTGTATTTGTTTCTACGGAACTTGAGCGTTATTTGTTGTATATATTTTGTCACTGTTTGGTCTCCGCTTTCAGTGATGCCTTTCAACTATTTTGCGCTTAACGCGAACCAATTGAAGTTGATTGATAGTGTGTGTTAGGTGGGGCGCCGGGAGAGGGGAGGGTCAGAAATCGGAAGGAAAGCGGCCAGAATTGTTCAAAGAAAATAAGGTATATTTTTAATCTACGAATTTTTGGGTAAGAAATGGGAATTTTAGAAGTCGAAACTTAAAAGAAAGATGGAAGAAAATACTCCTAAAACTCATAATTAAATTGTTTTAAAAGAGTTTGGTAATTCATTAAACTATTAAACGATTTTTAAAATATACAAAAAGGAATTATTAAATTTGTTTAAATATAAATAAGTGAAGTTACAAGTTTATTTCCTTTTTAAAATATAGAAATTAATATGTTTTAAGAGGTTAGGTTTCTTCTATTAAAAATGTAACTAAAATGTACAAACCAATTATTTATTTACCTTTATAAATGTAAATAATTAAAGTTACAAGTTAGAATACATTTTGAAGAAGTTTTTAATGCTAAAATCAAGGTTCTATTGTTATTATTTATTTGATTTAAATGTAAACAAATATTTCATATCATTCTTGATTGAAAAGAACGAATTTTTCCCCCTCAATAGACTAAAAATCTATATTATTTATTACATCTTTTGACAATAAAGTGTAAGAACGCAACTGGATTACATTTGGATTTAAAAAAATGATTACCCTAATAAATAATAATTAAATTGTTGTATCTAAAGCGAATAAAAACAAATTATAGCCTGCTTTGACAGTTGCCAAAATGTCGATTAGGCAGTATATATTTTTTTCTTTTAATTCTTTTGTTTTTAATGAGAAGTAGAGGGGGAACAATATCTTGGGCAATATTTATGGGCGGCCGCACGTTTGCCAAAAACAAAAACTGGCCAGTAAATCGCCAATCAAAATCGCAGGCAACGCTTTCAAGGGAAATCTTCTGGAACGATGTCAAGTGTTTTGTTCTTGTTATTGTTGGTTCACCTGTGCGGTGGAAAACACGCGCACACGAAAATTCTACGGGGGGAAAACTAGGGGGGGACAACGGATGTGGGCGCTGAGGCCACGGCGGAGAGGGTCGGAGAATATTATAAATAATACGTAGATGGGGCAGGCGGGCGTAAATCAATGGCAAAATAACCATACCGAAAGATACATTTGTATCTGTAGCTGTATCTGCAGATACAGCGGGAATATCGTATCTTCCTCAGCGGCACCCACTAATTTTATGTGCTTTTTTTATTGCCAACTTTTATTAGCCAGACATATTTCGACTAAGCCCGGCTAATGCAAATTTATTTATTTCTCTTTGCTGCCTTTGCCTTGGTATGTTTTCAAAATTATTTTCAGCATTTAATTTATGTTTAGCAGCGGAGCCAGCACCTTCGTCTCCTCTGCCTCCCCCCGTTTTATATTATTTTTTCCACCTGACTTTTCTCACTGTCAGTCGGTGTCCCAAAGTGTTTTTTAATATTTCACTGACAGCCGATTGTCACAACGTTCACGCGGAGGCGTCTATTTCTTTTCTGTTTATTTTTTTGGAGGGTTGGGAAACCCAAGTCGATGACAATTTCTTGGCTGTGCAGGTGAGAGGGAATTTCTGGCTTAGCTATTTGCTGACGCAGTTAGCAGACAAATCGACGACAGGTGGCGCCTAGGGGGAGTCGCTGCTGCTGCTGCTACTGGCTGGCAGGCAGGCTGATATTTAATGCAAATAAACATAAATTTTTAGCACTTAATTATAAACAGACAAGCACAGGCCTGGACGGGGGCCTGCACTCATTTGCAGTCAATGAACGTGGTTAGCATATTTATGAAATAAATATTCGCATTCGAACGGTGCTGCAAATGAACGAGTACACTTAGTACCAAGAGAGCTAGCTAATTATGGCTGTGAAAAACGACACTATCAGACACAAACACTGGCAATTAATTTGGTAAATGAAAACCTGTGGGAAGGCCGCCCAGCTCAATGGCATTTTCTACATCGATATGGTAGTCAAGTTTGTGTTTCAGTCATGCGAAAGTTTATAGTAGAAAGAAAAACCTTTGCCCGTTAAGGGAAATTCCTTCCCTTGGAGGGTCTAGTTTCGGTCCGAAACCGATCTCAAGTGGCAGCAATGGAAACACATGTGAGTGGCATATGGAGTTGTCCTCGATAATCGCTCTAAATTTGGAATACTCTTTCGGGGACCTTCTACCTACAGATTGTTGCACAGAGAGAAACAAACTAGGATATCAGTTTGGTTAATTATTAACTGGGGTTTGTCCTTTATTATAAAATATCTTCAAAATATATAGCTTTAAAATATATTCCTTGAAAATATGTACCTTAAAAATATATAACTCTATTGCTTTCAGGGGAAATAAGTTCCTGAATCAACTGCATTTTCAAATTAGTTTTTATTTATTTCATTTCCAAGCTAGTTCTTTCTCTCATTAAACTAATAAATATTATTTAATTGATATTCCCTGAATTCCCCTTCGACTTCCCTTCTAAAACCCTTAAAAACTCGACCATATTTTCTCACCGTGCAACACCTTTGCCCTGGTCTACTCTCCACTTTTTTTTCCCAAATGGGCACAAAGGTGGCCGTGCTTGCCCCCTCAAGTGGCAAGATGCAAAGGTGCAGATTCGAAGCCAGACGACGGAGAATCCTATAAATAGAGAAATCTTTTCGAGCTGGGGAGATGCATTTTCTGCCGTTTTTCTGCCCTTTGCGTTTATTTGTTTGTTCAGCAAGCTGATGCTGCTGCGTGGCTGCATGCTGCATGCAGCAGCGTTGAACGTTACTGGCAGCAGCCACGTTTATTTCGTAGCATTTTGCTTTGCTGAGTGTGAAATTTTAATAGCCAAGCGAGCCGTGTCCGTGTTCGTGTCCCTGTCCCTTTTTTTTCTCCCACTCTCTCTACCTATAACTGATGCATCTTTGAGGCAGGGCAGGGGCAGGGATAGGGAGAAACATATGTGTCCCGGGGGCGCAAAACTATTTCTGCGATTTACCTTGAAAAAATATACGCAGAAAAACGTGTGTGAGATGACGGCGGGGTGTGGGCGTTCTTTGGTTTTTTGAAATTGGAGTTGTGCAAAGCAATTAGAAAAATATGCCTAGCACAGAGGTGTTCTCCGAGGGAAAGGGAAAAGGTGGAGAACTCCAAAAGATACCACAGCTTCATAAGATACTTGCTTCAAAAAGCAAGCAATTAGGGAAATATGTCAGAAAGAGAAGAGAGGTGCTCAAAGTAAAGGAAATATGCCTTTGCCATAAGATACTTTCCTGCTGTAGTTTATTTATAAAGATACTTTATGAGATACTTGCTTGAACTTTAAGATTTAAATACAAAATAAAGATTGTCAAAGAAATTCAACAAATTAATTAGAAGAACAAGCTCACAAATAAATTCAAAACGCGTCGGTTAACACCTAACCTTAACAAGCACGTGCTTGGTGCCGTGCATCAACATCCAAGAGAAAACATTCCATAGCTAACTTCAAATAAAGTAAAATAATATTTACCAAATACTAAATTTGCTGAGTTTACTAAATATATATTGCCAGGAACCATAAAAATATATAGCTTGCCCGATGTGCATTTTAGGAATCAGGTCAATAAATAATATGACACTTTTCCGTTTCAAGTTTATTTTTTACGACTGTTTTGCAAGAACTGAATGAAAACTTTAAGAAGATTGTTAAAAATAAGTACAATATTTATGATTTGTAAGAAACTTGATTAAGAAATAAATAAAACAAGTTTTTGTAATATATTCTTCAACAATAAAAGTGATCTAAAAGAAAGAAATGCATGAAATAAATCCGGTTTCTTAACAGCTCTTATTTAAAACTTTGGCTCTTCATTAAATAGAAATATGTGTAACCAAAGTTCAGCTTAACTTGGCTAATTGATATTCACTTCGGTCCCGCTGCGAGTATAAATTTTTTCCAGCCCAAACTCTGCAAAAAAAAAATAAAACTGGCGAAATAAAAGCGCAGCATCGAATGCAATTGAAACTTTTTCTGCTGCCGCCACAATAGAGCCGTTGACTATTTTTGTTTATTTAAAAACTTTTTAACAATTATTGTGCAATTGTGCGAAATTTATTGCAATTGAGCGCCAATCAGAGTGGTGGGAGCTGCACTCCCTTTGCGCTGTCTTTTTCAACGTTAACCAAAATCGTTTACATGTTAAATTGTGCCTGCAGAGGACTGGGTGAAGGGGGAAGCCCCCTCTTTTGGCGCTGCAATTTTTGCCAGGCCCTTTGGCAACACCTTTTTTGTTCTCTCGGTGAAAAGGGGTTTAGGGGGTGTGCTGCTGCTGCACCCTTTTGTTTGCGCCGATTTTTTGGCACTTTTTTGTTCAGGTTCGGTCGGGGGTAGCAAGCAAGCAAGCAACAGAATTGTGCGGCTGGGCATTAAATAAATAAGAAAAAATATTCACCAAAAAAATTGCAGAGTAAAGGAGGCAGCAATGGCAGCAGGTCCCAACAGAAAATTCCGTGCAATTTTCACTTTACAACTGTTTCAAAGTTATCTTTGTTTCAGTCCACAAAAAAAAGGGAGCAGCAAAAAATATTGGCAAACAATTTACTTTTGAGCAGAAGCGAAGCGCCAAATAAAAGTAAAAAATGTGGCAAATAATTTGCCCAAAGCTGCGGCAGGTTGAACAGCAGCATTCACACACACAGGATATCAAAGAGGACTTTCCCCTCATTGATTTATTGTCTTTCTTTTTTTTTGTTTGGCTCCTGCTCCTGGCAATTTAAAGCTGGAAAGCCAGGCAGGGAAATGTGTTTATTTTTTGGGGAAAAATCAACTCCAACTCCACTTGAGCTTAGGCAGAAATTAATCATCTTTTGCCAGATAGTTTTTGGGGGCCAAGTTTGTTTAATTTCGATTACCAGGAAGGTTGGAGAGAGAGTCCTGTCACTCGTTGAAGGATGCAGGATGGGCTGGAGTTATAAATGGCGCTACAGACAAGGACCAGCATATATATAAAGCTGACAGCCAACGACAGCGGACCAACAAATGATTAATTAGCCAAGTTTCCAAAGGGAGTTGCTCTACGGTATATATCGGAATCGAAATCAAATCGAATGCGAGTTCAAGATGCAAAAGTCAGATTCCGAAAATTCAATCCCGAAAACAACTTTGATGGGTGGAAATTAGCTTTGATTTAGGGGCCACGAGTCGACGGCTGATGGTTTCATCTATAGTATAGATAATTATAGCTGCCAAAGGGGGCGTTACCTCAGTCTAGGTGATAACAGGCGACAGGTTTTCGCCTTGGCGAAAATGTATTTGATTTACGGCATTTTGGAGCCGACGTTACGAAATGCGACACAAACACACGCCGAAAATTAGTACAAGCTTTTCCAAAAACGAAATCTCTCACAATCATAGGAAACAGTGAACAGAATTTCGTATGTTGCCGGCGATTAATATCCATCGCAGCAGCAGCTGCCCAGCGCCATCAAAACTTGGCCAGGGGAAAAAATACAGAGAGCTATATATCTCGTGGGGCGGCGCACACACAATATATAGAGTATGTGGGCCAACCTGTGTGTTTCTGATCGATTAGCCAAACTATCTGTTCTTGTTCGAGGGCTTTTAGTTCCACCCACAGATACAGAGCTGCTTAAATAGCCATAAATTATAATTTATGGGCGCTGCTCTGCGGTGTAGCCTCCTTTTTTTTTCTCTTCTTCGGAACATGTGCAATTAATCCGTCTCCTTAGGCGGACTTATCAATTGTCAGTAGTCGTGGGCGTTGGAAGATTTTCCAGCGAGATTCTCCAGCGTTTCTTTCTAGCTTTCCTAATTCTGTTTCTTCCCCCTCATTTTTCCCTAAGCGTTTTCAATTAATTTCTGATGCCGCTAAATGCAAGGTGTGAGCATCGATGAGCTCTCCCCACTGACAGTTTTACGATTATGCCTTGTTTACACTTGCTCGCTAGCACACAGTATGGCCATTAAGAACAGGTTTCTTGAAAGAGGTTCGGGTACCTGCGCATGCGGTTGCCCCCGTGATTTTTAGGGGTAGCTACGGCTACCTGTCGTTTGAAGGGGGAGGAGATTGTGCCAAGGCGAGGCAAGGTTGCCAACAAATCAAATTGAGATGTGGCTGCAATTGGTTGGGAATTTCTTGCGGGCAAGAACGAGGAGAGGCAGCCAGCGCTACTAAGTATATATTTTTTTTCGTATCCCGCATGATGCTGATCGAGCGTAATTCGAAACCCTCCAACAACGAGATCCGTGGTCCGTTCTTTTTAACGTTTTTTGTTTTTGTTCTTTTATTTTTTCAGAGGTAAAGACCACACATTGGGCTCGTTCTTAAGATGGCGGAGCGAGATGCATAGATGGTTTCTGGGAAACTGGCAAAGCTTGCATCCCAAAGATTCCCGCGCAAATCACACACACTTGAAGCGAGATACACTCTGAGTCTGAGCTCAATTGTTTACTGATAGCGATTTCGATTCGATTTGTGGATGAATCATATGTGAAATCGGCCGTGGAATCATTATTAGATCACTTACACTGCATGGTGAAGTCGGTGGATGGCATGCTCTGCTGTCTGATGGTATCCTCTTGGACGAAACGTGAAGACGACGGCGCCAAACAGGACAACATTTGGAATGCTTGTATTTGTGTATTTCTAACACTAGACCTTGGCTTTTAGATTGTTTTTATTCTTTTTCTGTATGAATTTCGGGGTTCTTTCGGGGTTTTCCTTTTTTAAATTTAAATATTTTTGTGGGAAAGAAAAGCACACGTGTTGGGCGCCATTTGAGTACAAGGGCCTTTTGCGTTTATTTGGCGGCGTTTTGCAACATTGAAACACAATTTTTTGGATTTATTTTTTCTTTGGTTTTTTTTTGTGGAACCAAAAACCGAAACACACTTGAGATTTTGTTCGATGCGAGATATATTTTGTATTTTGTCTGCGTGATTTTTACTGTTACTACTGCTCGAGAGCGACGCGTGTGCTGCCGTCGCGACGTCCAATTTCCAACTGATTCCCAAGTTTTGACTTTTCCCAGCATCTGAGGTTTCCGCTGCTTTCACCGCTGCCGCCGTCGCTGTCGTCGTCCTCGTATTCGTGTGACAGAGGGAGAGAGAGAGAGAGAGCCTGACACAGCGAGAGAGCGCCGGAGCCAATGTGTGCGTGTGTTTTTTTTTCGTTTTGCTTTTGGTGAGGGTGTGTGTGTGCCCTAGCCACCACCAGCATAATATAGCGGTGTAACGGTTTTACCGTTGCTCGGACCGACTGTGTGTGTGTGTGCTGCCGAGGTGATACGAGTGGGGTGGTAGTGGTGTAGTGCACATCCCTCTCCAATTGGGAGAGCACTTCTCTGTTAGCAGTCTGCTCGTTTAACAGTGTCCTGTTATTAAGTTATATCGTAAATGTTGAGGGGTAAATAACGTAACGTAAGGGTGCCGTTGGCGTTTCACGTAGACATATGGCAGCGATATTTATTTATTAAAGATTTCTAGGGATTTAAAGGCATTTTCTATTGAGCAAGCGAATTACGAACAATAGCAATATAAAAGCGATTTTAGGAATTATTTATTTTACTATTTGCATATTAAATTTTATAAGAATTGAAGCTTCATTAGAGAGATTATTGAAAGAAATGTAAATAAGTGCATTTATTCTTAACATTTTAACCTTTAATTAAATAAAATGCAAGAAATATCTAATACAAAAAGACAACACTACGTATGTGTTTTAAGCTTTGATTACTCATACGTAGTGTTGCTTTTTTTTTCATAAAAAAAAAACGTTTTTTTTTTGTCAGAAATTAAAGAAAAAATGTATAATTGAAGCTGCAATCATAAGTGTCGTATGAGTAATTTTTAAATAATCTTTCAGAGCCTAAAATTGCTTGTTTTTTTAAGTAAATTAATTTTACACTTAAATCTAAAAAAGAATATGACACAAGTTAGTTTTTATGTTTTTCTCTTTACGCTTATTGTTTTATAATTTATTAAAAATGTATTAATCATAACTAATTTCAAGTTAAAGGAAGTCAAGTTATATAATTTCGATTTATTTTACGTAGATATCTGTATGCTAATATATTATTTACAAATATATCTTATATATTTTATTCATTCAAGTTTTCTTTTAACTTCCTTCGAAAACCCCCAGGCGTGGGTTGATTATTGTGATTAATAAGCCATTTTAAAAAATCTTTCTGAGCGGTTTGATTCTGGGAATTTTCGCGGTGCAAGATAAAGGCAACTTTTGTTTTCAAGGGAATCCCTTTTGAAGCCTTTCCTGCTCCGCATATCGCTGCGTTAACGGACAAAACTCATTTGCACTTGCGATTGCGAAAATATTCACACAAATCGCGTGGAGCGATTGCTCTGGGGGATTTCCGAGTAAGAAATACCGAAATCGTTCCGAGATTGCCACACACATTAATGACATCGTTCGGCCGAGTTCTCGAGAATGTCCATCAATGGACACGTCAAAAAAAGAAGAAAAAAAAAAAGATAGAAGAGCAGCACAGACCGAGCCAAAGAATTTCTAACGAAGAGAGAAGAGAATGGGGATTGGTATGATTCTTCCGCTCCATCAACAAGTTGTGGGGTCTCTTCAGATGTGTCTTTTTTTTGTTCATCTATGGGTCTTTGTTAGTGGTCAAAGACAGGCTGCAAATGTTCTCAAAAACTTGAGCTCTTGAGATTTATAAAGAACGAGTTAGTTACAAAGCTAAATAATTAGTTAATATAAAACAAGAACATTTCAAATGATTATATAATAACTTAATTTTGGTTATAATTTGTATTAAAGTATACAAAAATAGCTCGATTGTGTGAAATACTCCTAGATTTATTTATTAAAACTATAGAAATACTTTATCCCATTTACATTTTTAATTTGTGTAATTTTTAACATTAACTTTAGTTAATTTTGTTTAATTGTAGTTAATAATTAAGAGCTATTTTCCTGTTATATATTTTGTAGCTTATATTTACACTTTTTAAAGTTTTCCCAAAGGGTTAACTTCGTGATAAATGTCAAATTTGGTTAGAAAAAGGGTACTGATGATGAAAACAATGTTCTTATTCCTGAAACCGCTGCATATTAAAGCCTGCTGATAGTTTTTGACAATATATTTATTGTTATTTTATTTCTTGTCTTGAATATTCTTGGAAAATGTTTACATCCAATAAAATATTTTGAAAGATGCAATTATAACAGCAATCTATTATTTAACATTTAAATACTATTACTTATTTTTATTGTTTAGTGGAAAAAACACAAAACACTCAAAAATACTCTTCGAAAAAGCATGAAAAAGACAAAAAAGCAAACTCAACAACATAATAAACAATTTGTACATTAATTTTTAATGCGGTTAACATGTGTTACCCCCCTCTCCCTCGCACACACACCCGCTGGAACACTCACCGCTTGCTGGCTAATATGTGTGTGTGTGTGTGTAAGTGTAAAATAGGTGGAGCTTCATAATTTTCTCACTTGACGTGGCGGCGCGTTCGATGGACGTTCGACGTGAGAGCAAGCGAGTGGGGGAGAGCGAGCGAGTGTGGCGAGCGAACGAGAGAGGGATACAAAGCGAGGGAGAGGCCGCTGTTTTTTGGTTGTTCGTGTTGTTGTTGCTGCCGCCGCCGCTTTGCTTTTGTTTCGCCGTCGCATTCATTTTGTATGTTAATTAGTTGGTTGCTCTGTGCATGTGTGTGTGTGAGCACACTGTCTGTAGTAGGAGTGTGCGTGTGTGTGTGAGGCGTGGGTGTTTAATGAGCGGCAATAAACGATAAACGAAAAACGAGGTGCGGTCTCTTCGGGAAAGGTGCGCCAGATTGGTTGCCCGCCACGTTTGCACCTGTTGCGCTCACACGATTGGTGGAGAGTTTCCCTAGGTGAGCGAGGGGTGGTAAGGGGTTGTGTGAGAAGGTTAATAATACAAGAAAAGTTAATATCATTAATAATAATAATACTTTTCATATAGAAAATATTTTATATTTCTTATTAATAGTTAAATATAATTATTATATTGTTAAAAATAAAAAATAACTAACTTTGACCTCTAACTTAGCTATTAAAATAAATATTTAACAGTAAATATATATATGTACGTATTTTTTGTATGTTGATTTAACACATTTAGTACACTCAAATGTCGCTTGCGACAAGAAGCACGTGCTTGTTAGGGTTAAGTGTTAGCAGGCGCGATAGCAGAAGTATAGTTAAAGATTGCAAGGAAATGAACTGATGTGCTGCCAAATGGTTTGATTGAATGCGTTCAAAGTGGTTTAAAATTCAAGTTTTTAAGCCTAGGAAGGTTGTCTTTAAGATTAAGATTATATTATACATTGGAGTCTAATGGGATCCTGCTTTTCTAACTATGTTCTACAGTGCTGCTAAGTTAATAAATATTATTAAATACACCTAAAAAGGGGGCTCCTTCCTTTTTCCTCTGTATTATTTCTAATGATTTTAATACTGACTTGGTGATATATGTGAGATCTTTAATTTAACTCAGCATTCTTTACAGATTTCCTCAATACTTACATATTTTTCTTTCAGAATTCAAACAACTATAAAGATTTACAAAAATGTATCAACCCGCAAGAATAAATTTCTAGGGGCCCTATATCAAGCCTTCCTGCATTTCTAAAGATCTCTATCAACAGAAAAGTTATAAACCAAAAAGAAACCGGCTCAGTTTTGATATTTCGATTGGGCAATTTCCCTGGCACTTCCTGTTCCCCCAGGAATACCCTTATTAAGCGAGTAATTGACACATAACCAAAGTATTGAAATATGCGAGTACAAAGGCGAAAGTACCTTTAATTCTCAAGTCCCGCATTCGCTGCAAAGGACTTCTTCCCAGGCTCACCCACTGGAGGTTCTTCAATTTAAATTGAATCGATTTCTATTTTTCACTTCGATTTTCCCTTCTCACCCACCACCACCGCTGCTGGTACCCACATAAAATATATATAAATACAGTTAGCTAAGTACTTTTGACTGAGAAATCAATTAATTTCACTTTACAATCACCGAAAGTCGCAGGACCGCGTCCCTGCTAATGGTGGGAAAAAAGAGCGTCAATCCTTTTCGGGGGGTTGAAGAGGGAAGGTTATAGATCTTAGATCCTGGCTAGAGGGTCGGGTCTCCAGATGGTATTGAATTGCATGCATGTTTCTCGTTTTTCCACAATTTTTAATTAGCAGTAAACTTTGCGCGGCCCCGAAAAACAAAAGGAGAAGCGAACCCGAACCCGAACCCGAAACCAATTCGATTCGAAACCGAACCAAAAGTAATGACAGCATAAATACGGCGAGTAGTTGCTGTGGTGGTTTTCTATATATTTTTCTATATGTTGCATTGCATTGGGGTCGCCACAAAACATCGGACTCAACTCTCCTCTCGGAATCGAAATCTCAAGTGTTTCCCTGTTCTGCGGCCGCCATCGCCTCATTTCGTTTAACACTTTATGTGACAGTTAAGTGCGGGGGAAATGTCAAATTCCTCCTCATCTCTCGCCCAAAAATGCATGTACAGCGGTCTAAGCGCTCTTCCCCCAGCGCCAACCCCTTCTGGAAAAGCGGGGGAAAACAGTCAAGTGCTTGGCTTAGTGTGGGAAGATTTTTCCCCCACAGTGAAAAGTGTTTTAAAGTGCGGTTTCTAGTCGATGTTCATAGGAGGCAATCAAAGCTAAAAATGCTTGTTTTATCATTTGGGAAATTAATTAAAAGTCAAAGGGAGAGAGGCCTACAGGTTTCTCTAAGTAGGGAAATTAATAAAGGTTATAGAGCTTGCGGGTTCAAGGGTATAGTAGATATTAAATACAGAGTATACCCTGAGATACAGAAGATATAAGTTATTAGATAATATAAGAATATTTGGTAGCTTGCTGTGGCTATAATATAATAATTTCCCATCTTTCCTTACAAAGTAATGATAGAATAATTCAAATACAGTCATGATATACTAATAAATCTTATATACATAGACCCCATTTTTTATTTGTTTACCTTTTAGCTTTTATTAGAGTATTTTTATGACTCCAAAAGACTGATTGACGGAAAATTAGTAGCCATAGCCTGCCTTCTTGCTTGTTTTCCTTGTGCTGTCAAATCCCTTTGCGGTTTGTCCTTAAAGTGTGCCCACAACAACAACATCAGCAACTGTTATCCTTGACAACCCTAACAGCATCATCATCCTCAACTTTGTCAGAGCAACGATCATCGTTATCTGTTTTCATAACTGTCAATTGTTGACTCTTGTATCGAACTGCATTTGAATATGTCCTCAGGCCTCAGGCCTCAAACCATTTTCCCCGTTTTCCATTCAACAAAAACAGCTGAAAAAGGTCCTTGTGCGAGAGAGAGACAGAGACAGGACTGCGGATTGTGAAAAATTTCGGCACGTGTGCGTTGTATGGCATTGATATTGTGGTTCAGCCTGCTTTTGTTTTCTCTAAGCAGCCTAACGGTTTACCTGAAAAATACTATAAAGTAATATCCTTTCGAAGGGGAGCGAGAGACGGGAAAACAGCCCGCATATTAAGGGGAAATCTTTACCGTATTCCAACTGCATTTCCACCGATCGACGGGGACACTACTTCAATTTGGTAATATAATATTTTGTAGTCACTGTGTTTGCTCTCCATTCGAGGGAAATTAACGAAAATTGAAACAGATACCGGGGGCGCGTGTGTGTACACGTCACAAAAATCACGCTCAGCTGAGCAAATACTTGAAGGTCCTTCAGATGGATGTAACATTAGCTGGAGCTGCTAAAAGGTTAAACACCCTAGGCACTCTATAGTCTACTGTTGCAGCCAATAAATGGGATAGGCAGAGCTGAAATTGCCGCGGAGAGAATTGAAACAATATTTAAAGTATAAAAATAATAATAAATCCCATTCGGCCGCCGGCAGTCGGCGCAATGAAAACAATAACCAGCAGCCAAAGGATCAGGACACGCTCTCGCCAAAGTTTACCTTGATGCGGCCGCATCAGCGGACAAAGTGAACAAACAAATAAGCAAATGAACGCTCGCCGAAAAAGCACAATAATAAAAAATCACAAAAAAGAAGAAAACGATGTAGCCGGGAAACGGGATTGCGGCACGCGTCTGGCGACCTACCACAGGACAAAGGGGAAATCCAGGACGCCAGGACTCGACTCAGGTCGCGCCGAGCAAAGCAATCGAGCAGCAAAATCAAAGCAAGTCCTGCCGCGGCACAGTGGGAAGAAGTGGTGTAAACATTGTAAATTTAAAGGGAAATCATTGAAATTAAATAGAATATTAATAATTTTAAATTATTAAATATTATTAAATTGCATAAATATAATATCACAAACTGTATTAAGTTTTAAATTAAAAATAAAGTAACATGTAAACTATCTAACATTTAACCTTACTAACGTGTAAACTACTAACATGTTTATAAAATCTATTTTATAAATAATTTAATTATAAATGAAATAAAGTTTGCTTTTAAAGATATATATATATATTTATTTTGCAAGGGGAAATACTGGAAATAGAAGGAAAATGTATTTTATATTCACGAACTCGAATATATCTTATTATAATTATTTTTAAAATGTCTTCAAAATTATTTTTCTATATTATTATCCACTGTGCTGGACGAAAAAACAAGTTTCAGTCACCTTTTATTTTTTTTTTCTTGTGGCGATTGGTGGTGGATTCCCTGGTTTGGCAGTCAGACAGAAGACAAAAGTCAGTCACATGTGCAGAATCGCAGGGGTGAGCCGGGGCTTTGGCTGCCACCTTTCGTTGTTCTTTCACCTCAATTGCAGCAGCGTAGCGGGAATGGGAATGGGGAACTGGCATCGAGATCGCATTGTTGACATCATCGCGAAATCAGAGTCCTACGGGGTAGTTTTCTCCCCCAAAAAGGATCAGCCCTCATTTGGCCATTTGGCCTGCAGCGAGCGACGGCTGCTCGGCTGCTACTTGGCTGCTGCTACCTCAGTTTCAGCTCGGTTCGCTTTAGATTGTTGTAAGTAATCACCGTCATCATCATCATCAGCCTCATCGATGGGCGGGCAGGCACACGAAACAAAAAGGGGGTGGCGTCAAGGACAACTGGCGACATCATGTGCGTCATCGCAGCCGCCACGTTTACGTCCAACTCATTAGGTTGGCCAAAACCGATTTTCTATTCTGCGCCTTAGCGCTAGAAATTATTATTTTTTGCGAAATTGCGCATCGCCTTTAGCTGTGGCGTGGGAAGTGATGTCGTAAGCAGTGCATCCGGGGGTAGCTTTGGCACCTTTACACACTCCCTGCCACCGCCGCTGCTACTGCCACATGTGAGCCATCATTTGTGCACCTTTATCGCTCCTGGGCTCCGTGTGTGTGTGTGCGTGCTGAGATTTAATGATTAACGCTGTGGACCAACTGCCAAGCTGTCCACTTAAGGGCTGCGAAAATAAAAACAAAAAATAAATGGCAGGAAATGATAATGAAACGAGGGCTGTGGAAAGAAACGATGCGATAAATACCCAGGGATTTCAAGGGGGAATAAAAAATACATTATGTGTTTATATTACTTTATTATTTTTCAGTTACAGTGTTTGATTATATTTTACATATAAAAATAGAAAATGGGACATGTCTCCAATGGAGTTTGTAGACTTTTAATTGTATTTCTATGATAAAAACCATCATAATATTAATTTTTGTAAGAGCCTAATAGGTATTATTGTTATTTTTATATAGATATATATATAATGGTTAGTTTTCATAATTCAGCAATAGAAAATATATCAATCTTAGACCTTTAGAGACACAAAAATATGTATACAAACGAAATACTTATAATTAGTTACCTATTATTAGTTCTTTCTCAGAAGAAACTTTTTTTCCTCTCAATTAAATGTTTAAATTAAGAAGAAATTCCCAGAAATTAAACCCTGCGGGAATCAAGGCTTATATGTATATATGAAAATAGGAAAAAAACACTATAAAATGTGTTATCAGTTTTTAAAAATGTATTTTCAATAACCGAGTCCAACCGCGACATCTCTTGAGAATTGTGGTGACGCAAAACCGCTTCAAAGTCAAAGTTATAATTGGAATTGGGTCATACATAGGTAATCGTGGCACTTTCAAACTGAATGATCCCCAAAGAGTTTAACTGGAAGAATCAAGGGAATAAAAAATCTTTGATCAACAGCAGAAATATGAAAAATGGTTTAGTTAAGGAAAAAACAAATGACAGAGGTGGGAAAGTAATTTAAAATTCTATTTGTATTATTTATGTGAAATATTTCTTTATTATAATCTCTTTATATCTTTCTGATAACAGTTTTTACCTACATAAAAACTAAACGTTTTATGTTTAAACTTTACAGCCTGAGTAATAGTTTTTCCATAAATAATCCAGTTATATGAAATGCTATTTATTGTCCGCCAGCATTCCAGTTGATCCTTTATTCAGTGCCTGCCAGGGTATAAAAGCAATAAAAATAATTTTCATATGCACTCCGGTCTGTCTGTCTGATATAAAAGGTAAATAAATATACCGCGTCTGCTGCTGGACCTTCTCTATCTCTGTTTATCTGCGTGTGTTTTCAAGGGGGCAAGAGGGGGAGTAAGAGGCAGGGATGGTGGTGAAAGGGGGTCTGGTGTGGGGGAGGGAAGGTAAGCCCCTGCAGCTGAGGCAACGCACGTTGGCAGCGGATGCTGACCAAAGTGCCGGAAGTGAGGAAGTTGCGGCAAAAGTATGCAATGGAAAGTATGCACGGAAAAAATATGCTCTTTAGATGCTAAAAACTTCTTCATTTATAATTTAAAGATGTTAGTTGTAATTCTTTAATTAAAAATAATTATTCCTAAAAGGGTTTTTGTATTTAAAAGCAGTTATTACTGGAGTTCCTTTTCTCAAAAAATAGATAATAGATATTGTTGGATTTACAAAATATTAAAGGAAATAGTAACCAAAATGCATCCTTTTTACATTCCAATTTGTATCTAATTTGTAGGTAGTATCTACGAGAAAGGTACCCCCTCTGATTTAAACTTATTACATTCAACCTCATACCCTTCTAAAGGGCATATTTTTTCAAGTGCATTCCTGCTCAGCAGGAGCTACCGGAGTAGGGAGGGGATCTAAAAACCTGGCCTGATGACTAGTTTGGCATTCAAAGATTTCCCCGCATTTGGACAGCTTTCCGGTGCCGTCCTGTCCGTTGTTGGTTCCTTTTGCCGTCCGCCCGTATGTCAGCATTTCGCCGTGCGCTAATCTGTCACGCTCGGTGTGCCCCTCACCTCAACTCACCTCCCCAAGCCAGGCAGGCAATGCACCCCTCTCCGGCATTGTTCCACCTTCGGATTTTTGGGCTTACCTGGGCACAATCATCTCTCGTTCATCAACCCTCTTCATTTACGGTTTAGCATAATGAAAAGTTGCCAACGGGGCTGGCGGAGAGAGGGAAGCGAATGCAATTTGGGGTTGCAAAGCGACACCTTTGCCAAGGGGAGGAACTGGAAGAACTCAGGGCCCCTGAAATGGGATATATTGGGTTATATATCCTTGCTATATTCGGAACGCATGCCCGACGCACGCAGCACGACCAGCATTAATCCTTCTGCCGCTCCTGTCGCACTTTTCGCAATTGTTCAATTGTTCATGCCGCAGATTTATCCTGGGGGTAGTCAGTCTCACATTCCCCGACCTCCTGGATATTAGGGCACATTTGTTGCCATATCGCAATTGTGATGAATTCGCTTTAATGCTGCTCACTCAGGCCCGGCTTTTGGATTATAAATTATGAGCTATATTCGAGGGCCAAGGTGTGTATATTGCACATGAGGCGAAAGTCAAGTGGGGAAAATGCAGTAAATAAACAGGGAAATACGTTTGGAATACTTTTTCATTTATAGAACAATTTTAGAAATGTTTTTTGCATTTTTAAAAGTAATTATAATTGACTAGAGTTATTTTTAAGATAAATAAAACAAAAGAAAATAAATATATTCCCATAAAATCAAAGAATAAATACGAAACTTGATATACCAACCAAAATACTTCCAAACAAAGGTGGAATTCCCTTAGAAAAGGATAACAAATCAGTTTGAAATTCATGGATACAATTGTATCTTGAGTGTGAGGGTTTTTGTTGATGCGTTCTTCCTGGCTCCCCCTTTTGTTTCGCTGTGGCAGATTCAATCCTTTGACTTTGTTTTTGTTCTGCTGGCTTCTCAAAATGCTGGCTGACAGATGGCATGTCCTGCAGCCGCCTCCTGCCGCTGGAATGGGGAAATAGCTGTGGATATGGATACGCATTGACTGCATCCTTGCTGTGCTCCTGGCACACGTTACAGTTTTTGCAGCAAGCATTTTCCAGCGTGCTTTTTCACCTTTTTTTTCGGCCATCTCGGGAGTGTGGGGCGTGGCATGTCAGTTGAACGGATGGGCGGCCAGCAGATTGGTTGCGTCTGCAGTTTTTTTTAGAGCCCAAAAACCAATGGCTCCCAATGTGTTCGGTTGGTATGTCTGTGGTCGTGCTCAACATTTATGGCCAAGGTTTTTTTTTTGGGGAAACCGGAAATGGCTCATTGCACTTTGGCTACACCGAAATAGCATTTAAGGAGCCTTTCCTTTTGCTTACTACTCCGCGTATTTTTGTCTGCTTCTTCCAGTGGCTGAGCATAACTCAATTGGATTTTTTCCTGCACTTTTTTATTTTGTCAGGGATTTTAGTTACACCCAGGGGTTGGCTAGGTAAATCCCCGGCTACAGCCTCCCCTCTAGCCACTTGAATCCGCTAATGACACTCAACCTGGCCGCGCATGATAATGCAAAAAATTTACAAAAAATGAAAGAAGGGAAACTCGTTTAATGGTGGTGGCTCTGAGCGAACCAAGAAAAAAAAAGAGTGAGCCACAAAAAAAGGGAAAATTTAAATTAGATTAATTGATTGAAATGCGAAAAACAGGCAAACCAGACTTGGCTGGGGTGTCACAGTTGTGTTTGCAACTTGTTTTTACGCCTCCGTGGCTGTACGGCATAATGGTCTTAGCCCCTGTTCCGGACTTACTCTCGGTAGACGGAGGTGTAAATAATACGGATTTTGTTAAACCAAGCGAAAGTCATCATCTGTCTGTTGTTCAGCTCAGTTCTCTTTTTGTCCGGGCGGGTTTTATTTTGTATTTTTTTGTGTTTTACAGTGGCTCAATCGGAATGGTATTCTATATTGGATTAGAGGCACTGGGCGCGTAATCTAATAAAAACTATTGCAAAGGCCAGGAGAAGATCTGGTCATGGAGAAGGTATCCTTGGGTTCTTTATGGGATTTCAAGCATATCTTTGAAGTTGTAGTCTTAAATTTTGTTGGGAATATTAATTGATATGTAATAAATAGCTTTCGATACGTTCTGAAAATTTGAGTACAATTGAATGATAAATATGAGAGTTATTAGATTAGATTAGAAACCTTTGCTTTATCTCTCTCGCACTTGATGCGGGTGCTTAAGCCGTGAGTGACGGGTTCTAGTCCTGACTGTGACGATGTCAAGTATCTAGTGTGTCTTTCCTTATTGTTTACTTCAAGATTTAAATGTACATAAGCTTTAGTTTCTGTAATTTCCTAGACTGTAGTTGCCTTTCTTTGTTATATATATTTTCTACGATATTTTGTATGTTTTTATATTAAATTCTTTATCTTTACCTATATCTTTTGATCCGTTTTTCCCCATTTTAATAGCATCTTTTGCAAATTCTTGTGCCATCCAAATGATTTATCGCTTTGCTTGATTTTCCCATTCCGCTTGGGCCTAATAAAGCGCTCAACGTCAATAAGCCGCCACATGTTGGTTTTATTTCTTTCGGCCTCTCGGGGGCTCGGGGAATACTTTTCCTCATTTTTTCGCCAATTCCTGTGCAACTTTCTCTGCCGCCTGGCGGCAGTTCATAAAAAATGACGCGTCGAAAATTAATAAAATAAAGCGAAAAACTTGCGCCTCCGATGCAGCGAAACACGCGTGAGCTGAGTTTTAACTGCAGAACATATCTGTCGGATGCAATTCGGTGACTTCGCAGTGTGACACATGTGAAGCTGCATTTTCCACTTCACTTTTATTTGGTTGTTGTTGTTTTTTTTTGTTGTATTCCTGCTGCCGTGCCGGAGCCGCTGCGAAAGTTATTAATTTTAATTGACTGTTGTGTAATGTGTCGCCGTCACTTCGCCAGTCGTCCACTTCACATGCTCCGCGGAGGAGCACGAAAACGAAAACGACCAAGCGCGCCACCAGAAGTCAATGTCCTGGCGAAGTGCAGTTCAACCCACTGGATTGGCTTTAATTAAGCACCAGCACACTGTGAAAAACATTTTGGTTAAAGTTAATACAAACTGAAGGCAAGGAAATTTTTTTTAACTAAGATAGAGGTTAAGTTCTTGTGATTTTATTAAATATTAAAAATAACAAACTATCAGGGATTCTATAAAATAATCTCTATAAATATATAATCTATAAATTATATTTTATTTTATAACAAAACAATTACATGTGTTTCCTTATTGGTCCTTATTGGTATTAAGGTTGCATATCTTCTTCCTTTGGTTAACTTTATAATACTTCCTTGGTTATAATACTTCTTTGTTTATTCATTTAATTTCCAAAAAAAATATATACTTTGATTAGGAAAAAAATTAGCGAAACTGTAATGTATAATTATAAATAATTATAATGAGATGAATTTTATTATGAAATTCTTATTATATGTTCATAAAAAAACATTTATTTGCAATAAAAATAAGATATTATTATTAGAACGTTACCTTCTTCACTTGTTTTTATTTAGGATAAGAAAAACTATTTAAAAAAGGTTACAAATTAGTCAATTCAAGAAATAGTATATCATACGGATTAGTTAAGCTCCGAAAATCTAAAGCTATGTCTTCTTCTTTGAGAAAACAATCTTAAATTAAAAGAAATATAATTTCTTAAGCTTGTAAAATGTATTAAATATACTTTAATGAATCATTTTTAAAGACTTTGAGTGTATGTAACTACAATACTATATTATTTCTCTTAATCTTATATATATTTAAGTTTTCTCTCAGTGTGCGAGCGCTAAGAATCGCTTGACACTTTGGGCATGTCGTCATTTGGCGTCTAAAAATAGCCGCAAGCCGTTGGCAATTGCATTAATATTTTGTAACCGTTGTAATTAGGAGTGCGGGATGGAGAGGAGGCAGGGCTGAGCAGGCTCGCCATAGAAACAACAACACTTAAAGCGGTAGATAATGTCGCTGGTTGTTGTCTTTGGCCAGCTAATTGAGGTATGCGACAGCCACTTGTCACATTTCGCATATAATTTTAATTGTTTAACTCGGGAATAGGCGCCAGAGTCGATAGCGGGGGAAAAACTTAATGCATTTGCTGGCGCCCCAAAACGAATTTCGCACTGATGCTGCTGCTGCTGAAATGGATATGGAAATGGGTATGGAAATGGAAATGAAAATGCAACTTACGAGTGACATTATCAACAGATCTTTGATGAAGACAAATGATCGCCTGCGGCGGTTGCATTTTGTGCATCTTGTCTAATTAACGAGAAATACCAAAGTCAACAGCCAATGCGGACTTTGGCCGCTGCGAAATGAACGGGAAGTGCGAATGGTGAGCAGACTGGGTCACCGTCTGTCTTATGAATGATCGATGAATGGAGTTCACCGAGATAGCTAAAGATTGCAAAACTTTAGATATGAGGAATTTTCCCACACTTTGCCAAGATTTCCCCATCAAATTAGCTCATTTTCATCTCCAAAAAGATCAGTTTTCATTGCAGATTTCAAGAGTAAATCCATTATTACTTCCTTGACCCTCTGGAAACGTGTTAACTTCATTGGCCTTTAAGGACCTTTAGCTATTCATGTGGTGGCCGGAAAAATGTTTAAATTCATAACTCAGGAAAGGAAAAAGGATGTGTGGAGGAGTGTGGGATATGCAGAGATTTAGAGGCGTTAACGCCCTTTTAGCATTTTGGCAGACTGAAGCGCCGGTGCGCCTGGCAACGGCACGAGGATATTCACAGATACGGATACGGATATATACCTAAAACCGAAAAGATCGCACGGCGGGAGGCGGGCGGGCATAAACAAAGTGTGAAATTTGTACCTAAAATAAAAATGCGGCAAAGGATGCGGCCAGGACATACTCGTACTCTCGTGCTAGCTAAGGCTATGTCTGCATTTGATTTCCTACGAGGTCGAAGTCGAAATTTTTCAGCTCCATGCGGGATTCACACCTCTCTGTCAGAGAGGGAGAAAGGAGATGTTTGTGTGTGTGCGAAGAGGACATTGAGAGCGGGGAGGAGGTGGAGATGGATTTTTCACATGCCGTGGCAAACATTTGGCCAACACATGGTCACTGGTGAGTCCGGGATGCTGCTGATTCTACTGCTGCTGCGTATCCGTGAGATATTCGGCTACATATGCGGATGCAGATACGGATACAGCTACATTTCGGTGTGTGTACCTACGCCTTCTGGACACCGCTGCCAATAGCCAAGCCCCTCCGCCTCCCGTTTAGCAAATCCTCCTGCTATCCTTTGTGTAAACAAATCAAATGTTCCGCGTGTTTGCCGTTTTGTCTCGCGCCAAACGATGAACAGGCAGCGGGATACACTCAGGGAAAATTGTAGTAGAAACTAACACATTAAAAAGGGGGAAGAATTTAGGAAGTTTTCAATATAAATATAGGTTATTCTTTATTTTTCATAGAAAAATGTAAGGAGAAGGTGAACTTGAATAGGGTTCTATTCTAATATTTATCCTTATAGAGTGTTCTTTGTATTTTAAATTTAATAAAGATATATAAAAAAAACCCACACACTTCTTTTATTATTTTTCTTTGAGTACATTCCTTTCTCGCACAAAAACAAGCGCTGAATTGGAATTGACCCGGCAAATGTCTTTGTCAACAAGCGTCAACCGAACTGAACTGCAACGGGCCAAGTGTAGCCAAGCCAAGCAAATTGCCTTTAAACTGCCAAAGAGAAGGGATATAGTATATATACATAGATATTTGTATGTGTGTCCTTTGGAGCGGGGGAGCTCGACGAATGTGGCGAAAAGTTTTTGCAAATCAGCTGAAATTATGAACTTCCTTGCCATTGCCCAAGCGGAAGTTAATTTTAGCCCGCAATAAAAGTTTGCATCTCCTCGACGACGACGACGATGCTGCTTCATTCGCAACTCCATCTAAACTCCAGTTCTAGTTCCACTGCCGAAAGATCCATTCATGTTCATGTGGAAAAGTTTTGCGCTTATATAAGAGCATCAAATTTGCATCATTCACTTAAAACAAACACGCTGGCACAAAGGATTCCGGGTGTTCTGCTCCTGCTGCACAGAAAGGGGAAACAAACAAACAAATATTAAATGCAAATAAATGCGAAGGAGGAAAAACGAATTGTGGGATTCTCGATATCGTGGAAAAGCATGTGGGGGCACCACCTGAAGAGATTCGGGGCATGCCAGCTCTGCGATTCGGAAGTCATATATCTGAGTAATCAAAGCAAACTTTAAGGGCAAACACTTACTTGGCGGATGGAAAAAAAGAAAGGAAAATCTCAATGCCAACAAATACATATTAATAAAGTTGGTCATGGGAAATTGCCTTTAAAGTCTTCCAAGAAGCTAAAACTGCAACGTTTTTCTACTTTTCGATTCGAAAGACAAACTTTTGCTGTTAAACCAACAAATGCCGGAGCAAACTCTCCATACACTCCCAGGCCAGATTCAGCTGCAGATACATATGGAGAAGAAGATCCAGATGCAGATACAGATACAGATACAGAGCACCTACGAGAAAGGAACTCAGGAAAGAAACCCACACATGCATGCAAATTGCTCTCAAGGAGCCGAGAACATTTTAGGAATTTATAGTTTTCTCTTATTTACCGACAGGAAGTGCAATTCACAAATCGTTAGCTCAACCTCAGACGAGCGAGCCAAGAAATCGAAGCGGAAAGCCTTAACCCATTAAAGAAGGCATAAAGAATTGACAATATATATTTTGAGGAAGATGGCTAAAAGGGAAGGAAAAGGAAGGAGTTTTCTAACCATGCTATTTATAATAGTTTTCATGTTTTTAAATCATTCAAAACTCTTTAAAAGCTGTATAAATTATCGTTGAATACTTTAAGATACATTGTTAAATAATTTCAAAACTTTACAGATTCTCTAAGATACTTTAAAACTAGTTTTTACCTCAATTTAGTATATTTTTCTAATAAATATTTAGATCCTCAGTTAATGGGTTAAGAAGCAAACTTAAGAACTCCCATATCAGTTACCAAAACTTGCATAAGGTGTCCCAGCCCAGAAAAAAAAGAAACTTATAATCAACAGCTTTGGCAAACTGCCAAAGGCGCAAAACTATCTCGAATATGTGTGGGTGTGGGAGCTGTTGAGTCTAAGTATTTCAAAATAACATAAGTATCCTTCGGAATATCCTCTAACTCCTGCCAGAAACTTTGGCATCCCAAGTCCTTTCCTGTCCTATCCCTGTCCTGCAGCAATTCCCCAAATGCGGCCCGTGTGTGCATTTAAGCCACTTTTACTGAAACTTCACATTAATTTCAATTTGCTGCCAGTAAAAGTTTTCCATGCACGTCCGCAAATTGCTTTTTGGGATCCAACGCGAAGGGGGCGGGAATGGAAGGTAAGCCATATATAGGAACTTTAACACTTTGTGGTTAAGACTTGGCTTTCGATAGGTGATACCTCGACAAGGAGAATGCCACCAGCGAAGGGCAAATAATAAAAGTCGAAAGTTGCTGACGCGATGGATAAGTGGGAGATCTTAGTTCAAATAAAATTTGATATTTATGATTTTGTAAATAGAAACCTTTTTATAGTTATTTAAAATTCAATTCAATTTGATAATTTATGACCTAAATCGAAACAACTAAGAATATAAGTATAACCTTTAATAAGATCTGGTGGCACTAATTGCTTGCCTTATTAATTGAACAATTGAACTTACTAGCTGACCTTTGGGGCCCTAAAAGTGCCAGAATTAAATCTCAAGCGTTGCAATACAGAACCATTTTCGGCTTTGTTTTTATTTTGATTTTAGTTTACTTTTGGAGAGCCATGCTAGTAGGCAGACTGTACAGGGGAACCTTATGTTTTCGGCCACCCAAAATGCGGTTCGCGGAAAGCACAAGACAAACACACAGCTCCCGAAATCCGAAACGTGCTGAAATCTGCTAGCTCGACATTCGCTGTAGACTCTTTAGGAGCGGCACCTTTTGTGATGACGATTCCGAGATGGTAAAGTATCAGACTCTGATTCAGATTTGGACTCTCAGTCGGCTTGTGAAGATGGAGAAGGAGATGGGGTTGTGGGGTCTGAGGTCTGAGACGACGCCCACATGCCACATTTCTTACGTGACTCGGACAGATGAGATTCGGATTCAGAGGTTCAGGTTCGTGGGCCTCAGCTGGGTAACATTTTAGCAATGAAATCATGCGGCCAATAAATTTGCATTTCTATAACTGCCAGGGTTTTACTTATATACATACTCTAACTGGGGATAGAGCGTAGGTCTACCCTCATTAGTCTTAATAGTTTAGCGACTGACTATGGTTTCGTTTCTTAATGAGCTTGAAAGTCGGCCAGTTAAATTTTATAAATTGGTAAGGACTTCCAAAATGTAATGGCCTCTCCTTTCTGAAGTCGAGGGTGTGTGGCAACACCTTTGAGCCCAAGATATTTGTCTCTCTACAGTCCCAGTTGGCGTGGGATGTCCTTCTTTGTATTGAGAAGAAGAAAAACTATCTGGGATTAAATGGATATATCTGGAAAATTCAAATATATAAGGGGGAATTCTGGAGATATATTTATATATTATATTAAAGAAATCTTATTTTAAATAAATGAAGAAATGCTTCCAAATAGAACAAAGTATTTATTTTACCTTCCGAATATGTTCAAGGTATTTCCTATATTTTCTTCCATTTAAAACAACGATTGTTTTCAGTGCACAGGCACACGGCACACACTTGTCGCCTGTCCTGTCCGTTGTCCGTTCCTTGAGCTCATAGTTTATAATCCTGTTATTTGCCTGTTGTATGTCCTTTATGTCCTGCGGGATATGTGAAACTTTGTGGCACGATAAGATGGCAAAGACATTTGCATACGAGGGTTGAAAGTTTCTGGGAAGTTTCTCTCTTTTCCCCGGCAAGAAGTAATGGAGAGATATGATACTCTGTGAGGGTTAAATGTGTAAAAAAAAAGAAAGAAATCCGTTGGAATTCCCGTGCAACTTTGTCTATATTTATTTGTTCATCGTAGCTGTCATTCACCTCGGCGCCGCCGCCGTTGTCTGTCAACCGAATATGTGTCCTTGTCAGCCTTTGGTGGCCACATTCCACATCAAGTTCAAGTGCCAGCATCACCTGGTACGAAGCCCAAACCAAAACCAGCGGAAAGTCGCAGCGGAACACGTTGTCCCCTCAAATGTTTCCCTTTTTCCGTTTTTCAGTGGGCCACCCAGCGAGTTTGGCTTTTTGCAACGCAAACAAAACGTCAGTCAGGCCGAAAGACTGGGGCAAAAACCGCAAACTGCTGCCTTGCATTTCACATTTCACACTGCACACGAGGAAAAATATTTCCGGTTATTTAAACAGTAATATTAAGACATTTTAGTGCCCGGAAAAATAATAGAAAAATATATTTTTGTGGGGTTACGAAGCCTTATCACTTTTTAGCAACTCTTTTGATGAAATATTTTGTTAAATAAAAGAAGGGTCCAGTCTCCCGTTGCTACATTTATTATCCTGCCAATCCTGATTTTTTACTTTAAAAAAGATTTAAAAGTTAGCTATAATCAATAGAAATAATCTAGTTTAATAGTTGGTTTTCTTACATAACAATTTTGCAGTTCCTTAACAAATGCTTCGTTTATTGTACAGATATATAAATAATATAAAAATTTTATGTTTATCTGTGGGTATATTTAATTTCTCGGTGTGTAGCCAATGCTTCCATTGCGTCTCAATGCTGGGCAAAAATAGTGCGCCGTGTCCGTGTCCGACGGTGTTTACTTTGGCAGCACTTGAAAACAAAAATCCAAATCCGAATCAGCATCTAAATCCCTGGGCAAAATCCGAAAGCCCCAGACCACCCGCATGGTCGGCAAGAAATGTTTCGAAATTAATTACAATTAAAAGTTTTTCCGGGGCTGCTGTTGCTTGTGGCAGCGCGCGCACCTTGGCCAATAAAATGGAAATTTATGGGTCACACATGAGCAGCGGCCCAAGGAAAGTGTGTACGCCTCTGTTTTCCTAGCTTTATTAATTGGCCCGAGCTTATCCCACATCCAGAGGCGGTGGTCGCCTCTCAAAGGCTTAAGGCGAAAATTTGTCTTGCCTTGGGCCGACCACAAGCCAAGGCGCAGGGAGGCACTGAGAAAAATGGTCCTGACGCTGTGAGAAATTTTGTGAGGATATTAAGGGGATAGGTGCTAATATTTGTGGGCTTATATATGAAAGATATATAGTTCCAGGTTTAATGAAAGTATCTGTAATGGAATTTACATGGAATACTAATTATTTAAACTGTTCTTTTACAAAGAAAGTCTTGAGAGTTAATGTAAGAAAATTTCAAGCTCTATGATATTTTATTTATATTTATATTTAAACCTTTTTCTGCTGTTTATTTTGGTTGTATTTATTTTTCCCAGTGAGGCAAGAGTTCCTTTTCCAAAACGGAGTGGGTTGAGTGGGTTAAGGAGCACACACTCACCTCCGCCTCGACTCACGAAAAAGGGATTCAATTTTGAGGCCGAAGGGGGTGTTGGCCACATGTGTGTTGGACTTGATGGCCCAGATAAAATGGCCATTCTTTTGGGTGAGATTGTAACCAATTTCTGCTCCCGGCTGCTGTAGGTAAAGTGATAAGGTTTCTAAGGGAGCGGGACAACTGGGAACACACATGCTGGGAACCACATAATAATTCTTGAGAACAATGTAAAGCGTCAATTGTGCATGGCCAATGTACGTCCGTACATATTACTATATATGTGGGTAGTTTCTTTCGAGACACAGACTCGAGACTGAAGGCATAGAGGGAATGAGACCCAGACATTTGGGGGGACAAAGACGACAACGCCCGGCACATGCCACACGTCAAGTCAAGAAATTTAAATTAAAAACCTTTTTTGCATGAAATGTTTTTGTTTGCCGCCTTGCAAGCATGATGCATATGTTTCCACTAATTCTGTGGTGGGGAAATATACACAGAAGAGGGAAAGACGCTGGGCTACATTGTACAAAGATTTGGGGAAAAGCTGAGTTAAGTTGGACAGAAACTTAAGGTTATTTTTACAGGGAAAGATACTAATTGAAGGGGGCTTTAGAGTGTTGAGTGTAATTTAGCGGTAAGAGATTTAATTTAATAAATTGTAAACTATAGTAATATCTTTTTATCTTGAAAATAAGTTAAGGGATCTACAAAGTCTTAAATGTATTTTAGACTTGATTAATTTATATTCTTAATTATATTTCGCGTTAAATAATTCATAGATAGAATACACAAATTACCCAGAAATCCAATGAATCGAAACCTGGTTAGTCAGCCAAAAAAGTATATATATATGTTCCAAGTTCAGAGTGAGTGAGATCAATTAGACATCAGCAGATAATAATAGTGAGCTCACTCGACTCTGCGGGCAATTGTCTCAAAGTGTGATTAGTTCACTTTTATCAGCACAACAATAAGAAAAAAAAGAACAAAAGAAGTCGTAAATTCAGCCGGAGCTTTGTGCCTATAAAAGTAAATCAGTTTGAACTGTGGACACCCCCTTACCCTCCTTTTAATTTTTGCCCTTGCCTAAGTATTTTTCTCTCACATATGCTTGCCAGTGAGTGGCAATTAATTTGTGCGCTTAATTCGCCTAATTATTCCGGGCAATAAAATTTTCAATACACTGAAATGATGATGATGATGATGAGAAGAGGATAGGATGATTGCCCCCTTGGCTCATTTATTGTCCCTTTGTCCACACCTAAAAAAAGGCAGGGGATTCCTTAGAGGGGAGGCGAAGGACACGTTTAATTCAATTCGAGAAGGTTCCTTGACTTGACGTGGCTCTTCTCTCTTTTTTATTTATTTACATATATTTCTTTCCCTCCTTGGCTTAGTGTGAATAAAACGAGGAATAAAAAAACAAGCAGCGACATTTAAATTCAAATCGCTAGAAGACGCTGACACAGAAGCCGGCGCCACACGTCGGATTAATTTTATGTGCCTCGGGGAAGAGCTGTGCCAGGACCTCTCATTCTCCCTCTCTTTCTATTTCTCTCGCCCTCGCCTCAATTAGAGGAGAAAATGGGGCTTTGCCGGAGCCAGCAAGGACCTCTTCGAGTCCTTTGGCATTTGCCATTGGCTGGCTGCAATTGTTAAAATCGAATTAAGCCACGGTGTCGCATACTTTTGATCTCCCCGCCGAGTGAAAGCGGCGACGGCGAGTCAACCAATGAAATGTTGCACTGCTAGCCGAAATGTCCTTACATTGTCCTTGCCAGTTCAGTAAATGGAGGTATTTCCACCCACCACCCGCTACACTCCCCACCCTCGCCATGCCATTTTCCCCCCTGCGAATTTCAATTTCGGTTTGCTTTGGCGCAAATGAAATTAAACGAAGATTAGTCGTGTGCTCGCTAGATTATTCCAAGAAATAAAAATCTACCAGAGATATACCAGCGTTTGGCGTTCATTATTTTTTCGTTTTGCTGCGGCGGCTTTTGGCTGGGCGCTTATTTTTATTTGGATTTTCCATTCGCCTTAACGTGCAGCGCTCTCTCTTTTTTATGGCCCCTTGAGGTGATTTGCTCAAGTTCGTCGGCCCCCACCATTTCAAGGGAAATCGCAGGGGAATAGGAGTTTATATAGAGAGTCTAGAAGAGGAGAGGGGTGACACATTAGTGGCGCTAAAATCTGGGCAAATCACAGGCTACATTTAACCCGCAAATGATGGCCGGCTTTGGCATCAGCTGCAATTTATGAAAGAGTTTTTGGGGGCCAACGAGAATCCTGGCTAATTGAAAGGATCATTTGAAAGAGTACTAGCGTTAAGGAATCTTATTTGTATTAGTAAGATATTAAATAATTTATCCTTTCAATAATTGATCAAGTTCAACGCTTAAATTAAAGAAGTTGCAGACAAAAAGCATTCAATGCTTCTTATTAAAATAGGCGGGTATTTTATTGTCTAACAAGTGTGGGTAATGTGTTTAACTCTGAATAAAAAATGTTGCTATCAGCAAACAAATTTAAATTTAATGAAAATGTGAAATACATTTTTTATCAACTAAAAGGCAGAACCAAGGGCATAACCCCTTAGTCATTCTCCGATAAATCTTCTCTCCTTCGGTTTTTTTTCCGCTGACCTCCGTCGGTTCGTGTGTTCAATTAAAAAATGGTCAGCATTAATTGCTAACCAATTTGCAGTCCGGACACTTCCTTGTTGGCGTCTCAAGTATCCTGGACGGCGGACAGGATTTTTCTCGCGCTTTTCCAGCTGCCACTTTGATGAGTCGATGTTGACATTTTCTGCATATTAATTGAAGACAAGGCCTCCGATTCAGTAGCTCCCTTGAGCCGCGTGCCCGCGTCCACCCTTGGCTTAATTTGCGGTAAGTTCATTAAGTAATAAAACATAAATTTCATCATTTTTTTTCTTTCTTTTTTGGTGAACTGCTCCAGCACCCCGTCCGTCATCAAGTTCTTGATACTTTCCCCATTTTTTCGCTGGTATTTTTGTTGTTTTTTAATGCTTTGCATATTTCTTTAATGAATTAATTCTGTTTTGGTTTCGCTTTGGGTTTCGCTTCTGTTGATTCACCGTTCACTGGACTTTGATAAAAAAAAAGGCGCAAAGTCGCCGCCGCGGCGATGAAAATAAAGAAAAAATGGAAAGGGGGTAGGAAAATGCGTTTAATTTATGCAGGAAAAACATTAGGGGAAATCGACGGCAGGGAAAACGCGTTTGTCGAGTGTTAATTATGGTTGGGCTGCCAAACTTTTCTATCAATTTTTGAAAAATATATAATTTGAGAGCGCGGAAAAACATGTTTTGCATATGAAAACCAAGATATGGAAAAATGGGGGAAAAAAATCAACGAAAAATGTTGCGCTTTGCCAGCAGCTAATTGCGTCCTCCTGGGGTTTCATCTATAAAAGAGGAAAGATCCCCTTGCATCCAATTGCAGTGTGTGCATATTGAGGCAAATTACACTTGGAAAAATGATTAACTGGAATTAGATTTTATTGTTATTCGATTTTATGGGTTGAACCTAAAAATTAAGTGCATTTGTTTATTTTAAATTGAGTAATTTGCCTTCTAAAATTTGAAATTACTTTGAATCACAAAATAAAAAAATAAGTTCCATACCTTTGGTACCCCTTAATGATTATTATTAATTCCCAAAATATTAAGTATATGTTCCTGTTATTAATAATAATTTGTTCAAAGTTTTCTGCCCGTGCACTTAGTGTATCTGATTGTCGTTGAGTGTCAGGTTGTCAATCGCCTCGCCTGTTGTTTGTTGTTTCCCGATTGTTGACATGCCCTACCCGCAAATGAGCCGTGCAATTGTCGGGCTGCCTCCTATTGACAGCTCCCAGCTCGATAGTCCAAATGCATATATAGACAGCCATAGTGAATGAATCCCCCAGATAGAAAATGCCGCGGTATTCGTCTCCAATTTCAGACGTGCGCTCGTCTTTGGCTTCGTCTTCTCTCCCCCTGACTGACAAATGTCGAGGTTTTTGTGACACTGAAAAGTGTGACGATTTATTTGGCATATGGCACGGGGTGCAGGAATCAATTGGTTGTGCAGATGCCTTAGATCTGCTACAAGGGCATTGACAACCATCCACAACTGGACATCATTTGTCTTTAGGAATGGTACTCCCCTAAATGTTTTTGTGTGTTTTCAACTCTTTTTCTTTGGGTCAAATTGCCGGCTGACTAGTGTTTGTCAGCGGCCTAATGGACTGCTCTCTATAATATATTAATTAATTAGGCTCGTTTTACCTTGACGCGGACAGGCAGCTTGGTGATAGGACCACGAGCAGAGGCATTTTGTTGATAAGAAAGAAAGTCGGGATTGGAATTTACAGTCGAAATACTCTTGCTTTTTAAGTGATAAATGGATTGGTTTTATTTCTGTATAATTAGAGCTTTATTTTTTTATTATCTTTGCACTAAATTATATCAATTAATAAACAAAGAACCTTCTGTAAAAACAAACAAACTTTACCTCTTATAGTTTGCTTCTCAATAAACAAAAGTCCCCTTCTTGTCAGGAATATACCCTTTTTTCTTGGCAGGGTATACCATGTCGAGTACATTCCTAATCTAATCAGCTGAGACGCGCCAGAGACCGCTTTCAGTTCTGTGTCGATAGGCAGAGTTCACTAGGTCCCCCCGGGTTCGGAGATAAGCCCGCTTTAAAATCGGAAATGTTGCCGGTCGAAGCGGTACTGGCGTGCATTCCGTGTCCGACTTTCGATCCGCCATGATGCGTCTGAGCTCGCTGCTGGCTGTGGCCCTCGTCCTGGTCCTTTCCTCCGTCTCTGCGGAGGTGGTCAACTTCCAGACATGTGCGGATAGCGTGGACACCTGCACCATTGAGGAGGTGCGAGTGAATCCCTGTCCGGAGGCCGCGAAACGACAGGCTTGCCACATCCGGCGACGACGTGCCACCCAGATAAGCTTCGACTTTGTACCCAAGTTTAATGCCGACCAACTGGAGGTAACCTTGGGCTGGGCCAAGTCCGATACCGAGGAGCTGATGCTGCCCACCTTGGAGCGGGATGCCTGCAAGTCGACAACCTGCCCGGCACAGACGGGAGTTAAGCAAACCTATACCACCGATGTGCCCATCGAGGCCAAGTTCCCTCTGAGTCCCTACAATATCCGCTGGGCCATTAAGGATCCCGTCAGCGGCAAGCGGTGCTGCTTTACCATTGACATCAAGGTGGTGCGTTAAGGGAAACCTAAATAAATCGAGGAACATGTAAAAAAGAACCAATAATTTAAAAAAATCTAAAATCTGTGAAAAAAAAAATATTGTTTTGAATAAATAAAAATCCAAAAGTATTGTAAGATTTGTGTATTTTGTTTTCTTTTTCTTTTACGGATACAATTCCAAAGAAACGCAATAATTCCCTGAACTCTTAATTAGAAATCTGTTCTTCTCCTGTTCGTTTTGTATATATTTTATTTTCTGTTAACGATTTACTGCATTTTTTAATTATTTGTGTGCCCGGGTTACTGCCCACTGGGGACCATCTCAAGGAATAAAGATATTTACTTCAATAATCATCAACCTGCTGGCGACTAATTTGAACCCCAAAGCCCCGCGGACAGCAGAAGGAAAGTATATAAAACTTTGATTGAACTTTTGGGTGCCATTAAAAAATCACCCCGCCTGCGTGGATTTTTCTCCGCGGGTCTTATCAGCGTCGTGAAACAATTAAAAATTGAGCACTTAAGTTGTGGTCATAAAATCATTTGTTTTTCCCTCGTTTTTTTCCGCCTCGTTTTTCCTCGCTTTTTATTGTTTTTTTTCTGTTCACATTTTTTAGTGGTGGAAAATTCAAATAGCAAATCACTTTCCATACTCACTAAATGGAGGGTATATTGAATTGAAAGGGGTTTTAGGTGGAAAGCACTGAACAGCTAAGCTATAGTAATTGTGATTAAATTCTCTATGATAACAATAACGATTTTAAAATATTTAAAATAATTCTAGTTCTTATTTTATTGTTTTATTTAAGATGACAGACATTTTTATAGGCCATTGCATATTATTATATATATTATTTTATTGTATAAATTGTATAGGGTATCTTGGCATCCATTCTTTCCATAAAGTATTTCTCCTTCAAGTTTATATTTCGTTCATTGTTTACCTAAACGAAAACGTAGACATATTTTTGGCTGTGGTTGGGGAATTGGTCAGAATTCTGATAGGCCTGACCCCAAAAAGGAAAAAAGCAGGGCAATAATAACACAAACAACGTCAGACACTTGAGCAAATAATAATAATAACGAGAGTAATCAGAGAAAGGACTTTCAAAACACATTGTTAGTCAATTTTGAAGCAGTGGCACTTTGCCTGGAATCAAATTCAGATTACGGCATTGGCCTCGCCGTATTTCTTGCCCAGAACATAGGGCGTTTTCGTCAGTTTAGATATGATGTTGCACTTGACCTCCTCCAAACAAGGTGTGGCATCCACATAGACCACTTCCCGGCGCTGGCTAAGATAGGCGTTAATGGCGGGTTCACTTTTCCGGAACTGCTGCATCTGGCGGTCGAGGTAACCGATGTTTGACTGGGGCCCCGGGGAGTAGCTATTGACTAGGATCCTCATCCTGGCCATGCGTTCATCGATTTGCAAAAAAATCAATCTATTCGGTGGCACAGTGAAGTCTTCGAAGAGCTGTCTAGCCTCGCACTTATTGTTGGGATAATTGAACAGTATCCAGCCACGGTGTAGGGCATCCTCCTTCAGAAGCCGGCTCTGGATGAGATTCCCTACGGCCTCGGATCTCTTGTAGACGCAATCCTCCTCAATGCCCTCCTGCAGGAGACGAGTGTGCTCGTTCTGCTCGGCACCATTAATGCTGTGATAGATTAGGACATCGGCATCCAGGATCAGCAGATCCCAGCGTTTGGCCAGTAAGTGAGCCAGGGATTTGCGTCCCGATCCCGGTTTGCCATGGAGCACGATCCTGTGAAAGAAGTTCCTTTGGAGCTGGTAAAAGTCCCCCGCCACTCCACGATGGAAGGCATCCAACACTTTAGAATATATATCAGTTCCAATTCGTCGGATATTGTTGCCCATCCAAAGACGCACATCGGTCACGCCATCGGCCACAAGAATCTCCGCCAGAATGCGACTCATGACATCAATCAGTTTGTGCTTCTCGATGTAGTACATAAAAGCGGCTCCAAACTCCACCAGCATTTGTTTGTTGAACTTTGTGGGTAAAGACATGGTGAAGTTGGGCCTTTCGAGGAATATAAATACTTAAAATATGAAATGCCTAGTGATTTTAGGAAATTTGAATCTTTGACAGCTTACATTTTATGTTTCCTGAGGCTTTGCTTATTTTATAGACTGGATAAATCAAAGAATTCAATTAAAAGGATTAAGTGTAAACATAAAATATATTTAATTTTGTACTTCTTTAGCTCGGGCTCAAACCCGGCTTAAGTAATACGAGTGCGAGCGAGATAGATAGAAGGTTGCAATCTTTATTATCCCATAAAGTTCATGTTTTTCAACCAATTGTGCTCACATTTTCAGAAAACACTTGCGCACAAGTCCATTTAATATTTACCGATAAAATTCTAAATAAAATGGAATTTTATATAAACATTTTTGTGACAGTTGACGTAGTTCAGCAGTATTTTCTTTTGTTAAGAAGGGATAACAGCTTCTCGAAGGGTTATTCCATATCCTGTTGAATTACTTACCGCCACATTACCACTTCCAGACCAAACCCATAACCAAAACTGATGGAGAGCATATTACCATTAAGACGATACTGTAACTGGGATTTCTCTCATTGTTACGATCATATTAATTGCTTCCGTTACAATATTAGAAAATGGCGCAAACTTCCGGGCAGCTGAAGGGGCCCGCATGTAATGGCCAACTAATGTCTTGGCCAGAACTGGAGCCAAAAAATGCCGGGGCCGGGCCAAGGCAAATTGGCTCCATATGAGTGCAGTTTTTCGGGGTGACAATATCTTGCAGCGAATTATGACAGCTCCTTTGTCTTTCTGGGGATATTGCCACCACCACTCCCACTCGACTCCCTTTAGCATTAACAATTTAAAAAGCCGGGACTGCTAACGGTCTGCAAAGTGTTGCCAAAATGTCTGTCATACTTTATGCCGTCTTATGAGCTGCCCGGCTAAGCCAAGAATCCAAGGAATGGCCAAGGAGAGAGCATCCTTATGAGGATGCCACATGAATGTCTTCGAGTGGAAAGGAGTGGGCGGCTGAGTGGCTAATAAAAACTAGCATAAGATGAAAAATTGCTTCCTGTTGCTGCTACTGCCTTGGCAGGACACTCTCCATATTGTTATGTCAAATATGCTGTTAATATCTTGCACACACTAATATCGCATCCTTGGCTTCCTTAACATTTGCTTTGGGGTTTATTGGGTTCTCCAGCTCCACCAGCTGGCCAGGAAGCACTCAGGGATGTATCTCTGTTTATTTTTAAAGAATATTTATGGAAGGAAATTAATAATAATTTATGTTTAACAAAAAGTATATCAAAGTCAATTTATTTAAAGAAAGTATACAAAACAAAATTGACTTAACATTATAACTTTTTAAATATTTTGTTTATTTGGTGTAAATATACGCATTATTTTCCTATTTTTTTACGAACGAATAAGAAATGTTGCTGTGCAAAGACACGCCTTGAAGTTGCATTGCGGATTGTTTTTAATTATATAAAAACGAAAATCAAAATATGAATTTGAATGTGGATGTGAGTGCTTTCGGCTCTTGCCGCCTGCCACAAAGCGCAACTTTTTAATTAAACTCAAATCAAAAGCAAAAGCAAATGGGAATGCGACTGCGACAACGATAACACTCCCGACAGCTTCTCATCTCATCTGGGTTCTCGGAACTGTGTGCCAAATTACATTTCATCATTGTATGACCAGCGTCCGTACACAGTCGTGCTATGATATAGTATATATCCTCCCCTCGATCCGATCCCACTCCACTCTTCATATCCTTTTTTAATCGCCAAAAATTGTGGCACAAGCCGCCGCCGCCCGCCGTTGTCGTTTGTCGCATTTTTTTGCGTTATCTCAGAAGAATTGCGGATCGAGTCTCGCCAGCGGGAGACAAAAAGGCGCCCTACAATCGCATATGACAATCCGGAAACCGAAGATCGAAATGCTCTTAAAAATGAAATCTATATTAAAGAACTGGAATTAATATAGATATTAGAAAATAAGAGGAATATCGTTGATAGTCTCGAAAAACATTAGTACATTTAGTTTGCTTAGTTTCTTTTTTTTTAAATTGTGACCTAAAATAGTTTATTTAATATATTTTCAACTTCTAATTGCAGTATTTAAATCCTGTTATCATGAGCTTCACTGAATACTTTCCTGAATTATAATTATCCATCTTTTTCTATTCGCAAAAGGTGTTTTGGTAATTTACTTATCTTATGTTTTACTTTATACGTTTTTATTGCCTTGCCAGCTGAACTCTTAAACACTTTTAATAATTTCGAAACAATAAACTACACATACCCTTTATAAATAAATAAGTTTTTGCGGTCTTTGTATAAAAACTACGCAACAGAATGTATATGTTGATAGAAGAAACTGCACGAAGTTGAGCCGCCAGATGAACTGACTACCGAGTGAGTAATGTGGAACGGGCACTACAAAGCCCAGGGGAACGGGGTGCCAGAGACTGAGACGGACTGGGGCTGTACTTACAGTAATCATAATCACAGAGAACTGGCAGTGCCAACCTCATTATACCATTGCCAACCGTTGAAAAGCGAGGCGCAATTCAAACTTAAGCGGGCCGATAAGGAAAAGTGATGTTCGGTGCTTGGCACTGCGTCTAGTGGCCCCATATACTCAGAAAAATCTTAATCAAATTCTAACTAATAACTAAATAAGGATAATTAAATGGATATATGTTTTATAAACAAGTAATGAATAATAAATCAACAAATAGAATACAAAAAGGCCAAAGCTATAGAATTTACGTATTTCTTAATGCGAAATATCTCTTCTTTTTATTTTTAAGTTGCCTTGCTGCTTTCTTTTAGAAGTTGCCCTTCTGCTTCTTCTCAGAAGTGGCTTAATTTTCCCCCTATTATTCAGATAAGTATTTTGATTTTTTCCCAGTGTGCTTGCAGTTCTAGCTTCTAAGATTGTCAGCTACTTTCAAGTCAGCCGCCAAAGGGAGAGAGTTCGGGTTAATCGCAGCTCAAAGACCGGCTGCATCGTCTTCGACGCCTATGTAGGGGTCTTATCGGGTGCGGCGGCCTATGGACCCTTATCGACTTCCTTCGTAGTCCGAACGCCTACTATCCCCGCCAGAAAGGAGCGGAAGTAATGAGCACCGTGTGTTGTCGTCGCCGACTTGTGCTTATCAATTTCACAATTGCACATTGCTTTATCATCGAATAACCCTCGACAGCCGGCATAAAAAAGCATCCCGCAAAATGTGAAAGAGTTTCACCGATTTTTTCCGCTTTTCCACCATCCCTCCCCCCAGTTATTTTTCTCCTGGCATGGGTTCGGCCACAAAAACACTCGACACTCAACGCCCAACAATTAAAAATCATTTTTCACACAATTGCTAGTCAACGTTCCAATTTTTCCCCAGAGGACACGAATCCGGAGCGTAAAAAAAAAGGAGTGTGGCAAACAAAGCCACACATCAACAGGCTGGAAGAGGTGTAGGAGGAGGCCGGGGACTTGTGTCCGGGATCCTGCATCCTGGACCACTTTGTCATGCCGACAATTTGCTGCCAATATTTTGCCAATTTTTTGTATTATTTTTTTGTCATATGGTTCGGTTTGTCCCTCGGTTTGCCTTCAATTATGCAGCAATTGAAAAATTACTACGTGTACAACAATTTCGGTTTCAGTTCATTTTTGCCAACAAATAAAAAAAAAAGTGTATAGGATTTCTGGGGAGGACTGACACTGGCGGCAGACACACAACAGGTTTAAAAATTTGTCACCGCAACAACAAAGCAGTGACAGACGCCAAATGAAGCGCAAATTTAATTACGCAATTTTATTGGATTAACAGGCGCAACCTGTAAACAAATTTAAATATGCCGCACACACATGTGGCACGGTCTCCCCCCCTGCTGCCTTGGTCAGAGTCGTCTAGTCGCGTAGGTGAGTCGTAAATTTACGCGCCATTGTTGGCAGTTTTTGCCACCATATCCCTTAACCCTTAACCCTTAACCCCATCCCAGTTGGTGTTGTGTTGACGCCAATGTTGGTCTTCTGCCCTAACCCCCTGCCCGAATATGTGTCTGTGTTATCTTCCTTTTTTGGCCTTTTCACTTATGCAAACGGAACATTTGAAAAATATGTTGGCAGGATAAACAGCAGGGCCACAAAGTGCAGCTGATGCCCCCAGACGGACTCTCCTCCAGACTGCCTTCTGCTTTTCGGCCCTGACATTTTAATGAGCATGCAACGCTGCTGCAACGTGCTGCTCCTTCCTCCTGGTGTTGCACTCAGAAAAGTTGGAGAATGTTACTTTTATTGATTCTATTTGCATGAGTTTTTGTAGTTCCCAAAACGAATTTTCCATCAATGCTTCAGAAAATCTTGAGGTTTTTAAGGCCCCTACAAAGGTGTTCAAAATTGTGATACAAAAGTTTGGATTGATTAAATAGAACTAAGTTTGGTAGCTTAAGAGGAGGTCTTAATTCATTTACAATTTTCTCAAATAGTTAATTAAATTTAAACTTTTTCACGCAGTGCAGCTTAACCCCTTTTCCACCCACTTTTTGGCCGGGGCCAGCATCCTTGTTAAATTCATTAGTAAAACGTTGCACCTTCAGCGCAATTTGCTGGCAGACATACGTACGCGTGAAGGCGGGAGCCGGGTGGCAAGAGAGGTCAGTCCGAAAACACACGTCTGTTTGGCCTGATGTTGCCGCACGGCACACACGAAATTAAAACCTCCTCCTCCTCCCGCAGACAACACCAAGCCCCTTCTCCAAAAATCAGCCGAAAACAACAAGAGCCACGTAAGGGGAGAGCACAGCCCCACGATGAAACGAGCAGACAACATGACATGATACCGATACTAAACTGACACTTTGACATGGACTTAACCCTAAAAACGCTTTGTTGGCTTTATTGGTGTCGGTTGGCCTGCTCTCTGGCCTACGTACCCAATCCCCAGGCCTCAACCAATTCCCTCCCATTTTCATGGCCATGTGCGTGCCAAGGTATCCACTTGATTTTTGCACTAATTTACGTGGATTAAGCGCTCGACGGGGCCGTGTGACCTGGGTATTAAGCTTAAATACCTTTTAATTGACAATTTGTGTTTGGCCATTTGATGCCTGATTTTGTTTATTTATTGCGTGTGTGTGTGTCGGCCTATTAGATGTACAAAAACTGGTGGTGGACCAAAGGAAACCCCGATTAATCTCTCCCCGGGTAAAACCTATTTTATTTACCTTCATTAGTTATGTAGTTAAAGAAATAAGTTTTGTGTTTTTAAACAGGGAAAATAAATTATCTTGATGTAGTAGGGTTTATGAGAAATTAAAGCATTTGGTAAATGAAGAACTTAATTTAATTTGCCAGAAGTTTTCATACAAATAATTCAGTTGTCAAGTATTGCGCAATATTATTTTTATTATCTTTATTTAACCAAAGGTGAAACTGAAATGTATTATTAGGATAATTTTTACAAAGCCTTCAAAGATCTTAAACTTATTGGAGAACCATTTTTACCTAAGAAAAGAAACTAATAAAACTTAAACTAAACTTTGTCACGAAGTATCCCCCATCTCTCTCAACTATCCAATTAATCTTTGCTCCTATTTTCTGTTCGATCCTTGTCGAAGAAGTATCCTTCAGCTGCAGGTAAAACTTGAACTCATTTGTATGCCACTAAATTGTGGAAAAACTTTGCCGCGGCATTAACAATTGTGTGAAGTTGCGTCTCCCACTCCTCTCAGTTAATTCGATCCATCAGCTGCAAGTTGTTCCATGAAAAGCTGAAAAGTCTCGCCACACAAGCGAAAAGTTGCACAAAAAAAAATTGCTTAAATCAGCGAGTTTTTTTTTCGCCTTTATCTGGAGTTTATGGGAAAGAAGGGAGAGAGTCAGCCGTATAAGCTGCCGCACGGTGCAGCCTCGTCTAATTGAACCCAACAGATATTTTCAATTAGCAGCAAAACATTTGTGAGCTAAAAAAGTTTTATTTAATTTTTTCGTTTCCTCTACATCGTTTTTTTTTTGTTCATTGCCTGCACCTTGAGCTCAAGGACTTGGCTGGCCGGATTCCTGCGGGGCGAACACGTTCAGGCGCCAATAAAAAAAGGCACCTTAGTGCTGGGAACTTTGGCCAGCGGCGGACAAACTTTTTAATGCCATTAAAGAACGAAAAAATGAGGCAACAAGACGTCGAAAGTTTTTCGTTTGCCCAAAAGGTAAGCCAGGAAAAATAGCCAACTAGATGGCACTGAAAAAATTACTTTTGTTTAACTTAAACAGCTCAAAAAATTACCTTGAATATATTTAAAGAAGTTTTTCTGACAAGTTTATAAACCGATAACTTATATACTTTTTTAAGAAAGAACCTCAAGTGTGGAAAGCAATTTTAGGGCATACAAATTAACTAAAATAAAAGATAATACAAATTATATAACGCATCGATAAAATGTTAATTATTTTCTGCATTGTGCACCAGCAACAAATACAATTTGTTATGTCTGAGACCGTGACAAATTTAAGCGAAATTTGGACAGCGATCATAAATCATAAGTGCCTCGCCTTATTTCTGTATAATTTTCGTAACATTTTTGTTAGAGAGTAGCCTCTCTTTATGCAAGTGCGTAAATTGAATTGATAAAAGCGGTGCCGGGCCGCCGCAGAACAAAATGCAAATGTAAAGTGCGTCCGGGAAATGACTACAAAATGTTGAAAATCTACAACTTGAGATAAGGCCCAACAGAGTTCAAACAAACTAATTCAAAGTGCGTGTCCTGTGGATGTGGTCCTCGTGTCCTCGTGCCCTTTGCCGCAAAAGTGCGCAACACAAATCAGCGCATAATGGCTGCCATCCCAGTTGCCGGCGCCACTTTCACAGCCCCAATCCACATTCACTTCCATATTCATGCCCATGTCCATGGCTGTGTTTGCATTCTGCTGCAGAAATAGGAACAGGAACAGGAGCAGCGGCAGGACCTCGACAGACCACGCATTTCAATAATTCTAATTAATTTATTAACGCTTATCAGCGGCGATAAATTTGCCAGGGCCGCTGTATTTGTCCATGTGCCAGGACAGGGCCAGGACGGGGCCATGGACAGGATAGGCCCGGAAACGACCCTTTGCTGGATTAGTCCTGGAACTCTGTGCAAACTCTTTGAGGACACACAACAGATCCCCGGCTGACTGACTAACTGACTGACTGATAGAAGGGCTTTACTGCGTGTACCTCCCCCGAAAAGCCCTTTGAGAGATGCACATGGGGCGATAAGTTAGCCGGGGCCCCAATTCGCAGCCATAAATGAAATGAAAAACTTGGAGAAGTCCCGGCCAAGAAACAAAACCAAGTCATTGACATCTCTCGTAAATAAGCAGGACTCGCAGGAGTCTTAGGACTAGGCGTTGATTTTAAAATGAGCCCATTGATAAGACCCAGCTTGGGGGGTGAAGTTAAAGAAAACGCTGAGGTGGCCAAAAAAGCTAGTGGAGCTGTCTGGAATTCGACTAAACGATACCCAGGGAATATGGATATTAAAAGAAATTTATTGGGGTTATTGGAGGACTAAGACATTTTTCAGATATGCATTTAGAGAGATTGATTGCAAGTAAAACAGGCAACACTTTTAACAATTAAAATGGAAAGTATTTCGAAATATTAACTTCAAATTAGGGATGGCAGAAAATGTTGATGCATCGATTCTGTATTGATACTTCATACGAATACGTTCAATATTTTAACGTTGCGATATATGTCCCAATTGATATTAGTTTTAATATATCTGAATCCTTAACCTATTGAGTTTGAAATAAATGTTAATAGTAATAGGATAAAAATATATTTTAAATTTCGCTATATCAAAGTATACGATATTTTTTATTTTATATTCACCGCGATAATGAAGAATTATCATACTATAAACTAAAGCAAAAAATTCATATTATAGGAAAGCTTCACCATAACTTATATACCCAATATAACTAAAAATCCAGGATAATATTAAACCGCCCGTTTGCCTGCGCCCTTTTTTATTGTAAGCCTCGAAATGACTTTTGTTTCTGTCGCCCGAGCGACTGAAAGTGTTAAAATTTATTGACGCATTTAGATCAAAACTAAAAATTGTCTCCCATTTGCTTCTTCTACTTGAATGTCCTGTCCGTCCTGTGCCGCTCTTTCTTTTCGCATTTCTGCTGATTCGGCAGATCGCAGTTTCTGGTCCTTACTTTTCGCCACTGGGCCCTCTCCGCGCCCGATGATGATGGTGGGTGTGTGTGTTTTGTTTTAATACGAAAATCCCCTGACTTGGCCAATCTGCCACGCCCCCGTGTCTCCGCCTGCGTTCAGGGTTCTCTAGCCGGCGGCGGCGGCGACGGTGGCGGACCAGGATAAATCCCGGATTGAGAGGGGGGGTAGATATACCTTTAATGCATTTTTCTCATATTGAAAAGCACTTAAACGGCAACCGGGGGTTGCGGAAAATATGAAAATCGTAAAACCTTGCCGGAGTCTGAAGGTTTGCTGCTCCTTATTTTATTATTATTTTACAGGGAATTATCTCATTTGAGTGGAGTTGCCCTGTGCTATCCATCCCGCAGGATCTCTGCCAACTGCCTCCCCCCGCCCGAGTCTGTTGTGTAATGTGTGCGTAATAACATAATATCCTTAAGATATTTTAATATTGCCTGCCGCTGCATATTGAACTGCGGCATCGTTGTTCGCATCCAGGACTTGCCCTCGGTTCCCTGGATTCAAATTTGCCTCTGCTCATCCTCTCATGCTCGTTGCCCTGGTCCTGGCCGCATTTCAACATATTTGGCTTTGCTTTGGCTGCCGGCTTGTTTGCTCCTCCATCCTTGTGCTTCGGCGCTCCTGTTTCGCTGTAGCTTCCTTCCTTCCTCCGATTTAACAATACCTTTGTGCATCGTAAAATAATTGCCGCAGGGACTGTAATCTTGTCGGGGTCTGGGTGCCTTGCAATTTTCATTTTGCTCGAATTTGGTTTCACCATTTTTTTCTGCAAGATTCTGTTTTGTTTATTTTTTTTCAGCTGCTAAAAGGTTTTCTTACTGCTGACTTACCAAGGGACATGTTTATGGATGTTTGGCATACTTGGGAAATACCAAGGTTGGCGGTGGAATTGAGTTTATTAGCAGAGATATTCATCGATTCTTGGAGGATTGGATTTTAAAGGAGAATGTGGACAGGTATGGAGGTGTCTTTATTTTTTAAATACATTGAATAATATATAATATAATAATATATATTTATAGTTAGATAAATAATGTTGTAGATTTCTGATATATATAATAATTTTATTCATTTACCATTTAAAATATTAAAATAAAATATAGATGGAGTTAATTATTCCGCTGACTGACTTTAACCAACAATTCTCTTCGAATTCATTTTCATTAATTTCCCTATTTGATGTGAGTTAGAACCGGCAATAATCTGCGTAATCCCTTCACATCTAGTTTAACGCACACCTATAAAAGTAAGCATCTTCGTTATCGGCTCTCACTTAATATTATGAGAATTTTCGCTTCACCCCATCAATCCATTATCCCAATCCTCTCCTGCCCCGGACTCTGGTGTGTTTATCAATAATGTGCTGGCACTGCCAGGGATCGCTCGGTGATGTTTCTCGTGTTTTGCCCTCGATTGTTTTTAATAAGTCGCCAGAACCCCCATTCCCTCGACCCCATGCCCCTCGACATATGCGGCAACAATTTAATGTTGAGCTCATAAATAAAATCGCTTGTCCCCGCGGCGACTTCGTTCGGGTTTCCTTAGTCAAAGTGCGGTGACATTATTGGATTGGAGCAGAGTTGTCGAGTCAAGAGACCCGGACGAAATGAGGATTCGAGAGTGTGCGGCACTCGAGTTATTGACAAGTTTATGTGCTTAATCCTTCCATAAAGCGCACCATTAAAATGCCAACAAAAGGTACTTTATATGAAAATTTCCGAGTCCCCGTCCTCTGGCGTCCACTTTTATCGCCGGCTCATCGTTCATATTTCAATGAACGCACCGAAATTTGAATGCTCCTTCTGCACTCTAAGAAAATTCAGAAGGTTTTGATTGTGAGAAAAAATATGCATTGAATTTAGATATTAAAAACAGGGAAAAAATGGTGCTAGAAATGTTGGTAACATTGATCAAATAAAATCTTTTATATTTCGTATTGTATGGGGTTTCTTTTCGACATCGATTTATTTCTCTACATTTATGTTATTTTATATTTATTTTATTTATAAAACATTTTACATAACCAATGTAAGGAAACTCTCTTAGCTCTTAATAGTTCTTCGATCTTAATACAACATATTTTCCCCAGTGCACACAGTCCCATGTGTTTGTGTATTTTGTATCTGTGAGAACGTAAGACAATCGACAATTGGGGGCGTGTCGAATGGCACACGATTCCGAAGGCAGCTGCTCAGCTTCAGGGGCTGCCTAGAAATTATATTCCTCATCATCTTCGACTCGGTTCCTGATATGCTCGGGTATTTTTATTACCCGTGGCCCGCGCTCGCGATTCCGTGCATATTAGTGTAAAACTAGACATATATCTCCCAAGCGGCTATATACATTCCCATTGGGCGAGCTGCTATTTGCAGCCAAACTCACGAATTCGTAATAAAAATGTTTCGCACTGCCAAACGTGTGCAGGCCAGAAGTGAAGATTTTTTTCGGGGAGCGAAATTGAAACGTAATGGTTCCGTTTCGAACGGAAGGCGAAAACGCCAAAGACAGGCATTAGCTTTTTCAAAAAACTTGTATTTACCTTATAGGCAGGAAGTCCAAATGATTTTCGGGAGAAGCAAGTTGAACTCATTTGGCAAGTGTTTACAGAAACTGTCTAATGGGAGAAGTTTTAAGCGAAAAATGAAGAAAATGTATTGGGTTATTATGAAAAAATGGATTCATTTTTATGTATATCAATAACAACATTTGGAAAGCGATAAATACTAAAAGAAATGACAAAAGGTAGCCCAAGCTAATAATAATGCATATAAGTTATTATTTCTTATTTTCTTTTCATAAATCTTTACTATTTTTTAAGGTTAAGATCACTCACAATATTTTAAAATATTTTAAACTTGTCTTTATGACGTATATAATGTGAAGTCTATACTTTCCATGTGGCAGACTCACTTTTAAACCCAAACTCCATGTGTTTAATTCGGCGCCATTCCCATTCCACCTTCAACCCATTTCCAAATCCCCCCTTTTGGAGTCCGGGAAAAAAAGCTCGGCTTAAGGGGAAGAAGAAAAATTATGGAACCTCTGTGAAAACGTCTGGCGGGAGCAGCATATTTAAACGATTTCACATTTCTTAATGATTCTGACAGCTGAATGATCTTTCATTTTCGGGGTGCCTAAAAATGTGTTTTTCGTATTCTCCTCCGTTCGCGCTTGTCAGTCCCAATTTGAAATTCGGCTGAATTTGTATTCCGTATTTCGTAGTTTGCCTCAAGTGGCGGCGGTCTTTAGTTAATGTCAGTCACAGAACAGAGCCCAGATGTTGCCCAAGTTCTCTTTTTCTGGGGGATTAATTAGGTATGGGCACTATGCTTCTGTATGCTGTATACTGTAACAATGACTTCATTAAAGGGGCAATGGCAACCTGATCGGGCTTGTCAAATTTGCTGAGCGCTTTTAATTTTAATTCCACTGCTAATACATCATCGTAATGCGTCACCCAGAAATCACCCGAAGGTGGCACAGTGGTCCATTGGTTCATTATGCAGTGGGACCCTTTTTGGGTGGTGCAATAGTGCGGTCGTGCGTGTGTGTGATAAGTCCTGAAAAGCGCCGAACTACACGTTCCGATTTTCACAACAGTTGGTCCTGCACAACCCTCAGGTCTCAGGACTCCCCCCTATTCGCGAGTGGATTTTCTCATATGCGGAAATCACACTTGGAAAAATAGCAGCACAATTTTGAAATAAATTTTAAAATATATTTGAGTGGTTTTGCTTACTGCAGGTCCGTAACATCAAGTGCAACATACATTTAATATATATGTTAATACAAATCCAATACCAATATATCTTCTTTTTTTTCTTACAAATTTAAAATAATAATATATTCTCCAGTGCAGGCTAGTGCGAAAATCAAGTCGAGGCTAAAAGTTGGCTGGATCCGCGGTGGTGTTGATTTTGTTGCCCTTGTTGGTGGTGGCAACGTCAAGGTGAAAGCCGCTTAAGGTGGCCGAGGGATGGGATGGATGGGTGATGGTCCTTTTGTTAGGACTCGACATGTGCGCTATTGGATTAAGTGGCGAACGGCGGCGATTCAAGGACAATCAGCGGCGCAGCACGGAGTCTGAGTCCTGACTGCAGAGTCCTGTGTTCGTCGTCGCCACCTTCTGTCCAATTCGGAGCTAGACCGCGTAACAGGAATCCATTAAGGTGACCGTTTTATTTGCTACATTAGCGTGGGCCGGGGATGCTCTGCTCCTTAAATGCATGCATTTAGCCATCTGCCTGCATTTCTCGTACTAGAGTGTTAATTGAGATTTCTCCATTGCCAGCTTTTATTGGTACATTTCGGGAGTTAGTCGAGCGGAATGGTCAGGATGTGTAGTCGTCCTAGTTCGGGCACTTCAAAAGCAGCCTGCAGCATGCTAATTCCAAGCGAAAGGATAAGGACAACAGCCAGGCAGCCAGCTGCTGCTTTCGGATATAGAAATAGAAAGTCGCCCACGTGCCGTTGGAATGCCAGGAATTCCATTCCGGAATTTCCAATCAATTTTAATTGGCACCCCATCGACGGATGGATGGCAGCGAAAAGAAATCCAGAATATTTGTGCATAATTTTAATTAGAGCATTTTTCTATTTGCGCAATTTATCTTGTTGGCTTTCGAAATACTTGGAAACCGGTGGCGGCACTCGGATGGCAATGGGTGTCAAGTCAGTGCAATAAATTATTTTAAACGAGCATGTCGAAGATGTGCCCCTCCTCCTCCTCGACATGTGCATGTTTGGGTATTTCAAATATTTTTATGGCTAGGTCCCTCGGACTCGGTTTAGGTATCCTATAGGAACATAGGAACGCAGGAACCTCTTCGGGATTTATGTGCAATCGGGGGGCTCCGAGATAAATCTCCTGCGCAGTCAAGCGGCCAGCCAATCAAAGTTGCAGCCACGGCGTCGGCTTCATTCAAATTGCTCCCCTCGGAAACTCATTTAAGTTTTCCTCCAACTCAGCGTTAGAGATAGGTGAAAAGGATAAGAGAGGTCCTGTGCTGGAGTGCTGCCCGCCGAGGGATTGGGCCGGCCAACTTTGGTCCGGCTTAATTGCCCAATGTCCTTGGCAGCAAAAAGCATGGAGAGGGGGAGGCTTAATTGCCCCACAGCCTGTGACTTTGCCCAAATGCTTAATTGCCATTTAGTCCTTTTTAATGGACTCCACTGGTCCGTTCGTTAGATTTCCGCTCACCTCCTTTGCTTACTTTTCGGCGTGTCCTGTTGTGTCCAGTGTCCTGTCGATACAACTCACAGTCGCAGATAAACTTGCAAATGTTAGCATTTTAATGGCAGGCAGCATTTTTGACTTAATATGTCCCAGCTTATCTGTGTATCTCGGCATCCTGCATGTCCTGTGTGTCCCCTTTGGGGCACAGCCGCCTCCTCAGCTCGTTTGTATTGCATAAATTTTGCCCAAATTGTTTTGCTGCCGTCCGATAAGACGCCGTCGATGGCATGACAATTAGCCCGAACTACATTTAAAATATTACTTGTGGCCCTCGGGTTTCTCTCTCAGCTCCTGAAGTTCGTCCTCAGCTCCCGATGTCCTGTGTATGTCCCCTTTGTCCTGGTCAGCTTTAATTGTTTCTTTGGGGGTCGTTCGTTGAAAGCGCAAACACGATTTGATTGCAGATATCCCGAATATTGACTATTGGCCTTGAATGCCAAAGTGGGATTGCTCACTCTGAAAGTAAGGGGTAAAGAAAGTAAGGGTAAGAATTTAAAAGGGGATAGTTTGGGCATTTGTTGTATTTAATTTGATGTTAGTTAGTTATCTTGCAGCACATTTATCTTGTTTTTACTTAAAAACCCTAAAATTTAAATTTTAAATATATGTTTTTTGTAAACTCTTTACTAGTTTTTATTTCTTTAATACCAAAATAGTCACTTAACTATAACACCTATCCAAGGGCTCTCCTTGGCTGCGCAGCTTCCTTTCTAACCTCGCATTTCTTCACTGCCATTGCCTCCTTTCAACCTGCCACTTGACGTGGCTCCTGCTTTTGCTCCTGCCTCCTGGTGCACTTATATTTAATGAAAAAAAGGGAGCATTATTATTAAATTATACCCAGAGAATGGCCCCACACCCTTTTGGCCTTATTTGAGCGCATGACATAAACATAAACTTTGCGCCTTTTGTGCGAGCAAGTCCTGCGGGCGTTCCTTATATAAGTGTGTATATATATATACGTATCCTGATCCTGGCCGGCGGCTAACAACAACAACAATAACGCCAACAAACACCTTTAATATTTTCATTATGAAGTCATTCAGCGCGATTATTAACGCGTGACCCCCAAGGCGATGCACAGCATCCAGAGCGGACCAAGGCGGATGATGGCTCAGGTCCACCCTAATGAACAACAACAACAAAAGCAGTACCCAAAGTTACTTTGACACTGAGAGAATTATTTAAGGGTTTTAAGGGTTAAAAGGATATATATATACCCGTATATCCGCGAAAGTACAGTATGTCGTAAATCAAACGATATATGCTAATAATTTAATGATAAATATATGTTTAATTTGAAATTATTGAAGAACCAATAAAAATATCTATCAAAAATGAAAAGCAATGACTGTTTTTATCTTATATATATTTTATTCTTCATTCCTTTAATTTTAAATTTAGTTTTTAATTAGAATTTAATTAATTAGAAACGCAGGTTGAAATTTTTGTTTCCCACTTCCCCCCGAACTTATTACGTTGTATTAAGGATGAAATCAGTCTTAAAATTTATACAAACATGTACCAAATATCTACAATTTGCCTTTATTTTTTCTCCGTGTTCTTTTAACTCCAAGGTAAATTACAATTTTTTGTTTATAAGTGGCAGCCGCCCTCTGGGAGGATCTGCCCCCTCATCCGATGGCGGGCAAGTGCAGCTGTACCTAATAATCATAATAATTGCGCCATGGGCGTCGACGGCGTCGTCAACTTTTCCAGACGCCATCCAACATCCACATCCCTCCGAACAACAATTGCTTATAAAGTGCGTGTGACACATTAACGGGAAAAGTCCGGCGCGAAAAGACCGGGAAAACCCGGGCGGCCGCACGGAAAAAAGGCAAATAAAACTCGCGACCAGTGGGCGAACTTCAAAAGAAATAAAGAAATGGTTGGCAAGTAGAAAAAAAATTGGAGCGAAAAGAAAAGAAAAGTCCTTTAATGCCGTGAATTTTCCGCGGGATTTCTATAAAGTGCAGCGGGGGCAAATGGGAAAATTAGAGTGGGTCGTCGGTTTCACTGCGGTTTCAGTCGCGTAAATTGAAAAAATGTTCGTGCGTAAATTGGCTTTTCGGCCGGGGGTTCCCCTATATCGGCTAAGAAATTTTAAATGGAAACAGGCGTGGCTGCTGCTGGCCCCGGCCAGTTCACCTCTCGACCGTATTTTTCCATTTTCCGGTGACCCGGCCACTTTTTCAAATTGAATTTCGAGAGCTCCTGAGAAGGGACAAGTGAAAGGCAGTGAAAAACCCGGCAGCAAATTAAAAAGAAATTAAGCCAATTTGCCTGTACAAGCCAGGATGTGCGGCTCAATTCCAGGATGCCGGCAGAAAGTGGCCGCCGCCGCGACTTCTTGTTGTGGCTCGTAAATCTTGGCCCATAAATACCCGGACAAGTGTCCGGAGTCCGCTTCCGCCTCGCTTCACTGCCAACGTCTTCATTTCGGCGTAAAATTCTTTAATCTCTCGTTCAATTCAATTAGTTCAAGCTGACTAGTTAATGCCGCTCTAAGTGTCCGCGAGTGTCCTTTTCACCGGAGGTGAGTTGGCTCCCTGCCCCCCCAACATTGTCACCGAGCATTAACTTTTGCGATTTATAGCTACTGTAAAGAGGAGTATCTAGTTCTGGAATAAGGCAGTGAATTTTTATGGTTATTGTCTTCGGCCGATATCTGTCTAATTAGGTAAATAAGATATCCTTATTGACGGAGGCTTTATAGTGAAGGGGAATTAAAAATTCTGATTAGCCCGAAAATGATTAAAAATTAAAATATGAAATATAAACATTTATAAAGATACAACGAGATATAGGACTTTGAATTTTTGGTCAACTAAATGCATCCTTGTGGCCATTGAAAAACCAGAAATGGAAGATTTTGCCAAATTATGTTAATGCAATTTTACTATATTTTTTATTTTGTTCAGATTTACAATGAAATAAATGATGTGCATTTGGAATCGTAAATGGGACCTCATGACCAAGTTACAAATTTTAGAATTTTTGTAAGCTAGAATTAATATTTAGTGTATGTGTATCGATCGGTACCTACAAACCCCATAAGATGTATAAATGCTGAAAAATCGACGGGAAATTAAAAATGAATTACAATTCATGAAAATATCAGCGATCCGTGGAGATCTTAAAGGCACCCAATCCTCCTGTAATTCATTTTTAAACAGTCTCCGGGCTTAGTCGCTGCTGTCCTCGGCACTGGCATTTTTTCCCTTAAAGAAAGGGGCGTTTGCGATGCGACTTGGGACTTTCTGCGGCTTCTTATTATCGTTCTCACGCGGCGAAGAAAGGGGACTGGCATTGTCATCTCTGGGCTTGGCCTTGCCGAAGATCAGGGCCGCCTGCTTGGTTTCGGCCAGCGAGTTAATAGGAGCTGTCACGGTCCGGGGCTTCAATACCAACTTCGGACGGTCATCTTCATCCAAAGCACCGAATGGATTGCTTGAAGTTGGTCCTGTCGGCGATCCCGATCCTTGTCCTGTATCTGTTCTTCGGTCCCGGCCGAACTCGCCATTCACTTGATTTCTGTGAGCGGCATTGTTCGGATTGTAGTGACCGCGGCGATCGCGGTTTCGATTCTGAACAAAGTTTGTATAGCTTCCATTATCCACATTGCCTCCTCCGCCGTTGTAGTTGCGCTCTATCCGTGTCTGACCGCCATCAGGGTTGTTGTTGTCGAATGTGCTGTTAATTAGAAATAAAATGTATATTATTTAATATTCATCGAAAAATAAAAGGAAGTCTCTGCCGGTCCTCTGCCAGCACACTACAAACGTTCGTGGGACTTCGGCAAAGTTCTTTTGGCTCTAGCTGTCAAAATATCAATATTGACCTTACAGAAAATTTCAACTTTTCTCAACTGTGAGAGAACTAGTTGAAAATTGTGGGGGAATATGTTTTAACTCACCGATTAAAGTTAAAGTTGCGCGTATGCTGGAATCCGCTGGTAGACTGCTGCTCGTCGAAATTAGGGCCGTTGCTGCGCATGCGTGCATTGCTGCCCTGGTAGCGATTGCCTGTTCCTCCACGATTGTTGTAGTGGCTACGCATTTCACGGTTGGTGCCAAAGGACATGCTGCTATGAGTTGGACTTGTCATGTGGTTGCTGTTGCTGCGGCGTCGCAATTGTTGCGATCCAACGCTGTCATCCCGTCGATAATTTCGTCTCTGCTGGTATGATTCTCCTCTGCCACCCTTGTTCTGGGATCCTCCAGGTCCGCCTCCGCCAGATCCGCCACCAGGGGCCGTACGGCGATTATCGGCAATATCGATGCGAAGCGGAGCCGAATAGTTATCCAACTTGATGCGCCCGTTGCAGGAGAGGGCTCTCTTCAGCTGAGTCAGGGTCTCGAACTCCACATAGCCATAGCCCTTGAACTCGTCCGTTTCACGGTCCTTGATTAGGCGCACGTTCTTCACCTCGAAGTCGGAGAAAATTTTCATCACATCGCCCTGGACGAGGCCCTTGGGTAGATTGCCCACATAGGCATTGAAGGGTGGCTCTGTGGGCACTTGGCGCGGCTGGTCGCGATTTCGGTCGCGATTGCGAAAGTCGCGGAAGTTGCCACGATTGTTATCTCGGTTGTTATCCCGATTGTTATTACGATTGTAGTCCCGACTCATGGATCCGCCATCATTGTTGAACTCGCGGTCTTGCTGGTTAGAGCGATTGGCCATAGTCCTCTTACGCGTTCCCCGAATCGACCGACAGAGCACCAAACACGCTGAACGCAAAGTCCGGAACACGATATTCCAGACGCTGTTAATAAGTCTACACGAGACGTGAGACTGGGACTTGGAACAAAGTGTCCAGTCATTCCTTGACAGCCAACTGGCACTAAACTAAAAGTAACTGATTGGTATTTTTTTTTTAGTTTAGGGCTTACAGAGGTTGCATTTTATCGATGAATTAAGAGCTAAGGTTCCTTATTATCGATTATTCGTACGCCTTTTCATTTATTAAATAACTTTCTTGAATAAATCTTAAGCTGCGAGCCAGTTGATTATAAAATTCAAGGAAAAATATTATCACAGGCATAATTTATTTCATAAAATCTGAGAATTTATAATGCAAAGTTGCCGAATTAAAATTCGGTGGCAACCCCTCTTCATACAAAACTCTGAATAAAGTCTGTTGTGCGCAGAACTCCGCTCGGAGTTAAGGTAAACCATAAATGATTAATTATGGCGCCTGTTCGCCGCCTTCTCTGCCCCCTTAACCCCTTTTGGCTCCGCCATATTTTTGCAAAAAAAAACATGTGTAAGCAGGAGCGCCATCTTCGCCGCCAGTTTGTGTTTGTTTTATGGATAGCAGACAGTACATGATAAAGTCAACAGTAAATAGTGCAGCCAAGCAACAGCACCAGCAACATGTACATCAGCATCAGCAACAGCAGCAAATGCCTTGTGTTTGCCCCGCGAACTCATGACTCATTTTTGTACATTTGTCAAAATTTGTGCCATACATCATATTAAACAGTGCTGGCCCTGGGGAAAGGGGTAAAGGTTGTGCTTTGGCCACAGTCAAAGGGAGTGGGTTGAATCCAATCCTGGCCTGCATTCGGTTTATTCTCTCTGTCTCTATTCGGAAACCTTGCCCCACTGGGGGCCCAAGATAAATCGCCAGCAACACGGAATTAAAAACTGATGTAGCGATTAATTTATCACTCACAGGGAGTACATGCAAAAAAAATATTAGAATTTAATTTAATTTAATTTAATTTAATTTAAGAAGTGTAAATATTAAGGAGGAATTAGTAAAAAATTAAAGCCATTTTTATAACGAAAGTGAAATTGGTTTATAACTATTTAATTTCTTTGGCCAATTAGCTCAGAAATGATTTGAAATATTTATATTTTATGATACCATTTGCCTTTACAATTGTAGCCCAAAATTGTATTTTCCAAATAAAAAATACCTCCCTGTATAGTAATGTTTCTATAATTTTGAAAAATCATAAACTACACAAAGTAAAATCAATAAAAATGCATCTTTAATTGCTTACTGACTAACAGATTACCTAAAATTGATGAATTTTAGTGCAATTATTATTTCAGTGTACTAGCTTGGAGAGCTTCAGCTTCGGGCAATATTTAACTAACAAGTTGCAGTGGAGAATGGACCCACAGAGGAGAGACGTTCGAATGGTTCCATCCGAATGGAATCGAAGTGCACGGAGTTGGGCAGTAAATAAATTACGAGCAGCAAATAAACGCGCATCATTGCATCAACGATGGACACTGGCTGCATGGCAGAGGTGGGATATCGTAGAAGGGGTTCGGTTAGGTTCGATTTGGTTCCACCAGAGCCAAAGACAAAACCGGACAAAACCCAGAAAGATGTATGGACAAACACAGGGACAAGCAAACGGAAGCGGAAACGCTTTCAGCTGTCGAATTTGTATGAGCTAAGGGTCCCATTCCTTCTACAGTTTTCTGGCCATCTAGAGCTTTTGTTGTAAGCGCTCAATCATTTGATTGTTGCAACTGCGGAGCTCAGCTCATCGATCAGAATTAATAAAGATTTGGTCCTGGTGATTGACTGACTGACCCACCTCGACCAGCTGGGATTTCTGGGGCGGGGTGGAGTACAAGGGATATTGGGTGGTTGCACCATCATCATTGCCTCCTTTCTTTTCTGATTTTATTTTTTCTCTCTTCTCGTAAGCAGCCTCGAATAGAGCATTTGTTTCTAATCGGGGAATCCCACTTGAGCGGCATAGAAGCGTAAACGGTTTCAGTATTACACAACATTAGCGAAATTAAATTGATTCCAAGGCAGTTTTTCGAACCACCACCACCTTGCATACACTCAAGAAAAAGTAGGGGTTTTAAGGATATATAAATATTAGGATTTGAAGATGGAATACGGGAATATATACATTTTTTTAAGTAATAGTATATGAAGAAAGTTTTCCTATAAAAACTATATTATGTAGGATGCTCCAGATATCTCTACGGTTTTCAAAACCTTAAAAGTGTGCCTTACAGTACGAATTGAAGTCTTTTAGGTACCAAATGCAGAGTAAATTTGTTTTTGTTACGATCTAATATTTTGTTTAGCAAAATTTTGGACACCTTGTTAAAGGTTTTAAAAGGATTTATCCCGAATATTTTCTTTAACAACCCTGAATAGATCATAATCAAAATATCACATATCCTGGACAATTTTCTAGTTGAACAAAAAAGTAATTCTTTAAAATAAATATTCTAGTTAGATCCTGGCTTTAGTAATAGGGATATGTGTGTATAGTTTTGTGTTTTTAATTTGATTCATTTTAATTAAATATAAATACTTTGTTAATGTTTTTATCCAATCAGTTTCGCTTGAAATATACCTTTTTATTTCCGTGTATCTGTAAAATTCCACACACATTGTCTTTTCTCTATTTCAAGCTCATCATAATGACTTGCTTGGCTTGATTTGTGCTACAGCGCCCGCAAGTATGCAGCGTAAATATCTTTATGGGCCAATATACTGATGAGGGTTACTCTCCATTAGTAGTGCACTTGTGTAGTACCTCACATATTAAGGGTGTACCCAGGGGGGTGTGGATGCCGAGTCCGCTCACTAATCATATTAAACGAAATTCATACGTCGCCGCATTTATGCGATTTGCTCAGGACCTCCTGGAAAAAGACCAAGAAGCGAGCGAAGGGTAGATATATATACGTATATGGAGCTATTGTTGTTACTTGTGCCGTTATGGCTCGGTCTGGCAACATTTTTCGTTGTCGTTTAAACTAATTGAGTGTTACAAATTTTATGTGCAAAATCTTTAAGCTAAATTGAAATTTGTTTTCTTTTTTTTCGCCTGCTGCCATACATTCTCCACATGTGGATGATGCTGCGGGTAGCGGAAAGTGAACCCATTTAGTGTTATGTGCACATTCTCGTCGCTCAAACCAGTAAGTGCGTTGAACCATTTTAAAATGCCCGAGTTGAGGTATGTTCGACTGGTTTTTGTCCACGAAAACAGCCTACACGGGGTGGAGTTTATTTTTTTTTTTTGTTTTTTTGGGTGGGTTAGTTTTTGGGAAAGAGATACGAGCGCGGTGGCACTTCCCTTTCATTTTCATAATTGAGGTTGAAGTTCGCGATGAAATATTAAGTGAAGGATAAGCAAACACATATATTTTTAGCTTTTTATGGTTTGGTTAAAATATGAAGGTATTGTTTATTTGTATAGTTCATAATTTACATATTTTGTATATTTGAAGGGGTATAATTTTTGAGAGTTTTTAAGGGGCTAGTGTAGATCTCCCTTAACCCTTTGAGCGTATAAAAAACTGTATTTAGAAATCTCTTCGTTGACTTCTTCAGCTCTTTATTCTTTCAATAAATCCTTTGAACAATTTCAAACAATAAGAAATGACAAATAACACCCACACTCTGCCAGCATTATGGCAAGCTAATTAAACTGCCAACAGTGTGTATTTCTCAAAACAATTTACATAATTTACGATGCAAGACAATTGGCAGCGAAGGCATCGAAATCCGGGGAGAAAGACTTGCCTTGCAGGCCAAAATAAAACAGAATTGCATTTGAAGTGCCAGGGATACATTTTTCTGTATGAATTGTTCGAGCCAAGATAAGGCTAACAAGGAATATCATACTCCGAGGCGGCTGGCGACATTCTGGCCAAGAGCAGAAGAAGCCCACACAGTATATATAGCAGCAAACTATATCGTCTGAGATTTATCATTGGCCCCGGTCATATATCAAGTGTTTTTGGCCAAAATAATATAATATATGGCACTTGCCAAGTTCGCAATTACCAGCAGCAAACTGTCGCGGCATTTTGAAAAATTAACATGCACGCCATTTATAGCTCTTTGTATCGGCCAGCCGTAGATTTATGCCAATTTGATACTCCTAGTGATGCTGATTTATGGGGCCCTGGCCTCTCCGCCACGCTCCGAGGAACTTTCGGCGTACCCATAAATAATGCCGGCGATCAAATTGCTACCTTCATGTATCGATAGCGAACTGAAACGGCAAACAGCCAACAGAACCGTAGGCAAAAGGGAGGAGCTGACTCTGTTGTACTTTCAATTAAGGCAATTGATTTTAATTAGACCACGGCTTACCATAAACATATTCCAAAGAAATTATTATTAAACACGCGACCCTCGAAAGCTGCTGGTGTGTGTTGCTCGTAAAGTTCTCCCTCATCGCACCTCACCTCACCACATCGCCGCCTCGGGGTGTAACTTAATATCTCCTCTAGCCATTCGGTTCAATTAGCAGGAATTACGAGTATATGGCCAAGTCGCAGGCCGGGCCCCGATGCACCCTGCACAGGAATGGGCATTGCGGAATGCGCCCACATCTCGGGCCAACTGCTGCCGGCGAAGTTTGAGGAGATGGCGACTACTTGCTGGGGAGGATGAGGAGCGATATTCCTTAATTGGCCAATATAAAGGGGACTTACACTGAGGGAAAAACTGAATCTGAATTAAAATATATTACGAAAATTAGTTCTGAATTGGTTTTTATTTTTCTTTTAAGAATTTTTATTTACATCAAGTTGTTAACATAAATTAAAAAGATAATAATAATAATAAAAAGGAGGGAATCAACCTAGGGTGTAATATAAATATATCCATAGAAGTAGGCTGATATTATATCATATCATATCATATCATATCGAAATAATCGTAAATATTGATATTTCGGAACAGTCCGATATCTTAAAAGAAACATCGATTTTTCGCACATATGTATATCGGAAAGTTCTATAATCGATACCGTATTGATATATTTTCTGCCATACCTATCTTCAATCCATTTAGTTGAGGTCTTAAGCTCATTCATTCGTAAGCTCATTTCTGTGTGAGTCCAGCTTAGGGTCGGACAGGATATAGGTAATTTCTCTCAGTGCCTGCAGCGGCGACGTGCCTCAATTGAGGTGATCAACGTTAATTGAAAGCCAGCGCGGATGACTCAGCTGCCGGCTCATTAAGTGGCTGGGAATGGAACTGACGGAACTCGGAACGGACACGGACACGGAGCGGACTCGGGAGCGATCAAGATGAAAAATTAACATTTCGCGCATCATTAAAATTCCGATAGAAGAGATGCGCTGCTTGCTTTGCCATATGGAAATCGTTGACAAATGCCGCAACGTGCTCAATGTCTCCATTTCCATTTCTCTACAGCTCTACTGGTACTTGTCGTTTCTTTATTCTTCGGTGTCAGCTGCCGACCGCCTGGCTCATTTGTCGCCTTTTTCCGGGGCCTAAAGAGAGAGAGTGGGTGAAGTAAAACAAATGCGTCAACACCGAATTTTCATTTGGTTAATGTGTGAATAGGAACTAAAAACTAAATTCAAGACACAGCCGAGAGCCGAGAGCCGAGAGCCGAGAGGCACCATCAGTGGAATAATAACATGAATTTATCAATTTGTCATGTTGATATTTGTTTGGCAATTTATTTTCCATGTGCGCAACGGCAAAGGCGAACCACATTCAACTGGACTGAGGAGTGGTTCCGCTCCTCAGCTGCTGCTGGTTTTTATTTTTGGATGCTCATCATGTGGACGTGGACGTTGAGGGGTGTGGCGATGGGCGGGGGGAGATGTTGGTGCGGCATGTGCAACGCCGGCAATTGTGGCCAGTAATTGATTGCACTACTTACACTCAGACGGAGCGGCTTTCCCGGGAGATTAGTTGCGATTCAATGGATAATTATCATCACAGATCACGGCTGCCACAGATGCAGATACAGATACGGATACGAGTGCCGAGACAGCCAAAACTGTAATTGCCATTCTCTGTTTTTGTCCCTCACAAATCATTCAACAGTGCTAAAAACAAATAAACAAATTTAGTGAGACAGGGAACTTAAACTCATTTTAGTACACATGGAAAAATAATTAGTTTCCAAAGACTTTAATGAAAAATTTAGCGAAAATATTAGATCCTTCTGATTTAAAGAATATTACATTTAAAAAAATTATCCTAAGATAGATATGAGGCCAAACCACTTCCAATATTAAGGTTACTAGAATGATATATATATCTTATCCTTATATATATCTCTTATTACTATCTTATCTTTAATTTTTAAGCTGAAAGCCCCGCTTTATAAAGACTAAGATATTAAACTATCTCTACGTTTTCTAGATATATCTCTTCTTTTGGGAATTCCTCAAATAATCACTCCTTTTCCCTGAGTGCACTAGCGATGATGATGTCACCTTCCACAGCTCCAGCCCCGTCGTATTAGTAAACAGCTCCATAAAACCCATTAACATCTGGTGTGATTAACTCTCGACTCTAAGCTCCGAAAAAAAGGGGTGCTCTGCAGGCTCCTCCTGTCTTTCTCACGGCAGGAGCAAGGGGATCCCAGAGCTGGGGCTATTCCCTACGAAACTCCGAAAATGAAGTCGGAGCTGGGTGTCGCCACTCGGGGCTCGTTCATTCGTTCGTTCGCTTTTGGAAATTTATGAGTTTCGCTTGAAAAGTATTTTATTGCATTTATAATTGTGTGAGTGTGTCTGGGAAATGGTGGGCCGCCCCCTTCCCCGTAAATGTTGCACATAAACTCTTTAACACTTTGCCTCTCGATGCAATTAAAAAAAAAAAAAGGAAAAAGAGGAACAGTCTACTTATTGAAGGGGAAGTGGCAGAATGTATCTGTATCTCGACGGCACTATTCCATATCCGTATCTGTAGCTGTATCTGTCGCTGTCGCAGCAAACTCGGTGCATTAGGGCGGATTTCTGGAGGAGGGGACAGGCAGACAGTCGGTGGATGCTCCACTTCGGTGTTCTCGGGGGCCACCGCATCATTTGTTTGCGCAACTTTATTAGACTCTCGAATTGCGTGTTTAGTTTTCCGAGCGATTTATGTGCAGCCCCAAGTCCCGAGCGGGTGACAAAAATGTGGGAAACTCGCCGAAGAGCCATGTGTGCGGCAGACGTGGCACTAACAAGTGTTTTTCCAGCCATCACCGCACTCCTCCTTCTCGGTGGATCACTCGAAAGTGTCTAACAATCCGCAGCTCCAAGTTGTCTGACCTTTTCTTTCTGGCCGTACTTCAAGCAGCGTTTCGTTCAATGACAGCTTTTGGTTGATTAATAACTTGAAATAATGTCTGGAAATTCTAACAAGAAAAAATCAATTTAAAGATTTTTCCATTTCTGAAAGAATAAGGAGTTTCCAAAATATAAATGCAATAAATTAAATGCAACATTTTAGACAACTCTTTACTGATTTTTAAACTAATTTAAACGTGATACTCTACTAATTAAATTAAAAACCACCTAACTATATATTTTATTTACTAAAAATTATAGCTTACCTTATTTTTGATTTTAAACGATTTCATATCAAAAAGCAATATCTTATTGCTTCCTAAACACCAAGAAAAGCCCCCCGATAGAGTTCAACAATCCGGAGCTCGAAAGTTCCCTGACCTTTTATTATTTCCACCCAGCAGAAGAAACCTTTCGACTTCGGTCAGCTCTCGTTTGATTAATAAGCAAAGTAAAATTGAAATTTTTTCCAAAATGCACACACAAACACAAAAAATTAAAACGTACAAATTGCCAGTTATTTGTTTGCCCTCGAAGTTCCGTTCCTGTACCTTTCCATCGCCAAACTCTCATCTCTACTTCTTTCCGACATCCGGGATGCCGAACTTCCTAGGCGGCGGAAAGGAAAAAAAAATTCATTTTCCACGTAATTACTCTGCTGTGATTAGTGAAATTAAACTTTTCTCTGGCATTTTCCTTTTGCTGTGCGTGAGTTTTGCTTTTCTCAGCGCGCTTGCTCTTTGATTTTTGGCCGCGGAAAAAATGGCGGCTCTTTCCTTTGGCTTTTTTTTTGCCGCGTCTTGCAGTTTCATTTAGCGCTACGTTTTTCATGGGAAAAACTAGAAAAAAGGCAGAGAGGAAAGCGCGTAACGGCCAATTACAAGGATTGATTGTGTATGAAAATGATGTTTTCCCTCGCTGGGAAAAGTTTTCGATGCAAAGTCTTTCCTCTGAATGCATAAGGTGTCTAATTTTTCACGACACTGGCAGCCGGCGAGGGCGTGGGGCAAGCAGCAGCAGCAGACAGAACGCAAAGATTGACGGCCTTTGTCGCGGGGCCAATGAAATTTTTAAATATAAAATGAACGAACAAATAAAAAAAAAATACAAATATATTTATAAAAAAAGAGGAAAAAGGCAAGGGAACGAGGCCGATCCGGAGTGAGTGCTCAAAGAAAACACTTTTTGCGCGGCAGACACTTTAACACTTGAATAAATATTTGTGCGTCAGCCGCTCAGCAGCAACAGCAGCAGCCCCCGAAAAAGGAGATTTTATAATGCCACAAAATCCAAACTAATTACTCAAGCCGCTCCGTCGGACGCAAGCATCATTTCACTTGATATCCTGTCCTGTCACAGGATGCCAGTTAGGCCCAGATCCCATCCCATTTCCATTCCCATTCCCAGCTCCAGACCCAGACATCATCATTGCCCTGTCCCTTTGCGCCGAGAATCGCAGACAAAATAAATGTTTTGAAAATAATTTCGTGTTATTTTTTCTCCAGGCCGACGAAACTCAGAAACTCGGAAAAGTGTCACTGGCGCGTGTGTCAGAAATTAATATTAATTTGCTATGTCAATGCATATCCGTCATAGCGACGACAGTTGGTCCAACCTTGGCCAGAAAGTGGTTATTTTTCAGGGGCCTCATTATCATCTCGGGCACAGAATAGGATAAAAGGGGTGGTGGCGAACTGAGAAACGCACGTGCGAAAATATTTGGGAAATTATTCAAATTATTTTCACATTTTCTGGGGTTTCTTCTCTCGGTTTTTGATTAGGAAAACTCACTGATTAATGCGGGTTGATCACAGATCTCTCCCCTTTTTTCTGTGGTTTGGTTTGCATTCAAATCCAATTCCCAGTCCACGGCAGGTGCTGCCACTGGAGAAGATTCGTGATAGTTGTCATCGAGCCGTGCAATCAACAGCTCTCCGGAGAGGCACCATGCTGGGCACAGGGAAATGGAAAATGGGCACTGGGAAATGGTAACGAGAAATGGGTGGGTCAGGTCACATGCCAAACGCCACACGTTTCTTGAAATTTATGCCGTGTTACTAGATGATGTTTAGGGCATCAAAATAAAGGGTATCTTAGGCAAGTAGAGTAACACTTATTACCAAAAACTTTAAACTAATTCTTTAAACATTTTATGTATTGTTGAAAAACTAAATGTAAGTATTTATTATGTAAATATTAAAAAGAGGAATATATAGCAAGTTATAAGACTTATTTTACATCTAACTCTGTCATAAATCATTATATAAAATAAAAGATATGTCTTGGCTTTAATACTCTCCAGATTAACTAAATAAGTCTAAGAAATATAGAAAGTTCGACTATCTTAAATCCCTTTTTAATAGATTAAGTCCAGTTTCAAACACTGTTCAAGTATGTTTTCACAAGGTATAACAAGTTCGAGTTTTCATCCCGCTTTTCAATGCATTTTCCCAGGGGTTGGGGGAATGTGACGATTTACGGTTTGCTTTGCTCATCAACACGCGACTGTCCGTCCGTAGAGTGAGGGAGAGATGCTTAATTTGGGCGGCTGCGACACGTGACCTTCTGCCTAGCCGTGTTTTTGGAAGGTGTCCGACGAGTGCGTTTCCAAAAGAGAGTGTTTATGTGTGTGTGTGCCGGTCCCCAAGGGAGCACTGTTTACATGATTTTGTTGTTAGTAGTTTAATTTAATTAATGCTTAAATATGCAGGCTTACGACGCCAAAAACAACAGAGTGGGGAAGGCAGCGTGAGAATGTGGGATTGTGAGAGTTTTAAACAGAGAAAGATAGAACTCTAGGATACTCGATTTATTGGACTAAAATTCTTAACAAATAATTATTATTATATAATATGGAAATGGAAAATAATATATATTCTTTGCACGTTGTGAGATTTTTAACCTATGTACGTAGACAGTCCACAGTGACGTCCTCAGTCTAAGTGCTTTTTCTTGTTGCCAAAATTAATCGAATTGATTTCCGCAAGAATTCTTTATTTTATATAATATATAACAAATTTTGTAGCTATTTTCCGCATTCTTTTAACACTTAGATTTGTTTTCTCTTACCTCTCAGGTATTGAAGGTCTTAAGAAAATATTTTATAAAATGATTTGACTCGGGAAATGTTCAGATTCAAGTTCTTACGCTACATATTTTCTTAGCAGGGAACCTGCCATTTTCTCTTCCCTTACTTTTTCTCGTTTTCTTTTACCCGCTGCACTTGAGTTTGCATTTTCCGCATTTTCCTCGTCTTTGACAGCCGGCAACTGTTTCGTGTGGCACGGGAACTGGTCTGGCACCTTTCAGACTAGTTTTGTCTCTCCGCGAAAATATTTTGATTAGACCGAGTGAGTTGTTTTCCTCGGGACATGTTGCATTTGGCCATAGGAAAATAGTGGAAAGCCAATGGAGAAGAAGGAGGTGGAGGAGCTAAATAGAGGCCGGGCAATGTGGTCAGGGCTCAATCAAGTTACTGTTAATTCGTGGAGGACCCTCTCGCACGCACACATGTTTGCTTAAATTACATTTGACATTTACGAGTCTCGTAATAAAAACTTTTACAATGGCCGACGCCATTTTACTTGGGAAATACTTTGCAGCAGACAGGGTAAGGGGGGATAATGGGTAATGGGTAATGGCCATCAAGTGCAGATCGCGTCGTAAAAGACATTTTACAGTTGGCACCGCTCGATTTCCATGGCCCGATTCTGATGTCCGATGTTCCAATGTTCGACGTTCAATTTTCCCCGAGAACTCGAGTGTGTGTGTGTGCATTTTTAATTAATTGGGTTTAGTTTTTATGGCTTCATTAATTACCAAACACTGCAAGGCGTGCGATGGGGTGGGCCAGGGCTCGACTCGAATCCTTGACTTGACGTCAGCGCCTCTTGAATAATGCATCATGGCGATATATGGCATACGATATACTCCACTCCAAATCACTTCGAGTGTGCCGAGGAGCTGTAAATATCAATAATAAAAGTGCGACGCCAGGACCAAAAACGGAACGAGTGCATTAAAAATTTATTTGAATCTGCCTGCGACGCGTGGCTCTATATATGTGGCTATATCTATTGGAAAGCGGGGGTGCCGGCCATAAAATAATAATCTTTATGATGGCAAAAATTTTAATACAATATTGGCGGGCTCCGGCGATAGCGAGGCGCGCTTCCTTCTTCTACGTCGTCGTACCGCGTATCTGTCATTGGTGGGATTCATAAATCCACTTTAATTGCTGCAGTGATTTCTGCCATGGTCTTAGCCGTGTTGTCCTCCGTAGCTGCGGACGATAAAAGCCGGCCAAGTGCCAGTAAAAATCGTTGTTCATTAATATTCAACTATATGCGTTTAGTGGCTCCTCCCATTTACTGCCGCAGATAAACTTCGATGAGCCAGCTGCTCAGCTGGCAGAGACATTTGAGGGAAAAATCCAGCCCTCTCGTTTCCCTTTCGATTGGAGGGGCTAAGGCACAAACAATTTTAAGGGAAGAATTGTTTAAGTTTCCTAATAATTGTATACAAATTTGAATTACTAATCGTTTTAGCCTTAATTGTCTCTAAGCAAATAAAAGTGATGGGATATTATTAAAATTTCATTAATAAGTTATGATATAAAAGAAACCATATGCCTACATTTATCGACACAATTATTATATGTATAATTATAATTACAATTACACATGTACCCTTAGATTAAGACACACTTGCTCGGTTATAATAGCATAAGACAGCGACAACACGAACAGAGTGCAAAATTGTTTGTGTAGAGCGTCGTGTGCTCGAAATTAATAATTAATTAATAATAATTAATTAATAATAATTTATACAGTTGCTTTTTACACGGTTTTTAAGAAAATATCTACTCAACTACCCTAATGAATTAATTATCTAAGAGCTACTTTGCTTGCTCTATGATCAGCTGTAAAACAAAAACCGGGAGTACCTTGGCCCCATCTGGGATCCATTTCTATCTATTAACTCTTTGACTGAATTCTTCAAAGAAACCCATTGAACATTTTGATTTATGCCAGTGCCACACTTTACACGAAATGCAAATTCAGTTATTCAGTAATTCACATTTCCGCAGCATCGTTCGGGCCAATTTTGTTTTGACCTGCCCGACTGTCCGGCGAATTGTTCCGCCCAAAAACCGCCGGACCCGCCGCCATTGATGGATGCAGTCTCTGTGGCGGAGAGTGGGGAGTTTTGTTTTGACCATGCCTCATTTACATTTATTTGCCAATTTATTTAACGATCGATCGTAAAGCGTTTTGCCGCCTTGGACACTCGAATTTTGCCTCTCCATACGAGTAGTGTTTGTGTTTTTCAAAATTTTTGCTTTTCCGTTTTTCAATTTTCAACGGCTGCGATTCGGTTTGTCTCTGGGGATTTTATGTCGAAATGGGGAGCGGCGGAGGCTCTCCATGAGAGCACCGAGTTAGTCTAGTCGAGTCTCCGTTGTTGTTGTTTACGTTTTCTGAGTGAATTTTCATATTTTAATGTTTGGCAACATTGTTGTCGCCTCAAAAGGCCGACCGACCGACCTCCGTTCGTCCGCCGGTCATAATTTCCGGCGTGGAATTCGTGGAAGTCGTGGTCTCCCGACCGTATAATATCGCTCTCTCTCTGACATACGCATATATTGTACATATATCGTATCTATGTATCTCACTACGTGGTGGGGCTCGCAAGATCGTAAAGATCGGACATTTTTATAGGTGTCAGCACAAAGGTGTTTTCTCTGCCCGCCAATTCCCCCGTTGTAGTTTATGTTGCTCTGAGATGTCAAAGCAAAAGCGGAAAAAGGCATCAAAACACCGAATATAAAAACCGGGGCATGCTCCTTTGAAGCCCGTCTACAAACAAATAATCGAGACGCATTCCAATCGCAGCGGCAAATCTTCACTGAACACTACATTTTAGCCGATTTTATGAGCCAATTTGAAAGTTTGCATACAATTTTTATTTGAAATTTTATAGAAAATATATCAGGACTGCTTAAATAGGACTGACAAATATGGATAGAGTTCAAGTTTTATGATTAAAAAGGGTGTTTCTTTGATATCTTAAAGCCGCTAGGTATCCTAAATAAAATATTTAATAAAGATAACTGCGTTTAAATCTTAAATTTGGTTTTTGGTCACTGAAATCTTCAATTTTCGTTTTATCAAATAAACATTAATAAGAACTGAAAAGGTTATTCTATTAGAAACATTTATCTTTCAATGAAATAGGTTTGAAGGTATGATAAACTAACAGAAAACTTTCGTAATTATTTATTTGCCAATCTCTGCTCATTTTTCCCGGTGTTTTTGGACGGATTTACCCTATTTGGATCATGATCTGTGCAATGGCGCCCATCGGCCGCGATGAGCTTGAAATTTTATATGCCGCCGGCACTCGTCTACGTCTGGCATTTGTGCAAACATCTCGACTAATTGGCCAAACGATTCTGTTTGCTTCGAATCCGATGGGAGGGGTTGGGATCGGAACGGATCGGATCGGATGGGTATATATGGATATATATGGTACGAACAGTGCTTTATAGAGTTCGTCGGGACGTGCGTGCGTGCGTTGGGGCCATTAAAAAATTATTGAAATTGAACATTTTGAAAATAAACTGGAAACGCATTTCGGCGTTCGACGTTCAACGTTCGATGTTCGACGTTTCGGTGGAAAAGTGTGGCACACGGCGCGCTTCATTTGTGCTGCTGCAAGACGGTGAAAATCGCCGGGAGGGGCAAGAAAAAAAAAAGCGGAAAAATCGCCTTCGATTAGGGCTGCATTTTCACGTTTTCCCCAGGAAATGTGCGTAGTTTTTCAGCTTTTCAACGTTTGGCTTTTTCGCCAGCCGAGAGAAAATTTAATTTATTGCCTGCCTTCCAAGTCTCCCAAGTCGATCCGATATATAGTACCATGATGCAGTATACAATCCCGCTCGATTTGTGTACGTGAAAAGTGTACGGCGTATTTTTAAGTGAAAATGAATTGAAATGAAATGATTTTTCATTTATTCGCCGACGCTGCGCCGCCAACGAGACTGGCCCCGCCCCTACGGAGCAATGTGTCCGAGTTTTCCCAGTTTCCGACTCTCTCTGCCACTCACCTCCCCACCGGGAAAAATGCCGGGGAAAATTGTCGTTCGCTTGGGGAAATTCGCACCTAGAACTCGTCCCGATTTCGGCCCGTTGAAATGTGCCAAATAATGCGGCATTAAGTGGTTGCACCTTTTTGCAGCAAGGTGCATTGTTGCAGTTGCTGTTGTGCACGGTAAAAAATCGTTTTATTTATGAAAATTGTTGTTTTTATTGTTAGAGAAAGATTTATAAAAATATAGCATTTTTTTATATAGATAAAAATCCATTTAGCAGAAGATTATAGAAAGAAATTCGGAAGTCGTTGTAAGAAATTCATTCTTTGGTTATTTAATAACTACAGATTGAAATTACTAATATTATAAATAAGTATAAATCTTATTTATTATTTAAGTGACCTGTAAAATTGGTCAGATTTAGTTATAAATAATTTCTAAGTTAAATAATATGCAATAAAGATTTCATATTTCATTTATACAATATTCATGGTGTTTCTGATGTGGCAGACATTTTCAGAAGTTGTTTTATGGTTACAATTAGTTAACTTACTATTATTATAAACCATTTAATTTTGTATATATTTTTTGAAGTGTGTACTTCTGCAATTGTTGCTACTGTCAGCATCCCCATCACGAATCACGAATCACGGGCGGATAGGAGGCGTCACATCACATCACATCGGCATTATCGCAGCGCCACTTGAATGTCGAAAGCGCCACAGGCCCAGAAAACAAAATACAAACAAAAAATAAAAGAAAAATGAAAAAATTTAGAATACAAAGGTGCGACAATGGCGACAAGGCCCGCATAGTGACAATAATTTGTTGGCCGTGTTGGCAACTATTTTCGACCAAGGAATGGGAATAGAGTACAGTGGATGCCGCCTGAGGGATAAGGGATGATATTTCTTAGTTATCAGTTATAATTATACTCTCTATTTCCTTTTTTTTAGGAGAGTCAATTGACTTACATTAGTAGGTTTTTCTAAGTATTAACAATAACTTCATATTTTCGCCGTAATTTCCCATTATCGAACCTGCACTGCCTGAGGAAGTAGGTTGACGCCACCTAAGTATGCGATGGCCCAAAAGGTGCCACTTTCTCGGGGAGTTTGACGCCTGCGGAGCTTCGGAGTGGGTGTGGCAGGGGGCGGGCCGACATGCTGGCGTCAGTGTCAGTCTTTCAGTCTTATGTCTTTCGGTCTTCAGTCCTTTAGTACCCAGTTGAAAAGTCTCCCGGTATAGAGACTATATAGTCTGGCATCTATTCCCAGAGCGCACCGGCGAGTTTGTGTGTTGCAATTATGCAGACAAGATGTCGACGCGAATTGTTCGCATTCGTCGACATTCGACATTCGAGGTGGCTGTGGATGTGGCTCCCCAGCGAATGTGCTTTGTGGCATTCGGTTAACTCAGCTGGGCCCTAGGTGCTAATGGTCAATAAATATGAAATTTTTATTGACTTACGCAACACGAGCTGCAATCTAAAATGCAAACACACATCATCCCGGAACGTCTTAGCTCATCGCAGTGTTCTCCGTTCTCACGTTTTCCGGGCTAACAAGCTCCCAGGAGTGAAATAAAAACCGAAAGTGCAAAATCATACGGAGATGCGGCTACGTGATGCCATCGCCTTGGATTTCTTATATTTTTTTTTCTGCCAAGATATGATTTGGTATTTTTTCTGTCTTTCCCTGGCCAATTAGCTAGTCTTTTCTGGCTAATTGAGGCCAGTATTTACCATTTCGTAGATTGAAACGAGAGTGTTGTGATTCTTAATTGATTTTGTTTTCCCAATAGCTTGTGAATAGGCAGCGAATTTTCCGTTGATTCTAAAGCTTAGATGGTCACACTATAGCTAAAATACCAGCGCTGGTCACACTTTGGCATTTATTTTCCATGACTCAGCTGTAATGAAATGTAATTTTGATATTTATAAAATAAACCTTCATTTGTTTTCTCTAAGAGATTTGGGCTTGGGCCTTCCCACTATATTACTGGCCAATTAGCTGTACTTTTCTGGCTAATTGATGCACCAGCTCGTCTACCTCATTTGCACCATTGTCGCTGTCTGCAGGAAATTAATCATGAGCCCAGATCTACTGCAATTCGGTTCCACAGAACACTCGCCTCCAATCGAGGCGTGACCGAAGTTTGACTTTGTGGATACATTGTGTTACGGCAGGGTACAAACTATCCGCATATCTGTATCTCGACGATGGCCTGTCAGCACTTGGCCAATTGTTCTCTAGGGCTCTCCTGCCACGTCGTCGTCGACGGGATTGGACTTTTCCACAGAAACGAGATGAGAAAACCGCAGAAAGGCGCGCGCGAGGCCAGATGAAATATGAACTATTTTAACGCCTACTTAATTTATTTGTTTTTGCGCTCTCGCCGCTGCTGTAGTATAAATTTTAATTAATTTAGCGTTGAAGTGAAAGTGTTAAGTGATTTGCTTGGCTGCCGCCGGCTATACCTTCGAGTACCAGAACATATATATGCTATATATCGGGGGATATTGCCATATAAACTCTATATATAGCAGATATGTATGAGCCATCAAGTGCAGCTGTGGTAGGTAAGGCCGTATTTTAGTATGTTTTGCGCTCGACCTAAATAAATAAAAATATGTTTATAGGCAAAATATTAAAGGCAAACAAAATAGCCACCCCCAACATCCACATTCACATCCTGCCACACATGTCCCCTGACCAATTCATAACTTTGCACTTAAAGGACATGGACACGGCCAACCTGTCCCAAGGTTGGACACTCCAAGATGGCTCGCACATAAAAGCATAATAAAATGTATTTACCCCAGGATCAAATTATGAATCTGCTTATGGGCAAAACAAGGACCAAGGGATAGCCAAAAAGGTGAGCCCAGGCTTCTTTCCCCGTTTTCTTCCATCGGTTATGAAAGCCGCAGGCTGCCTCACTCCCCTCTAGAAAAAAAGGACAAAACGCATATTTATGAAATGAACAAAACTATAAAGGACATACACACATTCAGCACTGAAAGGAAATTATTTAAAGTTAATGGTTCTTACATTTTTTCTTACGTTATTTAATGTTTTAAATATTAATAGTAATGTAATAATTTGGAAATAATAATAAAGCACACACTGATCACAATGTAATCGTCACAAACAATTTATATATTTCTATATTTCCAGAAATAAATGAATTAATTCAAAACCCAAACATTTGAAACTTTCTTTCGGTGCATTAGATGGAGTATGGGGCCCGACAATGTGCGGACATCTACGGAGATTTGCTTTTTTGCTCTCTGTGTCGGTCGACAATGAAAATTTGTGCACATTTCAGCAGAATCGAGGGCCTGAGGTGGTGGACGGCTCCTTGAAGGTGTGGCCACCGTATCGCCCGTATTCTCTGCCGCATCGTGTCCCTTTTTGGGATGCCCAAAGTATAGAGTCTATTACCCTGAGTTTATGGCGCACGCAGTTACACCTACGACAGCCCCCGGGCGCTGGCAGCATATGGTCAGAAGTGAGGACGAAATACCTTTCGAGGGCGGCGGCAGCCACCCAACCAAACGCAATCACCCAAGGGCACAACCACTTTGTTTATGCCAGTCGCAACATTTTACAAAGTTTATTCCGCCTTGGCATCATCAACGGCCATCGGAATCATCATCATCATCATCATCACCATCAGCCCTCAGAATTCTCGGGTGACATCTGGATGGTGGATTCGGATTTGGTTCCTGAACGGGATGCCCCAGGGTGTCCAGGAGTTGCTTAAATATGTGCGTCACATACGGCCAGTCCGCCTTCTCAGGGGGGAATTACCTTTGGTGCAGAAAAACGAGAGGCGAGAATTACCTAGCCCAGTCGAGTGGCCAATTTTTTTTGTTGGTGTAAGGCTTCTAAACTCAGCTCACGTATCGTTTTATTAGTCAATCAAAGGATACTTTGGGGGCGCATCTCATTAAAGATGGGGCAAAGATGGTGCAAAATAAAAATTAGACTGCAGACCGCTGTTCAGTTTATTGCAAAATAATTTAGATAGTTTAGTAGCTCTAAACTTCCAAAGACATTAACCCGTTAAGTTACGAAAACTCTGACATCGAGCAAGTTACAAACAAGAAATGTATAATAATAATATGTTTACTTAAATTCGAACTAAAAATAAAATAAGAAATGGAATAAATGGGAAAGAAGGCCTGCTGGCCGAATTATAAAATCTCTTAACCCAAGACAAGACAAAACTGATTTGGGAAAGTACACAGTGATGGATTCGAGTCGAGAGTTTCTAAAATAAGCTAACGAGTTGAAAGGCAACCCTGATTAATTCTCAATTTGCGAGCAGCAAATGCATTCAGCGAATCCGAAATGTGAAATGCGAAATGGGGAAATGCCTTTTTCTCGCAATATTATTAAAAAGTCTTGGAGAAAACGCGCTGCTGCACTTTGCATTAAAAATTCGCTGTCTAAAAGCTCAACAATTAGCAACAATTTCCGAATGCAAATGCAGAGGCGGAGACGGAGCCCAGCGAGTGAAATTAAAGCAACTTAAATGGAACTTATTAGATTTGTATACTTTTAATTTGCATTCATAACAGACTGGCGCAGTCGAGGGCTAGCCTTTGTAAGGATATTCCCCGCCCGTTCCCGTTCGTTCTTGACTTTGGCCAGCAGTTGGGTTCTGGACCCCGAAAACAACCGGGGGCAGGAGGGAAACCCTTTTCTTGTTTTTCCTCCAGTGGACATGACGTATTCCTTGGGACCCCCCGCTCTCTTCACCGCCTTGGTTGATTTAAATTTTGCCTTTGCCGGAATAAAAGAAAATTAATTTGTGCATATTTCTTGAGCTGCTGGCAGACGAAATACGAGCGGCTTCAGCTGCTGGCGCTGGCTGGACATTTATTAAAAGCCGAAAGGAGTTTGCTGCTGGCCCAAAAGGGGAAACGGAAACCTTTCTCTCTTGGCCAATCGTAGAAATAATAATAATAACCGAAAAACCGAACAAACCAAAAAGGCGAGCGCCACCGAAAAGGGACGTTCAAGTGAAAAGAAATTTAATAAAACGAAAACAATTTGCCAAAATGAAAGAATAATAAGAAGAAGCCGCCAAGGCGCAGGAAATCTCTCTTTGCGAGAGAGAGAGAGCTCTGCTCTGATAGAGAAATACCGAGTCGTAGTAGCAGTTGTTGTTCCCACACTACATATTCATAATTGCATGGACATTAAGGCTGCATCCCCCGATCCTGATCCCAAGGATCAGGCGGAAACGGCGACAACACACGTGCCACGGACGATGACAAAAATGATATTGATGTACAATCGAACAATGCGTATCGCCCATAAATCCATTAGTCCATAAACAGTATTGATATGGAATGAAAACAAAAATAAAATAAAATTATTTATACGATTCGCACGGCGCGACAAGCAGGAAAATTAGTGCCAACCGGAGACAGGAGACACGAGACACGAGAGCCCCGGCAAAAATCGAACCGGGAAGGGAGGAAAATTGCACAGGGGATGGCTAGAGTGGGAAAACAGGAAATCGGTGAAGTTTCTCCACGATTGGCGCGATGCGCTTCAAATGATTCCAAAGATTCGCACACAACAAAGCGAAAGGCCATCGAACAACTGTATCGAATTACCAATCAGCCAGGACAATGGTGTCCTGCCAGAGGGTCAAATCCCACACCCTTTCAGTTAGAATTGGGGAGGGAAACTAATGCAAGTGGTGACATCACCTCTGAACCTGTCTCGGGAATATATGGAGAACTCTTTAGTTAATTAAGCTCTAAATATATTCAATACATAATTTAAAATAGAGCTTGTCTAAAGCTGACTAAAAATAATCTTAGAATTGCTGCCAAATAAATGTATTATATATTTTTCAATATTGTAAAATACATCTTAGATACTATATTTCTAGTGTACCTCCTCATCTATATCCATATAGAGCCATCAAAAGCGTTATGAATGCTCTTTACTATCACTTACGCCAGCTCCTTCCACCGTCGAACAATTGAATTGAAAGGATCATCAAATGGCAAATTCTGGTTTGAGATGCCGTTGGAACAGCATCTTGGCCAAATTGCCGACAATTTGGGTTAACTGTAAAATTTTCTGCAGGCCGGAGAGCAAACAGTAAACAGCAAACGGCAAAACGGCAAAAACGGCAAACGTGCAAGTTTTGACAAATACAAATGTGAATTGCGGACACTAAACGCGCAGCCCCGCATCCTGATTTTCCAAATAAAAGATGAAGACATACCCAGGATTGACAGGCCAAGACGACAGTCCTGCGAGGGGCAGAGGGCAGTGCCTTTGCCCATAAAACTCATTGGGCCGTAAAGGATGCGAATGCCTTTTAATAATAAAATGAGCGGAGAGAAGCCAGGATCGGGTGGAACCAGCAGCAGCCAGTGGACAGGAGCAGGACTCGGTCCGGGTTGCATAAACTAAAACTAAAGCCGCTTGCCTATGCCCAGGCACGTCTTAAATGTTCAAATTATGTAAAATAAAATGTGCGCAAAAAAAAAGAAGAAAAAAGGCGAAGGGAAAGGAAAGCTAGGCCAAAGGATAATGGACGGAGAGGGGGCTAGAACTCAGGACACGCTGACGTCAGCTCTGAGTGACAGTGACAAGAGGGCCAAAAGGATGGGGATGCGAAGGATTCACCCAAGCACTCGACAATCCCGGCAAGGTGCAAAAAACCGAGCCAGGATTGACACTTCTTTGCACAGAAGTATCCTGGGGTACACTCAGGATAAATCCTTTGCCTCAGGTCAGCCTTAAAGCTATATAAAAATAAGTTTTTCTTTTAAATATATTTAGATTGCTTGGGTAATTAATTGAATTTTTAACAAGTTAAAGAAATACAAAAAAAAATTTTTAAAATATGAAATAGAAATATTTTGGGATATATATTATAGAAATATTATGCATTAACTTTACATTAATTAATTCAGTAAATATTCATAATTCTTATTTCATTTTGGCACCGATAAAATCTGTATATATTTAAAAACTTAGTTACAATCGAACTCTTCACCATTTCGACTAGATTTAACTTAACTCATGAAATTTCTTAAAGTGCACTTTGGCTGCTGGCCATTTGCATGCGCCGGCACCGCTCACCGCCCGCTTTCTGAGCCCGTGGATCCTGCGTGTCCTGGCTAATAACCGTGAGTAAGCAAACAGGTGCAGCCTAGCCTCGCCGGTTGGCTGTGATCAATCTTTCGCTAAGCTTTTGTTTTCGCCGGGCTTTTGTCTCCGGACAAAAGTTGGCCCCTTGATGATGGGGGAATACTTAGAAGTCCCGGGATTGAGATGTCCTTTGGGTCTAGTGACAGGCAAACAACGGCGCGTCCTTTTTATTGTGTCCGTCGCCGGGTCCGTCTCGCTCTTGTCCTATGATTGATTAGCAATTAATTAGCTACACAAATAACTGTAATTATATGCGAAGGGGAATGGAGTTGGGGTGGACAGGAAGGATGGAGGACCTCTAATGTCAAGGGTCTCTCTCCGGCTGCGTGAATTACTTGCAAAAGTGTTCCACCTTTTTTTTTCGCGGTCTCGCATCTCGCTAACTCATTTGCATTTTGTTTTTCGCTATTTTTTATGGCCCAAATGAAACGAATTCGCTGCTCTAACTTTGTCACTTGCGGCTGCCATTGCCATAGCTTTTTATGAAACGAATCCCGGCTAATGACACCCCTGAACAGGGGGCAGGAGTACTCGGCAACGGCAGGAGGATTCGTCACACACAGACAAGGAGGCCATAGATATCTAGCTGCGATTTAGATACTATTTTATACCATATATATTTTGCAGTCACCCCCTAAGATGTTCGCCAAATTATTTGCAAGACACAGGAGAACAAAAAATCGATCTTAAAGGTTTCCAAATGAGGAATTTTATTTAAATAATTTTAGATTATTTTGTTTATCTGGTACTGATCTTTTTAATGTCTTAAAGTATGTACAATCTAAAATTTAGTAGCATTAACTTGAATACTTTTTAAAACGCCTAGGCACGATTTTAAATCCTCAGCTATTGCAAATTAAAGGAAATGCCACCTATGTCTAATTTGCAGTGCACTTTAAAAATATAGAACAAATTGTACCAATGATCTCCTATTGTTTTAGACCTCCTCAATAGTCGGTCTCTTCAGATGCAGGGAAGGGGCCGGACCAAAAATTGTGAGCTGTCCCTGCAGTTGACATCCCGACCGCTCTTTGCTCTTTTTTTTTTTTCCTTTTTGGCCCGCCAACAATGCATGACTGACCCTGTCAATACTGGCGACCCCGAATCCATTTAGTTGCTCCGACCATATATGAGATATTTAATGCATGCAATATGGATTGTCCTCGAATGAATATGGAAACTGGTGGGGAGGAGAGGACAAAAGTGCGTCCAAAACTCATGTCATTGTTTCGCCGAACTGGAACTGGGAACTGCATTTTGCCCTCCGAGCTGCCTGACATTGAGTGCTCCGACAGGCGACGTGTGCAGGACCCTTTTCCTGCAGCCAGCAGCCTGCGTCCTGCGGCCGGCATCCTTTATGGCTGAAAGCTTTTGTCGCTGCCGTGCCACTAAACATGTCGCTTTCGGAAACCCCTGGCTGAGCGCCAAAATATAACTTAAGTTTCTGGTCAAATGAATTTGGCAAAGGTAGCAGCCAGCTCGGGAAATTCGAAGCGTCGCCAGCGAAACTCGATTTTATGCAAAAATGCCAAAGGGGAAAAATCTCTTGTTTTTCCGTAGAAAAACTCGCCACAATTGGCAGTTTAAGTGGCCTTTGTTATGAGCAAGTTTGCTTCCTTTTAGCGCGGTGGTTTTTTTCTCGTGTTTTTGCTGTGTCACCTGTTTTTGGTTTTGTTTTACCCGCAAAAACACGAAACTTTTTACGATCTTGTCAACATTTTGAGTTGAGTGCATTTTTACGCCTCGCCTCTGGCTCTCCGCGATTCCTGGGGATTCCTCTGGGTGTGGGACTGTGGGATTCCAGGAGGTATGGGGCAGTAAAATCGAAAAGTAATGCAATAAAATTCGCTTTCATTAAAAGCATTAAAATAGGTTTTTGACATGCCATAAAAATTGTTTCCACGTAAGCGAGGAAAACTGCTGCTGCCACACTTTTCCGGCTCGAAAAGAGAGGGAAAAAAAGTGTGAGTGCGAAAGCTTCGCGCGACTTCTAAATGGGAATTTTATTGTTCTGGGAGCTGTGGCCGCCGCATCGCCATTAGCCGCAACACGGCACTTCAGCTCACCTAGACGTCGTAAATTGGATAAAAATCTAGGGGCTGGGCATCTTCAGTTCATCTCCACCATGGGGAATCCCCCCAAATTGGTAATGCAGAAGAGTGTGAGAGTAACTCTCCAGAGAGTGCAGAACTCCTTTATCGCATATGAGAAAAATATGATTAAAGCTAGCTCTGGGCCACATTCATCCCAAATGCGCATCATAAATTCAACGCAAAATTTGATGACATATCGAACAAATATATTCGTATTCATAGCAATTAAGTGCAGACTTTATAGGTGGTACACCAATGGGGCTAAAGGCTCCCAGCTCTTGGTATTTTTACACTGCCAGAAGCTACATTAAAAAGAGGTTTCAAGGATTAAACTTAAGACGTGAAATAAGAAAGATTGCATATTTTATGCTTCCTTTTCCATGTGCCCTTTTTTGCTTTCTTCTTTTTTGAGCTTGGATCATCCGACTCGAAGGACCAAAACTGTAAATTTATCAATAAAAGCAAACTTTTACTGGGTTTGGATATATCTCTAAGTAACAGTGTTTGTTTTGTACACTGAAAATTAAGGTAATTTAATAAGAATTCTCCAAGGGAATTATTTTTCCCAGCTTTGTTTCTTTCAGTGCCTGTTCATGTTTTGGCCTGGACAATTGGCAAATGTTCGTCCGCTAAATGGGGGCGATACAAATCGAATGGGAATTTTATTTCAACGTTATTAACTTCAAATTACGCACACAGAGCGCCGCCGACAGGACGCGGCGCAGACAAGTCAACGTCCAATCCTTAATTGCAAAGGACAGCGTGTGGCGAAAATATTTTGCTCTCTGGCTAGCTGGCTGGGGGAAAATATTTTCATGATGTAATAAATGAAATTAATTTCAATAATTGCAGCGATTCTACGGGGCAGTGAGAGATTTCCGCGCTTGCTTTTTTCCTTGGCTTTTATTTAGGCCACTTATTTTATTTTATCTCGGCCATGATTCGCGATGAGGCAGGCGACTGTGCGCGAACGTTTGGCGATGACCATGAAAACTGCTTAATCGGAAGAATGAATATGAATGTTCCAATTGCGATTCCGTTCCCCGGTCCCACCATATAATAAGCGGCGAGCATAAATAAACGAGGAGAGAAGCGAATTAATGTGGAAATCCAAATGTTTTCCTTTCCGTTCGTACGTTCTTCTTTTTATTTCGTTCTATTCCAATACTTTTTTCTATCATTTATTTATTTTTGTATTTTATTTTTTTCTGCAGCAACAGCAGCATTTTTAATATAGCAAAACACACGCTGTCATATCCAGCCCCGCCCCCTTGTCTGACTTTTATGTAGAAATAGCCATAGGGAGCGAGTATTTTTCGCATTTATAATACGGAGCCATATATTTTCATGAACAGTAAATTAAGCAGGGCGAAATTGGGATTCCTTTGACAACGCAACACAGGGGGAAAAATAAACAAAAATCTAACCAGGCAAATCGAAACGATTTCGTAATATTTTCGCTTTGTGAACTTATTTATTTAAACAGGATATATTAGATCCATGCCTTTATTTAGACAAGGAGAACTTTAATTGATTGTGGCAATATTTATATTTTGCATTTATTAACTTTAACTTTTCACAATGAACATCTATACTTTACTTTTAACATTTTATATATGAATTTATGTATACTCCTTTGAAAACACAATCAGTAGGTAAATATATAATATATTGTATTAGTGAAAATTTCAAAACTGTTAACTGGCTTGTGCTCACAAAAGTATGGACACATTTTGTAGAATCTTCAGCGCCGACTTGTATACTCTGGTAACCCAAATCTTTGAACATTTGGGTTCAACTTCTAAAAATGCATGTGAAAATTGTGATAACCAAGGAACTGAAGAGGGATATGGCTTCCAGGTGATGAGGCCTAGCTATACGATCCGCAATTATTACACTGGCCCTTTGATAACCTATGATGGCGAGGAGCGATGTGAGCCGCGTTTGATTCGAATTTCGGATTTAAAATCTAGCCAAATGGATATGTTAATGAATATGTGTGAAGATGACGATGAAATGGAAGAAGAGTGTGAGGAGGAGTGTGAGGAAGAATGTGAGGAAGAATGTGAGGAAGAACGTAAGGAAGAATGCGAGGATGATGGTATGGAAGAAGGTAAGGAAGAACGTGAGAAAGAAGGTAACGAAGAATGTGAGGAAGAAGGTAACGAAGAATGTGAGGAAGATCGTGAGGAAGGATTCAAGCAAGAAAATGAGGAAGGATTCAAGGAAGAAAATGAGGAAGGATTCAAGCAAGAGGGAGAAACCACTGAAGAAACCTGCGAAGGAACCATAGAAGAGAGAGAAGACTGCCTCAAGCGAAAGGATTCAGTCAGCTTTATCAAAATCTTCTGCGAGAATCCATCTCCAAGACAATTAATCCGAAAACAGCGTCGTGCCAAGGCTCTATACGAGAAGTCAATTTGCGCAAATCCCGATGCACCCGCTTGGGACAAACTCGAGTCCTGGGAAAAACTGGCCTTCCATTGGCAAGCTCACGTGGGTTTGGCTCTCCAGAAGACGCCCTTCGACAACTTCCAGGTGGGTTATATCAAACTTCGTCGTAAGTCCAATCCCAAAATGGGTATTCGAGAAATCAGATCAGAGATTAGACAACGCTGGGGCAACATGAGCCGCTCCGAACGGATGCCCTTCATCATGCAGGCTCTACTGTACCAGGTGTCCGTGGGAGGTCTAGATCCCATGGATCACTTTGCGGTGCGTAAATTCTTTCAGAAGATGAAGTAGGGAGAACGCCGCTGCCATCATCCATTTCCATTTGCATTTCCATTCCATTTTCGGTTTTATACGAACCAGATGTTTGTGGCCATTCTATTTTCGGCCAGTGCCTTCAAAATTCGCAGCTCTTTCTCCCTCAATTTGTGCTCTTGAACCAGTTTCGGATCTGCCGAGGAATAATGGATCCCCTGCTTTGGTCCAAGGTCGCCAACTGACATGGCATTGGCACTCGATTAACAATTAAATCGACAGCAGTCAAGGTCGCGCAGAAAAGTCTTGGACAGAAAAACAAAAAAAAGAGAGGCGAGGGGAAAAATCCCCAATCAATTTCCCAAGCGCATACATTAGCCATAAAAAGTTGTTGTACTCTGCAAGAACGAAACAAATAAAACAAACGAGAGGGAAAAGTTTTTAAAATGTAATTTCGCTGGCCGGCAAAATAAATAAAACGGAATTGTGGCAAATCGAAAGTGAGAGAGCCAGGGAAATCAAAAGTCCGCATCAGATCGGCGAATCCAGGCATTATGCTAATGGAAATCACGAGGGGAAATCGTCTGCTGGAAATGAGGGAGGGGACGGACAGGGTCCTGGTTTATGGCCGTTGACAACTTTTGGCGAGCCGGGCATAAAACGAAATGAAATGGAAAACTAAACCGAAGGAGGAAAACTCAAATGGCCGGCGATTCGCCACGAACTCTAACTCAAAAGCGGAGCAGTGGAACTGTATCGAAGGAGTCGCAATTTATTGTCCTAGATATTGACTTTTATAGTGGCATCCCGCATTCCTTTTCCGGACTCATAATGCGACATTTCGCTGGGAATCTCCTCGAGAATCGGGAAACAATTGGCATTCGTGAATTTCGCATGCCTGCCACCAACAGTTCAAGTTCGCTATACAAAAAGAAAACTCCCCTTTTCCCTTCGCCCGAGAAATCCACCCAGCCCTCAACTCTTTTTTTTTATGGACGACTGTTGCGAAGATTTCGTTGTTTTGATATTCGGCAGTTTTATTGCCTCGACCCAAGTTCGCACCTCAATTTGTCTTCGTAAATGTGAAAAATGTGGAAATTAGTTGGCGGTCCGAGCTGCCTCCCATTTTCGGTTGTTGGGTTTATGGCCAAACATTTCATCAATCACGCGGGGACGTGTCACACCTATCAGGACCGCTGACGCCCGGCTCAGATGCAGATCGTCCTCGTAGCGAACGGGGAAACCCCATCGTAAAAAACGGAGTGCGAATGCCACGCCCCCTGTCTCCGGATTGTGTGAATTTAATGGCCGCGACAGGAATCTGTGGCACACTTTCAGGCTGTCAACAGGCAAAGAAGTCAGGACATTCGCGATGGTCCTCATTATCAGATGCTGAGGTTAAGAAATTGTTATAAAGAAGATGTGGGAATAATTGCGGGCTAAAGTTTATTATTTTAAATAAATCAAAGTGAAAAAAAGTATTTAATTTAGAATATACAGAACTTACAGAACCTTTTCATTAGGGATGGTAGAAAATATAGACAATAAACCGATATTTGACCGGAAGGTTGATAAATAAATCGATAAAGTTATAATTAGGGAAAAATAATGAAAATATATATTACTTTAATATTACATAGACCTTTCATAAGAAAATATGTTGCAGATCTCCTTTATTTAATTAATATATGCATTGTGAATAGTAAACCCAGGTTTTTATTACAAAAACTTCAAGACTCCAAATAGTAAACTCTGATTTCTGATGGTTTGCTTGGAAGAGGTTCATAAATATAAGTATTCCCCATTCCACCAGACTCCACTCATCCATTTTTATGCAAAGTCGCAGGGCAAACACAGGAAAAGCGATGGACAAACAACATTTGTCGATATCCCAACTGATGGGTGATGGCTTTATGGCCCAAGAGAGCGACCCAATCAACCCCAATCTCCTCCATTAACATAACAATAATTATGGCTGCGTCCTGGACTGACCATGTCCTGGAGACATGCGGAGAGGTCACTTTGTGCGGAATCCATAGATGAAGATTCTGCAGTCATAAGCAGAATCCAGACATCCTGCATCCGGTTGAATTGATTTGGCTTCCACAATGCCAATGAGTACTCCTTGTATTTCCTTTGAGGAGGGTTGCTGTTGCCTTCCCCCCATGCAAATCGCCACATTCCACCTAATTAACTTCAATTGGAACTGGGGCAGAGTGCCAAGGCGTCTCCTGTTTTCCTTGTTCCCAGGATTTTGCCTCCTGGGATCCTTGTTATGTTTTGCTAGCTGCAGCGGCGCTCATTAGCCGCGGCGGACATAAATTTCGATCAAAAAATAAATTGACAGGCGTGCAGATTTAAGAGGCGCTTAGCCAAGTCCTTTGGAGCGGAGCCGGCAAATCCAATTTCCTTCTCACCAGCCAGGACTCGCACGTACGGCTGCAACACTTTCGGCAGCGGGGATTCCGGGATTCCGGGATTCAGGATTCAGGACTCGTTACTCGACCGTTTATGTGAGCAGGTCATGTCGCGGTCATAAATACAACAATGCCGCTGATGCCGCCGCCAAAACTTTCGCGAGTGTCGCGAGCGCCATAAATTTCGCCCGCAAAAACTCACGGATTTATGTTTGTCGCGAAGCGCAGGAGAGATAGGACATAGGGCACTCGTACCAGTGCCAGTCCCGAGGACATCCTCGAGATATAATCCACTTTAAAGTTTCCATTTCGCCGCAGCCTCGAAATGCTTAGCTCGACTCGGCTCGGTTCGGTTTCAGCCGCAGTCATGTGATAGGCGAAGGATATCCGCCAGGATATCTTGGCAGCCACATGCACTGCTCCACTCTGACACGACGACATCTTATCCAATTTGCATTTAACGCATTTCTTTCTTCTCTTTTCGGGCCAAACCCCCATTCTCCCGGGCTCGAAAACCACCGCTTTTGGCAAATCCCATTTGCAGCGATTTGCATTTAAGGGCTGTCCGTGAAATCGAGACGAGCTCACACAAAAATTAATAAAATCCTGCCATTTACCATTTTCATTTTCGCCGGGTCTCCCAACCGCAAGTAAAAATGTTCAATAAACGTCCGGCCCGAAACGAAAAGTCCGTTTACCGCAAACGCCTTGGCACACAAAACAAAATTAGAGCAACGGATAGTATTTTAACATATTAATGCTTAGCTTACCATATTCAAATAAATAATTAGTTAACCTAGGACTGCTTTATGTTTTTATAAATTCGTATGCCTTTTTAGGAACTAATTTTAGGTTAACCTTTTTTTAAGTTACTATTTTTGCTCTGTGCAATAGTCTAGGCGGACATCCTGGGGTCCCGGCAGTCAATTTGAATTTTTCAACGTTTCAGACGTTGCCACCGAATAGCTGCAAATAGGAGCAATAGGGGATATAGGATATGGGTATGTGGAGTATAGGATATAGGAGGATATAGGAGCTGTGCTAACGGCAGCTGACTTTGACAGCGCCGCCCGCTGGCCGTTAGTTACTCCTAGTTTGCGGTTCCGCTGCTCCAAAATATTGGCGGCCTGAGACGGCTCCAATTAAAAAACAGGAAAAGCGACATGTAGGAAATGCTCACAAGTTTGCTTTTCGACTACGAGATACCCAAAAGATAGAATTAAAAAAACACCAAGGATTAAGCAGGACTACATCAATATATACATTTATTTCATTCTATTAGTTATATATCTATCAGAGATAATAGAGAACTTAATTCTGATGTTTAGGAGATATTCAGGGAACCATAAAATTCCGGCCTTCAAAATTATATTTCCTTTCATAGTTCTAGCCTTATTTTTCACTAATAGTTCTGTTCGTAGCATCCTAAAATTGTTTACATAAAATACCTAGCATTAGTTGGGCGTGTCGGCCGCCTTGTATAGCTGCACTGTGCGAAAAATACCCAGCAAATTGCTTGGGGCAGCTGCAGCAGAACCCCAGATTCGAGTGCGGGAGGTGGACGTGGACGATGTCACTAGTTGGGAGGCAGAGACCTGTCCTGGCCGGGGCCAACTATTAATTAGGTTGTTAATTTTGCATTTGGCGAGCGTCGCTGGCTTTTCCCGTGAAAAGCGCAGCGCAGCGGAGCGGAGGCGACGAAATGGAGAACTCACGTGGCATGTGGCACGATGATAAATCTCCGCATTTGTGCGACACCATAAGGGAACACATGTCGCAGCTTGGCCGCACTTCCCGTGTCGCCTCCTCCTTGTTGCCCCCCTCTTTTCCGCTTCTACCGATTTTCCTGCCATTTTCCACCCATTTCCCACATTCCCCCGCGGATGCACCTGTCTCAATTAAGCGTGCAAATCGCATGCCTGTCAAAATAAAATGTTTGGCGTGTAAAAATATGTTGGCAGCCAGCGGAGATCTAAGGCGATCATAAAGATGCACGAAACATGGCCAACAACACGATGGGCGGAAAAGGTGGAGCAGGGCTACACGGAGAGGAAAATGTTGTCAGGAGGAAGGTGTAAATCTAAAGGTATTTTTATTTTTCACCAAAATAAAAACCATTAGGTAATTATAAAATTTAAAATAAAACATTTACATTGGATTTGTTTTTAAAAAATTACAATGTAATAACGATCTAAATGCACTTTGTAATTTTAATTTTTTAAGACCAACAAACCAACTCGATCTGTGGATATAAAATAGAACGTTATTTCTTTGTGTGTTGGATACGCAATCAGGAATGGGAATGGAATCCCCTATGGGACACACCCAGGAGATGTTGGTGTCAACATCGCTTTGATCGTCCCTCAGGTTGATTATTTGCACAGCATTTGCGACTTCTTCTCTTACCCAAAAGAATGTCCCTCTAATGAGGTTCATGCGTGGTAAAAATATGTGATAATTGAGTATGGGGTTGGGGATAGGGAAACTTACTTACACCCTCTTTGAACATATCATAAGAATGCTAATATTAAAAAATGTAGAGTAAAAAACGCACTTCCAATTTTAGTTTCAAAAGAGAACATAACCATGACGGATTTAATTATAGATTGTTTGCTTTGGAAATGAAATTACAAATTAAATATAAATAAAGAAATACATTTTCTTTCACAGAAATAAAAAATATATTCAGATATTGAACCATTTCAATAGTGACTTCATTCCATCAATAGCCTTGTCTACTGTTCGCGTTGACAGTGATTTCTTGCTGAAGTTTTGATGGATTCCGTTTGAACAGATTGAGCAACAGTCTCCATAAGATGGAGCCAATTCAAATTGATTTTTTTTTTTTGCTAGATAATTCTATCGAAAGGGGGCATCAACGCCTCGTTAATTAGAGGATGCCCCGCCGAGTGGCGAGTGCTGGAGTGGAGCTGACTCTGAATCCGATTCTGAAGCTAAATAGCCGTGACAGTCGGCAGGGCAATTGACATTTTGATAAATTCTGGAGGTGGAGACACTGCGGCATTACACATGTTCTGTTCCCGTCTTTAAATCAGATAGACGCAGTGCAAAACTTAATGATCTGTGCCTAAATGGAGAGAGCGGAGTCAGATATGACAAGTAAAAAAGAATTTATGGCACTAAACAACATCAACAAAGGCAGAAACTACATGGAGTTCGCAACCACCCCGTATCGCATTTCCTCCGTCCCTGGAAAATTTTATCGGCCTCAACGAGCGACAGAGAAATTCGCACAAATCACGCAAAAATGCTGCACACTTAACGTGAGGGTGAAAAATGACGGGGGGAAAATGGCACGAGGGCAGGGGGTTTTCCCCGATTTCGGGGTGACAAGGGTGAGCCCAGAAACTGATAAGAACTTGCAGCCTAATGCAGCAGCAACCATAGAACTCCTCCTCAAAGTGCCACCGAATTTTGCAACAATTTCCGATTTCCACAGGACAAAGGACGCACTGGCCAAGTGGCAGCATTTCAATTGCTTCCCGAAATAGAAAATAAAAAAAATAAAAGGGAAAACAGTCGACATTCGAATTGAAAAGTCATAAATTGTGGAGCGGCATTTAGGAGCGGACGGGCACGGAAATGCGCACCATGCGTGACCAATTATTGAAATACGACTTTAATTGAATTTCAATAAAATGTTGAGCATTTTTGCATTTGCAGCGGATGGAGGAAGGATACCAGGACCAGGACCAGGACCAGGACCACCGGCTCATGTTTATTTATGGCAAATGCAAAACGTTAAAACTGTGGCAATTGTTTTATTCAACGCTTTGTTACATTATTTGCCGGGGCATTTGTAGCGTTACGGATGCGATCCCATCGATATACATATTTCCATGCGTACATATAGTATGTAGTCCCGGGCGATTTGGGGGCAATTTGTTTAGAATATGGCGGCCATGCCTGTGTGCGAACCTGATGTCCGCGGATCTGGGAACCCACTGATTTATGGCCAGCGGGTTGTGTCAATAGTTCGTGGCTGATTTATGTATGAATACATGTGCAAGGTAGCTGCTCCGCTCCAGGACCTGGAATTGGTAAAGGAAAATTATGAAAATTACTAACGTGGCTGGGGGAAAATCCCTCAGATGGACACAAAAGGCAGTCAACTGCAAAATGTCAAAATGGGACCGATTCCCGCTGAGCATTTCTGCGATGATTATTACTCTGTGATCACACTCTAAAAATATACTATAAACTTTTAGAGATTTGAGAACGGAAAAGATAAATACTTACGTCTGAAATTATGGGGATAATGATTTAAAAGTAAGCAATGATATATTTTAGTTCAAGAATATATTACTTTTTTTTTGTGGTCTACAATTTAATTGATTTAATATTTACAGATTAGATTCCAAATGTTTTTATTTTCCTATTTAGGGTAACAATTTTTTCCCCCAGTGCAGGACAAACTCACTGAACGGATTACAAGCGAACACAGGAATCAATCGAAGGTTGGAGGTGGAGATTCGTTGATTGAAGGTGGAAAGCCGCCTGGGCCGTGTTTTTGGGGTGGAATTGAGTGGAAAACCTTTGCATTCGGATTGGAGTTTGGCAAGGGTTCGTCCTCGTCGGCTGTTCGCTTCTCGGGTGTCGATTTTCATGAATGGCAAATGGTATATGTTGTCCGTACAACATTTGACATCGGATCGGATCGGCGCATGACAAAAGTCACATGGCCAGCGGATTAGTTACACCTTCTGAATTCGAATCCGAATCCGAGCACACGTCGTGGAAGTTTTTTTTTTTTCTCCTGATGCCAGTAGCTGAAACGCGACATTGTTGCTGCCCGGTGAACTGTGAGCTCCGTTGCCGAATCACCGGAATCCTGAATGCATTTTCCGGCCGGCGAGTGCAGAGCGTGCCTTGATTTACCAGCGATTGTGCGGAGATTAGCACTAATGGCTGAGGGCAGTCCTCGGGCAGCTGCTTCTTCGCGGGAGGAAGGGTAGATTGGGATTGGGATTGGGATTGTTGTACTGGTTCGAGGTTTTGGAAAACTGAAACCTTTCAGCATAATTGAATTTGGCCATAGTCCCGGGGCTATTCACCTACTTAAGCCCAAAAAATGGCCCTGATAACTAAGCCAAATATTAGCCAAAGACAAATGCCATGTGTGTCAACAGTTCATCGAGGCGTCAATTACTTTGCATAACATTGGATGCTCCCATTCCAAGTGGGAGTGAGTCCTTTGCTACATAGTTGAGTTGTCCTCCTTCGGAGACAACAAATGAATTTTAAGTGTGGCCAAAAGAAACGGCCAAGAAACGTGTGCGTGCGACTTAATCTGCTCTTGGCCCGCTTAGCGAACGCATCTGAAATCCTGCTCATATATGTGTTTTTAGGCAGCCTAGGCCTTCCAGATATTATCCGCTTATTTATGGCCGTCGTTAACATATCTTAGCCAACTGGAGTTTATCTGGCGGCAGCGGCTGTGTGGCGTGGGCTTCGCTCCAAGATCCCAGAGCCCCAGTTAAATGAGCCCTCGGCTAAGTGAAATTGTTTAGTTTTTGCACGATTCCCACACGAAACGGTTTCTTGCAAGTGAAAGTGGCTTTTGTCTCATGCTAAGTACGTGACGATTTGTATTATTTTAAGCGAATTAAAAGCGGCCTCCAAGTAATTTGTGGCCCGGCCAGATGAGTCAGACACTACCCCGTTCTGTGTAATAGAGTTCGCCAGGATAAATGCCAGGGCATTAGGCCAGGCCCAGGGATATTTAGAAACCCATTTTCACATAGGACACACACAAAGCCATAGGCAATCTGCCAATCTGAATGCCATCGTCCCGGCCCGTCTACGAAAGATAATGATTAATTGTCAATTTAGGTGGGACAACAGCCGGGGCCATTCGGTATCCGGAATGGCCAATAAACGGTTTGGCTGGGCAGTTACCTTAAAAGCATGCAACAACTCTCGGCATCCTGTATTTGTCCCGACTCGATCCCCAGCCCGAGCCCAAGCCCTCACATGTCCATCAACATGAAGATGCGGTTGCCGGAGTTGAGTTCCAACTCGGGCCGACTGACGACTGGCCTGACATGTGGAAATAAATGTACTAGAAAATTACCAACTTATGTAATCTTGGTTAGCATCATTTATCAAGCGGACGTTTTGCAATTTTTCTTACTTCTGCCAGGACGAGAACCAGAATCCGACCGAGACATGTCGAGAAGTCGGACTCAGACACACATGTGTGCGGGACTCAGGCCCAGTCACAGTCACAGGAAATGGCCATTTCTCAGCCTCCACCGAGGAGAGGGGGCAGCTAAATTTGTCATACCTTTGGGGGAGTGGAACCCCGCCCGGCTAATTGAAAGAAGTAGTCCTTGACTTTGCTTCGAAGGTCTATCGGCCACTTGGAATTCCTCTTACCTGAAACTCAAGCTATGCAACATGCGAAACGCTTCGTTGATTATTTTTTCTATTTTACTAGATTTTATTGGTTTTTGAAATCATTACATCTCACTAGTAGACTCAACCCAACATATACTTACGTGGGCTTGGAATCAGTTGTCTCTGAAGCTGAGATTCTCGTGCGGCAGTAATGAGATTTAAAATTCTCTGTATATTAAGCTACGACAGCGATCAATTTTGGATCCTCAATCATCTGAGGTGTTGACGTTGACCCCCTAAGATGCCCGATTGGCCGGCGATCGGACTGCTGTCATGAGCGTGCTGAGTGCGTGCAAGTTGACCTTTAACCCCAGGGAAGACTACGAAACGACCCTGACCAACATGAGCCGGGAATTCGAGGAGCGCTGGAACCACCAGACACAGTCGCCCTATTCCAACCTCGAGCACTATGTGCAGCGGGCAGTCCTTGGCGCCGGCAGCTTCGGCACTGTGGTGAGTTCTGGATTCTGGTTTTATGTAGTTTACTTTAAAATCCATTAAAAATCTTAGCTCCTGGTCAGAGAAAGAGAGGGGAAGAACTACTATGCCGCCAAGATGATGAGCAAGGAGGAACTGGTGCGACTCAAGCAGGTGGCTCATGTACACAACGAGAAGAATGTTCTGACTGCTGCCCGATTCCCCTTCCTCATGTACCTCGTGGACTCGACGAAGGACTTTGACTATCTGTACTTGATCCTGCCCGTGATCAGCGGCGGCGAGCTTTTCAACTACCACCGCAGGTAAGTGACCCTTCCCCATCGTGTCCTGACTTAGTCCCGACCTAATCTACCTAAGCGTGCGCAAATTCAACGAGAAACAGGCCCGCTTCTACGCCTCCCAGGTGGCGCTGGCCTTGGAGTATATGCACCGGATGCGCCTCATTTACCGCGACCTCAAGCCAGAGAACATCCTGCTAGACTTGAGGGGCTACATCAAGATCACGGACTTTGGGTTCACAAAGGTGAGCGGTATTTTCAATAGGATTATGTTAAATTGTTCCTTATTAATTTAAAGACGATAAACAAAATATTGTATTTTTTGAAAGCGCGTGGAAAATAGGACCTCGACCCTGTGCGGAACCCCGGAATACTTGGCGCCGGAGATCGTCCAGCTGAGGCCGTACAACAAGTCGGTGGATTGGTGGGCTTTCGGCATCCTCATCTTCGAGTTTGTGGCGGGAAAAACACCCTTCTCCCCCTTTAACAATGACGTGCTCGTGATGTACTCTAAGATCTGTATCTGCGAGTACACGATGCCCACCTTCTTCAGCGCCCAGTTGAAGAGTCTTGTGCAGAGCTTCTTGCAGGTGGACACCTCGAAGCGGTGAGTATTGGAAAAGGGTTGGGTTACGGGCAATGCCAGTTGTTCATGTCGCCCATTCTTAGTTTAGGAAACTCTAACGAAGGCGGCGTCGAAGTTAAGGCTCATCCATGGTTTCAGGGCGTCGAATGGTTTGCCATCCTCAATCAGGAGGTTCCAGCGCCATATATCCCAACTGTCAACGGCGCCGATGACCTTTCCCATTTCGACCACTGCAACAAACATGAGCGGCTGAAATCCCGAACAAATCGGCATCCTGAGCTGTTTGAGAATTTTTAGGTTCAATGGAAAAAGTCGTCCTCGTTCATGCCAAAATTGTAATGTTCTTTTTATAATTTGTTATTATGGATTTTACGGCAGAACATATGCAATGCATGTGCAAATGCAAATGAAAATAATATATATTAATATGAGAAATTGTAGGGGAACTTTTGCTTCTTAAGTCAGTTTACAGATTGAATGCGCTTAGATATTTAATATTAAAAATTCAAAATTTTTGGTATAAAGGGTAACTGACAAGTCCAAGATCCATAGAGAAAGGGTCGAGATGGGTAAAGACCTGGAACAGCTGGGGATGTACTTCAATCCGAAGCTGGACTACAGTCTAATTCTGGACAGGTTGCTCGCGGAGTTTAACAAGAAGTACGAAAACAACACGTCCTCGCCCGCCATTGGATTGGAGGACTATGATGTTAAAGCCATTTTGGGAATCGGCTCCTTCGGCAAAGTGCACCTCGTGAAGCATAAGGTGACTGGAGCCTACCATGCCTCCAAGCAGCTAAGCAAGGACCAGATTCTGAAAACCAAGCAGGTGGGTCACGTGATGAACGAGAAGAACGTGCTGCGCTCCATGATGTTTCCCAACACGGTGAACCTAGTGGCCTCCTACAAGGACAAGGACTATTTATACTTGGTCCTCCCGCTGATTGGGGGTGGTGAGCTCTTCACCTACCATCAAAAGTAAGTGGTAAGCGTAACCCTGGAGAAATTACGATGGGAAAATGGGATTGCACCTAAAATTCCCAATTACGAAACGTTGTGAAAACGTTAGGTCAGGCCTTTGTTGCTCAGGAAATTTGGGTGCACTCAGCAATAGCTTCCTTACTTACTTACTACATTGGTCCGCCCTTATTCTAAAAAGTTTTGACCGCCTTTTCTAGGGTGCATAAGTTTACTGAGAGGCAGGCTCGCTTTTACGCAGCCCAGGTCTTCTTGGCTCTGGAGTACCTGCACCATTGTAGCCTGCTCTACAGAGATCTCAAGCCAGAGAACATAATGCTTGATAAGAACGGTTATATTAAGGTGACCGACTTCGGATTTGCCAAGGTATTTTATTCATCCCGTTTTAAACTAAAAAGTATTTGAAAATTCCCGTGAACCCCACAGAGAGTGGAGACCCGTACGTCGACATTGTGCGGAACTCCGGAGTATTTGCCGCCAGAGATCATCCAGTCGAAGCCGTATGGAACCAGCGTCGACTGGTGGGCCTTCGGAGTGCTTGTCTTCGAATTCGTGGCCGGACAATCGCCCTTTGCCCGTCATAATCGCAATGTGATGAGCATGTACAACAAGATATGCGAAGCAGACTACAAAATGCCCAACTATTTCAGTGGGTCTTTGCGTCATCTTATAGAAAGCCTCCTCCAGGTGGATCTCTCAAAGCGGTGAGAAAATATTATTTTCCAAAGATTCCCGTCTGATGTTTCCAAGTCGATGTATATTTAATCTATATGTTCTTTGTATTCTCATTTCAGATACGGCAACCTGAACAATGGAAATAGGGACATCAAAGAGCACGAGTGGTTCAAGGAGGTGGAATGGATACATCTCCTCAATCAGACTATAAGTGCACCGTATGTGCCCAACATAAGCCATCCGGAGGATATATCCAACTTCGACAGGGTTACCGAAAAGCCGCGCCCAAAAGGGAAGCCGGCGCATCACGGTCATGCCTTCTCGGATTTCTAGCTGCTAGTTACGTCACTGAATGTAAAATAATTCTTAAATTCTTCTTAAATTCTTAATTCTTAAAACTTAACTTAAATACAATACTTTACCTACCCAACGAAAAACCTCGACTCCAGTAAACATAAACTTTGTAGTCAGTTGCCTCTGAATTTCCTATGTATGGAAGTAAGGAATTTTAAAATTCCCGGTATAGCTCAATAGCTACGACAGCGATCATTCCCTGTTGCAAAATCATAGTTACCATCCAGAATCGCCTGCCATCAAGTGGGGTAGACGTTGGCCCCCTAAGATGCCCGATTGGTCGGCGATCGGACTGCTGTTATGAGCCAGTTAAAGTTCACCTTTAACCCCAAGGACGATTATAACACAACCCTTGACCACATGTACCGTGAGTTCGACGAGCGCTGGAACAATCAGACGCAGTCTCCTTATTGCAACCTTGAAAACTATGTGAAGGGGGGCATCCTCGGCCACGGGAGCTTCGGTACTGTGGTGAGTTCGAATGTTCCTGCTTCCAATTGTCTTACAAAATTCATATGGCCTACTTTTGGCAAACGGATCGGTTTGCAAATGAATACTAAAAGGCAGGGACTAGCAAGAGGCATTTTGTGATTAACACAGATTGAAGAAGGTCTGTGCTCCTCTGCTTCGCGGTCACAGGCACTCTTAGCATCTACTTCGGCCTAACCGCAGTTGAAATCAGTAAATCCTTAAAATCTTAGATTCTGGTCAAGCAGAGAGACGCGACGAATTACTATGCCGCCAAGATGATGAGCAAGGAGGATCTGGTGCGGCTCAAGCAGGTTGCTCATGTACACAACGAGAAGAACGTGCTGAGTGCCGCCCGATTCCCCTTTCTCATTTACCTGGTGGACTCGACAAAGGACTTTGACTATCTGTACTTGATCCTGCCCGTGATCAGCGGCGGCGAGCTTTTTAACTACCACCGCAAGTAAGTCCTCCAGAGTGTCCTGACTGAGTTCTGACATAATCTCCTAAAGGGTGCGAAAGTTCAACGAGAAACAGGCCCGCTTCTACGCCTCGCAGGTAGCGCTGGCCTTGGAGTATATGCACCGGATGCGCCTCATTTACCGCGACCTCAAGCCAGAGAACATCCTGCTAGACGTGAAGGGCTACATCAAGATCACGGACTTTGGATTCACAAAAGTGAGGAGCTGCGATGACCAAATTTTGGTTAAATTGTTCCGTCGTTTATTTAAATATGATAAAAAACATTGATTACTTTTCTTTCAAATCTATAATTTCGTTTGTAATTAAAGCGCGTGGATGGTAGGACTACGACCTTGTGCGGAACCCCGGAATACTTGGCTCCGGAGATCGTTCAGCTGCGTGCGTACAACAAGTCGGTGGATTGGTGGGCCTTCGGCATCCTTGTCTACGAGTTCGTTGTGGGCCGCTCGCCCTTCGCCGCCTACAGCCAAGACGTGATAGTGATGTACTCGAAGATCTGTATCTGCGAGTACACGATGCCCAAATTTTTCACCAACCAGCTGAAGGACCTTGTGGGGAGCCTCATACAGGTGGACACCACGAAGCGGTGAGTATTGGGCACGGGTTGTTTGTATTTCGAGTAAAACCACCTGTTCATGTCACCGTTCGTTAGTTTAGGAAACTCGACTGAAGGCGGCGTTGAAGTTAAGGCTCATCCATGGTTTCAGGGCGTCGAATGGTTTGCCATCCTCAATCAGGAGGTTCCAGCGCCCTATGTCCCAACTGTCACCGGCGCCGAGGACCTCTCCAACTTTGATAGCCACGGTAAACACGAAATGCTTAAGTCCCCCATAAATCGGCATCCTGAACTATTTGAGAAATTTTAAATGTAAAATGTAGTCTTCCTCATTATTTTGCAAAAATAATAATGTATTTTTTTTCTTATTTTTATATTGTGTTTTTCGAGAACGCAAATTTATTAATAAATGAATATAGTCTCAATAAAAGAAATTATCAATGAGAAGCAGAAGTTCAAAAACTCTTTCAGATCGCAATCCCGACAGTTAAAAGAAAATTTATTGTATGCAGAGAGAAAAAATGCGAAGCTCTTTTAGAGTTCAGATAAAACCATTCTATCTTTCGCTGTTTTTTTTTTGCTTGCTTTTCCGGATAGGATATTTGCCAATTTAGCAATTTTTTTAACAGATTTTGAAAGTAAAAACTAGCTACACTTGCTATTTCCAAAGCAAAATTTAAATTTTTCAGCTCTTTGAAAATTGTTGTAAATTTTTTGTGACAGCGTCCTTAAACGTTTGTCGGGTTACTTCGGAGGCCAATAAAGTTGCCACGTTTTCAGTCAGCTGTATTGACAATAGAATAAATTTTCACTTTTCTACTGCTTTGTTTTAAATATTTGTTTCGGTTTCTGAATAATTGTAATTGTGTAATTGTGTGGCAGCCTTTGCGACATAAGTCTATTGGGAGACTGCGTTTCGATCTTTTGATTTGATATGCCCCAAATGATAAATTCGAAATTTTGCTGTCTAAATAAATTGAATAGTAACAAGTAAGCCCAAGAGCCCTAGAAGCAAGAGTCGAGATGGGTATGCAGGCGGAGCAACAGATGCACTTCAGTCCGAAGGTGGAGTACATTCTAATTCTGGACAAATTGCGCGAGGAGTTCAACAAGAAGTTTTCTACGAATACACCGTCGCCATCCAATGGATTGGATGACTACGAAATTAAAGCCACATTGGGAGCTGGCTCCTTTGGCAAGGTGCAGCTGGTGAGGCTAAAGGACACCGGAGTCTACTACGCCTCCAAACAGCTAAGCAAGGACCAGCTTGTAAAGACCAAGCAGGTGGGCCATGTGATGAGCGAGAAGAATGTGCTGCGCTCAATGATGTTTCCCAACACGGTGAACCTTGTGGCCTCCTACAAGGATTACGACAGTTTGTACCTTGTCCTTCCGCTGATTGGGGGTGGCGAGCTCTTCACCTATCATCGAAAGTGAGTAATAAAAATTGATATTGATGGAGGAGGGAATGCTAACCACGGTTTTAAAGAATGACACCATCTTTTCCATTAGTTTCAGTTTTTTTTCTTTTACTTTTTTTTAGAGTTCGCAAGTTCACTGAGAAGCAAGCCCGATTCTACGCAGCCCAAGTCTTCTTGGCTTTGGAGTACCTGCACCATTGTAGCCTGCTCTACAGAGATCTCAAGCCAGAGAACATAATGCTTGATAAGAATGGTTATCTTAAGGTGACTGACTTTGGATTTGCCAAGGTACTTTCTTTCTTATTTTTCCAACTAGGTTTATTTTTTTTTTTGAGAACTTCCCTAAACCCTACAGAAGGTGGAGACCCGTACGATGACATTGTGCGGAACTCCGGAGTATTTGCCGCCAGAGATCATCCAGTCGAAGCCGTATGGAACCAGCGTCGACTGGTGGGCCTTTGGAGTGCTTGTCTTCGAATTCGTGGCTGGACACTCGCCCTTTTCCGCCCATAATCGTGATGTGATGAGCATGTACAACAAGATCTGCGAAGCAGACTACAAAATGCCCAGCTATTTCAGTGGGGCTTTGCGTCATTTAATAGATCATCTTCTTCAGGTGGACCTCTCTAAGCGGTAGGGAAATACATCTGTATCAGATCGACATATAATATCTTTCTGTTTAATACGATCAATCTATATATATTACTGGATTCTCAAAGACTAATCTTGCTTTTAGATACGGCAACCTGAACAATGGAAATAGGGACATCAAGGAGCACGAGTGGTTCAAGGAGGTGGAGTGGATACCGATCCTCAACCAGACGATAAGTGCACCCTATGTGCCCAACATAAGTAATCCAGAGGATATATCCAACTTCGATAAGGTCTCCGAAAAGCCGCGTCCGAAAGCCAAGACGATGCGTCACGAGGAGGCTTTCGCAGATTTCTAACTGTTCCTTGTGTGACCCATGATAGTGTTTTTGTGATAGACTGTTAGATTGTGTATTAGTTTTTGTCATATTAAGATTAAAATGTGATTCGAATTGAACCGATCCCCATTGTTTTCCATCGTGCGACAGCTGCTGTTCACATGTGTGATGTCAACAGCTCTGAATTTTCCCGGAGGGGAGACTTTTCGGGTGAAAACAGCTGGCGCCGCTGACTTTTCGATTTCCCACACTTGTTGCGCTATTTTTCCCCAAAAATACTTTCAATTCGACAAAACTTGACTTGTAATTAGACTGGAGGCAGTGCCATAAATCTTGTACGTTTGTCGCTGATGCAACTAGATGGATTTATGGCCACTTTGTTTATTTATCTGCCGGGAGTGGGTGTATCTTTCGTTTTCTCTGTTATCCGTTCTCCGTTCTGCGAAAGAGTTTGCTTCGCTTCATCTCGAAACTTTTGCACGAAATTATGTTAAACAATATTTAAACGAGCTCTTTGCCTGTGCTACGGGATGGGGAATGGGGGCCCATAAATCTTTTATACCTTTTTCTGCTCTTCTGCATATCGGGCCACATTGATTTATATGCAAAGACTTAATAAAAATAGAGCAACGGCCAGACGGCAGAAAAAAAAACTAGACGCCAGTCCTGTCCTGCTGGTGGTCCGAGCCTCAAGTCGGATGATACCTTTCCCGGGCTTTTCGCCGGTCCTTGGTCCGTGGGTCCTTTGTCCAGTGGCTAACAAAACAAGCGGGCAGGAACTTGACTCGGCAGAGGGAGGTGATGTGGGGCAAAAAGTTATGATTATCATAATTTTTGTTACGTGAGTTTTCATGTGGAAAAGATGAAACATCATCGTCTCCGTCGCAGTCTCCGCCCGATGTCTGCCCTCCTCGCCTTGGCTGGCTTCGCCTTGGGGTGGAAGTCGTCATCGCTGTAATCATGGCACGCATTTACTCCTGTTTTTACCTCTGCTTTTTGGCGCCCGCCAGGCCGGCGCCACTTTCAGCTCCAGACCTCGAGAGTCTAAGGACACACACCCCCTGCCCCATACTCTGTGTGTGTGTGTGTGTGCTGTGTGCGAACTCCAGACACATTTTCTCCGTGTTGTGTGTTTTGCTTTTCGCAATGCGTTTTCGGTGGTTTTCCCTCCGCAGGAAACAAGGGGCTCGCACTTCCTGGCCAGACTGCGAGATAGAGACATCTCGCCGGCAAGACATCGTGCATTCTAATGAGAGTTTTAATTGCAGCCCATTGACCACTTGAAGAGTCCTGTCAGCTTTCGTTCCGGCGCAACTCGCCGGGCCACGTGGCGGATGCGCCTCACGCTTGAGTGGCCTGAGAATCGATGAATCCGATCCTGAATCATAGAATCCAAAAACCTGAATACAACCCCCTTCCCGGCGACTTAACCCAATGACAAATTTGCAGCGCGGCGGTGGAAATTAGCGATGCCCTCCGACAGATACATTTCACATTACGGACGGACAATTGAATGCCGGTCGCCGGGGGTTGTCGCTCTGCCTCTGTGCTCATCTGTAAGCGAATTAATTGCTGTTTTGATTGCGCTGGGAAAACGTTTTCTTTCCCTTTTGTTGTTCCTCGTTTAGTTTTGTGAAAATGAATTGTGCACGTTTATTGCATGGATCGGTGAAAATTCGTTACGAAACTTATAGACTAAGCCGGCGAACGCTGGAAGCAGCCTACGACTGCTCCAGCTCCACCTCCACGGAGACGGAGGGCAGGTCCTCCTTGAACTCTGGCGTGTAGATCTTGCCGGAGGCCAGCACAAACTGCTCCTCGCAATCCACAATGAAGTAGGCGAACGGCCGGTTAACCTCGAACCGTTCCACGCCCGGTTGCTCTGGCTCGGGCTCCGGCACAGGCAGTACCGTGGATTCCGCCTCCTCCGCCGCCGATGGCGAGCGAGCCTGCATCGTGGCAGCGGACAGAGAGTTGGCACTGCTGCCTCCCTCGTCCACGCGCACATTAACGAACTGCACGATCTCGTCCACATGGACATCGGGGTCCTCGGACAGCAGACCCAGCTGTGCCTCGGTCCGCGAGAAGACCTTGTTCAGGCCCATCTGCTTGAGCATCGCCTCGGAGCGCGAGGTCTCCTCCACCTGGAACTTGGGCAGCGAGACGTGCAGTTCCTTCTGCTGGAACAGCTTGTGGGCCAGCAGGAAGTCACTGGTCTGCAGCTGTCCAATCACATCGCTCAATCCCTCTGTCTCATCGGGCAGGACAATGCACAGGGAGTAGCGAGATGTCTCATAGGGCAGGCTCAACACGCGGGCCTTCAGCAGCGGCAGCTCCGCCACCTGGAATTTGCCGCGGGCGTGCATCATCGGTGCCTTCATTGCATCCTCGTTGGTCATGAAGAAGAACTCGTCACTGCCATCACGCAGCTGGTAGAAGGGATTTGCCCAGCTGCCGCGATAGTACAGTCCGTTGAAGAGCAGCATCTTGGACTTGGAGCCCACCGACCGTCCGGTGATGGAGTTGGCACTAAGCGCCGAGGTGATGTCATCCTTGCGGAACAGACTACGGGCGCCATAGACCTGTACAAATTATGCAGGAAATTAGAAGGGATATTCTTGTGAAGATGAAATGTAAGGACGCTAATTCTTTTTCCAATATTTAAACAAAATCAGAGTCAGTTTCTTATTTCTCATTACATTCTTCTCTTTTTCAACTCACCCTGCTAACAGCCGACTGATGAGACTCCAAAGCCAGCATAATCTCATCGGCTCCATCCTTGGCCACCGCCTTGACGGCACTCTCCAGCTTCTGAAGGGGCAGTCGCACCTTTTCGGGTTCACTGGCGGTCACTGCGGGCGCAGCCATGATCTTGGCCAGCTTCTCCTCCTCCTGCACCGTCTCGTTCTCCTCCAGGTTCTTGATCTGGCTCTCCTCCTGGTCGCTGCGCTTGTTCTGCTGCTTCTCCGCTGGATTTTCCTCGGCAGCCATGTCTGGTTTTTCCTGTTTTTCCACCAAACTATTGATTATGTTCGTCGTAGCCTCCGGCTGGGATTCCAATTCTAAAACCGACTCGGTGGTCTCCAACTGCTGCTGCTGCTGCTGCTGTTCTCTTTGGAGCTGCTCGGCCTCAGCCTGGGCAACTGGTTTTTCCACATACTGCTTGTCGTCGATGTCGCGATCGAACTTGGAGGCCTCTTTGTCGATAATTTCCTGGCCATAGCCATCGCCCAACGGCACTGCCGGCGCATCCTCTTCGTCCAGGTTGATCCTCTTGAGGGTCTCGAATCCGATGACATCCTTGCTATTGCTGGGCTCGGTGCTGCCGTCGGCGGACTCCGCACTGCCCTCGGGCAGCTGCAGGGAGGTGTTAGGCTCATTCCAGTCGTACTCCTGCCGGTTGATATCCTTTACATCGACGTAGTAGTGCTGCTGCAGCAGATCCTTGAACTCCTCGCGGGCACTGTGATTCCGGTAGATGTACAGCCAGGTCTGGAACGAGGGCAGTGCCACGGCGGCATCCCTGTTCTGGTAGCTGCCCAGGATTCGCTTGTAGGTGTCCCTAAGCTGGTCACGATCCTTGGGATAGCCGAAGACCTGCTGGAACTCGGAGTAGGTGTCGCCCTCGGAGGCCTCAGCCAGGACGGCCAGAATGGAAGCCACTCCCAGCGGAGAGTGCACTTGATTGGAGTCGATGTCCTTGTTAAACTTCAGCAGCTGCAGGGCAATCAGCTGCGAGACTTTCCCAGCAAAGGACGGTGATGATTCCTCCTTCACCTGACTGTTGGTGGTGGGCAGTCCCTGGCCCAGGCTGACCAGCAGCGCGATGAAAAGCGCACAGAGAACCGATTTCATGGTGACGAGCGCGCGAATGGAGCGCGAATGAAGCCCAAGAAAGTTGGCCAAAGACTTTTTATGAAAGCGCCGGGCCAAGAACCGGCGAGAACGAGGCTCCAAACTGGTTGGGAGTATAGCATGGCCAGCTGGCGGCGGGGCATTGGCGGGGGCCTTGTTTGATCAAGAGACCAGAGCGATCGATCGATCGGCGATCGGCGATCGGCGGACAAAGAAAGTCAACGAAAGTGGAAGTGGCGTGGGCCGCTCTCGAGGGCTCTGCAAATGGGTCAAGCAAACAATCAATATGTAAATGTAAATGTGTAAAATGCTACACAAGAAACCGGCGAGCAAACAAAAGTTCAAAGTCATTGAAATGTTAGAGAGCCAGACCAGACAACAGGTTTCCACTACGTGATTGACATTTGATTTTATATTTGTGGCCGGTTAATTGCATTTTCATGTAGTTACCTTTACTGATATTAAATACCCTAAAAGTGTGGCAATCGTTTCCCCGAAGTCAGACTTAAACTGAAAACGGGATGGAGATTGTGTGGAAACCCCTCCTCTTCCCAGATTTGGCAATCGGCAGCTCGGTTTGTAGTCGCCTAACCAGGCTTAACCCAGTTTCCGTACTCGCCACAAGAACGTATCATCAAAAAACCTGGCCAAAAACACTTCCAACACACTTCGAGGCCACTGAACTTGGCCATCTAGTAGTTGCTGCCGCTGCCGCTGATTACCAAATATGTTCGGCGGGCGAAAGCGGCCAGAATCGAGAATATAAAGAGAGAAGCAAGTACCGAACAGAAGCTGAACACTGAACAAAAATTACTAGAAATTTTCCTGAATAAGCAAAAGAAATATGGCTATATGGTGATTTATTTTGATATTATTTATATTTGATTTCCTTAGTTCCTAAGCTTAAAAACAAATAAACAAAGAAAATAATAAGAAAATACGGCTTTAATCTGTTATATATTTATTTAAAAGGTTTAGTAATATTATACATTAAGGAAATATATATAAATAAGTAAATAAGCCATAATTGTATTACATTTTATCACCTCTTGATTTAATTTATATCTTTTTAAGCATTTTTCTCACACAAAGTGTATCTAAAATGCTGGAGAATCCTATATTCCTTTCATTTTCATTATATTAGTTATAATCATTATTCACACACCCAGTAACCTGAAAACTATGGTATATATATATATATATATATAGTATATACTATTCATTCATCTATATTCACCTGATAAATATTTATTTGCTATCAAGCGCGTGGCTGCACATCCGATTAAGATAAAAGAACAACTTGCCGAACGTCCCATAATGTTTAGTCGCATGTATAATTATCTCCAAACCATAACTAGTTTTCTTAAGAAACTATTGGTCTATCATTATTAATTGGGTTCCTGCTTTTTGCGGTGTACCTGGAAGTACCAGGTGTGACGCTTATTGCTAATAAAAAGCGCTAAATTTAAACACACAGAGCTTAGCTGATTCTTTTCGGAGGCTTGTAAACGAGTTTCAGAACGGGTAGCATAAAGACAAAAAAAGTTGCACAATTGCATAAGTGGCTGAGGTAAGGGGGTGAGGTTATGGTTATATCTATAGTTCAAGTCGCCAGTGTGCAACGAACTTTCCAGAGAGAGCCACAAAGGAGAGAAAAATACTGAGCCGCCGCTTATGTAATTTATTCGACAAGTTCCGCATTTGTTCTCGATACTCTCCAAGGAAGAAAGGTTACTGAACTGCATGATTAATCGAAAAAAAAGCCAGTTTAATTAGCATCAAGCGGTTTTTTGGCCGAGATTTATATAGCTTATATATGTGCCACTTTGTGCGGTTTGATTAAGTTTATTTTTAAACACAGTCAATCATTGATTTTTAAGATGTTTCCTTTGTTTGGGAAACAAGATGAGATTTTGGTTAAATACTAAAGACAATACAAGTTCTCTCCTAATTTGTATTTATTCAATCTTAGATTTTTGTAAAGCATTATTATTCATAACAATTTTATTATATATTTATAAAATAAATGTTATTATTTATAAAGAATTGAAGAATTAATCTTATATTTAAGAGTATCTCAATGGCGACTCTTATGCTGACATTGGAGAACTTTTTCATTCAGTGCTTTGTCACCTTGGGCCTGGGCGTTATATTTTGAAACAAATACGAGCTGTATTTTGTATTTTTGTTCAGCTTTTTGTCCATAAATTTCCATGCCCAAAACCATAAATTAGTGCCTTACCGAGTGGTGAGTGGCTGAGAGTGGTTCTCCTTCGACTTGGACTTGAATTTGGACCCAAAAAGGGTCGAGAGAGTCGGGTTAGGTGAATTAGAAGTTATTATGGCAAAACGGGAACATAGAAAATGCCGCATAAATTAAAGGAGGAATCTCCGGCAGGACACCTTCCCCGGATTTCTTCCAGCCGGGGATAGTTGTAAGACGAGGCTCAAACAACACCGCGGGGAGACATTAAGATGAATCCGGCCAGTGGACAGTAGTTTTGGGCTGGGAATAGTTTGAAACAGCGCCGGCATTCGAATTACTCTTTATAGACGGCGTGACTAATTGTTTGATTTATGCAAATGCTTTCTGGAAAACTTGTTTTCTTACGATTTCAACTTTTAGCAGATTAGTGCGGGGGGAGCTCTTTAAGAAAGTGCTGGTATCTTTAAGATTTGCGGCATCCTTTCCGGAATCTCTCTATTTGTCAGGAGGTGAGCTGTCATCTGTCAGCTGTCACGGAGCACGCAATACATCATAAGTCAAAAGGTGAGCCCTCGGCTCAATCGCTTTTGCACCCGGGGGCCACGGCAACTTGCAAAATAATTAAACTTCTGTTTATTCTCTCTGGCTCAAGGCTCCCTGCTCCCTGAGAACTTCTTAATTATGTTTGATAAACTAACACAGGACTACTGCTCAGCGTCCCATCGGCGCCCCTTGTGCTCACACACATGTCACGTTGACATTTGGCACTCGACAGGACTCGAGGTGATGGATCTTCCACCAGCGCCTTCAGCGGCCATGTGTGTGACATAATTAGAGAACAAAAGGCTCAGGGGAGCGGAACTAGAAAAGGTGGGCTGAGACACTGAGAGAAAGGACAATGTTAAATTAATGAATGTTTAGGAAACCAAATCAGTCTTGAGTTGATGATCATCTATTTAACACACAATATTCAGTTATTTATATACATTTATTAAATTTATAAATAAAATATTAAAGATTACAAATTAATAGGCTTCAGAAAGCTTAAGAAAAGAGCCTAGATTAACCTGGCTCCAGAAAAAATGACTTATATATTGCAAATTAAGTCCATGCTCGTTACTAAGCTTGTTATTGAAAGGTTTTTGATTCAAATCTTTAAGAAAAAACCTATAGAAACTAATTTAAGATTTTCTTTATATTTCTTTTCTACTCAATTTGCCGAAAAATAGCTCACGGAATTCATGCGCTTCATTTACTCCACTTAATTTGGTAACTTCGCTGGCAAAAGCCAACTTTCGGATCGCCCAATTTAGTCACGTTTTAAACTCGAGACTTGAAAATCGCCGGCAGGGGAGGAGGGGGACTTTGAGTGTGTGGCGGCAGGCAGTCAGTCACCTCTAACAAGTTGTTTGCTCGAAAGGAGCAGGATCCTGGCGGGTGTCCTGGCTGCCGTCGTGGCGGCAATCCCACTCGTAATTGATTTATGACATCAAAGACATATTTTTCGCAATGTTGCGTGGCCTACGTGCGTGACAGTTGGAAAACTGGAGGCAGCAGGTCCTGGATTTGCTGCTGGCTTTTGGTTCTGGCCCTGATTTTGGTCCAGCTCCTGGTCCCGCCATCTTGTTGATAATTTTGACTTATGGCTGGTGGGGCCCGTTGGTCCAGGATTTGTCGCATAACTCTGTCTGTCAAAATTCAGTCGAAACAGAAGGCCAAGATCTGGCCGCCGCTATCTAGCAACTGTATCTGAATCTGTAGTTAGAGATGGCAAAAATATCAGACTTACAGATATTGTTTTTAATCTTTTATGTTTTATTTAATGATATATTTCTTTATGTTGATAATGTGATAGACATTTATATAATAACAAAGTTGTTTATAATTTAATCAAAGCTGTGTCATATAAATCTGAATAGCTGATGAAAAAGGGGATGCTGGGGAAACTATATTAACTTGTTATATTTTTTATTTATTTATTATTTTATTTCATATTAAGATTATTTGACTAATGCTTTACACTGTACATTTTAATACTTTTAACTTATATTTTATGGTTGAAAAATATTCACCTCAAGTCTGTATCTCTTATTGCCTGCGTCTGTATCTAGACATTTCAACCGGCTATTTGGGGCACAAAGTTTTTCTATTAGGCGCAATTATTTCAAGGTATTATTGCTTTTAATTAATTCAATTAAACGCTTCATAAATTTTTACTTTTTGATTTCGTTTGCCTGCGGCCGCCGCCGCCTACGCCCCGGTTTTCCTTTAATGGAAAAACTTTGCCCACAGAGATTTCCAGTCGGCGAAAAAGGGTTTAATTAACGGCAATCGCTGTGGTGAGGGGTGTTTTCCTTCCCGGGATTCTGGAATTCGCTACTTTGCTCAAGATTTGAACTGTTTATTAAGGGATTCCCGTGGCTTGAGAATCCGGCGGCTCGTCGTAAAATTTGATTTCGCAACTGGGGAACGCCGCTTATTGAATGCCGAGCGGTCGCGTTTATTTGCATTTTTGTGTGCATGGCTGCAGATTCCGTAAAGGCTATTAGCAGATAGCCCAGATACAATTACATTACCCCAACGAAAAAGCCAAGGGCTTTCGCTTCGAACTTCAAACTTCAATTAAAAGGTCATCAGCAGTCGACACAGCTGCCGATCTGGGGGAAAAAAGGAGGGTTTACCTAAAGCTAAAGCGTTATTGATATGTAAGGAGCATGCTCACACCTTCTATCCCCACAGGAAAAAAAAAACACAGAGGAAAACTCCTCGGCACTCAGCACTCGCCACTCACATGTGATGACTTCCATCATTATCAACGCAGACAGCAGGACTTCGGGGAAACTTTTCCTGTCTTCCTGTCCTGTCCTCTCCTGTTCTGTCCTTCGCCCCTGGGGACCAAATAATCGAACTAGCGTAGAACAACAATTTGTTTTAAATGCCAAAAGTGAGGGCCGAACAATCGAACCCCGAACCCCTTAATAATTTATGAGGACCGCTCCACATGTGGGGTGTTGCTGGCAAAGTTTTCTATCACTGGCTCGTCCGCTCTAATAGAGATTAAATGCATGTCGAAAAGGCAATTAGTTGAAGGTCCTGCAGGAGCCAACCCAGTGCAGAGATAAAAAATACGTGTGAGAATTAGGAACTATTAAAGGAATGTCTATGTTTTTCCTATCTATATTTGTATTATTTTGAAATGCCTTTCATATAACAGGGATTTTCTTGCTTTAAATCTAGTAAGAAATAATAGTTGTATTGATTTCAAATAATATATTCTAAGCTTTACCTTTAGCTGCTAGAAATGGTTTAGTTCATTACCCATGATTTCTTTCAGTGCTTACGAAGCACTCACCCCGTCAAATGACTTCGAAGTCCAACTTTCGACCTTTGGTCGCTCATTGAATCAAAGTGTTGCTCAATTTTTCTTTCGGCCAAGGTGTTGTTCTATGGATTTCTTGTGAGAGGAGGTGGACTTGGACCTGGATCTGAATGGATAGGGGTTGCAAGCTGCCGGAAGCAATTTAACCGAACCCTTCTCAAAGGGTTTCCTGCGAAACTCGGAAGCTGCGTCACTGCTAATTAAACTCGCGCTGTCGCCGCTAATGAGCAATGAAAACAACGTGTTGTCCGAAAACTCTTGAGCTAAAAAAAAACTGAAAACTCCTTCTGCAGGGGCGGGAATGGTCTGATAAGGGGCACCGGGAATATCGTCAGGTTGAATCAGCTATCAAAATAATGAAGGCACGGATTTCTCATTACTTTTAAATATTTTTCCAGCAATTTTTCGTGTACTTATTCTGAACGGACTTAAGCCATTTAAAAGGATTAGTTCGCTCATGATTTTTTCAAAGGATTCAACAGTCTTAGGGGTGGCACTCATTGCCTTCTCCATTTTCCACCTTTTTTCCCTCAGCTAAATCTAAGTCAAAAGTACGTGAAAATCTGATTTTTAATTCAATTTCTTGCCTGTTGGGGAAGATAAGCTAAAGGAAAGGGGAAGGGCCTCTAATTGACAGTGACAGTGGCGAGAGAAAAAAAACAGCAAAAGATTTCTCCGCCGTCTTTGTCTTTATTGCAAATCCTTTGTTTGCCCAATAAATTCGCACACATTACGATTGTCATTTTTATGGGCCAAGAAAGTCAAATGTTGTACGAGAAAACAGGGATAAAATCCAAACATATATTCGACTTTAAAACACTCTTTATTAGATATTCCTACAACTTCCGTTTGTGACTCCACCTGGCCACACAACGGGAGCATACAATCCAAGATATCGGATAGGGTATGGTCGATGTAATTCATATTGCGTAGCACTTTGCCATAAAAATTACAATTGACTTTGAACTCGGGCTGGCGACCAGCAGGACATTTCCACATTTTTACATTTTCACATTTACACATTTTGTCAGGCAGCCAACAGGGCAGCGATACATGAAAACTAACTCAGGACTCGGACCCCTGGCTCCCTTTCAGCTGCAGTTTGGTGGCCTGCTTCCTTTTATGACACCAAGGTACACGGAAGAGACGACAGCGACAATGGCAATGACTACGGACATGTCTGGGGGTACACTGGGAAAAAAGTATGGGTTTCAGGAGGAAAACAACGGCATAAAATAGTAAGAATGCATAGAAGAAGAGAATTTTGAAATAAAATTCTTTTGTTATTTTGAAAATACAATGATTTCTTCAGTAAAATACTGAAAATTACTGCAAACTCACGAGGTACACGAACATATATTAATATTTAATTGATTATAGTTATTATATCGAGTAAATTAAACTCATTATATTTTTTCTTAACCAAAAACTAATGGCTTTTAGCCCAACCTCGACTTAAAGGTTCATTAACTTTTGTGGTATACTTTTGGGCTTAATACATATTGTTCCCCTTCATTTTTCCAATTTTTCCGGCACCCTAAATTCTTTTGGTCTTATTAAATATTATAAAACAAATATTTAAAAATCAGTTGTATTATAAACAATAGTAACTTCTTTTTTGAGCAGTGCACATTGGCAATGCAGCTCCGGTTCCAAGGTGGCAGCGGTGGCCGGAGTCCTGGCCAAAATGTTATGGCGGAATTATGCGACGCCGCCGTTGCCCCCGGTGCGTTTATGGGCCCCCCTGATGCGGGACGAAGTTTAGGGGAAGGACACCCATTCGGCAGCTCCCCTTTTCGCTTCAAGAAGCTACTGCGAAAATTATAAATTACGGCAAAGGAAAACTCCTTGGTGGCCGCGCAGAGTTTTCTTTTCCGTGCAGTTGAGCACGAGATGCATGACAAATGGCGGGGCAGTAAGTCGGAAAAACCCTTTAAAGTTTTCTTCCCGTATCGCCGCCGCATCAGTTCATTAGTCGAGGACAAAGATTTCGTTGGATTCGAGTCCTGGATTCGGATATGGATCGCCGTGCCAGATTAATTGGCTCACTGAGCTCCGAAAGTAAATATTTAATTAATCGCCGATTTGTGCACTGAGCTCTCTATAACTCTTCGTTCTCGGCTCTTTTGCTAGAACAGAACAGAACGCCTTGTGACTAATCGAAGCCATCAATTATGTTGATAGATTGGCCCACGTTCGGCGTTCGGCGTTCGCCGGAAATAGTTGTAGTCCTCGAAAAGTCCTTCAGTTTGTCACAGTTGGCAGCTGGATGCGGCGAGCTTAAGGTACTTGTAATTGAATCCCTTCGGTGAACGAACTGTCCTCCGGGGATATATATCCGGTTTATGGGAAGGTCCTGCGATGGCCAAGCAGTTCGCTTATTCATAAGCCGCTCATGCAAAATTGCAAGTGGCTGTTGACAAAAGTTTCAAGTAGCCGCCGCAACCAAATAAAAAAAAGGACATAAAAAGTACACACACACACACCGATAGAGAGAAAGGACTTCAGCTGGACAGACGTGTGTCTGATCTGAATGCTAGATAAAATTATTACCCTTTTTATTCTCGCCGCCGCTCTCGCTGGGATTTGTCCGAATTCGAATCCGTGTCGGTATTCTTTTCAGGAGCAATGGTCATGGAGATGGAGCCATGGTCCGTGTTCAGATCCAAATCCAAAACCAAGTCCGAGTTCGAGTCGGAGTCGCCGTCGCCTGTTTATTTCCTGTCGGACACTTTCCGTTTGTCGTTTGTTGTATAAAAAGTCGCCGCTGTCTCCCCAACTCTCCCCAGCCTTTTCTCATTTTGGCGAGTTTTTAATACCCTGTCCTAGTGGTCGAGAAGGTGTATATCAATTTATCCATAATATAAATAAAAGATAATTTAAATTACTGTAAGGAGCTCTATGTTTTTCAAAATCCTTAAGAAGGTGTATTAGTAATGGAAGTTTTGAGATACCACATTAGTTTATCTTTAAGATTTAAATTTTAGTTACATAATTCTGGACGCCACAGTCTTTACTTGCATTTTTCTATCTTACTGTATTACTAATATTAGTATATTAGTATTATCTTATATATTTCATGAATATACCAAGGTTTTTCTCCCCATTAAAGCCATAGGTATCTGTGCAGTCTTTACACTCCAACTTACCTTCCAAACTTGCTTTTTTTCAGCTTGTTCTTTATGGCTCACACAATAAGCATCATCAACAACAACAGCAACTACGATGGCAGGAGCAGCACTCGACGTCATCAGCAGCACATTGTGTCCCATGGCCTCCAAAGTCCGCACAAAAATCCGGAATACCGAGTCCGCTGGCCAGTGTGTTCAGTGCCAAGGATACGGAATTGAGAGTTGGAGACGGAGACGGAGACGATGGCCGCATGCCGATAATGTGCGGCCATAAGGTAATGAAAATTTTATCTGATTCTGGCAATAGTTGCACCCTTTCTGCTGTGGCCTTTGATTTGATTTCGGATCGAAGGATTGGTCTTTAGAGGAGGTCTTTTGAGGGTTTGGGGGATGTCCCCGAGCGTGAGCAAATGATACAATACTTTGTGGTCAGCATGTGTGGCCGAAAGGTACGAGTATTGGTCGCATTTGATTGAAATTTGAATTGCCACCCCGTCCCCTGAGCTATGTGGCGTACAAAAGGATTGCGAGTCCTGCGCGTGGGCGAATGCATACTTTCGGGGGCAATCGTTGAGTACGTGCTGCGGCGACAATAACAAACGAATCCGTAATCCGAAAACCGAAATACGACGACCGATATAAGAGCGAGAGCACTATTTCATTTTAGATTTTAATCAATTCCGTTTGATGTGACACGTTTGCGGGCCGCACTCCGGAGTTCCCTTACCCAGAAAGGGACTCGCATAAAGGATCTGCAACATATGCAGGCAATGCGCGACACTTGCCGCCTAATGAAGGTACAATCCACATTCCCTTCAAACCTATCAAATCAAGGATGTCTTCATTATTTCCATTATGGTTCATAATTCGACTTTGATTACATTTTGAAAAAAAGGCATTTAATAAGAGGGATAGAATCCAATAACTCCATCTTATGTTTTTTGCCTACTCTTATAACTGATTATTAATGGGAATTATATCATTTAATATACAAATTCTTATAATATAACCTCGAAACTTTCTTGAATAAATAGTATAGAGTGCTCCAGAAATAACTAAAGCTAAATACTCCTAAAAAATTGTCTTCAAGTATGCAATTCAATTGTTGAGATTCCAAATTCAGTGTACATTTGTTTTCCTAACGATGAAAAATGTTGTATCAGATTTTTTAAAATGTGTTTTAAGGCCGCTAAAGATTTTGGTAGCCGCCCCAACTATAAAGGTAATTACAGGTTAACAGTTTAGAATGTCTTCCCTTGGAAACCCAGCTGAGTTCGCTTTCACTTCGTACATATAGCTAATAAAAACCCCTCACTAAACAAATGTCACCCAATAACCCAGCAATTATCTGCAGCATCATCATCCCCCTTGAACCCCAAATAGATCCCCTAAGAAAGCCCATAAATAACCAAGTAAACAAGCCAATTGAGCTGAAATCGACTCTTTTTCCTCGAATGGATGCCGCAATAAATTCCGGGCACACACCTGCAGCTTCCTTAGGACAAACGCTGCAATTATCGGAGCAGAAGTAACTATATAGAAGCCGACAAGAGAGCAACAAATCCAATAAACTTCACAATCGAACAGCAAATAAATATTAAACGATGATTGAGCTGCAGCCCACGCAAACGTTCAAATACGGGGAAAAACCGTAGGAAAGCTTAGGAAAAAATTACAATTTATTGGACATTTCCGGCCAGTGACAAAAGTGGACAGTACAAGATTTATGTTCTCTACGATTTGCTGGCCATGGGATTTATCGAGAGAGTTTCTCCCCCTGGTTAATACCTGATCACTTAAGGTTAAGTGGACGTGCTTTAAGGCACTTTAAGGACATTTCCCCAGAGAAAGAGAGAAAGGAACACGAAGTGCGGACTCGATTATTATGCAGGCACCTCAATTGCATTTTGCAGTTACTCAAATTTGCATATCATTCCACTCCGAAAACTAAACTAAAACTAAATAAATGCCAAAACAAACCGAAAACTTTCCCTCGGGCCGCATAGCATAGCTAACTTTATTATGAGATCAGGGGGTGAGTTTTAGGTTTCTAGGGGTATGAGGATATTACGTATCTGTGGCTGTGCCGGCCATCGCTCAGAAAAAGTAAAGCGCTCTGATTCCGGATTCTATGCTGCCGACATGTGTCACTCTGCAGTCCAGCAGGCATAAAGATTTGCAGAGCCTCCATCTCCATTTCCATCTCTACTTCCCCCAGTTCTCCAGCTCTCCTGTTCTCCAATTCTCCGACTCTCTAGTTCCATATTCTCCCCCCGTTTTGGGAGTATGCGAATTTGCATTTTCTAAAAACTCTGTGGCCAGTATGAGGTGTAGCTGTGGGCTATGAACTCACACTACAAAAAATATAAAATTAATTTTATTAAATATTATTTTAATAATTTTAATAGGTCAATATTTAAATAAATAATTAAACTGCAGAACTTTGCTGTAAATTTCTCGCTCAATATCTCATCAACTAAAATATTTGCAGGAATTTTGTTATCGGAAATATCCTATTTTTTATAAATAGTGTATAGCTAACATACTTGCACAAACTGTGACCAATTAACACATATTTTCTCCCAGTGCCTATGTCCAGGACAGTCCCGGCTGAAAGTGCCCCGAGTCCGGAGCAGAGAAGAGCCTTCCAGGATGGGCCCTGGTCTTCCATCATCGTCGCAGTCGCACTAATTCCTCAGCAGCAATTTATCAACAATAAACAGTTGCAGACATTTTGCTTAGTTTCAGTGTGTGCGGGTGTGTTTCTGGATGTGTGTGGGTGTGGGTGTGTGTGTGACGTGTCCTGTCCCAAACAGGGATGCATGAGAAAGTTTGACTCTCGAGTCCTGCGGGCTGGCGGCTTAAAGTGGCCGATGATTTAAGGGCGTGATCCCAGCAAAAAAAAAAGAATCCTTGCGAATTATCCTCCTTATTGAAATTCCTCAATTGATATCCGCGAATTTCTTTGTCACTCGACCGTCGTCGCTGACGACTGCGTGTTTAGCTAATTCCGCAAATTGGCTAAATAATTTGCACATTGTTCCGTGGAGGAGGCTTCGTACACGTAAAGTGGCAGTAATCCAATAAAGCCGGCTCCACCAATTTTCGCGCTTGCATTTGCCATTTAATTCCATTTACGCCTCATTGCCGCCTGTCACCGGGATCTGCTCTCATTCAATATATATTTGATATGAATTAAGAGTGGGCTTTCGAGTTTTTATTGGTAGAAATATTTCAGACCTTCTTTCAGGTACTTTTAAAAATAAAAAATAAGTTGTGGAGGCAAGCTATTAGCATATTATTCCCTTAAAAATATTCTAAAGCTATATCTTTTTGGAGTGTTCTTTTTTAAATAAAGTCATTAGTATTTATTATAATTTGTAATTTACCCAAATTCCTAACTTAAGACACCATTTAGAGTATAAATCCCACTTAAAAATGTTATATTCATTTGCAAATACATTAAGTTCCAGTATATATGTTAATATTTATTCTGACTTATATTGTTCTCTGTCTACTGTTATTTTCTCTCAGTATATAGACATCTTTAGCTTCCTTCTTTAGGCCATTATAATCGAACCTGGTTTTTTTTTCGACGCCTCTCCGATTGATTCGATTTGCATTGTGTCAGAGGTGGAGGAAAGCTGTCACGCGATGGCAAAGTGCTGAGTGGGTGGGAATTGGATAACTAATGAAATTTCTAATCATTTCGTTAGCTTATGCTAATGAGCATGTGTTGTCCTCGAATCCAGGTTTTAAGGAGAACCGACTCACGATGACTGGACGTCTTTTGATGTTTCCTCAAGAAAGGCGCCAGTCTGACTTTTGAATCCGGTATAATGAATCCGGAACACCTTGGGCCTTGGCGCCAGTGGATCGCTTTTAATAAACTTGTCGCACTGTTAACTTTATTAAGATTAATGAGCATGTGCACTGGATCACAGGGAGCGAAGGGCGATGGGGGGTATTGGAAAGTGTTCATGGAGTCTGGCTTTTCTCTGGACGACAAACGCCACAATAATAAAAGCACATTTCACTTGCTTTAATGACGTCATTACGTGGCATTTACTTGCACCACCACCCACTCTGTCTGGCCTTGGATGCTTCTTCGGCTGGATGCAGCAAAGTCAAGACGTTAATGTGTCCAATAATTTAATTTTAAGTACCTTGCAAAAAGAAATACGGCCACATTTTTACAGACAATTTCCTTTAATGGCCACAGCAAATGCAGGCGAGTCGAACCTGTGGCAGGACCTGTGTTATCCTGTGCTGTCGAAGGCAGACAGCGGCTACTGAGGTACCGGGGGTTACAAAGGCAATTGCATGGAAAAAGTCCCAAGTCAAAGTTGTGCTTTGTAATTGAAAATTTAATATTTATTTCGCAGTTAGTAAATCAAAGTTTCAAACGCACTGGATAACACACCGCCATTACGTATTCATCATCCGCCCCGTGGGCCAGGCGATGGCAACTCATAAAAAAAAAGAAGCGAAAAGGAGCCAAGGACCTCGAGCACATGTGTGTGGAGAGTGGCGATAAATCAAGTCAACCTTTGCATGAGTTTCGCTTTCTTTCGGCGAAAACTCCCCACGGCCCTCGGGTGAGTCAGCGGAAAGTAATAAAGTTGACTGTGAAACTCAAGGGAGGAGTCCTGAGAGCCATTATCCACCAATGTAACATGCTCATACATGGATTAGTGTTCGATAATGCCCGGATGGTTCCTTTGCACTTTTCACTTGCCAGCTGTTGCTGGAAAACCTCTTCCATATGCTTCAATTCCGTGCTAGTTTTAAGGTGTAAACATGCAGACAAGTGGCGGCGAATAAATAAAAATATACAGCTCGCTGGTACGAATAATTCACCAAGCCTTTTAGCTGCAAAATCATAAATAACAACATGTAAATAGCTTTTATCTAACAGCTCTCGTCACAGCGGAAGCGGCCAAAAAAAACCTCACCGAAAATCCCCACCAAAAAGTTGCATAAAAGCCAGAAAAAAAATAAAATTGAAGGAAATAGAGTGGATGCCCCCGGGGCAGAGCGGAGCGAGTTCGAGTCCCGACACTTCAACTTGCTGCTGCTGCAGCTCGCATCAATTAAACCTAAATTGTTGCAGTTGTTAACACGCAACAAAATTGTCTGCTGCACTGCAGCTAAAAAATACTCGGACAAAAAACGATGAAGACCGTCAGCAAAAAGGGGAAAATGTCAACAAAAAACAAACAAATCGAACCGAGTTGCATTGTATTGATGATGTTAGCTAAAAGATACCCTTGAGAAGGTTATATAAAATTATTTAATAAATTATGTTTTATAGATCTCCTGATAAGCTAAATGAATTAAAGTGAAAGTACTGATCATATTGGCAAATATTGATCAGCAATTTATATGTTAAACTTACGTCAATGTAATCCATCAAACCTTTATGAATAATATTTAATATTTATAATATATAACTGCAAAAATATTTCTTTATCAACATTTTGAGTCGACATCATCGCTCCCGTTGACATAATTGCTGGGTGCTCTATAAAAAGAACTCTGAAATTGGTAAAACGTCAAGTGTAAAATGGCATAGAACTGCATAAAGCCGCAGCTGGAGGGGGCTGAAAAAAGAAATGGGACTGGGGAAACGGGGGTCGTGGCAAAATGGGAATGGGACGGTTGTTTGAGTGTACTTCTGCAATGGGATTTATTCTATGCTGGCACCCTTTTTTCGCTGCATCTCTCCGCAGGAGTGACCGAGTCCAGAGCAATTACGCCGCTTGAAATATTGACAATTACTTAAATTTATCTTTTCTAAACGCGCCCCGCCGGATGCACCTTTTTCGCCCCGCGGGGACAGTTGGCGGGGAAAACGTTTGTCAATCAACCGGCAGACAGGAGGCTTCACGCGTGATATATTTGAAGTGGCCAGTGCCACCAGACTGCACCATTCATACCCAATGTTTCCAATCGTGTCCCAATGCTCTATTGGAGGTCTACCTCCATCTCTGCGAATTCCGAATCCCCATCCGCCACCTGATGCACTCGACTGTGTAATTTTTGCATATTCCAAGCGCCAAAACTCGCGGCGTGGGGCATTCCACGTGGCTGCTCTCACCTGCGGATCGCCACGAATGAATGAGCGGCTGAATGGATGAATGAAAGCCTGAATGCCTGAATGCTACATGAGTGTACAGAGAGAATAATTGCGGGCTTATATTTTGAATATATTAACATAGAAACCTATTGAATAAGCTCTTTAATTCGTACAGAACTCTATGCGTTATCATTTATAGACAACATTTACTTGATTAACTTTATTAAAAAAGAATTGGAATATTGTATTTAAGACTATATTTTCCATGGAGTTTTATAGAACTATAGTCTAAATACAACTTATAGTAGTTTATATCGCTGAACCCAGAAAAGTAACTAAATTTCTGTGCAAAAAATAATAGCTCAAAGAATTGCAATGATACCTTCTTAATTCTTAATAGACACCCTCTTAAAGGTTTCAAAACCCATTACATACATATATCTTAATAATCTGTTGAATTCCGATATAAAAATAAATTTTTTTTTTGTTGTGTTCTGGGGAGATTATCGGTGGTTGGGCGCCATTTCATTGCGGTGGCAACGGCGGCTGTGAAATGGTCTGGAAATGATTTAATGCGGAAGCTGCGGCTGGGGCCACAATTTTAAATTTATTCCCGCCCGCCGCCAGGTGAAAGGCCGAAAAAGCGAAGCAAAAATAAATCACGCATCTGGAAATTGCAACTATTTTGGAGTTCGGGTCCGAGAAATGCGTTATTTCTGGACATGGCAACTAATTAACTTTAAAGTCGTGCCAAACGAATATTTAGCCTGGTTATTTTTGGTGATTTTAGCTGTTGTTGTTGTTGTTTTGTTTTGCAGTGTAATTAATCACTGTCTGCCCGAGAGAGCGGCGTGCTAACAAATTAACACCAGAGGGGAGGGGCGGCGAAAAAGGAGGCCAGGATGCAACAAGACACGGCAACAATGTAGCAGCAGGAACGAGAGAGAAAGTCTAGACTTCAAAACTCATTTGGCCAGGAAAATTGTAAAATGGAAAATTTGCCAGCAAATGCAATGTTTCGGTTTTTTCCCAATTCTTTTTTGGCATTTTCGAAAATGCATTTTTCATTTCATTTTCATTCGAGCCGCGTGTGAGTTACAAAAAGTCATTTGCCCGGCCAGCTCATTAGGGGAATCGCACTAAAAACGGACCCCCTTCTGACAGTCTATCTATCCATCTATCCAAAAGCAGCCACTGAAGGCAGGCAGCTAGCCAAAAAGCCAAATCCTCGGCATCTTGGGGACTACTTAAAATAGACATCAGGTTTGCCTCACTGCTGGAATATGAGAATATATATATATATATATATATAGAGCCAGGGCAGGGGCACTAAGTCCTCTGCCCATTGTCCACGTGAGGCTGGCATACAGGTTATTCCCTTTGACCATCCCCGCTAATCGCAATCGCAATCCCACGACCTTCAGCCGCATCATCGTTTCCATTGTGTGGGCATTTTTATGAGCGTTTTCAATGCGAAAAGAGCACAATAAAATCAATGAGGTGTGTCTGCGTCTGACTGCTGCACCTCGTCCACATCCTCAGCCACAGCCACATCCACATTAACCAGGGGCTTGGCAAACAATCGGGCATCTGATGGATACACAGACACAACAGCTAAACAATCAAGCGCAGGTTCAGGCAGCAGTGGCAAACGGTGGCCAGGATCTAGAGATCCCAGAAGGTGGGGCTGCTGATGGAGATGGAACCACCTACAGTGCAATCAACGAGGGGGGCTGAGCCAGGATGAACCACTCACACCGCCATTGAGGGCAGCCTCCAACTGGGATACCCTTTATTAGAAGAAAGTCTAAGGTCTTAGGAAAGAATTTAATAAAAAATATATATTGAAAACATAAAATAGTTATGATATATTTCTGTTATATTTGTTTTTCTGACTTTCATTAGGTAAATAGTTAATATGTAGCCTTTACAGGATATCAATTGTCACCACCTCTTGCTGGTGGCTCGCTCTCACAGTTGTTACCTATTCATGGGTTATTATTATTATCCTTGCACACTCAGCCACACTCGCACACACACACACATGCTCGGTCTAAGCTTGCGTAACACGTTATCCTCCTGCGCGCTTTGTTGAGCACTTTGCGAGCCGAACAAAGAATGTGCTTTATTGGCACTTTTTGCACAATTGCCGTGCCGCCCCCACTTCTCTTATTTTTCCTCCAATTTTCCCCCCTTTCCTCCAGCAGCAGTAAATGAGCGTGGAAAATGAGGGGGGCTGGGAAGAGGAAAAGGATATAGGAGAGCTGCTCGATAGGCCAACAAGGTAGACGTAAGTTTCCACACGGAGCAAAATAATATTACAGTAATTGATTAGGCTTCGTATTAATAAAGATTGCAAATAATTGTAATAATGAATAAAGTATTTGTGGTATTTCCCCAAATATTTAACCATATTTATATTTTAAATATTTATTACAGTTATACTTTTAAGTCAATCCAATCAAGCTCATAAAGGAAAGAATACCACTAAGTAAAGTACAAAGGTTACTTTTTTTCTCTGTGCTGCTACAGCTCCGCATCATCGTCTCCTTTGTTGGCAACAGCCGGTTTTGATGTGTACCATGTCGCCCACTTCTCTCAACTCCTCGAATCTCAGGAGTTAAAGCAGAAAGGACGAGGCGAAAGGAGCCCGAGCTCGAGTCTGAGCCCGAGCAAAGGATAAACACATTCATGGTGTGCAATCGATTGGCATAATGCGAGGCATTTTATTAAGGTTATCAATCGGCTATGAATATAGGTATATCCACGAGGTGGCATAGGTGTCTGTGTGTGTTCGTGTTTGCGCGGAGCAAACAGCGACAGGATCTGCGGCGACGGCGACAAAAGGACGACCTTATCGCAAGTGACGCATAAAACGTTCCACGTTTCGCCGCCATGAATTATGCGGAAATTATTAGAAAGCATTTAAGCGGAATTATTAATGAGAGGGGAGGATGCCAGCGCCCAAGGTGTCGTGTGCGCGTGACTCCGTCTAAGGATATCACTTATATGAGAGGAAAGAGACTCTGCAAGGTATCAGTGTCAGCATATTTAGTGGGGCAGTTACCCAATTAAATTAAAGAGAATGTGTGGTGTGTGTGGATGGAAGTGCATCCGCTAACAAGGCCAATTTGTGATGTTTTTGTAGTTTACAATGCCAAAAACGTCCAGAAATGTTTGCTGTTGCTTTGATGGGTAGTCCACGATATTTTTGGGTATATTAGATACCACGAAATGCTTGATATTATACATTTTATTAATATTTATATATATATATATATATATATAGACATTCGTTTTGGCCAGATATCCTGCACAGTTCCAGACGGTGGGCATCGTCAAATAGCAAATTAACTCCAGAACAGGAGTAAAACAGTCAAGGTACTTGCAAGAGCCTATTAAAGATAATAAGTCAGATAATTTTATATTACTCTCCGTTAAATTTTTTATTTTAAAACGTAAATATTTAGTTTAAATTCAATAAAACTGAGAGACAGGTATCCTAAAATCGTTACCAAAAACCCTGCCACTCGCATTTGTTTTTACCTTTAGTGGAAAGACCGAAAAACAAATTTCAGTTGGCCAACATGCAGTGACCAGCATTATGCAGTCGGTGGATAAGGGGCGTGGCCGAAAAAGGGGAGCATGGTGCAGTGAAAAATACAATCAAATGCATTCGGCCGGAAAAGCTGCTAGGAAAAATAAATACACAGCGGTGTGTGTATGCGAATGCGAGTGTGTGGCAGCACACAATTGGATTAAAATTTACACGCTCCGACCAGGCGCAATTATCCTGGAAAATTGTGGGGGGAAAAGCGGTGCACGATGGGCAGTTACTTTGCGTGACTGCGTTAATGTGCTTAACAATAAAATGCAGCGCATTAATTGATAACGCAGCGCATTCGATGCGCCGCTGGGTTCAATCAATTAAATGCCCCGACAGGGTGGCCAACCTGAATTCGGTTAAGCACATTGGAGGCTAAGCAGAAAAGTCGGGAGGGAAACTAAAGGAGAAAAGCGGGGATATAGACCAGAGACCATTTTCGTGAGTTTCATAAATTGCAGTCAGCCAGCGACACTTGCCGCGAATTAAAAACACTTTTGCATATCATTTTGGACCATGGCCAAAACGGCGGCGAGACGCAAAAAGCCGCACAGCGAAATGCTCATTTAATTTGCCTTAATTTCGCTTTCGTTTTAGCCAAATGCAGCAGCGTCATTATCAATCCCTCAGTCTGCAGCCTCGGTCCTCAGCACTCCTCTTCGTTCCCATCGAATCGATCCATTAAATAGCCATAAACTTCGCTGACTTCTATTGGGGAAAAATTATGGGGAAACTCATGTGTAAAAGCTAAAAGGTCGTGGCGCGGGTTCGCGGCAAACAACAATTTATGACAAACATAAACCTGTTACATGCCTCAAGGTAAAATAATAATAAATTTATGCAGAGTTTGAGGCATAAACAACAATTTCCGCCGAGGCCTTCATGCAATTTTTTTGATTGGATTGTAAAACAGGGCGAAAAAAAGATACCGAGCTATGATTAAGAGAAGGTGATGTGGCAAGGTTTCTTTATGGCAGGATCATGATAAAATCAGGCGGCATCTGTTATTAGATTCTAGGGAAACCTGGCTGTAATTTTCCCGAGCTGCGGTTGTGCTGTAATAAATGGAATATGAGGGAAATTTGTAATATTTGTGATAGGTAATTTTATATTCTAGAATTTAAGGAGGTTTCATTATTAATATAGATTTAAAAGAATGCTATATTGTATTGTAGAGGACTACTTTTAATTTTGTTGGGGACCCTCTAATAGCAGATAATTTTCCTTGCATTGCTTGCAGCTTTATTCATGCCATATATTTCCATATCAACAATAATTCAATCCAAAGTAATTTTCCAATCCCTAACCCTAACCCGTTTCCATTTCCCTAAGCCCACCTTAGAGCCCCCAAAGTATGCAATAAAATCGGGGGGAAAAAAACCGCGAAAACTGCCACCGCCGCTTAGCGGTTGATTTTTCGCGGGGCGATGGCTATTGAAAAGCTATATCGCAGAAATACGAGAGCGCTAATAGAGCACACACTGGAGATTGGATAATAATAAATTATAATCATGGCGACATAATGCGAACAAATCTAGCCACGAGCGAGAGTCGTAAAAACTGCTTAAACCGATCAAATTGGCCTCCGATGGCGATTTGTGCCATCGCCTGGAATTTTATTTATTTATTCGCATGCAAACAAATTGATTTGCCCGCCGAAACTAAATCAAAGCCCAGGCAAACATAAAAGTCGAAGCGAAGTTTCCCCGCCCCACTCCCAAGCAAGACTCCGAGAAAAATTCAACTTGCTGCACGCGATAAGTTGCAAAAAAAAAAAAATAAAAATCGAATGGAAAAGAAGAGTTTTTACATTGTAAACAACAACAAACAGGCAACCCTTCTGCGAATTCCAACATCAGGGTTGGAGGAGGGAAAATTGCACGTAGTATTTCAGCATCAGGCGATGGAAAAGCGGCAACTGTGAGCTGAGAACGGCTTATCCGGGGCAATGAAAATTTATACAAATTCGAAAAAAGTGACAACATTTTGCTTTTATTGGCCATTAAAACGACTTAGCGACTTGGCGGACTCCTCTGCTCCTTTTCCGGCATCGAAAGGATATCGCGTGTGATTCGTACCTTGTCCTTGCTCTCCTTTTCTGCCCCTGCCATATCCTTACCACTTTGCATATGGGGAAAATCCACCCAGTGGGTGGCATTCAAGGCAAAGGGAAATCTGACCAGACATAAGCGCAGTTTACGATGCCAGGAATTGAAGGAATGGTGTTCTGTTCTGCGAAATGGAATCGTGTTTGTCTCGGATAAGATGCTGAAATCAATTTCATTTTTTTCGAGAATAATTGCGTCAAGAAAATACGATTTTTTATGATGCAAAGTAATAAATTATTTAAAAAACGCACAATTCATTATTATTAATATTTTGGTTACGAGCTCAATTTAAATAAACAATTAAAACCCAAGCTTACCTAAATAAACTAAGCTATAAAAAATGACCCCCTAGCCTTCCACAAGTTAGCGGCATTTGTAGCTCAGTTTAAAGCCGAAATTTACGTAGAATTATGAATAGTAGTAAAATTCAGGAATTTCCACAAAATTCTTCAAGATATTACTTGAAATTCCTTAAAGTCCGAAAGGGAACCGAAAGCTAGGAAACGTTATGGCCTTAGCAATAAAGCAGACCGAATGGCCAACGCGCTCTCAACAGCTGCGTTTCATAGGCTCCTTTTCCCGGAGGTCCTGGCTTTTCCTTTGGCCTTCCCTCCCTTCCCCCTGCCTCGTGTTAATGTTATGTAAGTAATTTACCTCAACTATGGTATGGCACAATCTCTGTGCGTGTGAGTGGGCTTAATTTACTGCCCTCATCCCGCTCCTGGGCCACGGTGCTAAACACATTTACGTGTTATTCAATTTTGCAAACTAAACGTAAAAATATCGTGTTTCACTCCGCACTCCAACCCCCCAACCTCCAAAAACAAGCCAGAAAAACAACAACAGGAAATGGAGGAAAATCATGGGGAAATCGTTAAGAGCCAAACACTTTCACTCGGCTAGAGTGTGTGTGTGTGTGTGTGTGCGTGTGGAAA